>QRDG01002042.1:127196-763155 GCA_012064385.1 Puccinellia tenuiflora
CGAAGAGAGGACGTACATGCTTTACACAATTGATTTATCGGTGGACCGTGAGAACTTTGATCCTCAAATTGCATGCGTCCTATTTCAGTATTTCTTGCATAGTGGTATACACGTAGCCATGATAGATGCGTATCTCCAGTTTTGGATTGTTGATGCTGATGGTTACTAAATTCTACAGATCGTATGTTATACTGTAGACATATATGGAGCTGTGAAAGAATAGATATATACCATACAGTGTGACAGTACGTACCTAGAGCTATGGGCTGTCGTCTCTATGACACAAGGTCCTCGATCAGAGCTTTCTCCGCGAACTTCGATCCATCTTGCCGGATGCATCTTCACTAATTGTCTGCTGCGTGCATCGGAAAAATAAAGTTCAAACCTAAACCGCTAATGACGGCTGATGCTCATACACTTGGAGTAGGTTGGCATCGAGATGAATACCAAGGCGGCGGCGGCGTGCCCTAAGTAGTAGCTTAGGTTTTCTTCGGATGGAAGAGTCTGTGACCATATATATTTGCTAGATTAGATATCGAAGGGGTACGGATCACTTATGCGGGGTATTGGTGGGTAATTTTCATTAACTTTCATGTGAGCGTATAGATCCATAGGCTGTCATTGGCTAGTTAGTTAAATTGATGGCCAGATGTTTCTGATTTTTGTGTGATTTTCTAGCCTATTTCTCTTTTTTCTGGTGAGCCCGTCATGTACTTTTAATATATAATAGATAGATATTCACGGCTAAATATTGGAAGTACCAAAGGGAGCCTACCCTGGAAGAATCCAAACATATTTTTGAAAAGGGCGGCGGTCTCGGTTTCAGTAGCTGGTTCTGTGGTTTGGTACTATTCTATCCAAATTTGCTTGCACTACCGACATTTATCGGTCATTTCTCGTTCTAAACTTCTCGTGCTAAACTTGTAGGCAAGAACTGATAAAGAGATGAAACCCGAGCTAAGAAAAATTGCTAGGGGCTTTAACCATTCCGTCGACACGTTCAATTCTTATGACGTGAACGGGTATCGCTTCCAGACCCATGAATACACAACAAGCCGTCCCAACGCGAAGACAATAAATAGCGGGGTGGTGTGTCAAGGTGATGATGGACTCCATTACTATGGAAGAGTCGAGGGTATATACGAGCTGAATTACGGGTTTGATAAAGGGCTAAATCCCGTCGTATTCAAATGCCATTGGTTCGACCCACGTCGGGTGAGACGGGATCCTGAAATTGGATTGGTCGAAGTTGAAAGAAGCTCTGTTTATAAGGGAGAAGATGTGTACATTTTGGCTACCCAGGCCTTCCAAGTATTCTATCTCCCGTACCCGTGCAAAAACCCGGCAAAACGTCTACAGGGATGGGATGTTGTGATGACGGTACCTTCACGCATTAGGCCGCCCCTGCCAAACAAGGACGATTACTGCCGCGTAGACCCCTCAACACAGAATGTCGAGTTTTATCAGGAAGAAGGGCTCCCCGGTCATTTCACCATCGACTTGCCGGCCTTTGATGACATGGTCGTAGACGATGAACAAGAAGACGATGAGGGCATAGAGGAAGATGTTTGTGACAAGGAAGACCTGAGTTTGCTCGAGGCGTTCAAAGCAGTCGTTGACCTCTATCCAAATGGACAACCTCCAGGTTTCATTGATGATTATTGGTTCGCCGAGCCTGATGGCGATGACGAAACATGTGATCCAATTACGGATTTCGACACAGGCTACTAATTGTAATAACTCTATGTAGTAGATGATTATGTAGTAATAACTCTATGTAATAGTGCATTATTGTTGCTTTTACTAATGTTCATCTATTTGCATTATTGTTCCTTTCACAAATATTCATGTATTTATATCTTTGTTGCTTTACAAATATTCATCTTTTGACATTGTGTACTAATAAACCACTCTTTTCATTGTGTTTGCAGGTGATACAAACATGCCAAGAGGAGTAGGCAAGGCCGTTCGGCAAAAGGTCAAGAACTTGGCTGAGCTTGTGACCAAGCCGAGTGGTTCCCGTAGGAAGAATGCGACGCGGGAAGAAACTCCTCCCGCTGCTTCTCCTAGCCCCCCTCGTCGAGCACGTATGAAGAATGCGATGCGGGAACCTCCTCGTAGCCCTTCTCCTAGCCCTCCCCTACCTGAGGATGATGATGAGGAGCACGAGGATGGGGAGGACGAGGATGTGGAGGACGCGGATCTCGGAGGTGGGGAGGCCTCCCAGCACTCGGGTGGGGAGGACGTGGAGGAGGACCTCTCGGAGGAGGATGAGGAGGGGCTGGGGGGTTACCGTTTGAACCTGACCCATCCCTAGCTTGGGACCCGCCGGAGGAGGAGGAGTACGTTGCTCCCGAGGAGAGGCTGCGGCCACGTGAGAAGGGGCCGTATCAGCGTGGGAAAACGACACTCCCCCACCTAAAGACTTGGTCCTGTAGCGACTGTGTTCTCGCGCCCAGTGGAAAGAGGTAAAATGCTGATTTTGGCATTTCATTATCGAAATTTCATCATTATCGAATTTCTTATCACATACATACTGATTTTGGCATTTAATTGTGCAGGTCGTTCGTGTATGGTGACCCGCTGAAGAAGGCATCATGTGCCTACTCGAACATCAATGGAGGACTACTTCGCAAATATTTTCCTGGGCTTGTCGATCTCCCCACTGGTGGCCGCGACGTAGCTTGGAGTTGGAGGCACTACAGCTATGCGCCAGATCCTCACGGCAGGCACGAGAACATGCAGGAGGTGGTTGTACACCGTTTCTGGGTACGTGGCTTTTGACTTTTTAGCATTCAAACACTCGTTGGTTGACAATAGTTGCACTAATGCCCCTTTGTTTTACCTATGTGCATGTTTGCAGCAATACTTCACGAGGGCTGAGGGTCAAGAACGTGCGTGCGACTTGATCTTACACCAGATCTGCCAGAGGAGGGTGACTGACATGCACTACGAGGCACGTGTTCAGTGTGTCCGCAACTGGCATGCCGAGCGTAAAGTTTGGATGACTAAGGAGGACACTCGGGATATTATCATGGCACCGTGGCAGTACCTGCAGGTATTTGCATTTCTGTGTTATTGATTTCCTTATCGCCACGTTGTTTCTGTTGTAATAATGGGTCTATCTTGTGTATGTAGAGCCCTCCTCAGTACGTCGGCAACGACCGCGCATGCTTTCTGGCGATGGTCATGTGGTGGACAAGCCCCCAGTTCCTCCAGAAGCACGAGGAGGGCAAGCGGAAGCGGGCAGAGATGCGAGGTGGATCACATATCCAAGGCAGCCTCCCCCTCTCCCTTCACATGCAGGAAGAGGTGAGCAAATAGTTACTTCGTTCTTTGAGTTCACGTTATATATTGTTAACTCCCACTTCAGTTAATTACATGTTCTCTTTTGCAGGAAAAAAAGACAGGAGTGAAGCCAAATTTATTTGGCCTCATTAAAAAGATGAAGACCAGGAAGGCGCCGCATCCTCAGACAGGGTCCATGTGGGTCAATGAGCAAGCCGAGACCAAGTGTGAGGCGTATGTATCGAAGTTCAAGGAGGTGCGCGGTGAGTCCTCCGACCCATACACCGAGGACTTTGACGTTGAGGTTGCGATCCTTGCGGGACAAGGCAAGAAGCATGGCCAACTCTGGATTGGTGACGGGTGCGTCGACCCAATGACCGAGCCATCTCTACGCCAGGTCCGTAGAGGTCGTACTCGCGACCAGCCTCGGGTTGAGCCCCGGCCACGAGCTTCGGATCTAGCTGTCGAGCGGTTACGGGTATGTTCTTCCTCGGTCCTCTATGCTTCTTTACATGTTTTCCATTGCAATGTTAATGACATCGCGGCGACACAACGTAGGCGGACATGGAAGCCAGGGAAGAGAGATTCCGGCAGGAGGCGGAGCAGCGGCAGACGCAGCTGGAGCAGCAGCAGACGCAGCTGGAGCAGCAGCTTAGAGAGAACCAGCAGCTGCAGATGCAGATACAACAACAGGTCCAGCAGCAACAGCAGATGATGAACTGGTTTGCGAGCCAGACCCTTCTGACTTCTCCACCGGGGACGGTTCCTACTCCTCCTTTCGCCTTCCCGTGGGTAAGTGGTTAACCTAATATCTCCATCCTATTTCTCTTGTCTTATTGTCTAACCCGAACATCATATGCAGCTGCAACAACAGACCGGTCAGAGCTCGGTGATACCGAACATGCAGCTCATCCAGGCACCTCAGACCGGTCAGAGCCCGGTGACACCTCAGATGACTGTCAACAATCCAAACATCATCTGGAACCTGACGCAGTTTCCAGGTGAGTTCTCCTACACTTGTGACCAACGCACTTCTAGGTTGTAGAATGCCATCACACTTGTACCAAAAATAACTTGAAAATTGCATAATTTACTCTATTGTCTCACACTTGTTGGAAATTTAGCAATCTCATTATTTTTCTTTTCACCTAGTAGAACATGGTGGACAAGGAGATGGATCCGGACAAGGAGATAGATCCGGACCATCACATCATTAGCTACAATAAAGGTTAGTTCTTCTACATTCATCACTTGTTGGAAATGTTGCCATGCCATGCTATAAGATGTCATTTGCCATGTTAATGCCATTTACCATGAAGGATGCCATCTTATATTGCTTAGTTGGTAAAGGATGCCATTTTATATTGTTTACCATGAAGGATGCCATCTTATATTATATTGCTTAGTTGGTGAAGATGCCAACACATAGTTGAAAATTTTAGCCACTTGTTGAAATTTTAGAGTATATGAATTAAAATGCTAATATTAGAATTATAATGTCTTATATTAGTGAATAAATGGATTATATGAAATAGAAAGCAAGATTGATATCTCATGACCTTTCTTTTTGATCTTGTTGAAGATTTTAGCCATTCCATGCCACTTGCCATCTTATATTAGTGAATCTTGATTTTGTAGGGGGAATCACTCCGGAGGTGGATGAAGGATGCTTGGTGAATCTCACTCCGGAGGTGTAATGTTGCTTTGGTGAACTTGTAATATTGGTAGATGAATTTGTATGGTTGCTATTTGGTGAATTTGTAAGATTGAGCATTCGTGAATGTGTAAGATATTGGTTCGATGAATTTGGTTGCATATTGGTGAATTTGGTGCATTATATTGCTGTGAATATTGCATTATATTGCTGTGAATATTGCATTATATATGCTGTGAATATTGCTGTCAATATTGGTGTGAAAATCAGCTTGCTGTGAAAAAATGCTGGCGCCTTTGTCGTGCGTATGCGCACGGCAAAGGCAGTGCTACCTGCTGGCCTGGGTGTGCCTGGAGTGTTCTTTGCCATGCGGGGAGAACGGGGGCGCACGGCAAAGAAGTGTCCGTTGCCGTGCGTGCGGGTGGGAGGGCGCACGGCAAAGCCCCTCGCCGGCAGATGGTGGCGGCGCACGGCAACGTCCCTCGCACGGCAGAGAGTGGTAGCAGACGGCGAAGCAAACGTCGCACGGCAACAGCTTTGCCGTGCGTTTTGGTGGAGGCGCACGGCAAAGAACCCTTTGTCGGGCCAGGCTTCGCCGTGCGGCCTTTGCCGTCCGCCGACGCACGGCAAAGTGCGTATATCGTCCTTTGCCGTGCATTTTGGCCGCACGGCAAAGCCAGAGTCTCCCGTAGTGACTATACGAGCTGGCCGGAGTGGGCGAAACACATGGTGGCTCCATGCACCCTCGCCACCTGAAAAAACGTGCAATTTTTTGTTGAGATGGAGAATGACAAATTGGGATGGAACACGAACTAGTCACAATAGGAAGTATCATATATCATAAATGATAATATTCTATGATACTCCCTCCGGTTCGGTTTGGAGTGCGCAATTGAAAATTATCTGCGATTTAGGCAATCAAGGATTGGCTCAACAAAACGACGCCATCCCAGACTTGTAATTATTTTCATAACCCCAATCACGCCTAACAAATTCGCTTTTCTCTATGTACTAACTTCTACGGCCAATAACCTAGCAGTTTCCTGCATACGAGGAGGTGAGAGGTGCATGCAGATTTTGCATTCACACTGCATGCAGCATTTTCACCTCGCGTACACACGGGTCCAAGGAAAAGGAAGGAGAGCAGTTAAGCAGCAATTAAAGTACCAGCGCCTAAAATCATCCTGATTCTGGAATTGCATGGTTTTGAAACGGCGCCCTTCGAACCGAAACGGAGGGAGTACTAGTTGCACAATAAATAGTAACATATATGTGGTGTCATATAATTCTGCATTTATTAGGTTTCAGGTTGTATAGACTCATCTCACTTTTAAATGCGTTATGTTACATATCTATATCACTACCATATATCTTTTCATTAATTATAGTGACACGTTAGCTTTTTACCAACATGGCATGCATAATGTACTATCTATGATGCCCCACTATGGCTATTATAATATCTCATATATTAGGAGTATTCAAACATAGTATATCATGCAATGCATGTTGGCAAAAGGTTGATACAATAGACAATTAATAAAGAGAATGATGATGGTGTCATGTTATGATATTGTATCATGCACACATAACTAGAAAATTTAGTGACAAATAGATATTGTACACAATTTTGCATTGATTTTACAAACAAATAAATAGGGTGAGACTACAATACTGCTACTCCTATACATTAAGCATGAAACAACATGTCTTACAACAAATATAGATATCACCAAATATTAACCACGGTGTAATGAGCAACTCCTCTTATATAGGAAAACTAAATAGTACTAGCAGCTAACCAACCATCACGTTCTTTTCAAGTTCCCATCTCTTGATTCAGTTTTAGGTCGACAGAAAATACTAGTAGTACGAGATGCTGCAGTGTGAAGCCTGATTACGGTCGACGCAAAACAATAGTAGCAGCAACAGATTAGTAAAATGGAATTAACCAAGAGGTCAGTCAACGACCTCACCGTCGTAGCCGTACTCCTCCGTATCGGACGTCCCTTCGATGTCCACATACTCATCCTCGTCCGTGGACATGTCCATCTCACGTCCGACCACGTGCTCGCAACTGCATTCGCCGCCGCTCGTCGCCGGTGGCGGCGGGTCGACCACCTCGGGGCTTTCCCCTGGCAGCACGTCATCCTCCTCCCAGTTGTCCTCGTCCGATTCATCGTCACTGAAAGAAACCACCTTGGAGTCGGACACAGCCGCAGCTCCTGCTCTTGGGGCATACGTGGTCTGGGGATCCGTTGCTGGTGCCAGCAAGCTCGAAATCGCTACGACGAATGTCTTGCTGCTGGCGCCGCCGTCGACGTCTGCGAAGGCGGCCTCGAAAGCCTCCGCGTGCTCGCGCTTCATCGTCTTGCTGGGAGCCATCGACGCACGCGATCGATCGTAGGCAAGTATGTAGCTTTTTCTATGCTAGCTTCGAACGGCAAGGATTCTATAGTTTCTTCCTCTGGTCTCGTGGATATCCAACGAAGAGGGGGATTTATAGGAAAACACGCTACGAATCCAAGTACACTAGATTGCTCGCAGGATAGGATGTCCGATTTGGACTAGATTGGGGCACCCTGACGAGCGTTCCGCCTTGCATACAAGGGAGCTAATCGAATCGAATCGGAATGCAGACATCCCCTCCATCGGGTTCAGGTTCGGATTCTACCAAGACATCATCCACGCACAATAACAACCACGTACTGACGTGCATCAGTGTTGGTGCAATGGCCATGGTTCGGATTTCTTCCTTTCAATTTATTTTCCTTATCTTATTTTTTTACGAATATGTGAAGATTCATTTTATGGGAACCCGTGAACATTTCTTTTCGAATATGTGAACATAATTTTACAAAAGATTTGTTTTCGAGGTGTTTGGACATTTTTCAAATGTAAAGGCAATTATTTCAGAATACATTTAAAGAGAAAATTACAAAAAAAACCACCACAATTGCGGCTAGGGTTTCAGAAAACCACCACAATACGTTAGGGTTTCAAATACCAACCAGACTTGCGTTAATCAATTTCACATAGCCACCACTTCGTCGCTAACTGGGGTCGACGCACAGTTAAGCACGAATCTGACATACCGGGCCCACTGCCAGGTCCACGTGGCAACTTAAGACAGCGCGCCGTTAACGGCCGTTAACGGCTCGTTCTTTGACCTAACTTACCCCCGTCGGCAAATGGACACTGGCTGACTCAGTCACTTCCCCCCTCCTGACCGAAAATTGAACCCATGGCGGCGGCGAGCTCTCAGGGCGGCGCCGGCACCGGAGACGGCGGCGGAGAGGCCGTAGACGGAGGCGGAGAGTTAACCCATGGCGGCGCCGGCTTAGGTGGTGGCGCGGAGGAAGGGGACTGCTGCGGGAGCTCCAACCCGGCGACCGTGAAGGAAGTATCGCCGTCGAAGGCCGCCGCGACAGCCGTGGCCCGCGTCTGGAAGGAGCAGCCGTCACAGAGCAACCAGTGGACCACCGGACTGGGCGGCGTCTAGTAAGAATCCTCACCCTCTGCTCTGTCTCTGTTTGATTTAAGATCTGCACTAGGGTTTCGAGGGAGTTTGAATGTAGATACGAAATTAAACTTGTTTTCTCAATTTATGTAGCCTGGATGATGATATATGGGATGTTCGGTTCAATTTAGAAGGCAGAGATAATTTAGAGCGTTCATTGTGCTTTTCCGACATCACGTATCTGCATTTGCTAGCTCTTATTGAGACAGAGGGCTTCGGAATGAATGACAACATGTACTATGTTAGAGAAAAGGATACAGGGGTTGCTGGAATGGAATTATTAGATGGAATGGCGAAGGTGGAGAAGATGCTTAAGCAGTATGAGAAGAAGAAGGTTGTCAGTCTGACTGTAATTTCTAGGAATTGCCAGCTTCCTTTAGGTATTAACACCCCTGCTGTAGAAGAGCAAGTTCCTATTTCGGAAATAGGAGTGCCTATTGTGTATGCAGTGGATGATGAAGGTGTGTTGATTCCAAGCCAAGAATGTATTGAGCTAACTGAAGATTCTGAGATGCTTTATCTTGAGACCCAACAGAGCAACAATGTGAAAGGCAAGCAGGTTGAACCAGAAGATGTTGACAGTGACAGTTCAGGTGATGATGAGTTTGATGTTGACAGTGACAATTCAGGTGATGTGCAATGCAGTTCAGAAGACCTGGACTCTGATTCAATGTATGAAGGGGAATCAGAACCAGAGGATTTAGAAGAGGAACTTAGCCAGAAATTGTGTGACATGAAGAAGAGGAAGAAGGCAACAGATCCAATGTATGAAGGGGAATCAGAACCAGAGGATCTATTTTGTAATTCAGATGATGGTTCATTAGATGACAGTGGCTGCCAACCAGTGCCTGAGCCTGTGACTAAAAAGAAAAAAATTGGCAAGGAAGGGCCAACAACAAGATCTCATTGTAGTCAGATGGGTACAACACCAACAGATTGGGTGCCTTCTGATGATGAAGGCAAACAGTGGGAACTGAATTCAGATGATGATGATGATGGCTTCGAGAAGATGTCATGGGCTATTCCAAATGGAAGAAAAAGCAGGGCAAAAAAGAAAAAGCCAAGGCAGTGGTATGATGAAAGTAGACTAAAACCGGAGGAAGGGTTGTGCTTCCAAATGTGTTTCCTTGATGTCTACCAGTTCAGAAGAGCAGTGCAGACACTACACATTGCACAACTAAGAAACTTTAGGTACCACAGAAATTGCAAAGATAGGGTTATTGTCCAGTGTGCACTAGGAAAGGAAAAATGCCCCTTTTATATGGTTGGTTCAGTCATCAAGGGTGAGAAGACTTTCTGTCTTAGGAAAATGCAGCTAGATCATACATGTGCCACATCAGGTGAAGCCTGCAAGGTAACAGGTAAATGGGTAGCCAAGATGTGTGAGTCCAATATAAGAATAGACCCTAGGACTGGGAGTGAGGCTGTGAGGGAGACAACAAAGGAGAAATATGGAGTTGATGTGCACAAGATGATGGCATATAGAGCAAAGAATGCAGCTTTGCAGGTTGTGTTGGGTGATCAGATTAAACAGTACAAGAGGTTAAGAGATTACCTGCAGACTGTTCTTGACACCAATCCTGGCTCTAGATGCATTGTGACTACAAAAATGGTTGTAGAACACCCAAGCCGAAACCCTCGTTTTCATGGGCTGTTTTACTGTCTGGGTGGCTCTATTCAAGGCTTTCTGAATGGCTGCAGGCCATTTATTGGTGAGTAGTGCCTTCACATTTGCTAACAGTTTTTTTGGTTAGTGTTCATTTGTTGCTGCATGCCTAACATTTTTTGTTGCAGGTCTGGATGGTTGTTTTGTTAAGCTGAGCACAGGCCAACAGATCCTTGCTGCAACAGGAAGGGATGGGAATAACAACATATTTCCCCTAGCATTTTTTTCTGGTTGATAAGGAGGAGACAGCCAGTTGGGCTTGGTTTCTCACACAGCTAAAATTGGCTATTGGGGGAGAGTCGGGGAATTTTGGCTTGTACACCATCATTTCTGATAGACAGAAGGCTTGCACCCCAGCAGCTGTAGCTCCATCTGCACCTCCACAATCTGCACCATTCAGAGCTCCAAGACCAGTACAACATGCTGCCAATGAAGGGAGGCCAACAAGACAGAGAAAGGGAAGCTCCAGGTTGAAGGGTTACCTAACATCAAGCAACATTGACAAGTTGACCTTGCAGGACATCAAGAACCAGAACAAAGCAGCAGAATGAAGCTTTCTGATCAATCAGTGATGTCTTAGAAGTTATTTTGTGTGTTAAAACATTTGAAAACATATTATGTATGCACTTGTATGTTCCAGTTGGTCTGTTCCAACTGGTGTGTGTTGAACAAGCCCTAGAACCATTTGTGCTGAACTCTGTTTGTATTATGTCGAACCTTTGTGTTGAACAAGCCCCAGAACCTGTGTGATAATTTCCTGTTGGTAAACTACCAGTATGTTGTGAACTTAATCCTTTCATTGACCTGATTGTTGTGAATTACCAGTGCAACATATAGTACAGATTGTGTGCTGCATCTTAGTAAATTTCACTGGATACTGGTGGTTTCTTGAAACCCTTAAACTGAATTGTGTGCTGCCATCACAAATTACACAGCAAACATAAATAACATAGTGCCATCACAAATTAAATATGTTTAAAGCATCAATGCATCAGGTCTGCCATATTACAAACATGCAACACACATGGAAACAAAAAAATAGTTCTTAAACATAACTAACACACACAGCCTTGATTTTCTCACACACATCTCATTCCTCACACACAGCCTTGATTTTCTTCAGCTTCTGCTTGTTCGCTTCACTTGCTTTCAGAAGATCAAACACATGGTACTCCACCTTCTTCTTTTCCACCTTTAGTGTGTCCCTTTCATTCGTCAACTCCTCCTTCTCTTTCCTCAAGTCCTCAATCTCTTTCCTCAACTTAACCACTTCCAGCAGTGCCTGCTCCTCTAGAGACTCCTCACCCTCCTCAGTCCCCATTATCTTCTTGTAGTTAGCCTTGTGCACCTTTTTCACAGTCTGACCAATAAACCTGTTCACATCATTGACCATAGTTGTGTATTTTTCGTCCACCTTTTGTTTCTCTATTGCTAATCATGGAGCTCCTTTGCATATTTATGATTCTGCTCAATATTCTCACTAGATACGGCCTCATACATGCCCCACAGTTTACCAAGAGTTTTTTTCAGTGGTACAGGCCACTCAGGATCAATCCATGACACAAATCCGCAATTCACGATACCCTGTTAATTTACAATGTCACAAATAAGCATAATTAACAATAACTGATTGAGCATATAATGAACCAGTACTATCTACCTACTTGACTGAAACTACTGCACTTGCTTAACTGAATTTTCTACTTACTCATAACTACCTACGTCACTGGCGACCTATAATTAATCACTAAAAATGGATGAACCAGCAAAAATAACTCACAGTGTGCACTGAGCAACCGTAGAATCGCCTGCCAGTGTTCGTGCCTTCGAACCCAACACGCCTCTCGGGCTTTACTTCATGGAACCGACAAACGATAGGGGCTTCATCATCAATGCCGCAGAAATCAGGGTCGTAGACTGAATTCGGCGCGTAATCCATCTCATTGTACTACAAATCGAAGAAATCAACTTCGAATCGAAGCTCAATCGAACAGAATTTGAAATCCCAAATCGCAAACCCTAACCCTAACCCTAGCAAATCGGACAGAAAGACAACTCACCGAGCCTACCCACGATTCCTCCGAGGTTTCGCCATCTTTCCAGCTAGGCATGTCGGGGAATGAGCAGCGGCGGCGCCGACCGCGAAGATCGGCGGCGGCGCCGACCGCGAAGATCGGCTGGGGAGGAGACAGAGTAAACGGGCACGCGGGAGAGAGAGAAAGGGCCTACACAACGGTTATATTCACGGGAGGAACGAGCCGTTAACGGCCGTTAACGGCGCGCTGTCTTAAGTTGCCACGTGGACCTGGCAGTGGGCCCGGTATGTCAGATTCGTGCTTAACTGTGCGTCGACCCCAGTTAGCGACGAAGTGGTGGCTATGTGAAATTGATTAACGCAAGACTGGTTGGTATTTGAAACCCTAACGTATTGTGGTGGTTTTCTGAAACCCTAACCCCAATTGTGGTGGTTTTTTGTAATTAACTCACATTTAAAAATCCATAATACATGTTATGTTTGTGTCAAATATTGTGTACGTGTTGGGTTAGGTTTGGACTTGGAGTTGTATTAGATGTGGATAGGTACGAGTAGTGTTCGAGTCGAACTCTTGTAACCTGGGTCTCACATATAATGAGGGGAGCACCACACGTGTAACCTATGACGACTTGATAGCAGCAGGCGCGCAAGGGGAGCCGGCGGCTTGTGCCGGCGACCAAGGCGGCCGATGCAGCGGTATCAATGGGGAGGAGCGCCTGTAGTCATGCCCCACAGAGTAGGCAAATTATGGCCGAACTGCGTTAACAAATCTCGGTGTCGGCATCGTGCTGTGATTGCTTAGTCCTCGGTAGATCGACTGTGCGCCTACGATTGCAACAAGTGGTATCAGAACAAGGTTGAAGGCCACGGATTATTGATCTAAAGAAGCGACGAAGACCAGCCGCGGATAATGATGGTGCACGCGGTGATCGCGAATTCGCAGGATTTTTCCGGTGGCCGTCGGAGATCGTCGTCAGAGAGTAATCGGAATCGGCTTGTGCGTCAGTTTTGGATCCGATCTGTCGCAGTGGCGGCGGCGCGACACATGCATGAAGCTGGCGGATCGGTATCACATCGATCTTCAATCGATCGGGCGAGGCAGTTGTGCAGCAGAAGCATGCACGGGAAGGCCACGCTGGATGGTGGGCCAACAGGCAACAGCGCATGAGGTGGGCTAGGTCGAGAAGTCCAAGGATTGGTTCACAGGCTGAGAGCAAGCAGCAGATCGCAACATGCATATGCGTTGGTGTTCGGCAACTCAGCGAGATTGGATCTATCAGAATCACGTGCTGTGTGCGAGACGGACTATTCCGCTGCCGGCGTGCAGCAGTTTCAGTCGGCGACGGCGTAGCCGCGTTTTCGGGTGAGCAGCAGGAGGACATGATGATCCAGCGCGGGAGTTGGGCAGGCACGGAACAGCAGCGCGGCACAAGGCGCGTGCTGGGCAAGAGCGCAGGAGTATGCATACGATGAGATTTGTTAGGTGAAAAAATAATATCTGCAGCATGTGGTATTCGGTGCATGGAATTGCAACATGGCAAAGGAAAAGGAGCATTGGGAGTTGTGAGGCACGTGTTAGGTGCACTCAGGAAGCTACCAGGAAGCAATTTCTTTTAGATTTGTTGCTCAATTTGCACGTGTTTTACCGGATGGTTGACAGATCGGCGATGTGCGCGAAGGCTCGTGGAGTCTGGAGCACGTCGTGAGGATCATGCATACACAGGGTGCCAGGCAGTGCGCGGAAGGTGGACTAGGCGCAGGGTGTAGCATGGTTGCAGTCGGATACGTTCGGCTGGGTCGGACTGGACAGTCTGACAGATCGACGGGAGGTCTGTCGGACAGAAGACGGTGAAGATCGGCGACAACGACGTAGGAGCGTGAGGGCTGATGGTGTCCGTACTCTGTGGCGTGGAAACACGTGGCGCATGGTTATGCGTGCTTCGACATGCGGTGGCGCGGGGCCGATTCAAGATGGAGCGCCTATGGGATCTTGAGGTAGGCGGGGCGCGGGGTGGATTGATCATCTATCAAGGAGTCATGTTGAAGGTGGAGCTGAAGTCTCTGGCAGAGATTTCACTCGGCTGATGGAGGGGCTACGGCGTAAGCTAGCGGAGAGTCAAAGCCTAGTCAGCGGGAAGGCGAGAAGCACGTTGGTCGGACTGGACGTCAGGGTTCGAGAGATACGTGGAACTCGGCACCGGTCGGGTATGACTGGTGGTTGTCTGCAGTGGGGCCTGAGGTGGTGTGGGTTAGCGACCCAGAAGATCTTGACCAAGATTGCGGATGCTCGACGCGGTAATAGCGGCGAGGTGTGCGGTAAGCACGGGACACGGCGACAGACCAGGGCACAGGCGGTCAGACATATGGTCAGATAGGTGTGCAGGGGTGCTGAAGCAGTGTTGGCGAGTACCGGATTCAAGTTGGTGACTGGGTCTATGGAGATTGACGTCAGGTGATAGACAGGAGTCAGCCATGGGGAATCTGAGAAAGTGTTGGAGAGTCTGAAATGTCGGAAGCATGGAGAGTACATGGCCGTATATTCTGTGATGTTCAGTGCACGTGGCAAAGTGTGGGTGACTAGACACGGAAGGGGGCGGAGTGCTATAGCTGTGGGACATGTAGAAGACTATCCAGGATGAGACGACTGTGAATTTGACTCAAGTTGACTAAAATGCGACGGTGAAGTTTCTTCAAGTTGAAAGCATTTTTTTACGCAAACCACTGGTTGGTGTGTGATGGTGTTGAACGGAAAGAAGGGACTACAGTTGTAGGTGGAGTCACGTGGAGTCTGGGAGTAGCAGTGGAGCTCATGGAGACAATTCAAGTCCGGAGTACATGGAGGTTTGACGCATTGACGAATTCAAGGTGGTGGACAATATTCGCCAAGATGGAGTTTGTTATGTTTGTATCAAATATTGTGTACGTGTTGGGTTAGGTTTGGATTTGGAGTTGTATTAGGTGTGGATAGGTACGAGTGGTGTTCGAGTCGAACTCTTGTAACCTGGGTCTCCCATATAATGAGGGGAGCACCACACGTGTAACCTATGACGACTTGATAGCAGCAGGCGCGCAAGGGGAGCCGGCGGCTTGTGCCGGCGACCAAGGCGGCCGATGCAGCGGTATCAATGGGGAGGAGCGCCTGTAGTCATGCCCCACAGAGTAGGCAAATTATGGCCGAACTGCGTTAACAAATCTCGGTGTCGGCATCGTGCTGTGATTGCTTAGTCCTCGGTAGATCGACTGTGCGCCTACGATTGCAACAATACATGAACGTTTTTTGAGTGAATGTGTTTTTTCAGTGCGTATGAGGACCGGGCATGAAACTTTTGGTGCGATGTCCTGGCGGGGGAGGTCCGTCGGATGCACGATGGATGGCTGGATCATATATGAATTTAGTTACTAAAGGGAGAGCTTGTTTAGAAATATAAAAGTTATTGACCTAGATTATGATAAAAGGCTATAATGTGAATTTTATACTCTGATTTATAAAAATTCATGGTACAGTTTAGGGGGAAATATTTTTGATATTTAAAATATTTGATTCACATTTGGAAACTATGGTACTTTCATAGATTTATAAGTACCCTAATTTCTTTATAAAATGAGTATAAGGCATTAATTGACTAGTTATCCTAAATTATTTATAAAATGAGTATAGGGATTTTCAAAACTCTTTGTGGTTATTTAATGTAATAAATAGTTAGTATATTAAATAGCTAGGAACAAACTATCATACAGTTCTAGTTTAACTTTGAATTACTTTCACGCATTATCTAGCCAAATGTTTAGTGTGGTTCGTGGCTCTCACCCCTTCATAGGTAAGCAAAGGAGATGCTAGAGAAGCCGATCTTGATGGGTCTCCTACAACAACGTAAGAATACCATATCAAAATAAGAATACCATATCAAAATGTGATATTGATTTGCTATGATCGATGTTGATACTTTTTTCCATAAGCCATCTCAATTTTTACAAATTTAAACTTAGAAAAACAAGTATTTATTATATTTGACATCTAGAAAGTATATGAAAGAGAATAATAGCCCCACATGACTTGATCGATCTCACGCAACAGGCATCCCGGTTCCTCAGAGAGTCGCCATTATGCTTAAAATCAGAACACTCTCCCAAATAGACTTTCTCTCAAAATATTATATAAAAATTAGGTGTCGATGGATGTTCGCTTGGCTAGACATAGAGGTAGTGATCGAGATGAAAGCGAAGAGTGAAAATCTTGTTACGGGATTGACATGGTAGTTTACCCATGCATGTCCAATCCCTCTTCGCGGAGGTAAAGACCTACTATTGCTTGTGTATATTGTGTCGGAACATGTCCAAATGATTTCTAGACCGCGCCTTATATAGAGTTGTGTGGCCAGGTTAGAAGAATGAACCAAGTAGTCGATCTTAAAACACTACGGTTACAAGAGTTTTAATGCATAGTGGCGCAGACTCGAAAAGCTTGTCTTGAATGCTTTTTAACACCTTCCTTCGCGAGTTCGAGGTCACATTTGAGCGAGTCGATCTAACGTTGCTGCTTTGGGAAGTCGGCTGGTGCTCAGGACGCGCTTCGAGGAGTCGGCTCCATCAAAATGGATGGAGGCCTTCAGTCTAGATTTGGGTTTTTAGACCCTTATCAGGTCATGGACCTCCCTAGTCTTTTGGGTTGTATCCTTGACGTAGTCGTCCATGGACTTAGGAGTCCTTTCCTTGGTCTTGGGCCCACCTAGTAGTAATCCTGATGTCATTAGGTAAGATATTTTTGTAAAATCGAACACTCTAGAATTCCAAGCTAAGATACTTAAGGATACTATATCTACATGTTACAAAATATTATGACGATCCTAACAAAAACATTAATATAAGGAAAGGCGAAATGTGAAATTATAATATTTGATTCTTATTGTATTAAAAGACATTAGAAATCCCTATCACCGATTGTGTTTATCCTCAAAATTAGGAAAATATGAAAATATGAACTCTCTCTCTCTCTCTCTCTCTCTCTCTCTCTCTCAGAAAGAATTATTTGCATACTATCAAAAAACATATATAATGAATGTCTTGATTAATTAATTTAAAAAATAATGGTGAGTCTCTAACTTGCCAAGTCTTTTAAAACCAAGTGTAATCAACTAACTATTTTACAAGTGTAAATAAAAACAAATTGTTACTTGGTAGAGACATGTCAGAACTTATTAAATTTTGCAAATTAAATTAGTATCTATATATAAATGTCAAATTCAAAAAAGAACAATTATTAGGGATTCTACAATGATTGTCGAGATGGGTTTGGGCACAAGTGGGTCCGTTGGTAGAACCAATTCCGTGATTTGTTTTGATGACACAGGTTCGATATGAGAGGATCGTAACGTAGAGTTTGTGACGGGAAGCTTGTGTAGTATTGCGCTCGATTAGACCATCGACAATTTCATGCAGTTTTTACGTGTTCGAGGGTTGGTTCGGAAGGAAAAGTCGTGGGAGCTTGTGTAGTTTTGTTTTTTATTTCTAGAAATTGAATCAGTCCTCGGGACTCTCTATGGAGGGATCCTAAAAGTTTATGTCCTCGGGACAACTCAAGTCATATTGAACTATTTTTTAGGCACACGTTTGTTTAGTGAATAACAAACAATATGATATCATGATTGGCCCATCTTTCTATGATGAAAATACAAAACACTGTATAAGAGAAACAAAAGCAAGAAAATCTCCTCTTTGAGTGTTACTTTGATTCAGTCAAAAGTCAAACTTTACTAAGTATGATATAATATAGAGAAGAAACTATCAACATATACAATATTTCTATGGATAAACTAGGAAAATATAATGGTGAATCTATTCATACTGATTTGGTGGCAGGATTATGGATACTCAATACCCTTCAAAGGAAAAACTACAAGTACTAGCTGGCACGGGCAGTCGGCCAACCCAATCATCTTAGTGCCCTCAGTGTTACACACGTCATAAAATGACCCGACCATAATCAAATCATCATGATATTTTACATTATTCGACTGTTCATCGACGAGGATAAAGTGAAAATATGCAAAATACAAAAGGATGCAAATGTTGCGGATTCATTGACAAATCCTCTTTCACGGCCAAATCACAATATGCACACAAGGGCGACGGGTATGAGATACCTGGACAGTTTAATCAGTCTCAAAAAAATATGGAAGACCATGTCAAAAAAAAAGGAAGACATGGGGGATGTGACACTTGATGCTTTGTCCCGAAATGATCAAACCGGAAAGGAAAATTGGCACTGTGTTGAGGACAAGTTTCATCAATTGATGTAGGAACAATCACCTTGTCATTGAGATCTCTACAAGTCTGATACTACGTCATCAAACAATCTTGTAGCCGGTGGAGTGGTTGTTTGGATCAAATACAAATGCTCCTCCAAGCGTTTGCGTCGCTTATGACTATGTGAGTTTTACTTGTGTATGTCACATGTCTCATATTTTTTGTGAATGTGTCCATTATAAATGTGCTCAAACTTGTCTTCTACAATTTTGTCAATCTAGGATCGTATAGTATTTCACAAGAAAGGTACAAGCAAATGGATGCTTCCAAAGGCATTTTGTGCCCAACATTGTTGAAAAAATACTTTAGCATAGTGAGAAGTGGAAGTTGAAGGATGAAGAAACTCTTCCTCCGAAGAAAGGGAGATCAAACAGGCTGGCCATTGGCTTGCATGATGAATAAATGATAAGGTGAAGGTACACCGGCACCGGCAAAAACATAGGGAGTTTGGATGGAAGGAGGAAGGGGTAGTACATTTTCAAGAACAAAGTTGAGGCAGAAAACATGAAGGAGAAGATCAATGAGTTTATAAAGGCAAGGAAGGAAAAACGCAAGGCGTACTTTGAGGAGCGCTGACTCTTTCTCGAGTAGAACAATATGAGGCAAGAGATAATTGTCGAGTAGAACAATCTCATGATTATGAATCCAAATGGAATGGACGAGAAGACGAGAGCGTATTGGGAGATCGGAGGGGGGAGTTGTCGGGAAGAAAGGTGGAAGTTCGGCTATTGGTGGTGGCAATGGTTGTGATGGCGACAACGTTCGTAACAAATAGCGGCGATGAAAATGGTGATGTTGTTTGATTGTTGGGACATTATTCATGCTTTTGGTCGCATGTTTATCTGCTAGTTGTTCTATGATGACCCATACTTTTGGATCAATAACTGGTCAATTTTAGTATTTGAATGTTTGTAATTTGAAAATATGTCTAAATGTTGAGCACCGAAACTATTGCCTGAATGTTAGTTGTGAAAGTGATATACATTTTTCAAAAATACAAGATTCGGATTTACAGTACGGGTTTTGCGAGATCTGCTCGGAAGGGTACCACGCCGTATGTCATGAATATGTGATCTACATGATGAACAAATAGAATGGGCAAAAATTTCAGCTGTCCAGTTTGGTTTGTTCTGAAACAGTACAGTACACGGCCGAGTTCTCAGCCCAACACTAACAGTTCTGTATCCTGCTCATCCCCTTCGTCAAAAAGATACTAGCAACGTTGTAGTAGTTCTGCAGCATTGGTTATATATTCAACTCCATACTTTGTCGATCAAGCAGAAAGCTAGCATTTTGCAGACATTTCTGGACACATGTAGCTCTAGCTAATACACCTCCCTTTTCGGCCTGTTCCTGGTGCGCGTGGCAGTAGCAGTAACAAGAACTTGCTCCTTCTCCACCTCCGGCTGCACAACCTCCTCTCCGTCGACGACGTACCCTCCACCGTCGCCTTCGGCTTCCTCGGAAGCCTCGTTCTCTTCCAATATCGCCTTATTGATCTCCATCTGCACTCACACACATGTAGACAGCATGTATGATATTCAATTCATATGTTTTGTGTCATTAAAATGATACCGATTACCGAATAGTGATACCTATGCAAACGCTTGTGACAGGAAAGAATCTTGTCAGGAGCGAACCGAGCAGTAAGAAATATCATTGCAAACTAGCTATTTTCTAATTGATATACTCCGTAGATGCCATATGCCAGAATTAGCAGAGGCCATTTGGAAATGATTACTAACACAATTGTCTTGCTACTGCTATGAGCAAACAGAGCGATATAATCAGAATGCTTGCGCGAGAGCTGCGTACCTCCCGCAGGAACCGCTCGTCGAGGTCGTCGGCGACGCGGGCAGCGGCAACGAGGGTGCCGACGAAGAGGGAGAGCGGCAGCACGAAGGCGAGGATCAGCACGTTGGTGCTCGGCGGCCCGCCGGCACGCACCACCATGGACCGGCGCCGGCGGCCGCACCCAATAGGCCTGACAGTGGCGCGGATAGGCCGGCCGGAATATAGTGCAGCGCTCCAGCTCCCGCCGAGTCGCGGCTGGATGGATAGAGCGGCGAGGGCTCTTGAAGCCATGGATGGTGGAGAGGCTCAGCTCCCGGCGCGAGCAGAGTGGGCGAGAGACACAGATAGAACGATGGCGTTTGTCTTATCCATTCTTTCCTTTGTGCCACGTCGCTCTGATTAATGTAGCCGTCCGATCAAAGGGTTTTTTAGATTTTTATTAAAAATCTATAGTAGAGATTGATTTTATTTCAAAATCACGGATATCCCGATCGGTTTTACTATTTGTTCCGAAATGGGAAAAAACACAAATCCCCTCCCAGGAGGACGCCCCCGCGTCGCCCCCCGCGCGGGCGACTCGGGCGGAACCCCAAACCCTAGCGAGCGCCGCCGGTCTCCCTATCCTCCCCTCCGCCGCCGCCGGAGGACGCTGCCGGGCTAAGCCTGTGCGGCCGACGGCGGCGGCGGAGGCTCTCCTCCCTCGCGTGTGCTGGTCGGGTAGCGGCGGGTGCCCAGGCGCGCGGAGGCGTGGACCTCGTCCTGCCTAGCGACGGCGCGGCGGCGGCTGATTCCGGCGGCGGCGGCGCATGGCGCGGTGTGGATGGGAGCTGCGACGGCGGATCTCAGGCGTCGTGGAGGGCTGGGCGGTGCAGCTCGCGTGGGATCCTGGCTGGCGACAGTTTCCGCGTGGTGGCTGTCCTTGGCCGTGGTGACGCGCGGGTGGTGGTGGTGGACAGCGCTCGGCAGGGAGTCAGCTCGAGGACCGCGCAGGGTCGTGACTTTGCGCCCCTCCTGCTCCAGCTGTGGAGTTGGTCCGAGGCGGAGCTCGGCTCCGGTCAGCTGGCAGCGAAGCATGGCGTTGTTCCCGGCGGGGTGAGGAGACGGTAGGGGACGACGGATCTGTCGGTGGATGGCAACGGCCGCGACCATGGCGCTGCAGCGTGGTGGCGGAGCTAGTCTGGGCCTGACCTGGACCGGATCTGGGCCTGATCTGAAAGGATTGGGCTGATCTAGACCGGATCTGGGCCTGACAGGCACCGCCTGCTACGTCCGATCGGCGACCGCCGTTGGCGGTGGAGGACGGCGGATCTCCTCCGATTGGCTGCGGCTCGGCCTGCCGCCCACGTAGACATGGATTTGTCGTTGTCCTACCTCGTCCGATACGTTGGGCTCGCGGTGCGCTGGTGTCGCTCAAGGGGCTCGAGTTCATGGATGCCGGGGCAGCGGCCCTAGAAGGTGGACTGCGCGGGTGTCTCTACGGCGAGCGACGTGGCGGTGGTGATGGCCTTTCTCTTTGGCCATGTGGATGGCGAGGAGCGGGTGGCGGGGGTCCTTGGTGTTGGCGGCGCTTCGGCATTGATCGTGGTCTGGTGGCCAGGCTCGGAGATGGTCGGGCATGGTGCAAAGGTTTTTCGAGCGAAAGCTCTGTGCTCCGGCGCCAATGACAACGATGTCGCGGGTATCATATCTCTCTTGGGGGCGCTGTTGTGGACACCTTAGCCGCGCTAGAGTTCCGGGTGTAAACCCTTGACCATCTTGATCTCCATGACGGCGACGCACTAAGTCGTTATCCTCTTGGGGGGCCCTACTAGGTTAAACCTCCTTCACGGAGCATAAACCCCAGATTATGGGTGCGTACACGCCAATAACATTATCGACAAATTAACCCTGATTCCTGCCGATTGCGACAAACACGAAGACAGTGCTCACGCGGGTTACTAGGTGGGCCGAACCAATAGCGTTTTTGTAGTCTTCTTTGTTTTTTCATTGTTGTTGTTTCCGTTTTTCTTTTATTCATATATGTATGCTTATATTTTTATATATTTGTTGTTCCTGTTTTTCTTTTTCTGCACAAACGCAGTTTAAGAAAAAATTGAAGTAGGCAAACCTTTTTATTTAGATATGTATGAATATTTATTTTCATGTGCATGTTAAATGGGCGCAATGCGCGTGGCCCATGAACAAAACGCTTGACGCGGTAAGCTTCTTTCTTATCTGCCGCCACGGGCCAGCAAACAAGTGCCCCCGTCACTGCGGTGGTGCGGTGCGAGGTATTAAATTTGGCCCAGCTTAACTGAATCCACTCTAGGCCAAAACCTAGCCCGCTTCATACAGGCCGCGAAGCAAGTATTGCAAACATTTTCCTTCATTGCTGTCAGAAGAGAAAAAAACATTTTCCTTCATGCATGCTCGGTAGTACAGCTTTTCAAAGATTACGACGAATAAAACCGTGCCTGCACCCTCGAGGAAAGCATCTTAAAATGGCAACGTCACATATTTTTTATTTTTTTGAACATGGGCAATGTCACATACAGACGCACATGAAGACCATCAACACCAAAATAATTGCAGAGTTCGCCGGACGCAGACGCTGGTCGCGGCGTGACACACGTGGAGGACGACCATGCACGCGCGTGCTCCCGGCCGGGCGGGCGGTTCACCGCGTCGCGCCGCGTGAATTTGACCGAAAATAACCATAAACGAAAAGTATTTCACAAAATAAACGTTGGCTGAAACTATTTCAGGAAATAACCCTTTTGTGTAGCGTCTCACGATCAGGCGCTATACTATGCGGTGTAGCGCCTCCGCGCGAGGCGCTACACATCCTGCCAGCGTGGCGTCCGAGGGGCCCACTCGTGAACATGTAGCGCCTTACTGCGAGGCGCTATGATGCAGTGGCATAGCGCCTTGATGTAAGGCGCTATGCCTCGCTGGGACAGCTCTCTGGAGCACCTCATTTTGCACACCATAGCGCCTTTGGCTGGGACGCTACACATGTATAGCGTCTTGGCCCGAGGCGCTACACCATGACTTAGTCGTTTTTGACGATGCCCTCGCTGGGACAGCTCTCGGAGCTCTCTGGAGCACCTCATTTTGCACACCATAGCGCCTTTGGCTGGGGCGCTACACATGTATAGCGCCTTGGCCCGAGGCGCTACACCATGACTTAGTCGTTTTCGACGATGTCTCGCTGGGACAGCTCTCGGGAGCTCTCTGGAGCACCTCATTTTGCACACCATAGCGCCTTTGGCTGGGGCGCTACACCATGACTTAGTCGTTTTCGACGATGTCTCGCTGGGACAGCTCTCGGGAGCTCTCTGGAGCACCTCCTTTTGCACACCATAGCGCCTTTGGCTGGGGCGCTACACATGTATAGCGCCTTGGCCCGAGGCGCTATGCTGTTACATTATTTACTGGAATTCAAACAGAAATGGCAAATTCAAACAGGAATTCAAACAGAAATCACACACAGATTCATAACTTGAGAAATCAAATACAGACATAAAACACAGATTCACTAGTTCACAAACGACAACACATCCATGCCGTGAAATAGAAATGGCAAGTTCGACACGACAAGTTCGACACGACAGAGAAGTGCGATAATATTACAACTACGATACGAAACAACATGGCATCTCCTACTTCCGTCCCCGGGCCTTTGCGCGTCCACCTCCTCTATTTACTGGAATCTTCTTCCTCCGTACTCGCTGCGGTTCTTCTTCCTCCTCTACCTCATCTCCAGACTCTTCTTCCTCATCATCCATGTTGAACCTCATCCTCCGACCCGCTACTGACCTCCGCGGCCGCTCCTCCTCACCAACATTGTTCTTTCCTTTACCATCGTAGTCACTTGGCTAAATACCCGTCTAGGTGCCCTTTTCGACCTCATCAAGTAAGCGGACCGGTCTCGAGCCTGATCCAGCGTCATGTCATCCGGAATCTTCGAAAACAACAAGTGCATGGTTCAGTTAATTGAAAAATAACATTACCGAATTTAGGCATCCTTCAATCTCATACCTCATCATGAGCCGTCGAGGTATTCTCATCCTCAATATCGTCCTCCAGATCAAAACGCGAGTTTGACCTAGACTGCGACGGTGTTGTGTACTCGGGATCACGACAACCGAGTAGATTCGCCAACCGGCGTAACCGTCGGGCCGACCGCTGTAAGACTTACTATCAGTAAGTGTATATAAGCCATGTTGAAGTCCACAAGATTAGGATACGTACCTTCACGAAATCTCGAAGTGCACCTTCACCCTTTTCTCCCGCCGGGGCGGTCCTCAACAATTGCTCACTTGTACCGGCTTGTTCCTTTATCTCTGAGCGCTATGGTTGACACAAAGTTAACAAGTTATGCAAGGAAGAGAGTGGTACTTGTGCTACAAGGAAAACAGAGAAGCAAACACTTACCACAAAGTTGAGCACGTTAGAAAAAGGTATTTGGTTGCCCGACCTGACGAGCCTGTTGTACTCCCTCTGGGCAAGTTCGTCGAACACGGTGGGCTCTTCCAAAATCTCCTCCTCAAAAGCCGCCGGGCATAGTTCCACCCTCGTACTCTCAAGAAACCATCGAATGTAGTTGTTGAATGCAATTGGACAGTGCGCCCTTTGCCGGCCCCATCCACTCTCCTTAGCCCTCTCCACACAAGTCTCGAATTCGATGACATATTTCTTGTGAAATACGTCCCATTTCTTCACCTTCCTCTGTCTTTTTCTGTCCAACCTGCATATAGAAAAGATACACACGATCAGTACCACCATGTTGAGGCGAGAACAGCAAAAAAAATTAGTATCTTACCCGTGAAGGGACTGGTCCGTGTCCACCCACACAGCCAGGTGAGCCTGGAACAACCCAAACTGCCTCATCACACGATGTGGCAAGTGAAACTCGACCGCCCAATTACATATCAACGGGCAGCGCATCAGCCACAACCGTTGTTCCTCCAAGCACTTCGGGTTCAACGAGAAATGCAGAATTTGACCGAACTCATCACCACTTCCGTAAGGCTCCCATTCCACCTGACAACGAAGTACACAATCATCACTTTGGAGAAAGATCAAAATCATGTGATCGACAAATGTAAACAAAGATACTAACCTGCTCAGGGGTAAGCGCATCAAACTCGTTGGTGTACTGCTTGTACATGGTATTGATGTCGCTGTGAGCCTCCGATACTACATCCCACCTATATGCCCAAGTGGGACGCCGTAGAGGGTGATCCCCGTAGTCGGCCCAAGGAAGGTACCCCACCTCTCGCGGGCGTCCAACTGGGAATCGTTCCCAGCTCCAGATCGATAGGAGGACCATAGGACCCCCAATTCCACACTTGCCCGATCTACGACAAGCATCGTCCAACTGCACATAAATGCAAACAAGGTTAAATTAAGACATGTTTAACATGGAAATGTAAATTAAAGCCGAACAACATATTACCTGCCGGTACAAGTAGGCAAGTGCAGCAGAACCCCAGCTCCATTTGGAGTCAAAGGTGGTCAACGCCTTCAGCCACATCCACTGTGCGGTAATTCCACCGCTATCGGCAAAAAGAGTCCGAGAGATAACATACCACACGTACACGCGAGCATACGCCTGTATCACATCATCATCGGCATCCACCGGGCAATGCGAGAAGTTCTGCACTATCCAAACATAAGTAGCGCCGGCTGGGACTCTGTCTTTACTCTTGTCTTCGGACTCCTCAGGAGCCATACCAATAAGGGCCTCCATCTGCGCGCGCCACCCTTCAGAATCCGTACTCATGCACAAAGGCTTCCCCTCGATAGGAAGTCCAAAGATCATGGAAACATCCTGTAGGGTGACTGTCATCTCGCCGGTCCGAAGGTGGAAAGTGTGCGTCTCCGGCCTCCACCGGTCGACAAGAGCCGTGATGGCTGGCGGGTTAAGATTAGGAGTCGACCGGCTAACCATCTGGATGAACGGGAGGAGGCCCAACCTCTCGATGTACTCAGTGTACCGCTCATCGTACGGCATATCACCCGACGACACCCCATGAGACCGAATCTTCAACGGTACAAGCTCCTGCAAAACAATAAGGCAAATAGAAGAATTACAACATAATCTTCTACCAAACAATAGAAAATTGATACATACAAGTGTAAAAGTAATTTTATTACCTCTCCCTTCTCCGCCATCAAATAGGCCCGGTGTTGCACATCGTAGTGATTATTTAGTAACCACACCATCCTACATATTATTCATACTACGTGAGTCATATATTCCGAAATGTTGTAATATTCCAAACACTTGGGAAACCCTAACATGTGACTATGTGCCGAATATCGGAGCTAATGTAACAAATCACATTGGGAAACATATACAATCACATTTTAAGCAAAAGTAACAAATCCTAATGCTAATGTAATATTCCAAACACTTGGGAAACATATACAATCTCATTTTAAGCAAAAGTAACAAATCCTAATGCTAATGCTAATGCTATAGACACCATATCGGAGAACACACTAACAACATGGTCTGAACAACATGCATCTAAACATCTCAATGTTCCATAAGACAACCAAAGAAAATCGAGCAATTTGCAAACTAATTGGGGGCTGACCACATACCTTGCTCTGAGGGGTCGGGGGAGGAGACGGAGGAGCACGAGATTGGAGGAGCAATGCCGGAAGGACCACGAACTCGGAGGAGTTCCGGCCGGGAAGACCACGAACTCGGAGGGAGCGTGGCGGGGGAGGGAGGGGGCGGCGGTGGCGGGGAGGGAGCGCGGCGGGGGCGGCGGTGCCGGGGAGGGAGCGCGGCAGGGAGTGGCGGTGCCGGCGGCGCGACAGGGAGCGGCGGTGCCGGCGACGCCTAACCCTAGCCCGTGCGCGCGTCTCTGGGGTGAGTGGCGACTAGGGTGAGCCGTTGCGCGGCTTTACAATGCACAGCATAGCGCCTGCGCCTGAGGCGCTACACATCTCCACATAGCGCCTCGATCCGAGGCGCTATACTTCCACGATTGGGCCCCCCCGGCGCCACGCTGGCAGGATGTGTAGCGCCTCGCGCGGAGGCGCTACACCGCATAGTATAGCGCCCGATTGCGAGGCGCTACACAAAAAGGTTATTTCGTGAAATAGTTTCGGCCAACGTTTATTTCGTGAATTTATTTCCTTTTCTGGTTATTTTCGGTCAAATTCACTCGCGCCGCATGGATGCCTTCTCGCACACACGTGCAGTCGATCCCAACAACAAACACTAGTGCCCCTCCGTCACGAGATCGATTCAGCTAGCGATCTGACGGAGCAAGTTGTTGCTACGACGAAAAAAATCGTCAATCTTTTCCTCCTCAGCACTCAGCAGTCCCGATCGATTAGAGCAGCAGCACGGACAGTGAAGCAACACAGCACCGGTCGGTCCGTACGTCAGGCCGGCGGGGCCTGGGCAGTGACAGTGTCACACAACGAACGCGTGTGTTTCACGTCGATGAGCTCGTCAATGGCGGCCACAGGGCACGATCTGATCAATCAGCCTGCACGCGTCGCTCCTGTTCATTTTCTTTTTATTTGTTTTTGTGGGTCGACGCCGACGCGGCTGACCTCGGTCGGGTCGGTCGCTGTGACGTCTGTAGTAGTACTGTATCTATGTTGCGATTGACCGCTTTCCGTCATTAATTTAGCTATTACAGTAGTAATTACTCTCAGTTGCTGGAGTAGTAGTATCTCGATCGGGCAGAAATACTGGTCGTAGCTGGCAATTAGTTAATGCGATTTGTTCGTGGGAATGATTCGGAAGATGAAGATGACCCGGCCGGCGGTCGCTAATTAAGCTTGTGCCGTCGTCGTCGATGGTCACGTCAGTCTCCACGTACGCCATGCATATGGCGTAGCTAGCCGCTAGCCGTGGCGTCACCAGGTCGTGCTGCGTGCGCATTTCTACCACCGTAACCGTAACCGAGCGCCGTTGTTGTCACACACACACACACACATATATATATATATATATATATATATATATATATATATATATATATATATATACGGCCTATTTTCTGCTGGCTCGCTGTGTCGATCGTCCGTGTGACGCAAAGGAACAAGAGAAGCGCGCGTCCATTTTATGTTGATGATATCATTGTGGTCAGCTCCTCTTCTACAGCTACTGCTTGGTTGATCCGTGAGATGAGTTCTTCGTTTGCTGTTAAGGACCTTGGGGATCTCCATTACTTCCTTGGTATTGAGGTTCATCGTTCTGCTGGAGGGCTTCTTCTTTCTCAGAAGAAATATGTCATGGATCTTCTTCAACGGGCTGGTATGCTCAAGTGTACACCTGCTTCCACTCCCATGACAGTTGTTGATAAGCTCTCTGCACATGAGGGCACTCCTCTCTCCTCTGATGATGCGACTCGTTACCGCAGTGTTGTTGGTGGTTTACAGTACCTCACTCTGACTCGTCCAGATATCTCATTTGCTGTCAATAAAGTCTGCCAATACTTGCACACTCCTCGTGACCCTCATTGGACAGCGGTTAAGCGCATTCTTCGGTTTGTTAAGCTCACTATTAGTCATGGATTGACCATTCGCTGCACACCGGATACACTCTTGTCTGCTTTTTCTGATGTAGACTAGGCTGGGAATATTGATGACAGGCGATCTACGGGGGGATATGCCATCTTCTATGGTGGTAATCTGATCGCCTGGAATGCGCGCAAGCAAGCTACAGTGTCACGATCTAGTACAGAGTCTGAGTATAAAGCAG
This sequence comes from Puccinellia tenuiflora, assembly GCA_012064385.1. Taxonomy (NCBI): domain Eukaryota; kingdom Viridiplantae; phylum Streptophyta; class Magnoliopsida; order Poales; family Poaceae; genus Puccinellia; species Puccinellia tenuiflora. Next base: position 156,176 of record QRDG01002042.1, read on the forward strand.
TGGCCAATGCAACAGCAGAAATTATTTGGGTACAGTCTGTTCTTAAGGAGTTGGATCTTCCTCAAGATAGAATACCCATACTATGGTGTGATAATATAGGAGCCACATATCTGTCCTCTAATCCAGTGTTTCATGCTCGTACCAAGCATATTGAGGTAGATTTTCATTTTGTGCGAGAAAGAGTGGCTCGGAAACAACTTCAAATTAAATTCATTTCTTCAAAGGATCAAGTGGCTGACATACTCACAAAGCCGCTTCCCTTACCAGCTTTTGAAGCCTGCAGACGCAATCTCAACCTCTCACAGCCGGTTGAGATTGAGGGAGGATGTTAAACATAATTGTTGACACGTTGTAATGTTGTTTAGCCAAACTAATTATAGTTAGAATCTGTACATATCTCTTGTATGTAGGTTGTATCAACTTGGGCTCCAAGCCTTGTAAACCTCCCTGTTATATAAACGATCGATCGTAGCCTTGAGTGCTACCGATCATTACCCTACCTATACTTCTTCTGTTTAAGTTTTTCACCTGCTCCCTCCTCCTGCATCCATCCCGCACGACGGAGCAAGCTCGCCAACACGCACGCCAAGGACACTTTCACCGAGAAACACAGGAGGAGCACAGACGTACGCGCGTGTACACATGATATCCCACTATATACGCTACACGCATGCACCGCAATGTACGATCGTCCACACTCGCGCTCGCTGCTCATCCAAGGGGTTTGGACGGTATATATATATATACACGAGTGGTACGTACGAGACAATTAATGACACCGTTGTTCACTTGTCGTCTGGCGTATGTATATGACGACGTGTTTGTGGTAGTGTACGGACAAATCGCGCCACATCACATGTGCGCATACGATTTGTTTTCTACGTGCGGCGTACGTATCCGGCCGATATCGACGCGTCTCTTTCGGCAAAAAGGCCAAACCGGGACAACGGGGAGGGCTTGTTTTCTTCCACTTCGGCTGCAAACTCTAGTGGCGCTAGCCACGGTGAAAAGGGAATTTCACTTCTACTTTGTGCAATGCAATTGCGCTTAATTCGAAGGAGGGCATCAAGGTATCCGAGCAAGCCGCGGCTGAGAAATTGGTTGCCGTCGAAAAAGCCCAACATCTTGCTGCATGCGGAGCAGATCGACCAACACCTGCCGCCTCGTACGGCTCCCCTAAACCTCCTCCTCCTCCGCCAACAGCTTTACCCCGTGGCGACGACCCTTGCACCGTCTTCGACATAAACTTCCCCACGCGTGTTGGAGATTATAAGGAAAGGGCAAGGCACAACGGTGAACCCTCTCCTTTTCCTATGTGTAATATGTAATTAGAACTAGTTGACAGTCCGGTGATGAACTAGCTGGTTCTACGACGGCGTTGTGTGATTTTTTGAGAATATTAGGGTGGGTATGTGGAGGGGGCGGCCGGGGACAACAGGAGGGACATGTTACAGGTGAGCCCATGCTGCGTCCGCGGACATATATGGGGCCAATTTTGCCAACCATAATTGGCGATGCAACAATGCATAGGGGGTATGTAGAATTGAAAGAATAGATTGAGATGCAAGATAATTTCATTTATCTCATATGGTGTACATATATAGGGGTACAGGCGTGACCAAACCCTAGAGGAGTTCTATACAAACTCCTATACAATCTAGGTTTGGTAACACACGCACGTGTACGTATAGGACACATAATTAGCTATTCCAACACCCCCCCCCCCCCCCCCCCCCCCCGCGCAGTCTGAGCATCGCCGGCGACACACAGACTGGACTGAAAGGCTTCGAACGTCGCAGTTGGTAGGCCTTTCGTCATGATGTCATCAAATTGTTGAGAGGTCGGCACATGGAGAACACGAAGCTGACCGAGAGCAACCTTTTTCGCGAACAAAATGAATATCCAGCTCAATAAGTTTTGTGCGACGATGATGAACGGGATTCGGAGTGAGGTAGACAGCTGATATGTTGTCGCAATACACCACAGTAGCCTTGGGCACATCGAAGTGGAGCTCACCGAGGAGTTGACGAAGCTAGCAGCATTCAGCAACAACGTTCGCAACGGCGCGGTATTCTGCTTCCGCGCTCGAATGAGAGACGGTGGGTTGCCTCTTCGAAGACTAAGAGATTAGTGAATCACCAAGAAAGACACAATAGCCAGAGGTCGATCGACGGGTGTCAGGACAACCGGCCCAATCTGCATCGGAATAGCCAAGGAGCTCTGCTGAAGAAGAAGCCGTGAGACGAAGACCGTGACCTGGGGTTCCCTTGATGTAGCGAAGAATACGTTTAACCAAGGTCCAATGAGCATCACGGGGAGCATGCATGTGTAAACACACTTGATGAACCGCATAAGCAAGGTCTGGAAGAGTCAGAGTCAAGTACTGTAGAAAGCCAACAATACAGCGGTAGTGCGTAGCATCTTGAGCAAGTGCACCGGTGGTGGTAGAAGTCTTGGTCTTCGTATCAACAGGGGTGGTGGCAGGCTTGCAATTTTGCATGCCAGCACGGTCTAGCAAATCCTCCGCATAGCGCTCCTGGGAGAGGAAGAAACCAGCTGCAGTACGCTACACTTGTATGCCGAGAAAGAAGTGCAGCGGACCAAGATCCTTCATGGCGAAGGCGCGGTGAAGGCTCTCAATGATGGACTAAAGGAGCATAGTCGACGAGGCCGTAAGCACGATGTCATCAACGTAGAGGAGCAGATAAGCCATGTCGGTGCCACGAAGCAGGACGAATAATGAAGAGTCAGAGCCGGTGGTAGTAAAACCAATGGAGCGAACAAAGGCATGAAACCGCTGAAACCAAGCACGGGGAGCCTGCTTGAGACCGTAGAGAGACTTCACGAGTCGGCAAACATGATCAGGACGTGTGACATCAATGAAACCGCGTGGCTGCTCCGCGTAGACGAGCTCCTGAAGCTCACCATGTAGAAAAGCGTTCTTGACGTCTAGCTGATGAACTGACCACTTGCGAGAGGCGGCAAGGTGAAGAACCACACGGATGGTGGCCGGTTTGACAACCGGCGAGAATGTCTGGTCATAGTCGATCCCTTGGCGTTGATGAAAACCACGAACAACCCACCGTGCTTTATAGCAGTCAAGTGTACCATCTGGACGAAGCTTGTGACGGAATACCCATTTGCCGGAGATGACATTGTCACGCGGAGGGCGAGGCACGAGCTCCCAGGTCTTGTTAGACTGAAGAGCATCAAACTCCTCTTGCATGGCTAGACGCCAGTGGTCATCACGAAGGGCGACGGTGACCGAGGTCGGCAGGGGGGACGGAGAGCTCGGTGTAGTTGTGGTAGCGTGGGCGACGTAGTCATTATATCGTGTGTTGCGTGGCACGATCCCACGCATTGAGCGGGTAACCACACAAGATGCTACAGCCAGGGGTGGCTGAGCAGCCGACGCAGGAGCACCTGGGGGCGAGCTCGGCGGCAAAGATGGAGCACCTGGAGAGCCTGGTGCCGCGGCAGAGGAAACGGCCGAATCGGCAGCCGCGGCAGACGCTGTGGCAGAAGTCGCTGCCGTGGAGGAAGCGGATGTCCCGGCAGAGGTCCCTGCTGACATTGCCGGAGGGGTCCTGGCTGATGAAGCAGCAGGCGGAGGGGACCGCGGAGAGTACCATCGGGACAAGGCCTGTGGTAGAAGAGCCAACATGTCGTCGCTTGGAACTGCCAGGGCAGGAGGCGAAGCCGGTGATGACGGTGATGGTACCTGCTGAAAAGGAAACACACGTTCGTCGAAATAGACGTGCCGTGAGGTTTGTACACGTCGAGAGACTGGATCATAGCACTTGTAGCCTTTGGTGTTTGGTGGGTAACCGAGAAAGAGGGGCTAATTTGTGAGGGGTCGTCGACTGGATGTTGGGATAAAAAAAAGGCACCCGAAAACACGCAGGTCGGCGTATGAGGGAGGGGATCTGAATAGGAGTTGGAAGGGAGAGATGTTTGATACGTTTCAAACGTATCTATAATTTTTTAATGATCCATGCTAGTTTTGTGTTATTGTCACATATTTTTACTGTCATTTATATCATTTTTATGCATTTTGTCGGACTAACCTAATGACAAGATGTCAAGTGTCAGTTCCCTGTTTCTGCTGTCTTTTTGTTTGAGAAATTTACTTCTGAAAATATTCTCGGAATTGCACCAAAATTTATGGGGATTATTTTTACGCCAAGACGAAGACGGAGTCCGAAGGAGAGCCTCGGAGGCGGCCATTATTTTCCAGAAATCGACCCCGACGCGCCGTCACCAAAAACCCTAGTTCGGGGTCCAATCTGAAGCGGATCCCGGCACTCTGCTGGAGGGAAGATCGATCCCGGAGGGCTCTTCATCGCCATGCCTTCCTCCGGAATGATTTGTGAGTAGTCTCACCTTGGACTACGGGTCTATGGCAGTAGCTAGTTGGCAGTCTCTCTCTCTCTCTCTCTTGTGCTTCATGTCTTATGATCTTGTGAGCTGCCTAACATGATCAAGATCGACTATTGTAATGCTATGTGATGTGTTTGCTAGGATCCGATGGATTATGAAGTTATGTTTAGATTGTGCATGATTCTTATATGAGTAATTTATGTTCTAACACGCTATCCGATGTGCGTAGTTACTTTGGCCAAGTGATTGTATGTATCTCCAAGAGAGGTTATTTATGCTAGATAGTGGGTTAATGCCCCCTTTTGTTCCTGGGCACGAGTGACAGAAATATCTAAGGGCGAGGGTGTGTTGTTGCTACTAAGGGTAAAACGGCGGTGTTAATGTCTCTTTTGCTATTAGTATTTCTTACTTCATGAACTTTGCTTAATGCAATTGTCTGTTGCTTGCAACTTAATACCGTTGGGTGACAGGCTGGATAGCGATCCCACGGTGGACTTTTTAGACAAAGACGCAGTTTGACTCAACGGTCTTTGTTCCTTGTCGTGATGCCTCCATAAATATTATCATGTCCTTTTTGTTATAGCTAAATTGGGTTTGTGTCATGATCTTGTCAATTGCCTAGCTGTAATTCGTTCACCCATCACATGCATATTTTATTTACTTGAGAGACTCCACTAGTGAACCCATGGCCCCCAGTCCATCTTTTTACATTGTTTACAACCTCATTTACTTGCTTTTAATTATCATTATTCCTCTGGTCACTTTTCATATTTTATCTATTTTATCATACAATTAACCGCTTTGTTTTCTGCGAGACCGGAAAGATTGACAACCTTTCCGCCGTTGGGGGCAAAGTATTTTGGTTGAGTGTGTGCAGGTCCACGTCTGTTGAAGGTCAAGCGCCAAAGATCTTCAACATTCACCTCGTTGTTGATTTCAAAGTCCTACTGGTTCGATAAATCTCGGTTCGTTAAACGAGAGAAAACAGCTACTAGCTGCAATTCCGCCTTCGCTTCGGACACCACCCAACTTATTTTAATATAGCAGCAATGTTCTGGCGGGGACGACAAGGACGACAATTTAGAAGATGAGATGCCTTGGCGAGAGCGCCGGGCCAAAAAGTTGAAGGAGCGGAGGAGTGAAATAGCATGGCGCGAACACAATCATTTAACGTGCAAAGAATACGCTCAGCACGACCGTTCTGTTGAGAGGTGTATGGAAAGGTGAGACGCAAAACGATGTCGTGGGATGCTAAGAAGGTGCAAAAAGCGCGATTATCGAATTCGCGACCATTATCGGTTTGGAAGGAGAGAATAGCACGACCAAACTGAGTGCGAACAAAGGCGTGAAACGAAGTGAGAGTGGCGAATACATCAGATTTGCAGCGTAAGGGGAAGGTCCAAACATAGTGTGTGTGATCATCGAGAATGACAAGGTAGTACTAAAAACCAGAATTGCTGACAACCGGAGAGGTCCAAAAATCACAGTGTAATAATTGAAACGGAAAAGCAGAAATTGTATTTGATGGAGAAAAAGGTAGCCGAGCATGTTTTCCTAAGCGCAAGCATGACATGAATGTGACGCTGTTTTATTACATGAGAATGAAAAAGACGATAAAATTTGACGAAGATGGTTGTGGCCGGGGTGTCCAAGACGAGCATGCCAAAGATCCGCGTCGCTGGAGGCGTGGAGACTGTGGTGGTTGGGGAGACCGGCGCCAGGGCGGAAGGTGTAGAGGTCGCCGGAGCTGTTACATCGGAGCAGAACCCGACGGGTACGAAGGTCCTTGACACAAAAACCAAAAGGGTCAAATTCAACCGAAACATTATTGTCGCGAGTAAGAGCACGAACGGATAAAAGATTTTTGATTAAAGAAGGAGCACAGAGAACGTTGGTTAGACGTAAAGGGGAAATAGGAGTGGGAAGAAGGAGATTGCCGGAGCGGGTGATCGGAAGACGAGCGCCGTTACCGATGGTGACATGACTGGAAAAAGGAGAAAGAGGAAGGAGGTTGAGGCTACCAGGGTTCGTTGTCATGTGGGTCGAGGCGCCGGTGTCGACGATCCAGTCGCCACCTCCTTGGTATGCTGCGGGATGGGGCACTCCTTGAAGAGCCGAGAACAGCTGCGGGTCCCATTGCACAGCCGGCTGCTGGTAGGCCGGCGCGTGGAGGACGCTCGATGGTGGCGCCTGCTGGTACGCGGGAGCGTAGGCCGCATAGGCCTGAGGAGGAGCGGCGCCGGGACGTGGTCCGAGGAGGCCGGCCGCGGGAGGAGTCCAGGCGGGCATGTGCCAGGCCTGGACCATGCCTGTCCAGGGATTGACACCGGCTGGCGCCTGGACATGGGTAGGTGCAGGAGGAGGGAGCGCCTGAGTCTGGACGCCGTTCTTCTTCTTCTTCTTCGGACGGTAGCCGCCGGGACGATCATTGCCCGGAGGAGGAGCACCACCAGCGCTTTGCGGGACGCTATTCCCGCTTGCCCAGAGTGCGGTGGAGGCCGCGGGAGGAGCCGCGGGAGGGGCAGCCGGACGAGATCCTTGCTGCAGAGCGGCCATGAGCGCATGTGAGGACGCGCGTTTGGCGAGGTCGGCGAGGCGGCGCTCTTCGTTCTCCAAGTAAGAGCGAGTGCCGAGGAAGTTCTTGGGGTGAACGTTGAGGATGGCGACGGCATGACCAAACTCGCTGCGGAGTCCGCGAAGGAGCTTGACGATGAGTTGTTGATCGGTGACGGGACAGCCGACGTCGCGCAGGGTGTCGGCCAGCATCTTCAGTTGACGACAGTATTCCGAGATCGAGCGATCATCCTGGAACAGCTCGTGGAATTCCTGCTGAGCGTATACGCCGCGCTGCAGGCTGTTGTCGAGGAAGAGGTTGTAGATCGTGACCCAGCAGCCGTAGGCCGTGTCCGACGGATGGATGATCATGTCGCGGATGTCCTCGGAGACGGTGTTGTAGAACCAGGAGACGATGGTGTGGTCGATGCGCATCCACTCGATGTCGTCGGCGCGGTTGCGGGCGTCGATGGTGCCGTCAATGTGATCGACGAGGCCGAACTTGCGGAAGTGGACCATGAACAGGGTGTTCCAGGTCGTGTAGTTGGGCTGCTTGAGGTCGAGGATCTCATCGACGTGGTTGCGGATGGCTAGCATCTGGAGGGTGACCGAGGAGACGGCAGCGCCATGAGGGTCACCGAAGGGGTTGCCGCCAGAGGAGGCGTCGGACTTGGAGGAGAAGCTCATGGTGGCGGACGAAGGAGAGGCGGCGGCTAGGGTAAGAGGTGGGGCAGAAAAGGTGAGAGGCTTAGGAGGAGGACTCGGAATCTCATACCATGTAGAATTGAAATAATAGATTGAGATGCAAGATAATTTCATTGATCTCATATGGTGTACATATATAGGGGTACAGGCATGACTAAACCCTAGAGGAGTTCTATACAAAGTCCTATACAATCTAGGTTTGGTAACACACGCACGTGTACGTATAGGACACATAATTAGCTATTCCAACAGGGTATTATGCTGCTTCAAGGGAGGTGATATTTGCCTTGCAACCCTAGTGTCCAAAGCTTTTTTATTTCTGCTAAATTGTGATTTACTGTTTGTGTGTGTGTGTTTTTCTCCTTGTACCCATGCCGAGGTAACATTAGTAGGCCCACCAGCCACCGCCCATATGCAATGCAAGATAGAGAAAAGGCTACGTAGCGTACTACAGCGGCGCCTTGATGGAGCTAGCCTATATGGATGCTGCTGTAGCTTGATGGAGAGGGTCGAGACCGACCTATCTTCATAGATGGCTTCTTTTAGTTTGGGGACATTGCACAAAACTCATACGGATCTATGTCGGGCGCCGGCCTAGTAGCAATAACATGAAATTTATTAAGCCAACGTATATTCACTGCATCACTACGTAGAGTATATACTAGTATATGTGGTACGTAGCCCGGCCGGCCCACTGTTAACAGTGTGTGCAATAAATAAAATGAACTAACCTGAACATGATCGATCGATCGATCGACCAAAATTGCTTCCATATCAAGCGTGCATCACTGCGTTCACCGGTGTCCCGTGCCGTGCCGGTAGCTAGGGCCAAGCTAGCTAGTAGGCAGGGCCGTTGTACGTACGTCTGGCCTGACGCGTCGCCGATCAGGCGCGCGTGGCGGCTGCACTGCATGCGAGATCGACCTACAACGACGACCGACGTCCTTTAATTGAATGCGTCTACCTAGGGCCGTACGTACGTACGTCCTGCGTGGTCGAACAGCCAGTAGCAGGGATCGATCGTTGGCCGTACAAACTGTTTGCGCACCGACGGCCGGGCGTGACAACGATGGATCTGGCACGAAAACGACGGTTAATTTAATTGCACCAGATGCATGTGTTTCGATCGCTACACCTACATGCATGCGTATGTCCCCTGAGACCGTACATATATACGGTCGCACGAACGGTATGTAGCCACCGCCCACGCTACGACCTATGAGGATTGGCACTGGCAGTCTGACATAAATTACAGTAGTATGCACATCGTAGAATTTAATTCCTTGTGGGCTGCTTGTTGTCGTAGGTAGTACATGACAGTGACACGGTCGATCCAAATTGACTATTCGATCGATCGCTCGCTTTGGATTCGATCTGAATATCTATCTATCTGATCGCGAGCGAGGACGAACGAATATTTACGACCTCGATTCGATCGATCATTTCGGCGGGTACCGACCGTACGTAGTACTGTACGTGGTTAGCTAGCAGCCAGCGAGCGAAGCGAACTATATAGACAGGGCAGTGGAGTATGTAATTTATATCTCTTATAAAGCAAAATCCCACTAAGTGCATTTATTATTTTTCTATCTCAACATGTAAGCTATCCACATCATCCATGCTATTAGTCAATCAATTGTCCATGTTATTTCCATGAATACTTATTAATATACACATCATACATTCCTCCAATCATCTAATAGTTCACATTAACAATATATAATACACACGCAATTTATGTCTATGAAAATTTAGTATATCGACTATGACCAAATGATTTTTGAATATTCATTTAATATGTCATACCTTTTATACCATTTATTTACATGATGTAGTTTCTAAAGTGATACCCGCTGCAACGCGCGGGGTATCTTCTAGTATAATTAATTTTGAAACGCGAGATGCATGCAGGGGCGATGGGCAGCGTACATAATAAACGGGTGTGGACGTACACTGTACGTACGTACAACGTAGCCATCGTCGGCCCCAAGGAAAATTTTACGACGTAGTACGTGCATGTGTAGCAAGAACCTTTTAGCATGCATGCATGCAACAATGCACGGTCGTCCGGTATCGTCGAACCCGTGCGCGTTCTGTTCTGTTCACTTTTGAGTTGTGAGTGAGTACGTACTAGATCTGATTTAGAAAAACTTATTTCTAAATAAACCGTAGTCGTCTAATAAAAATGTTTACGTCCTTGCATGCTTAATTGTTCGAATCACAATGCACACATGTCGGAATGTCAGGATGGTTTTTAAGTTTGAAATTGATACTTCGGAGAATCAACCGAACTTTCGAATTTGGTCCGCTTACACATAAAATCTTTCGAATTTACCTTGAAATTCTGGTCCTATTTTGCAGTTCATTCATATATGAACAACCTCGTCACAATCCCATGTCGATTGCCGCAAGCCATGGATGTCGAGGTATCTCAGCAAAATAATAATTTGTTGCTGCATTGAGTTTGAACATATTAGAAAAATTAAGGACGCTGAATCGTACATAGAAAATTCATACTCTCTCTGTTCAAAAAAATAAGTCATATAAGTTTATTCGAAATTCAACGTCCTCTAAATTTGACCGATGTTGTAGACAAAAAAAATATGATCTCTTATGATACCAAATTAATATGAATAGATTCACCATAAAATATATTTTCATAATGTATGTAATAATATATTCATATTTTCTTCCATATATTTGATCAAACTTTGTAATTTTTTTATGTTTGACTAAACTTATACGCGTTACTTTTTTGGAACAGAGGAAGCACAAGTTAGATGTTACAAAAAACAAAGTTAAGTATAAGAACAATGTTGCAACAATTTCTTCTTCCTCACCCTTCATACATGTCCATTTGTGGCAAGCATAAGAAGACCTTGTTGTGAGCAGAGTCAGGTATCAAGTCAAGGCGGAGCCGACGATGACACACGAGAGGCCAGGTAGAAGGTTAAGATAGGTGTTAATGTGGAGGGTTCACAAGAGTTGATGGGGCTTAGACATGAGGACCAAGGCGATCGGAAAGGTAAGTAAGAGAAGAGACATCGAGGAGTAAACAACTTCACGTAGAGGATTAAAGAGTGAAGATCATCCAACTACTTCAGAAATTCACAGTAGCAAAATTCTGCCCATACGACGTCCTTTAATTTTGCTTGTCAACAACGTATAAGCTTGACCATGATTTGTATTTATAATATGATCATAAAATTAGTATAAAGAAATTAGAAGATGAATTCAACGGTACCATTTATTTGTTGGCAATTCACATAATTTATTCTATATGAATTGTCAGTTAAATGTATAGGGCGTTGTGAGAGGCTGTGGAGACACTCCACCAATCAAAGCTTCCATCACGCTAGTCATCATGTTTACACGTGTCGGTCGGTTTACAGGCTACAGCACACTCTCCGGTCCGGTCGTTGGTGTGTTGGCCTGTTTGGCGCAGAGCAAGATTGTTTTCGAGGTGCCAACCGCCACGGCGGCGATGGGATGGGTGCGCCCACGACGACGACACGGTGGTAAAGGCAGAGGACAAACAGCTGGCCTGTGCCGCAGCTGCTGCTGCACGCCCCAAACCAAACACGGCCGGAGAGGGAAGAAAGAAAAATCATTTGTAGCCCTGCCCCTCCCTCCCAAGTCCAGCTCACGACCTGCGCTCCACTCCACTCCACTACTGCTGCTGCTAGCTTTTTTCAAAGGTTTTGTTTCCCTGGGTCTGGGTGGGTGCTTTTGTGCTGTTAAACAAGCTCAACCCTCAATGGGGTGGCCTATCTCATATATATAATGGGTGTGTTACAAGTGGTATAAACACGTACACATATACAGAAGCTATATACAGTCTAACACTCTCCCTCAATTTTAGCCACTTCCTAAAGAATCTAGAAGGGTAAGATTGCGCCTACATGCCTCAAACTGTGGTAGAGGCAACGGCTTGGTGAAGATGTCTGCAAGTTGATCCTTAGAGGAGATGAACCTGATCTGTAGTCGCTTCTGAGACACACGTTCCCGCACAAAGTGATAGTCAACTTCGATGTGTTTCGTTCGGGCATGGAATACCGGATTTGCAGAAAGGTATGTAGCGCCGATGTTATCACACCAAAGGATAGGAGGCTGCGGTTGAGATATACCCAACTCCTGAAGCAAAGACTGTACCCAAATAATCTCTACAGTAGCATCAGCCACAGCCTTATACTCGGCTTCAGTACTGCTCCGTGAGACAGTAGCCTGTTTCCGAGCACTCCAGACGATCAAGCTAGAGCCAAAGAACACAGCATAGCCCCCCCCCCCCCCCCCCCCCCCCCCCCCCCCCGTGGATCGCCTGTCATCCGGACTGCCAGCCCAGTCCGCATCAGAATACGCCAAAAGGACCCCAGAGGGGTTCGGCCGTATATGCAACCCATGAGACACTGTCAGACGGATATAGCGCAAGATACGCTTAACAGTTGACCAATGAGTGTCACGAGGCGTCTGAAGATACTGACAAACTCTGTTGACAGCATAAGATATATCTGGTCTCGTGATCGTCAAATACTGGAGACCACCAACAATACTTCTGTACTCCGTCGCATCAGCAGAAGACAGAAGCTCACCATCATCAGCAGTGATCTTGTTAGTGGTAGACATAGGCGTAGTAGTAGTCTTGCAGTTAAGCATCCCAGCCCGCTGCAACAAGTCCAAAGAATACTTCTTCTGCGTCATAACAAGTCCATCAGCACGAGAAGCAACCTCCACACCAAGAAAGTAGTGAAGCTGCCCCAGATCCTTGACAGCAAAATCAGCACCTAGAGAGCGAACAAGGGCATCGGCAGCTGACTGAGAGGAGCTGACCAAAATAATATCATCCACATAAACCAACAAATACATAGTGACCTCGGGCTTCTATAGAAGAAACAGCGATGAATCAGCACTGGATGGTGCAAAACCATGAGCACGAAGGGCGGTCGCAAGACGGGCATGCCAGGCACGAGGAGCTTGCTTCAAGCCATAGAGTGCTTTGGTAAGACGACAGAGATGATCAGGACGATCAGGATCAGAAAATCCAGGCGGCTGTCGCATATATACTTCCTCCTCCAACACACCATGAAGGAAAGCATTCTGCACATCAAGCTGACGAAGAGACCAACCTCGAGTGACTGCAATAGATAGAAGAAGCCTGATGGTAGTAGGCTTGACCACTGGACTGAAGGTGTCTTCATAGTCAAGACCATAACGTTGCCGAAATCCTCTAGCAACAAGACGCGCTTTGTAGCGCTCAATAGACCCGTCAGAATGCTTCTTCACTTTGAAGACCCATTTAGAATCAATCACATTAACTCGCGGTGGTGGAGGAACAAGAGTCCATGTCTCATTGCGAATAAGAGCGTGATATTCCTGTTCCATAGCCTCTCTCCAATGAGGAATACTCATAGCAGCCTGGTACGTGCGGGGCTCGGAGGATGGATCCGCAATGGCAGCAGTCATACACGCAGCATGCCAAGCAACCGTGCCGTCAGTGCGCTCCTTGGGGCGATGAATGCCACTGCGACTGCGTGTATGGGGGCGCAGTACAGGAGCCGTAGAGGTCGAAGGTGCAGCCGGTGGGGGGCTGGGTGACGGCGACAGAGAGGGCCCAGCTGGCGAGGGGCTGGGCGATGGTGACAACGACGGCCCAGCCGGCGAGGGGCTGGGCGACACGCTGCGAGGCGACGCGCTGGGCGTCGGAGAGGCCGGCGACGCACTGGGCGTCGGAGAAACCGAGCCGGAGCCCGCCAAGGGAGTCGCGGGGGCTGGGCTGCTCGGCGAGGGAGACAGCCCAGGCGATGGCGACGTAGGCGAGGCGGGCGTGGAGGGCCGGGGACTCGGCGAGGCCGTCCCATCGGCAGGCGGCGACGTCAGGCGTGCATGGGCACGATGCCCGAGGCCATGCAGGAGCACGGGCTGATCGACGTGATCAACGTGCACGTCGGATGGCGCCGGCGATGAAGGTGCTGGTGCCTCCAAAATTTCCAAACGAGCCCCGCGTCCAGTGCCTGCACCATGGTTAGGCAACAATACAGGAGAGTATGCAACATCATCAAATTGGTCAGAGGCAATGGAGGATGAATGCATGGATGGAGGTTCATTGGTGGACACAGGGAGTTTGGCAAAGGGAAAAACATGCTCATCAAACACGACATCCCGAGATATATAGACACGATTAGTGGGAACATGAAGACATTTGTAGCCTTTGTGAAGAGAACTATAGCCAAGAAAGACACACTTTTTGGACCGAAATTCCAGCTTATGTTTATTGTATGGGCGAAGGTGCGGCCAGCAAGCACACCCAAACACTTTAAAAAATGTGTAGTCAGGCTGTTCATTAAGAAGAAGTTCAATGGGAGTCTTCATGTTTAGAACACGTGTGGGAGTACGATTTATGAGAAAACATGCAGTAGTGAAAGCATCACTCCAAAAGCGAAACGGAACCGATGCATGGGCCAAAAGAGTAAGACCAGTTTCCACAATATGACGATGCTTACGTTCTACGGAGCCATTTTGCTGATGTGTATGTGGACATGCTAAACGGTGAGCGATCCCAAGCGACTGGAAAAACGAGTTGAGGTTGCGATATTCATCACCCCCAATCCGATTGAACATGGACAATTTTATGCTTGAGAAGGCGTTCAACATGTTTTTGAAACTGAACAAAGATATCAAACACATCAGATTACGCTTAATAAGATAAAGCCAAGTAAAGCGACTCTAAGCATCAACGAAACTGATATAATAATTATGACCACTAACAGAGGTTTGGGAAGGGCCCCATACATCTGAAAACACAAGTTCTAGAGGATGTTTCACCTCACGACTGGACTCCGAAAAAGGAAGTTGATGACTCTTCCCCTGCTGACAAGCATCACACACTGCTACATCTTTATTACTAGGCATGATAGGAAGCTCATGACGACGCAAAACATGGCGAACAATAGGAGTGGCAGGATGACCAAGACGAGCATGCCACTGTGACGACGAAACGCGAACTCCACTGAAAACGCGAGAAACTCCAGGATGCTCCCGACGATAGAGGCCCTGGCACAGATGCCCACTAAGAAGCACGTCTCTCGTGTCCCGATCCTAATAAAAAGATCAAATGGGTGAAATTCACAAAACACATTATTGTCATAAGTGAGTTTAGGAACTGAAGAAGATTACGCGTCACAGATGGTACTCGAAGGATATTGCAAAGTTGGAGACTCCTATTGACATGACTAGTGAAAAGAGATGCTTGACCAATATGGGAGATGTGCATACCTGCTCCGTTGGCGGTGTGGACCTTGTCGGACCCGTGATATGGCTCGTGGGTGTGGAGCTTCCCCATCTCATTCGTCAGGTGCTCCGTTGCCCCCGAGTCCATGTACCAATGTGGGTCGATGGAGTAAGACTGAGTTTGTCCAAGGTTCGCCTGGGGCTTCGGGGGCGGCGCCGGATGATCGGCCATAGCCGCCTGGCGCGCATTATTGCGCGTATCCTTGCCGTCATTGCCGAGGCCGAGGAAACTTTTCTGGAAGCGGCGGTGGCACTTGGAGGCCCAGTGCCCCTCAAGACCACACAGCTGACACACCCGCTGACCCCCACTGGAAGGCAGCGTCGAAGGGGGGCCGGACGAAGATGGGGGCGACGGCGCAGGGCCCTTTCCCGAGGCGGGTGGCGGAGCGCCCGAGGAGGGCCGGCCGCCCCTGTAGGCAGCATTCGCGGAGGAGCCCCCTCCACGGCTGTGATTGGCGCGGCGCGCCTCGACGCGCTGCTCAGTGAGGAGAAGGCGGGAGTAGACCTCATGCGCCATCATAGGCGTCGTGTTGCCCCGCTCGTTGATGATCTCGACCAAGCCATCATACTCCTCGTCGAGGCCGTTGACGATGAAGGAGTTGAACTCGGAGTCGGTGAGCGGCTGTCCAATGGACGCCAGCATGTCAGCAAGAGCCTTGACCTTGTTGTAGAACTCCGTGGCGGTGGTGTCGAGCTTCTCACACTCGCCGAGCTCGCGACGGAGAGCACTGGCACGGGCCTGCGATTGCGACGCGAAGGAGCGCTCGAGGATTGTCCATGCCTCATGAGACGTCTTGGCAAAAACGATTAGACCGGAAACAGCAGGAGTGAGCGACCCCTGGATGGAGGAGAGGTTCGCCTGGTCCTGCCCCATCCACACACGGTGCGCCGGATTATAGATCGGGCCGTTCACGCTGTCCACCAGCGCAGGGGGGCAAGGAAGTGTGTCATTGACGTAGCCGAGCAGGTAGTGACTCCCAAGGAGTGGAAGGACTGCGCACGCCAGAAGATGTAGTTATCCGGCGATAGCTTGACGGTGATGAGGTTGCCGAAGTGAAACGGCGGAGGCAGCGAGCCCGTCGAGAAGACTGCCGGGGGCGCGTACGCCATAGGGGCAGAGACAGGCGGCGCGGCCGGTGATGATGAGAGAAAACCCTCGGGCGGCACAAGGCGAGATCCTGCAGGAGGCGCGAACGCCGTGATGGCAGGTGCATCGGCGCGAGGTCCGACGCAGAGGGCCCGACGGTCCTGGCCACCGAGGAGGCCATGGGCGCAAAGGCGAGCGGCGAGACGGCGGCGGCCGTGGAGGCAGGCGAAGAGGCGCTGGACGTGTGGACCGTCAGCGAGTGCCCCGGCGACGAAGGGACCGGGAGATGGTTGGAGAAGAAGGAGCCGACGCTCCTCGTCCCGATCGGGGGCGGCCGGATGGCGGCGGCATCGATGGGGTGGGAGAGGAGGGCGGCGAGGGAGGCGGGCAGGTAGCCCGCGTTGGTGGAGCCGGAGGCGGCGGCGCACGACATGGCGACGGCGGCGACGATCGGCGGTGCGATCGGCGGCGGCGGGAGCGGCGGCGCGGCTAGGGTTTGGTGGAGGCGGCGGAAGCGGGGGTCGTAACCAAGTCTGATACCATGTAAGACAATAGAATTGGGGGAACTGGCTCAACCCTCAATGGGGTGGCCTATCTCATATATATAATGGGTGTGTTACAAGTGGTACAAACACGTACACATATACAGAAGCTATATACAGTCTAACATCAGCAAGCAAGACTATTAACCTAGAAGCACAATATTGGGGATGGGAATCAAACAACACCTCATTTTCACAAGCTACACATGGGGAAATCCTAGTCATGACGCTGAACTCCTTGGTGGGCATCCTCACGGGCCCCTTAACCCTCGTGCTGTAGTGGAGGTCATAGACACCGGATCTATATAGGGCTCCAGCTCCTGTTGGTTCCATCCAAGTTCAGGGGGAGAAGCAGGGGCAAGATCCGGTCCCAGCTACGCAAGGAGGTCGCGGCTCTGCAGGGAGATCGACATCTAGGGTGAGCAGAAGATGATGCGGCCCGAGGGAATATTGAGAGATCGAGCAAGTCATGGTCAGGGGAGCCGGTGGTGGGCGAGGCCCCACAATCCTAGGTGTAGAGCTCGAAATTTTCGTGGACGAGGGCCTCCGTCGCCTTGCTCTCCACATCCGACACGGAGGTGGCCATGGCATGTTGCGTCAGAGGCGAGTAAGGGGGAGGCGGTGAGCGCGCTTTCCACTCGCCCCGCACCCTCCGCGTCTCCCCGAGGCTGAAGAGGGAAGAGGCATGCGAGCCGCTCCACGCCGGCATCGAAGTCGTCGTGGGTGGATCTAACCATGGGAGGACGGATCCTGGAGGGCGGGGTGCTGGGGATGTGGTGGTGGCGGCGCTGGGTAAAAAGGCAGAACGTCGCCTGGGCGGCGGGATGTGGAGTGGTAGAGGGGGGAGGCATGCGTGGTGCACTGGTGTGTGGCGGGATCAAATGCTAGGCGCCGTCGCGAGAGAGGAGAAAGAAAGAAGCTAGGGTTTCCGCGTGGGAGGAGGCGATACGCAGGTTTTATACCATACGAGCGCGCTCCTAACCGGTGGATCGGCATCCGACGGCTCGAGTTGCTCTAGTAGCTATCCAGCTCGATTAGAAGAAGCTGGGCTGCACCAGTTTCGGCCCAGTTACACAGAATATTATGAAAGAAAAAAACTTTTGGGCTGAAATAAGCAAGTTTGGGGGCTAATTTTTATGAATAACCTGCCAAATATTCATTGAAAACTTGGACCACACAAATTTTAAAAACTATTAGACCACATTTTATATGAAAAAACTTGGACCATATTTTAGATAAATTTTTGTTGTACCCTAACCCTAAATCGTGACCATAAACCCTAAACCTAAACCTAATCGTAACTCCATTCCAGCAAAAAGTGCCAACGATCTCTAAAGAAAGTACATATTGTGGATCTAAAAGTGATTTTTTCAAAAAAAACATGACCAATCTATGCGACACTCGTAGTTCAAATCGGACCTACTTCCTACGAAATCGACGGGAACTTCAATAAAATGTTAGAAATACATATGGATGATTTTATATTCAAACCCAGGGTGATATGTACTCATAAATTGGTCTATTATTTTCTATACCTTTGGATGTTTCTCTTTCGGTAAGCCGTTTTGGTAGCTGCTTCATAAAAAAAGCCTTTTTCGACACTAAAAAAATGGAAAATGGGTCTTTTATCAAAAGAAAACGCTAAACCCCTTATTCAACATTGTTCTACATCCAATATACACAAGTTTGCGAAATATGGACTCATTCCGACAAACTATGCTATGTTAAAGGCCATATCCTAGCTCATTTGAGTCGAAAGCCATACATCTTTGTACCTCGTAGCTCATTTATAAGAAGTGTTTTTGAGAAAAACTTCCACACCCCATGTTTGTTATTTTTTATAGGTGTTAGGTCATATAAATGGACGTGACGTGATGGTTTCCCTTTTTTTATTTTTTTTGAATTAGTTGTGCCTAACTCTAACCTGAACCGTGACCATAATCCCTAACCCTAAATCTAAACCCGACCGTAACTCCGTTCTAGAAAAAAGCGCCAAATATCTCTAAAGAAAGTACATATTGTGGATCTAAAAGTGTTTTTTGTAAAAAATCACGGCCAAACTATGCGACACTCGTAGTTCAAATCGGACCCACTTCCGACGAAATCAGCAGGAACTTCTATACAATGTTAGAAACACCTATGAATGTTTTTATATTCAAACACAGGGTGATATGTACTTATAAAGTGGGCTATTGTTTTTTATACCTTTGGATGGTCCTCTTTCGGTGAGCCGTTTTGGTAGCTCCTTCACAAAAAAAGCCATTTTTTAAACTAAAAAATGGAAAATGTTTTTTATCAAAAGAAAAACCTAAACCCCTTATTCAACACTATTCTACATCTAATATACACGAGTGTGCAAAATATGGACTCATTCCGACAAACTATGCTATGTTAAAGGGCATACCCTAGCTCATTTGAGTCGAAAGCCATACATTTTTGAGAAAAACTTCCACACCCCATGTTTGTTACTTTTTCTTGGTGATAGGTCATATAAAAGGACGTGACGTGAAGGTTTCCCATTTTTTTGATTTTTTTGAATTAGTTGTGCCTAACCCTAACCCTGAACCGTGACCATAAACTCTAACCCCAAACATAAACCCGTCCATAACTTCATGAGTTTTTAGGTACACAAGTATCTATTTTATCAGAGATACACCATGAGATTAGGCTGAGGGGCCTATGTTACAAATAATGTGTGGTGGCCTGGTGGTTTGAGTCACTCACTATGAGGCAGAGGTCGCAGGTTCAACTCCCTGTATCCTATTTTTGCTGATTATTTATTCTCGAATTTTGTTGTCAGGTGGGGTGGGCAGAACGGTACGACCCACATGACAGTGTGTGTGTGTGTGTGGGGGGGGGGGGGGACGGGTCCTACATGTCAGGCTAGGTGTGTGTGTGGGGGACCCACGTGTTAGGTGGGGTGGATGCAGGTCCCACATGTAAGGTAGGGTGGGGGTCACTAGTACAGAAAAGCCTATCAGTGACGCACATTTTTTTAATTCTGTGGCGCACGGCCGGTCGCCACTGAATCGCCGCCACTAAATTATTTTTCTGTGTCGCACCTTGTCCGTGCGCCACAGAAAGTTAAAATTTCTGTGGCGCACCGTAGCTGGTGCGCCACAGAAAGGCCTCGGCTGGTATCAGCATATATATTCTGTGGCGCACCTCTGCCTAGTGCGCCACAGAAATATATGCGCCACAAAACTATAGACAGTGCGCAACAAAATGTGAATCGGAAAAATACAGAAAAATCGATTTTTCTATACAAATACAATTATATAGAATTAATTACACATATTTATATAGAAATACAGGTATATTAATTTGACAGGTAGATGAAAACACATTAATCACACATATATTACTTAGTGTCCGACATACATATATATGTACATATAGTCACAAAGTGGCGAATGTAGTACATCGGCGTCATGATACAAAAGTTCATCGCTATTACATTACAAAAGTTCATCACAGAATATGACCCATTTTGTGGCGCATTGGATGGGGTGCGCCATAGAATGCTGAATTTCTGTGGCGCACCTGGTGGGGTGCGCCACAGAATATGGCCAGATATTTCCAACCTGGTCGACGGATGTGGGACCCACCTTCTTTCTGTGGCGCACCAGCGCCGGTGCGCCACAAAATAACCCTTTTCTGTGGCGCACGACCCAGAAATGCGCTACAGAAATATGATTTTTTCTGTGATGCACGTCAATCCATGCGCCACTAAATAAATTCTGTGTCGCACGGTGGTGCGCCACAGAATATGCTTCTGTCTATAAGCTATTTCCTACTAGTGGGTAGGGCAGGTCCCACATGTCAATTGGGAGGGGGCGGGTCCCACATGTCATGGCAAGTTGTTAGGTTGGTCCCACATGACATACTCATGGGTCCCATTGATCCTGTTACTCAACGAGTCAATGTGTGTGTTTCTGATAATGGGTCTACCTGTCAGAGTGTCACCTAAGTGAAAATGACACATAGACACTGACACGTACGCAAAACTGCTGAGTTGGCTGTCCAGTGTGAGCGACACGTGAGCGAAAACAACACGTAAGCACTAACACGTAGGCAAAACTGCTGAGTTGGCTGTCCACTCATGCGAATGACCATTTAAATTGGTCGTAGTCATCTAGAAAAAAGGTCATAGGCCAATGCGGTATGGATTATGACCAATTTATGCAAAAGACTATGACCTTTCTGACCAAATTGGTCATTATGTTTTCGGGTTTGGACCCTTCAAAACGGCTTACGACCAAATTGTTCGAAATGGTCATAGATCTATGACCAATTCTCCCATGGTCATTATCAGAAAGTTATAAATCAACACATTTCTTATAGTGAGATTAAACCTAAGACAAAAAATTACCCACCAATACCATTATACAACAGAAATAACATGAACCGTCGCCGTTACTTTTTCTTTAGATCAAAACCCTTTCATCTAACCTGCGTTGTTCCCTACGGCGTACTGCTCCGCCGCATGTACGAGAGCAACGGGAGGAAGCAGGAGGACACATACATGACGCCTCTGTTGTTCCTCACGACTGAGCACCCGACTAGGTATGCTCCACAACCTACGTGAGCAATCCATGGCTCCTTTGATCGCAGGAGAGGGATCGCCGGAGAAGATCAGTTTCTACACGATCCAGACACTAGTGGAAAACGGGGCAGTAGTCCCGGTTCCAGACGGCCTCTAGTCCCGGCTGGGCAACCCGGACTACCAAATCGGGACTAGAGCCCCCCCCCCCCCTATAGTCCCGGTTGGCTACGAACCGGGATTAGAGTGCCTCCCACGTGGCCACGGGCGAGCCCGCGGGCTGGATGTCTTTAGTCCCGGTCCGTGTTACGGACCGGGACTACCCTTAGGCCTTTTTTTTTCTTTTATAATTTTTTTCAGAATTGCACGGACCGGGTGTCGTGTACTGTGTTTAGTGCCGGGGTTTTGGATAGTTTCGGAAACACGTCGATACGTCGATATAAATTATATTGTACTATGATCACACGTTGATGCATATATATAACACACTTACAAATTAATTGTAACACATGAATTTGTCGTCACGTTTCCGTACACAAAGTACTCAAATGCATTAATTATACATGCATGAAATCATAGTATATTTATATATGTAGATAATAGTGCTCTGAATTTTCAGGTATGACATCATCAAGAAGAAATCCCGCCAGCTCCTCCCCAATTGCTCTTATACGGTCATCTGGTAGGAGGCCGGCCCGCTTCCTTACAATCTTTAAAAGAAGGAGAAAATTAAACAATTATGAATGAAACTCCACACAATTGATATGCATATTATTTTGTCAAAAAAAACTTGTGAACAATGTATAATTACGTACCTCTGCGTTTTTTCGATTTTCGAATTTTTCATAAGTCATCCTATGAATGTACTCGCAAACGTAGTACCCACATAAGAGGGTCCCTTTTGGCTGTTCCAGACACCACTGTTCGAGAATAGAATTCAACACATTAAGTTTGGTAATGGTATTGCAAACTACATTAATTCATGGATATAGGTATAGTACTACTTACTTGGTTCAGAGTCCATACCAGCTTCTCGTGCCATTTACCGGGTACTTTCTTGACGAATGTCTGCCATGCTCTACTCGACAAAGAAAGAACAAAACATCTGTTATTAATTAATTACTTGATATCACGAAATGAATTTAAGCCCAACAACAAATGCGATAAAAATCACAACTATGGTAACTATCGAACCAACACCATAATGATACCAAGCCTCTTTATGAATGGCATAATTTCTAATTTTTCTAATCTTCAAGCGCATTGCATCCATCTTGATCTTGTGCTCATCGACGATGTCGGCAATATGGAGCTCCAATTTCATCTTCTCTTCTAGGGTTTGGAGACGGAGATTTTCACTTCTTTCTAGTTTTGCTTTCAAATCATTAATTTCATTTCAAAAAACTCGATGATAGGGTCGGTTGGAATTTCCGGTTCAACAACGACATCCGGATCGTTATAGACCGGACGAGGACCGACGGGGACGGATATCAAAACCATGACACACTATACATATAAAAAAAGTAAGATAATATACATGCATCTAAAGTATATCAATAAGTTAAAAAGGGATAAAAACAAGACTCACCGAGGAGGTGCCGGCGACGGGATGGCGCGGGCGATCGACGATGGTAAAGATGGTCACCGGACAACTGTAAACCCAATACATTATACTTTAATTTGAGCTAAAATTGCATGTAAAAAAATGAAATCTCTTACTCAGGCATTTCATCAAACACCTTGCTAGCACTAGAAAAATAAAATTTGCTAAGTAGCACCAAAATGAGCTAAAAAAGGAACACCGGAGTGCTAACCGTCGGGTAGATGAGGTGCCGCCAAACTTTACAAATGGTGGAGAAAATAGGGGCCGAACTCGTGGTTGGGAGGAGCAAGGGTTAAGAAAATGGAGATGAACCCGGAGCTAAAAAAATGGCCACGGCCTGGCCACGGCCGGGTCGGGGGGTGGAAGATGATATAGAATATATTTAGTCCCGGTCCGTAACAAGGACCGGTACTAAAGTCCCTCCATTAGTCCCTGTCTGTAAATAGAACCGGGACAGTGCATTGTCCGGGCTGGTCCCACCTCTGTCGCCTCCTCCCGCATCCCTTTGTCACCGGTTCGTAACACGAACCGGGACGGTAGGTCCCCTACGAACCGGGACTGGTCCTGGCGGGTGCCCTGGGACCAATGACCGGGACTAGTGCCACGATTGGTACCGGTCCGTAAGGGAACCGGGACGGAAGGGCCAAACCGAAGCCCCTGTTTCCACTAGTGAGATTGCCGGATCGGCAATGTTCCTAGATGAAACATCAGCTTTGCTACGCTCTAATTAAACGGGATGATCTAACACCGACAGGGTTGGTACTGGTACATGCCCTCGCTGGTCGCTGGAGATGCATCTACACGTACGCGACGGTAAAGCATGCCCTGTCTTACGATCTTCTCTTAACCATCACATGCTACAGCCTCCGTGACTATTTTTTTCCGTGTACATATGTTTACGTCTGCAGGATATGGGCGCTGAATTCATAACCAGCAAGCTGTTCTACTTTGCTCAATGGAATCGTTGTGCTACAGTACATGAATCCATTAATTTATTTATGTATGTAAAAGAAACGACGTACGACAGTACCATGGATCCATTGGTTTTAAAGGACATGAGAAAGAAGAGACTAACAAAATAGAACATTGTTACACGTCAATCATGTTAGTTTCCAACCTTTTATCTGCTTAATTTTCTTTGCCACAACTACTTGCTACTCCTATTTTGTATAGAAAAATAATTTACAAGACAAAGTTTGTTCACTAACAATTTCTTAGCATTTTTTATTTCTCTCGGAAAATAATTAACATTGTTGCACCCTCTAGATTAATTTAATACAGATCAATTCTTCTCCCTCCTTCTACAAACAGATCATAGCCTCTCCCTGCCGTGCATCTCACCGCCACCCGCCCACCCCAACCATTATCTCGGCAGTTTCTGCTACAAGATACTCCTAGAGGTGAAGCACCAACAGTGAAAGAAGACCATCGATCGGCCCATTAGGCAGTGCAAGAATCGGCTTTTTTGCCGTCCGAGCTGCCATGTCATGATCCTCAGCAAGCTGTAGGTTCGTCCTCGCTTGAACCCCTAAAGTTGTGCACGTCTCTCGCATTAGATGAGAAACTGTGGCCTTCTGATGGTCATATAATTGCAGATGTAAGATGCTTACTAGAGCAATTTGGTTTCGTCTTCGGATTGGCAAATTGTGTGGTGCAGTTTTGGTCTGATGAGGAGACAAAATTAGAAAAGCGATTTCTCCCCTTTTGATTTTCAGATTCATGTTCCTGATTTTCGGTGCAGTTTTCGGATTGTTTGGTGCAGTTTTTGTTAGATGAGGAGATAAATCATAACATAAGTTCGCTAACTGCAAATGTTCAAGTACAATTCAGTACAAATCAATTTGATATTCAGCTTCACATGCCTAATTGCTTGGATTAGATTTGATAAGATGAGGTAATAAATCGTGATATCGCCCTACTTTAGAATTATATGACAATATGTTTGGTGCATATGCTGTCCAAGGACTTGCAAATATTTGAGATTCTCAGAGCAGGGGCTTCGTAAGATGAGTTGGTGACAGTACGTAGTAGAGCTGTAGAAGCTCACGACCTATCTGTGTCAATATTTGAGATTCTTTCTAGATGTGAAGAAAAAGTAGCATCAGAATTTGAAACTGTTGTTCCATATCTTTGTACTTTAAAAATATAGAATTTTAAATCATTTATGCAGTGTATGCTTCTAATGTGGCGTAAGGCCAGTTTACCTCCTCTTTTTGTTCTGTTAGCACATTGGTTTTCTCTGATAAGGAGGTAAGTGCTGTGACATCTCATTGATAAGAGAATACATTGCTCCACAACATTTCATGTTTAACTCTTCATTAGATAACCATTGCTTTACTAAATAATTAATTATTTTCATGTTTAAGCCCTCAGTTCGACCCCTTGGAAGTGTAGTTGCACCTCTATGCATTCACGCAGCATATATGAAGTTCAAGTGGAACTACATAACTAACTCTGTCCATTGGTGTATTAGAATGATCATAAAATTTACTAATACTCAGCTCACATTTGGTCATCTCTTCTTCTGAGCGCTTTATTCAGCGAAGAGTATTATTGTCTTATTATTAGATTTCATGTTTTTTCATTAACCAACCTGCATCTCATCTATGTGGCAACATGATACTTCTGAGGTTTAGTTATAAGTAATTCAGATTCAGTTTCTTCCATGATGCATAATGCTCTTCAGTATCATGTATGTTTCTATGTCACTATCAATCTTCTTGGTCATTCACTGAATCTGAAGGATTAAGGCTTGCAAAGATTCCTTTTAAGGCGAATAAAGGCACAAACATTTAGTTCTTATGACTACAATTTTTTCTCTAAATCTATACGCATGCTTTAGTCTTATAAGTATTTCTTTTTCCAGTATAGCAGCATGTAAGTAATTGGGAGTTGCAAATTATTTTAGTACATGATGAGATGGATAGTACCCTAGATTTAGTTGTTCCAGCATAAATTATTTTTGTACAAGATCAGGCGTTTCAACCTCCACCAAATGTGTCTGCTATAGTGTACAAAGGTTACATGGATCATGATAGAATCGAAGCTAATAATTAATCTGTTTAAACTTTCTCTGTTCTTAACTGTACCCATTTGCATGTTCATTTTCCTTTTCTTTTTCATTTCTACTTAATTTTGTTGTGACATGGTATTTTCCTTGCTAATTCATTTCTTCAGTAAGTCTACAACTTTTGTTTTCTGACAGATCATAATCGTTGGCTTTCCATTTGGCATGCTTGAGTGGATTGTTCAGTCTGACAAACATTACTTAATGGTTGTAACTATTCTATATGGCTTTTAAAATTATTTTTTGAGGATGCTGACAAACTCTTCCGCTCAAATTTCTCTTAAAGAGAGAAGTTGGATATCAATGGATCAAAGGGGAGAAGGAAAAAATATGCTCCATGCGCAGCCTTGCTAATTTTGGTTCCTCAAGCCTCAGTTAACATATTTCCACCACACTCCACACAGATGGTGTTTATGGCTATCATTTTCTTTGTATTTTGAGTGACCAGCGATGTAATTTGTGCTAAGTTGCTTTGTAGTACTATTCTTAATTATAATGCATGATCCTGTTATATCACCTACTATATACAGTTCAGCTTGAGTCTGCATCAATAATTGAGATAAATAGGTGAACAAAGAGAGAGAAACGAATGGTGTAAAGGACCAATCCCTTTTAATACAAGACGATTCATGATTTATCAATGTTTATTCAAGTGTACATTTGCCATTGCTAGGTGCTTCAGTTTCATACTATCTTTTGTACATGTAGCATGTGCAGATAGGAGGTTCTCACTAGAAATAGTGGTTTTGGATGGTAACTACTAATATACTGAAGTAGATTTGTTGTGTGGATCTTTCTTTCCCTATTTCGTTTTTGTAGTACATCACTTTGAAAGGAGAGAAGAGAAAACATCGAGAGGTCTAGCAGATGTGTAAGCACAAAAATGGAGTTCTATAGTTCTTGTGTCTATTAAGATCTTGAAAGCAAATTACTTATTCTTGATGATCTGTTAGGGTCATGAAAGTGGTCTGTCAATGACCACTCTAGTGAAAATGTTGAATATCATAGTTTGGCAGTTTTCTGCATCAGATATGTCATCACTGTGACATATACATTGTGTGTTGTTAATCTTTAAATCTGCATTAGTTATTGTCTACATAAAATTAGCATGTTTGTCTTAGCAGTACCCAGTCAATATAAATTATTAATCACTGTGATCTTCATATAGTTGAGGAATATTGTATAAATCGTGGTCTAGAGTATCTTCAAAGACTTGAACTGTTTTTTAATCAGTTCAGTCAAGCACCTCCAGAGATTCCACGCAACGCGCACCGATTATTTTTGTATAGGATTCAGTCCCTGGATTTTCATCTTGTGACGACACAAATGTTCGCCTCATGGATGGAGATATATCGTGCTTTTTACCTTAAATTTTATTGATGTGATTAATAATATGGTAAACTGACATATTCTGCTAAAATGAAAGTATTGCTCACAACCATGTTTGCTGCAATGACTATACCAGTATATTTATCAAATTCCTGATATGCATCAGAATTATTCAAGTGGCAATGTCACTCTTCTTAGAACAGTTGCGTGGGCACCCTTAAATTCTAAATATCTGCATTTTAGAGGATCTCGTGTTATTGATAATTGTGACTTGCATCATAGTATTTGATCTGCATTTTACCTCCACAAGTTTATAGTCCAAACTTGATGAAGGATGCCAAGTGTTATGCTCCTTGCGGTATGTATCTTATAATTGGAATTATTTTGATGAGGAGCTGGAGAATGATAGTTTATTGGAAGCCTTGGTTAGATCCTACTACCTCTGTTCTTTAATATAAGACGTTTTAGAAAGATAAATTAGCTTTCCAATGCATCTTGTATTGAGAAATGGAGGGAGTACATTTTTGGTCATATTATCTGGTGTGGTTCTGAAACTGTACTTGATATATAGCATGGTTATTCCGTATTCCAGTGCTACAAAATTGGTTTCAGTATTGCGGTATTTTTTTTCTTATATATATAATCAAAACTTCCTCTTTATAAAAGAAGAGTCTATCCCTAATGTAAAAGCCCAATATAGCTATGAAATATTCCACTAGAAACTACACAACATGTCACATCAAGGGTAATGAAAACATTCACTTTCTGAAAGAAGACTCCAGCTCTAACGGAAAGGCACGATTCAAGTTACCGTATGGTCCTTTATTGCTCACGGATGGACCAACATATTCACCTAGAGTGCTATGCAATGCTACTTCAAAGGTAAGATCGGCTTCTTCTCTTCAGTAAACCAAGCGATAGAAATGATGTTCTATTGCAATTAGGCTTCACTATAGTTACTGGTAGAATAATAATATTTCTTGAGAAAGAATACATATAGGATCAATCAGTTTTATTTTAGCAAACAAGGAAGGGCAAAGGACACTGATGTCTGGGATTTCATAGAGCGGAAGAGTACATGGCCCACATAGATTTCATATAAAACTCATAAATATGATGCCCGCGCATTGCGAGGGACACAATATTTACGCTTCACATGGATGATTTTCAGTCACATATTTACTTAAATTTAGAAGTTGGTCAACTTTTGTAACGTAAATCAGATCATAATGTTTTCACAAATCTTAAATTTAGGATTATATGGTTAAATAAGCACAATATTTGAACCACCATAAAGTAGGTGAAGTTTGCTTATTGCTGCGTTCCATACATCAACAAATAAGAAGATGGATTGATATGTAAGATGAAATATTTTCTAAAAATCATTCAATAACACTTAAAATATGTAAGTTAAAAACACTTAGATGTTGCCCGCGCCATGGCGCGGGCCACTGTGCTAGTTCCCATAAAGGTAGGATGTGCGTATGTTCGTTTGTATGTTTCGTTTATAAGGATGAGTGTATGCGCATGTATGTGAGCGTATGCATTGTACTGGTTCCCATAAAGGTAGGATGTGCGTATGTTCGTTTATAAGGATGAGTGTATGCGCATGTATGTGAGCATATGCATTGTACTGTGTTTTTTTTTTAATGTTGATTATACAGTTAAGAAAAATGTTGATTGTATGGGTGCCTCCTAAATGGATGTATAGATTTCTATCTAAAAGAGGTATCACAATATTGCATGGTTATTTTAACACATAACACTAGTAGGAAAAGACCTATACGTGGCTCAAATAGCCATGGCGCACCGCACATAATGTGCGCCATGGCTAAGTATTCGTGGCGCACCGTCAGATGTTGCGCCACGGCTAAGGACATAGCCGTGGCCGCAGGGTTCAGCATGCTGCGCCACGGCTAAGTTAGGAACTAAACGGCCGGGGTGCACAACACATACTCGTGGCGCACCATATAAATCTGCGCCACGGCTAGCAAAATACTAGTAGCGCATCAGCATTCCCGTGCGCCATGGTATGTGTGGTCCTGGTGGCACTTTTTGTCCGCACTTACCCGTGGCGCACCAAAATAGCGCTGCGCCACGGCTAAGAGTAGTCTGGGCTGGCCGGCTTCTTACTCGTCGCCCACGAAATCCTAGTGCGCCACGGGCAAAAATATACCTGGAGCGCACCCACATAACAGTGCGCCACGTATACTTTATACTTTTTTCTTTTTCCTTTTTATCAGATGTAGATCTAGATCCGGTTGAACCTCCCACCTACCACCCACTGCACGTACGTTATCCTGCCACATAGCCATAGCCACACACACGTTATCCTCTTTCCCTTATCCTTATCCTCTCTCTCCTCCGGTAGCGACGATGAGCTCTCTCCTCCGCACGCTCGCTCGCTCGCTCCCTCTGCGCCCCTCCCCTTCACAAGACGAGGAAGCCCCCCGGCCCGCGACAAGTCCTGAAGCCTGCGCGCTCGACGGCCGGTGCGGCCGAGGGAGATGGCGGGGCGTGGAACTAGGACCTCGGCGGCGGCCATCCCCGACGGAGCTCCACGACGGCTGCCGTCCCGCACCAGCATCCAGAGGGCCCCGCGTGCGAGCACGGAAGGGCGGACCTGCGTTGGCCGCCGACGGAGGCCGTGAGCTCGGATCCGGTTGTCCATGGCGGCCAGAGGAGGAGGGCGGCTTCAGCACCGTCTACCTCACGCGCGCGCCTCTCCGGTGGCTCCAAGTCCACCGCAGCTGCAGCGAGCGTCTCCACCGCGCCTTCGGCCACCAGGAGCTGGACGCCCTGCTCCGCGTCCGCCAACCCCACATCGTCCGCCTCCTGGCCTTCTGCGACCAGCACGACGACCTCCACGGCGACGGCGGCAAGCTCAAGCTCGTACCGATCCCCGACGGAGTTCTCCATGCGGTGCGGCCGCCGCGAACGGGAGGAAACCCCTGTGACGGAAAACGAAGAACAGAGCCGCCGGCGGCGGCATTTTTTTTATTTCCTTGAAAACATAGCCGTGGCGCATATAATGACATACCCATGGCGCACATTAGCCGTGGCGCAGGGTGGAGAGGTGCACCACGGCTAATCTGTTACCCGTGGCGCACCGTGCCCCCTGCGCCACGGGTAATATGCTACCCGTGGCGTGGTAGTTAGTGGCGCAGGCCCCTGCGCCACGGGTAGCATATTTTGGTGGCGCCACGGGTAACTGTTTTTGTACTAGTGAATATTGGTGAAAAGTAACTTAAACATACAAATAATATAGTTAATATACCAATTCAAATTACAATTTGAACTCGATAGTTCTAAAAAACAACATGATACTAAAACTATTGATTCTTTTTAGCATCCACAAGTGCTCGACTAGATTATCTTGCAGTTGGTGACGAGTATTGTCACTGCGAAATTTCTGATACATAACAAAAATTTGGGCAAACTTGGGCAGGAGGGTCTATTGTGGCTCGACACGAAGGTCCTAAATAGTCAAACTAATGATCAAACACCATACCAATATTGCGCTCAATCTCGACGATCATGTTTTATTAACTTACACATCTGATCTAGCGACCATGTTTGAGCAGAGTATCAGACAATAGAAAAACGAGATTGGAGCACATCAAATGGCGGCTCCACATCCTTCCTGCAACTTACTTGATACCTATAGGTTTGTGTTGTCTTGCAAATATCGATCAGCGAGGATAAATGCCATCAGCTAGGTAGTACTCCTTGTTGTATTCATGATCATTGAATTTATTGTTGCACTCCGGAGTTTGTCCTTCAGCACGTCTCAGCAACATCCGACAATGAAACACAACTTATATCATGATTTATTTTTATATTCCGGTTTCGACATGTGACTCACTTTGCAGAGCCGCTGTGGATCGTTGGTGAGGTGTTGAAGCCTCGGTAAGAAGACAAGGCATTGGCATATCTGGGAGTGGATGTCTACACCTAAGCATATGGGTGGCATGGACTTCCGCGAACTTGTGTTTCTTAATATAGCGAGGATACTTCCCTGATTGCGACTATTGGGATGCTCGAAAACCTATTTCTTCTTCATTTACATGGCATATCATCTGCTTTCTATGTAGTTAGTGAAGGAAGGGACCCGATGGAGTGTTGGTGATGGTAGTATTGACGTATAATTGAACTCCCGAGTATAAACTTGGTTCCTTCAAGCTTCAAGAAAATAAAAGTGTGGACTCGCTGAAGCGCCGACGATGTGTCGGGCTGTCTTCTTGGCTGGTGATGAGGGTTTCGACAAGGTTCAGATTGTATCAGACTGCTTGTCTCCGATTCAATGGATCAACTCTACGAGACCGATCGGAGTGTTGTCGGTGTGGTGGTACAAGATATCAAATTTCTAGGTGTTGACGACCAATTTTGGCTTAGAGAAAGTTCTTTAAAAAAATAATAGGCTGAAAACAGATCCTAACTAGTACTTGTACTAGTCAAGTTCAGAATTTTGGCCAACTAGGATGAAACAGAGCTTAACTAGTACTTGTACTAGTATGGTTCGGAAATTCGGCCAAAACTAGTACGAAAAACAGACATCAACTAGTACAAGTATTAGTTACGTTCTGTGAGCTGCAATGGCTTACGATGAATCCTGTTTATTAACTAGACCGAATGAACAATAAAAAAGCTTCGGATGTAAAAACTCATAAAGGAAAAGTTCTTTGCTTTTTCGAGGCGAACAACTTTTCTGTTTACGAATTTTTTATTTAAGGTCCTTTACTAAGCTAAATCTGGCAATTACGGACGAATCAGATTTATATGATTCGGATCCAATTCGAACAGTTTTATTTACGAGTCCAGATGAGTGCTCAAGATGGAGTCGGATGAAAAAACACATAAAATGAAAGTTCTTCGTTTTTTCTAGGGGAACAACTTTGTCTTCTACCGAGATTTTGATCCGAGGTCGGTAACTGCCTCAAAAACTGTTCGTAAGGTGCAAACCGAATTTTTTTGGAAGGTTCGGGTCATAACCATCCGAATTGGGCCCCAATTAGGGTTTTGGACGTGAATCCAAACCTTTTCCTTACACGGGAAGTCCAGCCGCCCTTATATACGAGGGTGCTGGCCGATTGAACAACACACAATCGTCAAACACAAAACCAATCTACTATTGCCTGTTTCGCATCATCTTCTACCTCTGTCATTGCTCTCGTTCGTCAACGTTCTTCGTCAAAGAGGATTTCGATCTACGAGCCCAAGGTCAATGCGAAGTGACCTAGGGAAGCCCATCGCCGCCGTGCGTCCAGACGGGGTCCCTCCCGGGCGTGTGGGGGTGTCGGGTTCCAAAAGTGCCCGCCGGATTGTCTTGCGTATCGCGCTTCCGGCGAGCCTCCCGCGGAGTGAGTTGCGGAGCATCTCCCTCGGCGTCGCGGGTACACGTGATGTGTTCATGTGTCAACACACTTTTTGGCGACTCCGCTGGGGATGAAGATGATCATGTCGAGCCATATTCCCCGGCCAGCGCCGAAAACATCATCAAGCCTAGCTTCGATGATCTTTTGGCGGAGCAGCGCCAAGACTATGAGGCGTGGAAGAAGGAACGCCAGGAGCAACTCGACGCGCTGGAGAAGAAGCGCAAGGAGGAGTTCGAGGCTCTGAAGAAGCAGCAGGAGGAAGAGGACGTGAAGTCGTTCCTCTCCGGATACAAGAAGGAACGCCAAGGGGGCCTCATCCCGCTCGGCGAGAACAAGCTGCCACCCATGCTCGGCATCCCAGCCGAGCCCACTGTAAGTTCTGACGTCTTTTCTAAGGACCAAATAGCTGCAATTAATCATTATGCCACCGAGTCCTGTAACCTAGCGTATGCGGCCATGTTAGATGTGATTAAAGATGGAAAAAAATACACCTGATAATTTTGCTAGTGAAAGCCTTCCCGCTAGAAACCCTAATATGGCTCCACCTGGTTCATCGGCTGCACCCCAGGGTATGCCGAAGCGTCCTTTTCAAGATAGTCAGCTCATAAACGTGCCGGTATCTTCAATGCCTATTAGCAACATACCGTATTCGGCTATAGTGCCGAATTATGTTGAGTCACCTATAGCTAATTTTACGGCACCAAATCACAATTCGGCACCCATTGCGCCTATGAATAGCATGCCATATTCGACTCCATTGCCGAATCAGGTTACGCCACCCGTAGCCAATATCGCAGCCTCAAATTACAATTTGGCGGCACCACCATCAGGTAATTCGGTCATGGATGAAAACATGGTTACTCTTAGAGCCGAATTGCAAAAGATGTTCTATGACAACTTCGGCATAGAGCCGAAGCCAATTAACCGAATGTGCCAAAAGCCATATCCGGAATACTTTGACAGCATACCATACCCCCAAGGTTTATAAAGTCCCTGATTTTGCTAAATTCAACGGGGGTAGATAATAAAACGATGTGGGAGCATGTGAGTCAATATCTAGCGCAGTTAGGAGAAGCTGGCAACATCGATCCTTTAAAAGTGCGTTTATTTCCATTGTCATTAACCGGTACTGCTTTTTCATGGTTTTCTGCATTACCTTATGGCTCTATTCACACTTGGTATCATCTAGAAAAGAAGTTCCATGAGCACTTTTATACCGGTGATAATCAGCTTAAGTTGTCCCATCTTACATCGGTTAGGCAAAAACATGACGAATCGGTCACCGATTACGTCAAGCGATTTAGGGACACTAAAAACCGGTGTTATAGCTTGGTGATAACCAAAAGGGACATGGCTGATCTAGTGCTTAACGGCTTGAGAACCCACATAAAAGAAAGAATTGAGGGTTTTGAATTTTTAAATGTTAGCCAAGTCTTGCAGCGAGCATTGGCTCAAGAAAACCATGGCAAGGAGATGAGGGACACGCATAGATCCAAATCCGACCATCCCCATCTCCACATGGTAGGACTACAACAGCGAAAATTCGGACAAGGAGGCCGATGTATATGCTGCTGAGTTTGTTTGGCCATCAAAGACCAAACCATATACATGTGAAGCTTTAAAGCCGACTCGCAGTCGTGATGATGATATGGTATTCAGCTTTGACGTTGGTAAATGTGATAGAATTTTTGATGCTATGCTTAAAGACAAACATATTCGCATTTCTCATGCTTTACTGCCGTTTGATGAGTTAAAACGGCGTGCATATTGCAAGTATCATAATTCATTTTCTCATGCTACTAACGACTGCAATGTTTTTCGACAACAGATACAATCGGCCATCAATGACGGACGATTGAGTTTTTCTGATATGCAAGTCGATAAGCAGCCTTTCCCCAGAAACACCATCGAGCTGTAGGGGAAGAAGGTGCTAATTCGGCCAGAGGCGGCCGGATCTGTTAACAAAGCTAATGTCATTATTGGTGAGCCCAGGAACAACACGGACAACGACAAGGTTGTAACATCCCAAATTTTGGAATGTTTTAAAAAATCACAAAAAAATTAAAACTTTTATTATTAAATAAGGAAAGTCTCCAAAAATCAAGAAACATCTTATAAAGTATTATATTGAAATCTCCAAGAGTATTTTATTTTATTTATTCCTTCATCTTCTGTCTTCTATTTTCAAGTTTTAAAGTTTTTTTTAAAGAAAATACTTAATTTGGATTTCTATAAAATCCTAAAAACCTTTTTGGCAAAATATTTCAAATATTAGAACAAGCCCATAATTAAATGGGTGTTTGTATTTAAAAGGATTTATCAAATTCTATTTAAATGAAAAGTTTTGCCATAAATTATTTTATTGAGTTTATAATTTTTAGATGATAATACTCATACTAATTTTCTGGATTTTTACTTGAGTTCAAAAAGAATTTATAAAACCCTATTTATTTAAAATGACATAAGGGTGACAAATAGGCCTTTATGCAATGTTTAGATATTTCAAATATTTTATTTTATTTTGTTGGCAAGACAAGTGCCATATTATTCTATATTTGAAAAGCTCTCTAAAAAGTATTTTCACAAATTTTTCCAAAAGGTTTTGGACTGGTTTTATTTCCAGTTTCGAAAACAGAAAAAGAAAAAGAGGAAAACTTTCTGTCAAAAAAAAAAACTTGAAAGGGTCGCAGCCACCGAGCCAGCCCAGCAAGAAGGCCCAGGACCAGCCCAGCAGCTCCCCGACCAGCCCCTCTCCCTCTCCCCTCTTTCTCTCCAGCTCTCTCTCGCCCGACTCCGTGCTGCCCACGGATGCCTCCAAATCCTAACCGAATTCGACTCAATCCGTCGCGCCGTGCCTCCCTACTTAAACCCCACCCCATCCGCATCATCCTCGCCCCAAAAACCCTAGCTAGCGCCGCCAGGCTGCCGCGCAGGAGCCCGAGCCGTCCGCTGCACCGCCGCCGGTTAAAACCTCAACTCCGGCCACTTTCCGACGACCCCAGCACCCTTCTCTCCTCCCTTTCGCATTACTTCTTCCTTGCGGAGCTCCTGGACATCATCCCTCGCTTTAACGTGCAGCAGATCGTCGCCTCCATCACAGCACGCCTCGGACCGCCGCATCACGCAACTCCGGCGAGCAATCACCGGAGAAGGAGACGACCCCGGAGCACGCCGCCTCGCCATCGTGCTCGCCTCGTCACGCTGATCACGCAGGTGAGATCCGCGCATCCTGGAACGCCGTAGATCGCCGGGAGACACGCAATGCCGACGCGTCGCCGCCGCGCCCGCCGCACACCGGAACCCTAACTCCGGCCGGCCACCCCTTTTTAGATCTGGACCGTTGGATCTAAATCCAACGGCTGCCTTTTAATTCCTTTACCGAACCGGTACCGGCCAATCAGAGTGCGCCCAGTCAGCGCACAGTCAGCGTCCGCATCAGCGCCACATCAGCCCCCATTTTCTGTAATTTCGGCCGAATTGATTTAATTTGGCAGTTTTGCAGAAAGCCCCTGAACCTTAAAACCATCATATCTTTTAAATGGCTCGGCCAAATTTAAATGAATTTTATATTTTTGAAAACCTCAGGATATGTAGATTATTTTAGATATATTATTTTTCAGTTTTTTCCCTAGTTTAAATTATTCAAATTTCAAATGTGTAATTTGAGTAATTTTGGCATAACTTTAGTTTAAAAATAGATTTTTGGGTAAATCCAATTGGATTAGTTTGGTATAGATGTCCTCTGTCCAGTAAGACCTTTCCCAAAATTTTATAAAATGTTTGAGTCTTTGTTTTATTTAAAATTGTGTTATGCCCTTTTTGGGAGTTTGAAAATGATTTTATTATTGTTTAAATGTTTTCTTTAGGGAAAATGTTTGGTAATTTAGCCCTCTGTCCAGTAAACCCCAAAACCATTTTGGTTGAACCATTTTATCATGAACATGTTGAAAATGGTTTAAAATCTTTTAGTGACTTGTGTTGCAAACTTTTACCTAGTTTGCAATTGACCTTATCCAAATTGTAAACCTTGGACCTTTGACCTACCTAGACCTCATTACAATAATTCCTTTTGTATATTGAATTATGTGATGAACTTGGACCATCAACCTTGTTGTTTTAGTGTTGTCCATGTTTGATGTTGTGCTTGTTTTATTGTTGTTGGATGGTTATTTATTGTTGTTTGTTTATATTGTTTAGATTGAACGGAGAGATACGACTTACGTTGAAAAGAGTGTGTGAGCAACGACAAGTTTCAAAAGGCAAGTGATACTCCAGCATAAATGACCTACTATTTTACTATATTGCATTGTAGACTATTTTCCAGTAGCATGCATGATAGCTGTTTTCAATAAAGTTATATGCTATGCAAACCTGTTAGGTTAGCCACATGAATTAGATGACTAGTGACCTATATTAATTTAGTAGATTGGCTTGCTGCAAAAATGAATTGTTTTGTGGTAGATGAGTTAAGAAAATTCTACTAAATTAATCAATCACCTGGGTGGATTTGGAGTTGCTCTATTGGTGGTTCAAAGTTGAGTGGCTGCTCAGGCCCAGTTCTGCGGGGTACCTGAGTACGTGCACTTGTGCTCGCCACCCAGGGCCTCGAGATTTCATGTCACTCCGTGTCTA
The DNA here is from genome assembly GCA_012064385.1 of Puccinellia tenuiflora. Lineage (NCBI taxonomy): Eukaryota > Viridiplantae > Streptophyta > Magnoliopsida > Poales > Poaceae > Puccinellia > Puccinellia tenuiflora. Next base: position 193,276 of record QRDG01002042.1, read on the forward strand.
GTTTACTTCCAGTGCAGCCACTTGGTACTATGGCTCTGCCTTGACTAAGTAAGTTATAGGCCCCGATTCCGGCAGTTCTCAGCGGATGTTGTCTTGTATGGGTCTGCCCAGAGGAACCGGGGAACATTTCCCAAAGGTCTCGTCTTCATCTTCACCTTTCCTTTTCACTTCAAGAAGGTCAAGGACAGAATGGGTTGATGAAGTCAAGTGGTGAAAGTGTCACAAACTCTCGAGAGTATTTAAAACTAAGATCTTAGCCGTGTCCCCGGTTATGGACAATTTGAGTAACTAAGCAAGGTGGTCGACGGAAAAATCTCATTCATTCCAATTTCTAAATTAAAACTTGATGGGTGAACATGGGGGGATTTGAGACACTGGTGCGCCCAGGAATGTCTCCTAAGTTTTGGAAAGAAAGAAATGATTTTTGAAAGTATAGGATAAAATATTGCTTTGCGCAAGAGCCTGTCAACTCCACCAGCCAAATATGCATGTAGTTGTTAGAAGTTTGCCTTTATGAGTCCACAAGTATCATTTGCCAGATCCATTCAAATGGTTATGACCAATTTTTGGCTGCAACGCTTTTATCATTGCAGGTTCGTTTGACGATGAGTAAGGAACGCTATAGGTTTCGAGTCTGCAACCAACATGTCTGCCTGTGGCACATGAAGATGATGAGGACTCCATGCTATTATATGTTTTTCCGCTGCTGAGTTTTGTAATATGCTAGCCTTGTGCTATGCAACTTGTAATGTTTTGCTTTTTCTGGATCTTCGATGTAATAGATATTGACGCATTTGCATGATATTACATCTTGAACTGTGGTGCTAGCTATTCGATCCAGGGACTAGCACAGAACACAGGGATCTTGGCCTATTATTAAAAGGCAGGATCGCTACAGATGGTATCAGAGCATTGTGTTGCCTGTAGGTTCGAAACCCTAGGTTTGGATTAGAACTAGGAAAAGACCTAGAATTGAAATATATTTTATTCAATTTTCTGAAAATAAAATATTTACAAGTTATCCTTCTTATACTCTCATCTACTATTCACTCTCTAAGACATCTTTCCCCATTTCAAATGACCCTTATTGGTGGATTCAACTCAATTGATGTCAGACCAATGAAGATTCCCTTCAAGACAGTTCCACCATACTGAAGGTCAAAGAAGAACTTGAAGAGATTCAATGAAGAAATAGATGAGACCACCACTTTAGTCACCTTGCTAGAACAACGATAACGTGATAGTATATTGATCATACTTAGTTGGTATGACAATGCTAGGTTGTTTGTTAGTGTTTGAACCATGTTGCTTGATGCTTGCTAGATGTTGTTTGTAAAATGTATTGCCTTGTTCTGCTTGTTTGGGTAGGAATATTTCTCTTAGTATCCCTCTATCTCTACTCAGCCATGCTAAACTAAACAGATGTCCCAGCCAAATCCCAACAACCCGGTGATGCTTACACTACAACAGTTACTAGATGCACAGAAACAGTTGAGTCAGTTAGTGACCCAAACCAAGAAGACAACAAGAACATTCCAGCACCACCTCCTCCTCAAGTGGATATACTGATCAGATTCTTGAAGCTTCGACCAGGAAAGTTCTCAAGAACTGAAGAACCTATTTTGGCCGATGATTGGCTACGTTCAGTGAATAAGGATTTAGTGACCATCGGATGCACAGATGCTGAGAAGGTTAGATTCGCATCACATCTACTAGAAGGACCTGCAGCAGACTGGTGGGACAGTTACCAGATCACTCATCCCCTCGAGGAGATGACATGGGATTTGTTCCAAGAAGGATTTCGTGATGCACATATTTCATCAGGAGTGATGAAACTGAAGAGAGAAGAATTTTTGGAGCTTCGACAAGATGACCGAAATGTAATAGAATACATGAACGAGTTCAATAATCTGGCGCGCTACGCACCGGATGATGTTGATACAGATACTAAGAGGAAAGAAAGGTTCCTAAATGGTTTGAATGACAAACTATCCATTCTATTGACAGTTGCCCATACTCCTGACTACCAGTCACTGGTTGACCAAGCCATAGTCTTGGAGAACAAACTGAAGCAAGTTGCAACCAAGAAGCGAAAGCTTGAATTGGAAAAGCATCACCCAGAACCACAGCAGGAATGGTGCACTTCACATGACGAACATGTTCAGTTTGAGTTCAACCATCAAGAAGACAATAACCACCATTGCCATGGTATTGATGAACATGACCTTCAGGGAGTAAATGACCATCAAATCAACCCAGGTGATTGATTAATTTAGTAGAATTTTTCTCTTAAGGATTTTGGAAAGAAAGAAATGATTTATGAAAGTATAGGATAAAATTTGCTTTGCGCAAGAGCCTTTCAACTCCACCAGCCAGATATGCATGTAGATGTTAGGAGTTTGCCTTTATGAGTCCACAAGTATCATTTGCCAGATCCATTCAAATGGTTCTGACCAATTTTTGGCTGCAACGCTTTTATCGTTGCAGGTTCGTTTGACGATGAGTAAGGAACGCTATAGGTTTCGAGTCTGCAACCAACATGTCTGCCTGTGGCACATGAAGATGATGAGGACTACATGCTATTATATGTTTTCCGCTGCTGAGTTTTGTAATATGCTAGCCTTGTGCTATGCAACTTGTAATGTTTTGCTTTTCTGGATCTTCGTTGTAATAGATATTTGACGCATTTGCATGATATTACATCTTGAACTGTGGTGCTAGCTATTCGATCCAGGGACTAGCACAGAACACAGGGATCTTGGCCTATTATTAAAAGGCAGGATCGCTACACAAGGCTGCAAGGAGTCAAGCAAGCCGGGGGCAAGGAGGTGCTGAAAATTACTATTAAGAACACCGCACCCGGGGGACAAGCACCGGCGCAAGAGGGTATTCGTGCTAAATTTATAAAGCCGAAGAGCCCAGAAGTTGGCAAGTGGAAGAGGAATGAGGCGAATGCGCACTACAAGAAGATAAAACCAACCTTCGACATGTTGCTACACGCGCCAAGCTGTCGGTTCGTACAACCGGCAATCTCATATGAAGCGTCCAAGATCACCTCCAAGGGAGAGGTCTCCAAGGCGTGAGAGGTCGTATGGACAGTGGACGCCGGGGTCCCGTGGGGCGACACTTCCTTATGCGCCACGATATTACAACGAAGGACAGATGCAAGCCCCAATGGCACCACATGCATTTCATCCGGGGTGGATAGCTCCTCGGAGATTCGTCCACGATAGGATCAGATGCCCTGTTCGTGACCGGTTGGGCAGCAACGCCAATCGGTTATATCATCGCAACAAAGCGCAAAGGGTTTGGCGTCCTAGGTCACCAACAGCGGGCGAGTCAACAAGTGCTGGGCAACAGGGACGTGTCACAGTGGGCACCATGATCATTGGCACGCATGAGTTGTCACTCAGGGAACCGGTCGTTGACGGATCGGTTGAAAATAGAACAGCGCAACGTGGCGGTAACGAATCTGCCAAAACGGTTGTCGTGGCAGAGAAATCTGCCAAAACAGCCACAACGACAGGAGCAAGCAGCGAAACGGACATCGCCGGTACAGCGGCTCGCCACGGCAGCAAAAATGGCAGAAGTCCTGTGGGCAGCAGCGAATCGGCCGGCCAGCCGGTTTCATCTATACAACGGCGGACCTCGACTAACGACAACGAAGCTAGCAGTAGTCAGACCAAGCCGAGGGATCCTGATACGTGTCAAATGTATCTATAATTTTTAATTGATCCATGCTAGTTTTGTGATGTTGTCACATGTTTTTACTATCATATTACATCATTTTTATGCATTTTGTCGGACTAACCTATTAACAAGATGCCCAGTGCCAGTTCCCTGTTTTTGTCATGTTTTTGTTGAAGAAAGTTACTTCTGGAAATATTCTCGGAATTGGACGAAAATTTACGGGGATTTTTTATTGGACAAATGAAGACCGGAGCCAAAAGGGCGACCTGGGGGGCCACCCACAGGCCAGGGGCGGCCCCCTGCCACGGCCCTAGGGCAGCCCGCGGGTGGGACCCGTCCCTGCCCTGTGGACACCCCCTCGGCCGCCTCCGACGCCTATAAAATCATCCCCGACGAAAAAACCCTAACCCCCGAAGGATTTTCCCAAATACGCAACAGAGCTCCACTGCCATCGCCGACAAGTTTCGAGGGTCAGAAGGTCCTGTTCCGGCACCCTGTCGGGACGGGGATCGACCGCCGAGGCCATCTCCATCAACACCGCTGCTTCCTGCGATGAGGAGGGAGTAGTCCCTCACCGGGGCTGTGGCTTATACAAGTAGCTATGTGGTTATCTCTCTCTCCCATGATGTGATCTTCGTTGTGATCATGAGCTTTGTTAGTGTAGTTGAATACATGATGTTTCCCTATGTGTAATGGATATGATGTTGCTCAAGTGGTGTTATTTAGTACAATTTCCGGAGCCACCGTTGTGATCATGGTACCTCGGTGACAGGATGGGTGCCGTGTGTGACTCTATGGATAATAGATTGGAAGGATCTTCATCATGAGTTTGTTCTTTATTTGTTGGATTGAATAGATCATGAGATTTCTTGATGCTTGTGTTATTGAATAAAGAGACAATTCAAGAAATAGGTTGTGGTGTTTGTTAGTACTATCTTTGGATGCAGATAGTGACAGCATGAAGTGTCCATAGATGTGGAATACGAACTTTAAGGTGTGCTTTTCGTAGCCCTACGCAATTCTCATCCTATTTGATCCACAAAAGAATTATCTCCGAGTAACGTCTACCATGCATGTATTTTTGTGGGAACTATCATGTGTTTAATTATGTTAATGATGTTGAGAGTAGTCACTAGTGAAATTATGAAGCCTAGGCCTTGTCTCCAAGCATTGATACACCATTTTTAGTCACTCTTGTCACTTGTTTGCTTGCTGCCATTTTTATTACAGAATTACAAAATCACCTTTTACCATCCATATCACTTGCATTTTACCATCTCTTCGCCGAACTAGTGCACCTATACAACTGACAATTGTATTAGGTGTGTTGGGGACACAAGAGACTTCTTGTATCCTAATTGCAGGGTTGCTTGAGAGGGATATCTTTGACCTCTACCTCCCGTGGATTCGATAAACCTTGGGTTACTCACTTAAGGGAAATTTGCCGCTGTCCTACAAACCTCTGCGCTTGGAGGCCCAACAAGTCTACAAGAATAAAAGCGTGTAGTAGACATCAAGCTAATTTCTGGCGCCGTTGCCGGGGAGGTAAGGTAAAAGGTACTCACACTCCGACGACGAAGCTAATTTCTAGCATTGTTGTTGGGGAGGTGAGTGCTTGAAGGTATCTTCTTTAGATCTTGCAATTGAATCTTTTTGTTTCTTGTTTTTATTTCACTAGTTCGGTTTAATGGAAAACAACAAAAAAATTAGAGAGCTTTATAAAATTTATCTTGAAATTGGTCATGATGCTTTTGAAGAGAAAATTAAAAAACCTATGGAACTTTATTTGCATAATAATCATTATAGTACCAATGTTATTAGCATGAATTCTTTGGACACCATTATTGCTAATGCTATGGAAAATTCTAAGCTTGGGGAAGCTGGTTTTGATGAATATGATCTTTTTAGTCCCCCAAGCTTTGAGGGGGAAATTTGCTCTGATTATACTATGCCTCCTATATATGATGATTATTATGATGAATGTGATATTTTCAGTCCACCTACTATTGAGGAAAAAGTTTATTATGATCATGATATGCCTCCTATTTATGATGATTACAATGATGGTTATGATTGTGTTACTCCCACTAATACTAATGAGAAAGATTGTACTTATGTGGAGAGTAATAATAATACTTTTATGCATGTGAATCATAAGAAAATGCTTTATGTGATGGTTATGTTATTGAGTTTTCTTATGATTCTACTGAAAGTTATTATGAGAGAGGGAAGCGTGGTTATATAAATTTTCATCTTATGAAGTTTCCCCTCTTTATTTTGAAGGTTTTAATGCTGCACTTGCTTTGCCTTCCTATGATTAATGCTTTATGCCCCCAATGATTTATTTTCTTACAAGATGCCTATGCATAGGAAGAGAGTTAGACTTAAATATGTTTGATATTTGCTTCATGATGCTCTCTTTCGCGTTCCAACTCTTATTCTTATGAGAGGATCATTAAAATTATCATGCCTAGCTAAAAGGCTTAAAAGAAAAGCGCTTGTTGGGAGGCAACCCATGTTTTCTTTTCTTTCAGTTTGCTTTTGTTTTTATTGAGTCATGAAGTTGTTGCCTCTGTAGCAATTGCATTGTATCTTTTTATTTTGGTTTTTTGTGCCAAGTTTAGCCTCTAATGCATTGAAAGTGCGAGGTGTTGTTTTGCTGTCCAGAAACAGAATTTTGTCCTTCACTGTTCGAAAATCTAAAAATTCTCTGAATTTTATCTTTTTCTGAAATTTTTAGACAGCAAGCCTGATTCTTTTATCTATCTTTCGTTAGTTTTGACTTTTCTGATTTGAGCTACAGAAGTGCCTCGAACAATTCGATCTTTACAGACTGTTAAGTTTTTGACAAATTCTGCTTTTATTTGTATTCGTCTCTTTTACTATCGTCAAATGTGATACTCTAGAAAAGGAGGGCCACACTGAGGCTTAGTAAACAGTAGCTAATGCCTAATAAAGTTGTTTGCAATTTGTCTTGAGTTGAACACATGTGCATTTTTAATTTATGAGCACTAACCCTCTAATCAGTTTATGAGAAGTTTTGTGTGAAGGGAGTTTTTAAGTTCCAAAGGAGAGGAGCATGAAGAAATTGAAGATGGATCAAAGCTCAAGCTTGGGGATGCCCCCATGGCACCCCTCTTAATATCAAGAACCATCAAGTGTCTAAGCTTGGGTATGCCCAAGGCATCCCCTCCTCTTCATCGACTATCATAAGGTCGTCTTCATTGAACTAAGTTTTTATCACTTTACATATTATGTGCTATGCTTGGAGCGTCATTTTATTTTGCTTTGAGTTTTGTTTTGTTTGTTTGCTGGTCATATTCATGGTGGATCCTATCCATCTTGTGTGGGAGAGAGACACGCTCTGCTTTTTCGTTTGAATACTCCTTTGCCTCTCTTATATCTTGTTGAGTATTCTTAGCTACTATTTGTTTGCTAGTAAGCTCTCGCTTTTAGCTTTTATCTTGTTTAGAGCTGCTAGTTTTTTATGTTAAACCCTCTTGTTCTTCACTTATATTTGTTAGAGAGTTGCTATGGATGCTTGGTTAATTTGTTAGAATGGTAAAATGCTATGCATGTGGTAGTGGTATGAAATAGAAAAACCTGCATAGTCTTGTAGATCACTATGTGGATAATTTGATACTCTTCAATTGTTTTGAGGCATTAAAATAACTAATGGTCAAAATTTGTTGGTTAATGGTGTTAGAACTGATTAGTGGAGATGTGTTAGTAAAGCGTGGAGCCGTACTTCTCTGAACTAAACAACCTAAGTCAACAATGCTAACGTGTCATGAATTCTGCTAAGTTGAAAATAAGTTCCTAGTGGGTAGTTACTGCAACGGTCAGGGAAGCCAACGGGGCACTTACGTCGCTGCCACGATCCCTCTCGGGGTGTCTCTAACCATTTGTGGAACATTGAAACTGCTAGTTGTTTGCAATATACGAAATGCATTGTTGAGTTTTGGTTTTTGGCACTTCCACTTCCATATTTTGCTAGCCTCTTCGGTGTTGCGCAATGCCCTCTCTCACATTGAGATTGGTGCATACGTCGCGAGTACATCCAACTCCGTGGGAAAACTTCATCCCGTTCTCCTACACATAAGCCAACTATCTCCCTCAAAACAGCCACCATACCTACCTATCACGACATTTCCATAGCCGTTCCGAGATACATTGCCATGCAACATCCATCATTACATTACATGACTTGATGTCATTCTTCATTACCATATAGTTTGCTTGATCATTGAGTTAGTGTGCTGCGTGGCCTGCCACATGTTCTACTTTTTTTTCCACACTACGCTCAATCATGCATACTTTCTTTTATACATCATGTATTAGTCTTATGAGTTATGAGTACCAAAAGTGTGATGATCATCTTGTAAAAATAGAGTGTTGCCCCTACCTGTGAGCATATTGAAAAGAGTCCAAAAGAGACCAATGAGAGAAAATTTAAAACAGCCACGGAGGCCACAATTGTAAAAAAAAAGAGAAATATAAAAGAGAGAGGGGGCAGCACTACTATCCTTTATTCCACACTTGTGCTAGTTAGCAACTACACTTCATTATAGAGAGTTTTCATGTTTCGTTTGTATAACTATGTGGGGGAATTAACGTTATAGAACTTGGCTTGTATATTCCAAGGATGAGCCTCCTCAAGTGATCTCTAGGTCTTCATGAGCAAGAAAGTTGGATGCACCCCCACTAGTTCCATTGGAGAGCTTTCATACACTTATAGCTCTATGTGCATCCGTTGCATGGCAATCACTACTCCTCATACAGTGTCAACTACGGGACTTCCTTCTGTCTTGTGGTTACCCTCTCCACTGTTTGAGCCTTTCTTTTTGGCCTTCCAAACCTCCATTATTGTTCTCTTTGCCATAACATCATGGTGCCAAAGCCACTTCTTACTTGCACTAGTTGAGTAGACTTCGAAACAGTTGATTTGTGAAGTAGATGGATTAGGACACTTGACTTGAGCTTGGCTATTCCATGAATAAATAATTAGATGCTTTGAAGAATGATTGATACTTTACATTGGAGACATAATTTGCAATTCTTCTTTCTAAACCTTATGTATGGTTCCATGTCTCCAACGCACTTATTCATGAAAAGTTTCTAGCATTTGTTAGCTAGCATTTGTTAATCATTGTTTGCTTAATATCAACTATAGAGAATTGTTTTGGATGACCTCATTCACATCATGTGCTTTGCATTACTATCTTGATCATGATTGTGTTGGTTGCATGTCTCATCAAAAATTATTTTGTTATCACTTACCTACTCGAGGACGAGTAGGAGTTAAGCTTGGGGATGATGATACGTGTCAAACGTATCTATAATTTTTGATTGATCCATGCTAATTTTGTGATATTGTCACATGTTTTTACTATCATATGACATCATTTTTATGCATTTTGTCAGACTAACCTATTGACAAGATGCCCAGTACCAGTTCCCTGTTTTTGTCATGTTTTTGTTGCAGAAAGTTACTTCTGGAAATATTCTCGGAATTGGACGAAAATTTACGGGGATTTTTTATTGGACAAATGAAGACCGGAGCCAAAAGGGCGACTTGGGGGGCCACCCACAGGCTAGGGGCGGCCCCCTGCTGCGGCCCTAGGGCAGCCCACGGGTGGGACCCACCCCTGCCCTATGGGCACCCCCTCGGCCGCCTCCGACGCCTATAAAATCATCCCCGACGAAAAAACCCTAACCCCCGAAGGATTTTCCCAAATACGCAACAGAGCTCCGCCGCCATGGCCGACAAGTTTCGGGGGTTCAGAAGGTCCTGTTCCGGCACCCTGCCGGGACGGGGATCGACCGCCGGGGCCATCTCCATCAATACCGCTGCTTCCCGCGATGAGGAGGGAGTAGTCCCTCACCGGGGCTGAGGCTTATACAAGTAGCTATGTGGTTATCTCTCTCTCCCATGATGTGATCTTCGTTGTGATCATGAGCTTTGTTAGTGTAGTTGAATACATGATGTTTCCCTATGTGTAATGGATATGATGTTGCTCAAGTGGTGTTATTTAGTACAATTTCCGGAGCCACCGTTGTGATCATGGTACCTCGGTGACAGGATGGGTGCCGTGTGTGACTCTATGGATAATAGATTGGAAGGATCTTCATCATGAGTTTGTTCTTTATTTGTTGGATTGAATAGATCATGAGATTTCTTGATGCTTGTGTTATTGAATAAAGAGACAATTCAAGAAATAGGTTGTGGTGTTTGTTAGTACTATCTTTGGATGCGGATAGTGATAGCATGAAGTGTCCATAGATGTGGAATACGAACTTTAAGGTGTGCTTTTCGTAGCCCTACGCAATTCTCATCCTATTTTATCCACAAAAGAATTATCTCCGAGTAACGTCTACCATGCATGTATTTTTGTGGGAACTATCATGTGTTTAATTATGTTAATGATGTTAAGACTAGTCACTAGTGAAAGTATGAAGCCTAGGCCTTGTTTCCAAGCATTGATACACCGTTTTTAATCACTTTTGTCACTTGTTTGCTTGCTGCCATTTTTATTACAGAATTACAAAATCACCTTTTTCATCCATATCACTTGCATTTTACCATCTCTTCGCCGAACTAGTGCACCTATACAACTGACAATTGTATTAGGTGTGTTGGGGACACAAGAGACTTCTTGTATCTTAATTGCAGGGTTGCTTGAGAGGGATATCTTTGACCTCTACCTCCCGTGGATTCGATAAACCTTGGGTTACTCACTTAAGGGAAATTTGTCGCTGTTCTACAAACCTCTGCGCTTGGAGGCCCAACAAGTATACAAGAATAGAAGCATGTAGTAGACATCAGATCCTAAGTACACGCAGCCTAAGTGGTGTCCTCGCGGAATAACTAAAACTCAGAAGAGGAAGCTGCAGCGCGTGAGGAACCAGCAGAAGGCGGAACACGAGGCAGAGATGTGGAAGGACGAATTTTTCGAGGCTATTCACCCGTATGCGTCTCAAATCTGGGTGCGCAAGGAGGTAGAGAAGGCTGCTAACACGGAGATCACACCAATTCCTACGTTAACTGAGAAAAACGTTGATGTTGATACATCGCCTGCGTCCACCGACATGATAACATCAACTGATGGTTTGGAGTTGACAGATGAGCAAGAAGATGACTTGGAGGTGGAAACCACGCCAGAAGGCGATGATGAGATGGTGGATTTCGAGAACACGCCGACCAGGGGAGGTATGGATATTAACATGGTGTATTACTTGCCCTCTGAGTTTCGTGCTACAGACGAAGAAGGAGAGGTGGCGCAGCTGGATTTCGGTCCCAAGAACGCTGTTTTTGAGAAGCCACGAGAACCGGTGAATTGTTTAAAACCGATGTTTATCAAGGGACACCGGTTGCTAGGATGCTTGTTGATGGAGGCGCCGTGGTGAATTTGATGCCATACTCGGTCTTCAAGAAGTTGGGGTTAGATGAGGATAAGTTTATGAAGACCAACATGGTGCTTAACGGATTTGAAGGCAAGGAACGGACCGAGGCCAAAGGCGTTATGAGTGTTGAGCTCACAGTGGGGAGCAAGACTTTGGCCACCGCATTTTTCGTCGCTGAGGTGCAAGGTAACTACAATGTCATACTTGGCCGTGATTGGCTCCATGCGAACCAGTGCGTGCCATCCACATTGCACCAGTTCTTAATTCAGTGGGTTGAGGATGAAGTGGAGGTTGTCCATGCGATTAATTCTGTTTGTGTTGCTTTGGCCGATTCTTTGGTGGACTGGTAGCATCCCAACGCCACATGTCTGACGGGGCGCGATCTTTCAGATTTTGACTTCCTTAGTGCTACAAGGAATGGTTTTATACCCGTCTCTCTAAAGCCGATTGGTGATAATCGGCTGTCCCGTTCATAGTCTAATGGATCATAGGGGATGGCTGTGTTCCTAGGCCGACGTTTGTAAACAAAAATTTGAGCACCGATTATAAATTCGTGTTGATCGGCTTGCTAAAAGAATTTGTTGATTGCTTTGCATGGGAATATCATGAGATGCCTGGATTAAGACGAGAGCTAGTTGAGCATCGGTTGCCAATTAAGGCCGGTTTTAGACCTCATAAGCAACCGGCTAGGAAATTTCATCCTAATATGTATGACCGAATCAAGGAAGAGATCGGTCGTTTGCTTAAAGCTAATTTCATCAAGACATGCAGGTATGCGGATTGGATTTTCAACATTGTGCCCATGGAGAATAAAGGATCTGTAGCGACTCGACCCAATAAAATGGATCTCGTCTATGAGTATAGTGCTAGTCCCGGATCGACTCGCTAGCACACTCATTACAAATGAAATATCAAAACACAATGCGTCTTTATTACAACGAAATGATCCAGAATATCAGGAATCCTTACATCTTTGCATAGCATTGACGCTAGCACAAAATAACTTTATTGAATAAAATCACACAGTGGAAAATAAACGATAAAGAAGCTCCAATCAACTCGTGCCACAGGCGTACGTGCCGGGTGTAGCTTCAAGACCTACGTAATATCGTACCTGCAATAGTGCAATTGCAGCCGTTCGCGAATACGGTCAGTACATTGGGATTTGTACTGGCAAGTGAGCAAGTTATTAATTGAACACTAGTCTACCTAGCTACTATATGCAATTTGGGCTAGGTGGACTTGAAGGCTCTTTGCATAAAAGCAATTTTTATCCTATCAATTTGTTAAACAATTTTACAACAAAGATAAACAATCATTGGACACTGATAGAAACCAGTGCTCCTACCCTTTGGTTCACCCATCAAATTTTAATTACGGAAATTGGAATGAATGAGAACTCTTGTAGGATCTAGTCTAGCTGGCTCAAATTGTCCGTAACCGGGGACACGGCTAAGTACTTAGATTTAAACTCTCGAGAGTATTGTACACTTTACCCGTAGAATGCATTTAACCCCATTTACCACGACACCCAATTTGTATCGCAGTTGGGAGAGAAACACACCGAAACCTTTGGGAAGCGATCCTTGAGTCCTCCCCGCACCCTGTTCAAACCTACTACGCTACATCTGCTGGTCACGGTAGGTACAAGAACCACAACTTACTTGGTTAAGTCAACGCCCATATCATTGTTGACCTACGGCTGTACTCGTAAGCTACTAAACAAAGACTCCACATTTATTCTCAGGAACCTGGGTGGCCGTTCACAAGTGCACCTACTCGGATACTACGGACCCGAGCAGCCACTCAACTATTTCCCACCAGTACCGACCAATTACCACCCAGATATCAAATTAAATTAATGTTGTTTTATTAGATTTGCAAAAGAATAACTATGAATACAACTTCATTCTCAATAATGTGATCCCACAACCACGTCTAAGCAACTAAGCAAACTTTAACGGTGGTTTCATGGTGGAACTAATCTACAAGGATACATATGGTAACTCACTTGGGTTTTAGTGAATCACCTAATAGCATAGCATACAATTCAACTCCTACTCATGCATATCTACAAAAATAAGACTAGATGCATAGTAGGAAAGTAATAGGAGGTATGGTTGCATCACTTGCCTTAATCCTCGTAGGGGTTCACACATTCCTCACAGTTGCAGCAACAGTCACAATCGTCGTTCTCTACACGATTACACGTTCACAACAATAAGAGACAAAGCAAACATACACATATGCATGCATGACATGTTAATTGAGCACAAAACATTAAATTTAGTTCTCTGGATTATATGATGCATGAGAAATACTTTTAATGCAACAATCCAAGTTAAGATCGAGTTAATGTTGAATAAAGGGTTAAACAAGGATCTACAACTAATTATTCAAAACTTAGTTCATAAAATTAGCTTTAAAGTTTTCTGGTCAGAATATTTAATTTTGAGACTTTTAGCCGAAGGAATTAAATCAAATAGATCTATAGATAAAAAGTTATTAACAAAATTCCAATTAACAAGATTCAGAAAATAAAGATAATAAAAATAAATTAAAAGTTAAATATTATTCCAGATCTGGATAGATATTAATTTTCTACGAATTTTGGTATAAAGATCATAATTTTCTGAGTTACGGTTAAAGAGTTATGAATTTTGCAAGTTTTGGAAAACTCCTGGAATTTTAATTCGGGTTAAACGGAAAAGATTCCGTGGGGGGGGCTAACCAGGGCTGACGTCACGCTGACGTCAGCGTACCGGTTCGGGATTACTAGATCTATTCTAGACCGCCCGATCGAGATCGGACGGCCGAGGTCGAACGCGTGGTCGACGCGGCGGCGCGACTCACCGGTGTCGACGATGGCGGCTCGGCGTCGTGGCTGGCGGCGCTCTGGCGATCTCCCGGCTTGGTGACAATGTCTCGGCGGCGGCGGCGCTCCTGGGGATGACGATGGCGTCCTCGGCGGCTCCTCCCGAGGTGTGGAACGGCGGCGGTGCCCGAGCTCCCGAGCTCGAACTGGCGGCGGCGGCGGAGAGTTTTCCGAGCTCGAAATCGAGCTCGGTTTGGTGGATCGGCTAGGGTTTTTGGGTGCGGATTGCGGCACGGGGTCGGGGCTATTTATAGGCGGCTTTGCTTGCGAAACGGGGCACGAAATCGAACGGGAAACGGAGATCTTCACGGAAACGAGCTCGGATCAATTCGTCGAACACGTTCGGGGCACGGACTCCGGCCGGTTCTAGAAGAACCTGACAGGTGGGGCCCACCTGTCAGCGGGAAAAGAAAAAGAAAAGAAACGGGCTGGCCTCGGCCCGGTGCGGCTGCGCGCGCGGTGAGTTAGTGGGCTGCGGCCCACTAGCTCGCCCGAAACGTTTTTTTTTTTTGATCTTTTCCTTTTATCTTTTTCTGAAAACTATTTTAGCTATAACTTTTGGTTTTGAACTCGGAATTGAGTCAAACCAATTTTGAAAATTTTGTAAAATTCCCTTTTGTCATATTTGAATGTAAAAGGGTAATTTTTGCACAAAACCCCAAGCCTATATAATTAGCTTGTTGAATTTGCATTAATTCAAAATAGAGTTTTAGATTTATTTCTTTTGGGAAAAGATGCAAATGAGCAAATGCAAATTTTTCAAATGATGCCATGATGAAATGCAAATGATCTAAATGCAAAACATCCAAATAAAAGATTGGGATGTTACAGACTAACCCCCTTAAGATGATTCTCGTCCTCGAGAATCGGTTTGGTCAGCAAATAGGTGAGGGTGGTCTTCTCGAAGGTCATCTTCTCGCTCCCATGTGGCTTCCTCTTCCGTGTGATGATTCCACTGAACTTTGCAGAACTTGATCGTCTTGGTGCGAGTAATTCTTTCTGCGGTTTCCAGAATCTTAACTGGCTTCTCCTCGTATGTGAGATCACTCTCCAATTGGACCTCCTCGAGCGGAACTGTATCCCTCAATGGTGTGTCCGCCATCTCTGGGTGACACTTCTTCAACTGGGACACATGGAACACATTGTGTACATTGGACAAGACCTCTGGTAGCTCTAGCTGATAGGCTACTTCTCCCTTTTGTGCCAGAATCTTGTAGGGTCCAATAAACCTCGGTGCTAGCTTCCCTTTGATGCCAAAGCGCTTAACACCGCGTAGTGGTGAAACACGAAGATTCGCTCTATCTCCAACCTCGTACGTGATCTCCCTATGCTTCGAATCTGCGTAGCTCTTCTGCCTTGATTGCGCTATCTTTAGCCTATCTCGAATCAGCCTGACTTTCTCCTCAGCATCCTTGATAATGTCCGGCCCAAAGAGACTACGCTCTCCTACTCCACTCCACAGTAGTGGGGTCCTGCACTTTCTACCATATAGTGCTTCAAATGGTGACATCCCCGTACTAGCTTGGTAACCATTGTTGTATGAGAACTCGGCATATGGTAAGTTCTCATCCCAACTCGACCATAGTCAAGAGCACAAGCTCTTAGCATATCCTCCAGTATCTGATTGACTCTCTTGGTCTGTCCGTCGGTCTGTGGATGAAAAGCGGTACTGAACTCCAATCTAGTTCCCAATGACTCATGCAGTTGGCGCCAAAAGTGAGAAGTGAACTGTGTTCCCCTATCTGACACAATACTCTTGGGAACTCCGTGCAAACTGACAATCCTGCTCATGTAGAGCTGGGCTAGCTTGGCGCTGGTGTAGGTGGTCTTCACTGGTATGAAATGTGCGACCTTGGTCAAATGATCGACCACTACCCAAATAGAATCATAACCTGATTTGGTCCTGGGTAATCCCGTAATAAAGTCCATACCAATCTTGTCCCACTTCCAGTCGGGTATCGGCAAGGGTTGCAGCATCCCTGCTGGCTTCTGGTGCTCGGCCTTCACCCTGCTACAGACATCACATTTAGCGATATACTCGGCAATATCCCGCTTCATATTGGGCCACCAGAACCTCTCCTTCAGATCCATATACATCTTTGTGTTGCCTGGATGGATGGAGTATGGTGAATCATGTGCCTCCTGAAATATCAGCTTCCTAATTTCCGGATCCTTTGGCACACAAATACGGTCCCCAAACCATATTGTTCCTTGCTCATCCTCCTGGAATTCTTCAGCTTTGCCTTCTTTCATACTTCCTTTTATTTTTGCTATTTCCTCGTCTCCATTCTGGGCCTCTCTAATTCTGTTCACTAGAACTGGTTCTACCTCCAATGTTGCCACATAACCCTCGGGTACTAACTCCAATCTGAGACGCTTAAACTGCTCACACAGATCTGGTGGTAATTCTCCTGTTGAAATCCCATTTGCATACACCTTACGGCTTAATGCATCTGCTACAACATTGGCCTTCCCGGGGTGGTATTGGAGATTCATGTCGTAATCCTTTATTAACTCTAACCATCTCCTTTGCCTCATGTTCAACTCCTTCTGAGTAAAAATATATTTCAAGCTCTTGTGATCAGTGAACACCTCACAATGCTTGCCCATGAGGTAATGTCTCCATGTTTTGAGTGCATGGACGACAGATGCAAGCTCTAAATCATGTGTGGGATAATTTCTTTCATGATTTTTGAGTTGCCTTGATGCATAGGATACGACTCTTCCATCCTGCATCAACACACTTCCAAGTCCTTGGCGAGAAGCGTCGCAATAAACTTGGAAATCCTTCTGAAGATCCGGCAGACACAGAACTGGTGCTGTCACTAATCGTTGCTTCAACTCTTGGAAACTATCTTCGCACTCCTTGGTCCAAGCAAATTTCTTCTCCTTCTTTAGCAACTCCGTCATTGGTTTTGCAATCTTGGAGAAGTTCTCAATGAACCTCCGATAGTATCCCGCCAGTCCCAGGAAACTCCGGATATCCTTTGCTGACTTTGGTGACTCCCATTCGGTCACAGCTGACACCTTGGCTGGATCCACTGCAATGCCTTCCGCTGACACTATGTATCCTAGGAATCCCACAGTGTTTAGCCAGAACTCACACTTGCTAAATTTAGCATATAACTTGTGTTCCCTGAGCTTATCCAATATCTGGCGCAAGTGTCCTTCATGCTCCTCTTCATTCTTGGAGTACACAAGGATGTCATCGATGAATACCACTACGAACTTATCCAAGAACTCCATGAAGACATTGTTCATCATGGTCATGAAGTATGCCGGCGCATTGGTTAGTCCAAAAGACATAACCGTGTACTCATATAGACCATACCTCATGGTGAAGGCAGTCTTAGGGATATCCTCTTTTCTAATCTTCAGCTGGTGGTATCCCGATCGAAGATCGATCTTGGAGAATACACAAGCTCCCTTCAGCTGATCAAACAGATCGTTTATGTTGGGGAGTGGGTATTTGTTCTTTATCGTCACCTCATTAAGTGAACGATAATCCATAACTAAACGTTGAGTTCTGTCCTTCTTCTCTACCCACAAAACAGGTGCACCCCAAGGTGATGAACTACGCTGAATAAATCCCTTATCCAACTGCTCCTTGAGTTGTTTCTTCAGTTCCTTCAGCTCGTCAACATCCATCTTGTAAGGCCTCTTGGCTATAGGTCCTGCTCCCGGTATCAAGTCGATAATGAACTCGATATCCCTATCAGGTGGCATTCCTGGTAACTCCTCCGGAAACACGTCCGGGTATTCTCTCACAATACGCACATCCTCTATGCTAACCCCCTTAAGAGAATTTATCTTGACCTCTCCGAGATTCAGTTCAGACTTGTATCTAATCCTCTTGTTCTCTGGGGTAGTGAGTGTGATGGCCCTTTGAGCGCAGTCGATCTGTCCCTCATACTTAGACATCCAATCCATGCCTAGTATTACATCTATTCCTTGCGAATTTAGGACGATGAGTTCTGTGGGAAACTCATATGATCCAATCGCTAAGGTTAAATAACGACACCAAGTGTTTGCTATCATCTCTCCTCCAGGAGAACTTACTCTAAGTGATCTATTAAGGCTCCTGGTAGGTAACTTATTTCTATCCACAAATACCCTTGATATGAATGAATGCGATGCACCAGTATCAAAAAGAACAAGGGCGGTGCATGAATTGATCAAGAGCTTACCCATCACCAGGTCTGGTTCATCATAGACTTCCTCCACGTTCACATGGTTTGCAGTTGCCTTCTGGAATGGGTTTGGCTTGGCTCCTTCTTCAGGTTTCTTCTCAGTGCAATCGTTTGAGTAATGCCCCATCTTCTTGCATCTGTAGCACTGCACCTGACTGAGGTCCTTCTTGTGTGCCGGGTTGTGGTTGCGTCCATTGCCCCCATTGTGGTGATTGTTGCCCCTGTGACCATTATGATTGTGGCCATTCCCTCCATTGTGCTGGTGTCCATTTCCTCCACGATGGTTATTGCCCCCATGCTTGTTATGGTTGGATCCTCCATGATCATCATAACGAACCTTTTGATGAGGTCCTGAACTGTGGCCACCATGGTTGTACTTCCTCTTGCGGTTTTCAGCCTGCTTCTGCTTGCCCTCAAGAATGATAGCTTTGTCGATGAGTGCCTGGTAGTTTGGAATGTGAACTACCGACAGTTGGACAGCCAGCTCATCGTTCAGCCCATCGAGGAATCTCTCACGCCTCTTGAGATCAGTGTCCACATCTTCTGGTGCATAGCGGGCTAAATTCCCAAACTCATCAATGTACTCCTTCACAGTGCGGTTGCCCTGTCGCAGATTACGGAACTCCCTCCTTTTCAGACTCACAATGCCTGATGAGACATGAGCATTGCGAAATCCTTCTTCAAACATTGCCCAAGTGACAGTGTCTATTGGGTGAGTGATCTGAAAGTTGTCCCACCATGATGCAGCTGGTCCTTCAAGCAAATGGGCTGCAAACCTCACTTTCTCAGCCTCATTACACCCCACGGTTACTAAGTCCTTGTTCACAGAGCGCAGCCAATCAAGTGCTGCCATTGGTTCAGGTGCACTGGAAAACTTCTCAGGCCTCAACCTCAAGAACCTAGTGAGCATATCCACCTGAGGCGGTGGAGGTGGTGGTGGCGGTGGGTTGTTGTTGTTGTTGGCATTGGCGGCTATGAACTGCGTCATCACTTGCATGAGCTGAGTCATCACTTGCTGCATGTCGTTGTTCCCGGTGTTGTTGTTCTCGGGGTTGCGACGGGGAGGCATCTAAGGTTGGGAAAAGACAAGTTTTAGATAGATAGGACTAGGGAAATAACTACCCATACCTATTATGATCAAGCAACACTTAGCAAGCATCCAATAATCAAACCAAACACTTTAAATTACTTTTCCAAATAGGGTCTAGAAACCTGCGAAAATTACAAGGTTTCAAACTTAAGAAAACAAAAGAAAGCTCTCGACTAAAGTTGCCATACCACACGTTTTGGTATGATCAACACCTAACACGCAAAACGATAACCTATCGAAGACTATAAGGTGGGCATGACTATCTAGTTTCCTTCATCCTCATAGTCGTAGGGCATCACTTTCTCGGGATTGTACTCCTCCACATCTTCCTCTTTTGTCTTGGCATCTTCCTTGTCTTCTGGTGGGGTTGGGGTTTGTTGAGCTCGCAAACTGGCAATCTCCTTCCGTAGTAAGGCAATCTGATTATCCTTCGCAAGAATTCGATCATCCTGGTCACAGAGCTCAATAGCCATGAACACTATATCAGACCTCAAGGTCTTCTCGAGCTTGCGTGCTGATGCCAACTCCTCGGACACTTGAGCTAGTTGCCTTGCAATAAGCCTCCCGGACTCCAATCCATCCTTTAGTGCTTGGTGTTCTCCCATCTATATAAAGGGGTTAAGTAAAGGAATTAGAAGTGAGAAGAGTACTAGAAGAATGCGAAGAATTTAAAGACGGAAGGTGAAGTAATTTTAAACCTATGGCTTCCTATTCCAATCCTAGGTCTCGATCCTACAGCCAACACAAGGCTCTGATACCATCTGTAGCGACTCGACCCAATAAAATGGATCTCGTCTATGAGTATAGTGCTAGTCCCGGATCGACTCGCTAGCACACTCATTACAAATGAAATATCAAAACACAATGCGTCTTTATTACAACGAAATGATCCAGAATATCAGGAATCCTTACATCTTTGCATAGCATTGACGCTAGCACAAAATAACTTTATTGAATAAAATCACACAGCGGAAAATAAACGATAAAGAAGCTCCAATCAGCTCGTGCCACAGGCGTACGTGCCGGGTGTAGCTTCAAGACCTACGTAATATCGTACCTGCAATAGTGCAATTGCAGCCGTTCGCGAATACGGTCAGTACATTGGGATTTGTACTGGCAAGTGAGCAAGTTATTAATTGAACACTAGTCTACCTAGCTACTATATGCAATTTGGGCTAGGTGGACTTGAAGGCTCTTTGCATAAAAGCAATTTTTATCCTATCAATTTGTTAAACAATTTTACAACAAAGATAAACAATCATTGGACACTGATAGAAACCAGTGCTCCTACCCTTTGGTTCACCCATCAAATTTTAATTACGGAAATTGGAATGAATGAGAACTCTTGTAGGATCTAGTCTAGCTGGCTCAAATTGTCCGTAACCGGGGACACGGCTAAGTACTTAGATTTAAACTCTCGAGAGTGTTGTACACTTTACCCGTAGAATGCATTTAACCCCATTTACCACGACACCCAATTTGTATCGCAGTTGGGAGAGAAACACACCGAAACCTTTGGGAAGCGATCCTTGAGTCCTCCCCGCACCTTGTTCAAACCTACTACGCTACATCTGCTGGTCACGGTAGGTACAAGAACCACAACTTACTTGGTTAAGTCAACGCCCATATCATTGTTGACCTACGGCTGTACTCGTAAGCTACTAAACAAAGACTCCACATTTATTCTCAGGAACCTGGGTGGCCGTTCACAAGTGCACCTACTCGGATACTACGGACCCGAGCAGCCACTCAACTATTTCCCACCAGTACCGACCAATTACCACCCAAATATCAAATTAAATTAATGTTGTTTTATTAGATTTGCAAAAGAATAACTATGAATACAACTTCATTCTCAATAATGTGATCCCACAACCACGTCTAAGCAACTAAGCAAACTTTAACGGTGGTTTCATGGTGGAACTAATCTACAAGGATACATATGGTAACTCACTTGGGTTTTAGTGAATCACCTAATAGCATAGCATACAATTCAACTCCTACTCATGCATATCTACAAAAATAAGACTAGATGCATAGTAGGAAAGTAATAGGAGGTATGGTTGCATCACTTGCCTTAATCCTCGTAGGGGTTCACACAATCCTCACAGTTGCAGCAACAGTCACAATCGTCGTTCTCTACACAATTACACGTTCACAACAATAAGAGACAAAGCAAACATACACATATGCATGCATGACATGTTAATTGAGCAAAAAACATTAAATTTAGTTCTCTGGATTATATGATGCATGAGAAATACTTTTAATGCAACAATCCAAGTTAAGATCGAGTTAATGTTGAATAAAGGGTTAAACAAGGATCTACAACTAATTATTCAAAACTTAGTTCATAAAATTAGCTTTAAAGTTTTCTGGTCAGAATATTTAATTTTGAGACTTTTAGCCGAAGGAATTAAATCAAATAGATCTATAGATAAAAAGTTATTAACAAAATTCCAATTAACAAGATTCAGAAAATAAAGATAATAAAAATAAATTAAAAGTTAAATATTATTCCAGATCTGGATAGATATTAATTTCTACGAATTTTGGTATAAAGATCATAATTTTCTGAGTTACGGTTAAAGAGTTATGAATTTTGCAAGTTTTGGCAAACTCCTGGAATTTTAATTCGGGAAAAACGGAGAAGATTCCATGTGGGGGGGGCTAACCAGGGCTGACGTCACGCTGACGTCAGCGTACCGGTTCGGGATTACTAGATCTATTCTAGACCGCCCGATCGAGATCGGACGGCCGAGGTCGAACGCGTGGTCGACGCGGCGGCGCGACTCACCGGTGTCGACGATGGCGGCTCGGCGTCGTGGCTGGCGGCGCTCTGGCGATCTCCCGGCTTGGTGACGATGTCTCGGCGGCGGCGGCGCTCCTGGGGATGACGATGGCGTCCTCGGCGGCTCCTCCCGAGGTGTGGAACGGCGGCGGTGCCCGAGCTCCCGAGCTCGAACTGGCGGCGGCGGCGGAGAGTTTTCCGAGCTCGAAATCGAGCTCGGTTTGGTGGATCGGCTAGGGTTTTTGGGTGCGGATTGCGGCACGGGGTCGGGGCTATTTATAGGCGGCTTTGCTTGCGAAACGGGGCACGAAATCGAACGGGAAACGGAGATCTTCACGGAAACGAGCTCGGATCAATTCGTCGAACACGTTCGGGGCACGGACTCCGGCCGGTTCTAGAAGAACCTGACAGGTGGGGCCCACCTGTCAGCGGGAAAAGAAAAAGAAAAGAAACGGGCTGGCCTCGGCCCGGTGCGGCTGCGCGCGCGGTGAGTTAGTGGGCTGCGGCCCACTAGCTCGCCCGAAACGTTTTTTTTTTTTGATCTTTTCCTTTTATCTTTTTCTGAAAACTATTTTAGCTATAACTTTTGGTTTTGAACTCGGAATTGAGTCAAACCAATTTTGAAAATTTTGTAAAATTCCCTTTTGTCATATTTGAATGTAAAAGGGTAATTTTTGCACAAAACCCCAAGCCTATATAATTAGCTTGTTGAATTTGCATTAATTCAAAATAGAGTTTTAGATTTATTTCTTTTGGGAAAAGATGCAAATGAGCAAATGCAAATTTTTCAAATGATGCCATGATGAAATGCAAATGATCTAAATGCAAAACATCCAAATAAAAGATTGGGATGTTACAGACTGCCCTGGTTTTGTTGGTCTATTCGAGTGGACAGTGATGACCTTCGGCCTGAAGAATGCTGGTGCCACATATCAGCGGGCGATGAATTTAATATTTCATGATTTACTTGGAGTCATACTTGAAGTTTACATTGACGACGTTGTAGTTAAATCGAGTGCTGCTGATCCCCACTTAGCCGATTTGCGCCTAGCGTTTGAGAGGATGCAGAAGTATGGACTGAAGATGAACCCGTTGAAGTGCGCATTTAGAGTATCAGCTGGGAAGTTCTTGGGCTTTGTTATTCATGAGCATGGTATAGAAATTGATCCCAAGAAGATAGAAGCAATACAGAAAGTGGAAGCACCAAAATGTAAGAAGGACGTGCAGAAATTCCTGGGCAAAATAAATTATTTAAGGCGGTTTGTAGTGAATCTATCCGGGAAGGTTAATGCCTTCACTCCTATTCTTCGGTTGAAGTCTGATCGTGAGTTTGCCTGGGGGCAAAGCAGCAAGAAGCGTTCGAGAATATCAAGCGGTGTTTATCCACCCCTCCAGTGATGAGGGCGCCTAGGCATGGAGAGCCGTCTCGGCTGTATATTGATTGCTGCAGAAGACAATGTTATTGGCGCTGTTTTAACACAAGAAACCGAAGGGAAGGAGCACATTATCACTTATTTGAGCTAGTATTTATTGGATGCCGAAATAAGGTACACGTTCATTGAAAAATTATGCTTATGCTTATATTATGCTTGCACCAAAGTACGACATTATTTGTTGTCTAGCGTGTGCACTATAGCTTGTCAAACCGATGTCATAAAATACATGTTGCACAGGCCGATTTTGAGTGGTAGAATTGGCAAGTGGGCATATGGTTTAATTGAATATGATTTGCCTTATGAATCTTTAAAATCTATGAAAGGCCAAATTGTTTCTGATTTTATTGTTGAGCATCGGATTGACAATGAGCATAAGATAGATGTTAACCTTGTTTCACTAGTACCATGGAAACTATACTTTGATGGTTCAGTTTGTGACGATGGCCAAGGGGTTGGCATTGTCTATATTTCTCCTCATGGTGCAGTTTTTGAGGCCTCGTGTCGCTTAGAATATTTTTGCACAAATAATCAAGCCGAATATGAAGCATTGTTATTCGGGGTGGAGATGTTGGTCGCCGTGGGCGCAACACATGTGGAGGCTTTTGGTGATTCGTTGTTGATAGTGCAACAAGTGAACAAAGTTTTTCAATGCATCGACGGATCACTTAATATGTATCTTGATAAATGCCTAGACATAATTTCTAATGCCCCGGGGTTTTTCCCCAAATTAGAAATTGCCTGTTATTTTTTTTGCATCAACATGACATCAGCATCATCGCATATTTTTGACAACAAAAATTATTTTTATTAAACCCTATTTTGTTTTTCTAAAATTGTCGGAAAATATTTTATCGAGACAGTCGTCTCCGTTTTAAAAAATTATTTGCCAAAATTGTTTTGCAAAAGAAAAATAAAAATTTGAGAAATGCGAGAGAGAAGCCCAAACCAGCCCAAAGCCCACCTAACTCCAAACCCTAGGGTTCCCCCCTGTCAGTTTTCCTCCTACCCCCTCCAGCTTTGCAGCCACCCTCCCCTTGTTCCTTCTTTTTCTGTTCAGGTCCTTCCTTTTTCTTTTAGGTCTCTGCTTATTCCTTTCAGGTCCCTCCCCCTCCTCTCTATCTCTTTCTCTCTCCTCTCCTTTCTTCCTCTTTTTCTCTCCTCGATCCCCTCCTTCCTCCGCAGCGCACCTCCACCCGCGCGTGCTCAGCTCTCCCCTCCGGCCCGGCGGCTCCCAGCTCCTCTCCTCCACCCCGCGGCCTCTCCTCCCCGACGTTTCCTCCATGCGCCGCCGATGCGCCCCTCCCCAACTCCTCCACCGCCGGCTTCCTCTCCGGCCGGCCACCACCTCTCTCCGCCTTGCTCTGCCCTTCCTCCACCCCGTCGCTGCCTCCACCCACGAGCTCGTCGCCGTCCTCTCCCGCGCGCCCCTCCGGCCCCGCGCCTGCAACCCTGGCCCCCTCCAGCTCCACCCGCGCCGGCCCACTCCATGGCCGCCCCAGCCCCAGCTCGATCCCGCCGGCCTCTCCTCCTTGTCCGCGTGGCCGGCCTCTCCCCTGCTGTCGTGCTTGTGCTGTTCTCCCCGAGCTCTGCCTCCTCTCCTCCGGTCTCTGCCTCCGCTTCCCGGCCGTCCCCTGTCCGTGCTCGTGCTGCTCCCGCGCCCTGGCTCCCTTCCCCTTGCCGTGGTGCTGTGCTGCTGCTGCCCGGCGCCGTGGTCTCCTGCGGCTGCTGCAGTGTGGTCGTCCTCCGGTTTGTGCCCGGTGGTGGTGCTCTGTGACCTCGTTCCCGCTGTTGTGGTGTGCTTCGTCTCCGTGTTGCTTTGTCTCCGATGCCCGCAACCTGCTCGATGAAATGCCCGCATGTGAGATCCTGGCTCAGGGCTTAATAGGATTGATAGGATACTCATACCAACAAGTTGCAACTTCTTTTCCGGAAGCTCATCTCGATAGAACCCAGATGTTAAGCGTGCTTGGCCTGGGGTAATATTGGGATGGGTGACCGACCGGGAAGTCCTTCCCGGGTGCGCACGAGTGAGGACAAAGTGCGCAGAAAAGACTAGTGTTGGTCTGTGGGGCCAGTCTAGAGATCCTAGAGAGCTGCCAGGCGTAACAGGCGCCGGTCCGGGAGTGGCCGGGGTGTTACAATTGGTATCAGAGCCGACCCTTGCGGTAACTCGGGCGTGTGCGGGTCAGAGGCGCGGACATGTGGGACATGTGCCGGCACTGGACGCACAGACGGGTGCCAAAGGGGGAAGTTCCTGGACTGGGGTTGACCGACGAGGGCGTCGGTCTTCTAAGGGGGGAAGGATGTGAGATCCTGGCTCAGGGCTTAATAGGATTGATAGGATACTCATACCAACAAGTTGCAACTTCTTTTCCGGAAGCTCATCTCGATAGAACCCAGATGTTAAGCGTGCTTGGCCTGGGGTAATATTGGGATGGGTGACCGACCGGGAAGTCCTTCCCGGGTGCGCACGAGTGAGGACAAAGTGCGCAGAAAAGACTAGTGCTGGTCTGTGGGGCCAGTCTAGAGATCCTAGAGAGCTGCCAGGCGTAACAGGCGCCGGTCCGGGAGTGGCCGGGGTGTTACACCGCAAGGACCCGGCTTCCTTTCCGTTGCCGTGTCGCCCCGCTGCGTCCGTCCCCGGCGTTGCCGTATCGTGCTCGTTCCTGTTCCCGGAGCCGGTTCCCCGATGGACATTCCCGCGCCTTCGGGTTTCCCCGACGAGTTCTCCGTCCCCGTCGTGAATCGGTCCCCGACGACAAGTTCCCCGTGTGCGTCCCCGTCGTGAAGCCCGAAGGCCGAGTTCCCCGTTTCCGTCTCCGGTGCCGTGCTACGACAAGGTCGACGACCATGGATGCGCCAAGTTCTCCGTAACGTGACCCCGACGACCGTGGACACGATACGATAAGTTCTTCCACGACTCCGTGCAACGACAAGATCTTCCCCGATGCCGTGGAACCCCGACGACCCCGAAGCCCGGAACGACAAGGTACGCTTCGACGACGACCCGAGTACGACTACCTCCACGACGTCGACTACCTCGACTACCTCGACTCCGGACGGAACGACTACTTCGACTACGACGACTACTTCGACTACTTCCCCTCCGGACCGAAGACGATGGCTTCCAAATCTGAAGATCCTCGTTCCGATGTGTGACCCCAACCCTAACCCCTATGATATATATATCCGTATCTTATAAACTCATGCATGCTTAAATAACATTGCACCTTTATCCATTTAGTCAAACTAAATCAACTAAATTATGGGATTTGTCCGGTGCATTTATATTGTGCACCGAACCCATTTAAATTGCTTTGCCATGTGTTAGGGATAAAATTGAATCACAATTAATTTGTCATGCATCATGTCATCAACATGCCGCTTCTTTTGCCGTAGTATTAAAATGCATCTTTTGTGTTTCCGGTGTTCGTTGCTTCTTCGGGAATAGGACGATGAGTTGATGTGAGCAACGACAGGTTCTGCTACCTCTACCGGATTGCAGGCAAGTGATACTCCCTTGCTATCTTTGCTTGTCTTCTGCCTCTCACACCTCCTATCTTTTGTTCCTTGCTAGCCTTATATTGCGATGCTTGTGTCCCAATCCTATTTGCATGTTTATCTGGCAGCCATGATATAGCCACCCCTCCACACCCTATTAACCTGTTGCTTGTTTACCTTGTTGGCCTTTGCGAGTCGTAGCGCATGCTTAGCTTTGTTTTGCTCGAGTCTTGTTATCTTTATCTAGTCAAGTCATGCTTTAATATGATAGTTGGGTTACATTCACATGATAACCTTTAATGTTTGGTGATGGGATATAATTAATAAAGACAAGGCACCGGCGGAAGGCCAATCGTGGTGATTTGTTCTGCCAGTGTCGCCTAGGACCCGAGTTCTTGTCCTCTGATCCAAGAATGAGCGCACTACCCACATGTGGGAGGAAATGGGACTCCCCTCGACCTAGTACCGGATCTGCAGCCTTGTCCAGGGCGCCACAAGTAGTTCGGGTGTTTCCATTTGCGCGACGCTTTATTTTAATGCAGGTACGGATGGGACGCCTCCGATACGATGATGGTTACTTATGGTAGGGCTTGCGGTACGTTCGTTTATCGAGTGTGGAAGGAGGGGCAATCCTATGAGTGTGCCTCCCGACACCGTCCTCGCAATGGCTAGGTCCACCTCGGAGCTTCGGCCGGACTTTCAAGGTGGGTCAGACTTAGCTAGGTGGTTCCCTGGACTAGTGTTGTAGTGAAGGAAAGTGTAGTGTCGGATACCCTGCCGGCACACCTTAGGAAGTGTGCTAATAGCTGGCAACAAGGGTTGAAGTGCGTGTGGTTACATTTGTGCACCCCTGCAGGGTTAAATCTTTTCGAAAAGCCGTGTCCGCAGTTATGGACGACTTGGTGATGATGCTGGCTAACAAGATCAGAGACAACCTACACCTGATAATAATAACTTGACTAGTAAGATAGATTAATTGAATAATAACCTATAAAATTGCCAACCGTGTGAGTGCCTTTGGGCTTGCTGCTCGTGGTTAACCGGGCTGATAAGGAATTGGCTGGGTATGTTTGGTGTTAGTATAGGTGGTTACCTATGCGCTCTCTTACCTTCTCTCTATTAGACGACAGTTGTAGCGTGTCTCTATAAGTTGTTAGTGCTGCTTGCCACCACCTCAATAGCTAACCCTCTTTCCCCGGAATTCCAGTTTTGATATCTTGTGAGTATTACTTGCCAGTACTTCTACTAGTACTGACCCCTTCGGGGCTGCTATTCCAATGCAGCCGACAGGTTTGAAGTCTGACAACGTTAGCTTGGGAATCCCTCCGGCTTGGCCTGGGCAGGGATATGGTGCCTTCGTTTATCTTCAGGACTCTTACTCCAATTTGTATCTTGTCCGTAATCAGACGCTACCCGCTTCCGTTGTTATTTGGATCCTTGTATGGTATCTTTTGTTCTTGACTCTGTGAGTCGTTGTTGTATATATGTTCTTTTGTGGGTTCCGTCAAGAACTATTGTACAGTTATCACAATTCCACCCGCATAACGTGTGTGTTGCGACGTGCATGTTATGCCTGGTGGGCGTCCTAGGATCGTTATTATGCGGATTTGGCGGAAATCGCTAAGTCTACATAGTACCGATCTTGGGGCGTTACATAATTGCTACTTTGGATTACTTCAATATCTCTCACATATCTAGGCAGGATAATAGAGTTGCAAATGATTTGGCACAACAATCATCTGGCTATCACGTCAGCCGTGGCGCGTTTCATCGTTCTTTTAAGCCGATGCTTGTTGTTGCTGAGTTATGTGAATCCAAACTGACCCCCATTGATTCGGCTGCTAATGAAGGTTCCAGTGTAGGTACACATGTGGATTGGAGGCAGTCCATTGTTGAATATTTGCAGGATCTAGGCAAGAGGACGGACAAAGTTGTTCGGCGGTTGGCATTCAAATATACGTTGCTGGATGATGATTTGTATCGCCGAATGGTGGACGGCATTCTCCTGAAATGTCTAGATGAAGATCAAGCGAGAATTGCCACGGGAGAGGTACACGAAGGTATATGCGGTACACATCAGTCGGCACACAAGATGAAGTTGTTGCTACGGCGTGCCGGATTTTATTGGCCGACGATGATTAATGATTGCTTCAAGTATTATAAGGGGTGTGAGTCTTGTCAGAAGTTCGGGGACATCCAATTGGCACCTGCTGCTATGCTACATCCTATTGTGAAGCCGTGGCCATTCAGGGGATGGGGATTGGATTTTATTGGCATGATTCATCCTGCGTCCTCGAAAGGGCATCGGTTCGTGTTGGTGGCCACCGATTATTTTACCATGTGGTCCGAAGCAGCACCTCTCCGGAATATGACGCATAAGGAGGTAATCAAATTCATAACCGAGCATATTATTCATAGATTCGGTGTACCACAGACACTGACTACGGATCAGGGTACATCATTTATGGCAAAGGAAGTGAGAGAATTCGCCGAATCATATGGTATAAAGATGCGCAATTCATCTCCTTATTATGCCCAAGCCAATGGACATGCTGAATCTAGCAATAAGACATTGATTTGGCTCATCAAGAAGAAGGTCGACGAATATCCGAGGAGGTGGCACGAAGTGTTGTCCGAAGCAGGGCACACAGGATTTCACGGCATGATGCGACCAAGGTAACGCCGCATGAGTTGGTATATGGGCAAGAAGCCGGTTTGCCTGTTGAGGTAAATCTAGCTGCATTGAGAATCGCCAAGCAAGATGGTTTATCAGCAGTTGATTTTCACAATTTGATGATGGACAACATCGACGATGTTGCTGATAAACGTTTGACGGCATTGAAGGAAATTTAGAGAGACAAATTACGGGTAGCCAGGGCGTATAACAAGAAGGTGAAGCTGAAAAGTTTTCAGGTTGGTGATCTCGTCTGGAAGGTAATCTTGCCGGTCGGTTCGAAGGACAAGAAATTCGGCAAGTGGTCTCCGAGCTGGGAGGGTCCTTTTAGGATCGTGAGAGTTGTGCCTGGAAACTCATATTTGGTGGAGTCTACAGATGGAGGCTTGATATTGCCTCGGGCCCTTAATGGACGTTACTTGAAGAAATTCTACCCGAGCGTGTGGCAGGAAGCCTAAATCACGCAAATGGCCGATAAAATATTACCGCCCTAAGAACATATGGCCGATAGACATACATATCGCCCTTAGCATATATGACCGATAAATTATTATCGCCTTAATAACATATGGCTGATGGAGTGTTGACATCGTCCTTAGAACAATAATGGTGCAATTTATTTTTTGACACGCTAGCTTTGCCAAAAAACAGGGGGGCATGTGTTGACGACCAATTTTGGCTTAGAGAAAGTTCTTTTAAAAAATAATAGGCCGAAACAGATCCTAACTAGTACTTGTACTAGTCAAGTTCAGAATTTCGGCCAACTAGGACGAAACAGAGCTTAACTAGTACTTGTACTAGTATGGTTCTGAAATTCGGCCAAAACTAGTACGAAAAACAGACATCAACTAGTACAAGTACTAGTTGCGTTCTGTGAGCTGCAATGGCCTACGATGAATCCTGTTTATTAACTAGACCGAACGAACACTAAAAATGGTTCGGATGCAAAAATGCATAAAGGAAAAGTTATTCGTTTTTTGAGACGAACAACTTTTCCATTTACGAATTTTTGATTGAAGGTCCTTTACTAAGCTAAATCTGGCAATTACGGACGAATCAGATTTATATTATTCGGATCCCAATTCGAATAGTTTTATTTACGAGTCCAGATGAGTGCTCAAGATGGAGTCGGATGAAAAAACACATAAAATGAAAGTTCTTCGTTTTTTTAGGCGAACAACTTTGTCTTCTACGAGATTTTGATCCGAGGTCGTTAACTGCCTTAAAACGGCCCGTAAGGTGCAGACCAAACAATTTTAGAAGGTTCGGGTCATAACCATCCGAATTGGGCCCCAATTAGGGTTTTGGACGTGAATCCAAACCTTTTCCTTGCACGGGAAGTCCAGCCGCCCTTATATACGAGGGTGCCGGCCGATTGAACAACACACAATCGTCAAACACAAAACCAATCTACTATTGCCTGTTTCACATCATCTTCTACCTGTGTCATTGCTCTTGTTCGTCGACGTTCTTCGTCAAGGAGTATTTCGATCTATGAGCCCAAGGTCGACGCGAAGTGACCTAGGGTAGCCCATCGCCGCCGTGCGTCCAGACGGGGTCCCTCCCGGGCGTGTGGGGGTGTCGGGATCCAAAAGTGCCCGCCGGATTGTCTTGCGTATCGCGCTTCCGGCGAGCCTCCCGCGGAGTGAGTTGCGGAGCATCTCCCTCGACGCCGCGGGTACACGTGACGTGTTCATGTGTCAACACTAGGTGGCAATTTCGATGAGATATCGTCTTCTCAGTGTCGGCACATATTCTAGCCCACTCTGAAAATTCGTGTATTTGTTGTACTTTTAGAAACTTTGCCCTGGATTTCATCCGGCAGACATTGTGTAATGATTTGTTTTTTTGTCGAGTGAAATGTAATGATTTGTCATACGGAGTAATCAATAAAGTATTGTTTTCCCTAAAAAAATGTAACATCCCAAAACTTTGGAATGTTTTAAAAATCACAAAAATTTAAAACTTTTATTATTAGATAAAGAAAGTCTCCAAAATTCAAGATTATATTGAATCTTCAAGGGTATTTGGTTTTAATTATTATTCCTTTACCTTCTGTTTTCAAGTTTCAAGATTTGGAAATAAAATAAATATTTTGATATTTATAAAGCCCAGGATGAAATGGGTATTTGTTTTAAATGGATTTCCCAAACTCTCTTTTATAAAATGTTTTAGACTAAATTATTTTATTATGAAAAATGAGTAATTATTTTGAATGATATTACTCATAGTATTTTATGGTATCCATTGGAAACAAAAGGAGTTCAAACATCTTACTCTTATAAATCTATCAAATATGACTTTATAAATTATTTAAATTCTACAAATATTTTAGAAAAGGGTTCCAAAGTATTTAAAATGAGTTTGTCAAAACTTGTTTATGAAAATGGATTTCATTATATTCTATAATGAAAATAATACTATTTGTTTCTTTGGTTTTATTTAAGCCATTTTGGCAAAATATTTCAATTGGGATAAAGCCCATGATTTAAAATGAGTAAAATGTTTTCAAAGGTTTTATCAAACTATTGTTTTAATAAAAATATTTGTACTAAATTATTTTATTAGGAAAATGATATTTTCTGGATTTTAAATTTTATTTAAAAAGGCGATTATAAAACCCTATTTGATAAAATGACATAAATGTGTCAAAATGCCTTTATACAATATTTGATTATTCAAATATTTTGAAATAGTTTTGGAAATAAAATACTTAATTTGGATTTCTATAAAATCCTAAAAACCTTTTTGGCAAAGTAGTTCAAATATTTGAACAAGCCCATAATTAAATGGGTGTTTGTATTTAAAAGGATTTATCAAATTCTATTTAAATAAAAAGTTTTGCCACAAATTATTTTATTGAGTTTATAATTTTTGAATGATAATACTCATACTAATTTTCTGGATTGAGTTCAGAAAGAATTTATAAAACCCTATTTATTTAAAAAGACATAAACATGTCAATTATACGTTTATGCAATATTTGTTTTTATTTCAAAATAAAATATTTTAGTAAAGGTTGCCAAATGTCCCAAATGATTATTCTGAATTTTACAAATTTATTTCACTTGATTTGGAGCATTATTTCAAAAGTTATAAAAGAAAACAGAGAAAAGAAAAAGGAAAAAGCTTTGGACAAAAAAAAAAGAGAGAGGGCCAGCTGCCCGAGCCAGCCCAATACCGGCCCAGGAACCAGCCCATTAGCAACCCAGCCCCTCGGCCTTTCTTCCTCCCTTCCCTGTCTTTCTGTCTCACTGACCGGCGGGACCCGCCATGACGCAAGCGCTGACGTCATCGCCTTCAACCCCCTACGCACGAAACCGGCCCCGATACGAATCCAACCCCGAATCCAAATCCGGCCGATTTTTGAGGAATTTGTTCCTCCCGTTCGCGTCTACTTAAAGCCCTCGACACCCTCTTCGATTCGCCCCAAAAACCCTAGCCCTTGTGCCGCCAGGCTGCCCGTGCTTGACCTCGCCGCGCCGCCATTGCCGCCGGTAAGTTTTGGAGCTCCGGCCGAGCACCGACGACCCCAGCTCCTCTCTCCTCTCCCTTTCGCTTCATCTCTTCGTGGCGCACCTCCCGGACATCATCTCCTATTTTTACCATCTCCAGATCGATGTGTACGTGCACGCCTGCCCCGGACCGCCGCCACTTCCATCTCCGACGAGCAATCACCGGAGAAGGACGAGCCACCGGAGCGCACCACCTCGCCACCGACACCGCCTCGTCAGGCTGATCACCGAGGTGAGATCCGCGCGCCCTGGAACGCCCTAGATCGTCGAGAACGTCAATGCCGAGCCGTCGCCGCCGCGCGCCGCCGTCCGCCGGAACCCTAGCTCCGGCCGGCCCTAGATCCTTTTTACCGTAGCCGTTGGATCTAAATTGTACGGCCCGTTTTATTTCCCTAACCCGAACCGATACCGGCCTATCAGACTGCGCCGTGTCAGCGCTGAGTCAGCGCACCATCAGCATCCTAGTCAGCGCCACGTCAGCCCAGCATTTCTGTAAATTCGTCCGAATTGATTTAATCTGGCAATTTTGCAGAAAAACCCCTGAACCTTAGAACCTTCATATCTTTTTATTGGTTTGGCCAAATTCAAATATTTTTATATATTTGAAATCCTTGGAATCTGTAGATTCTTTCTGGCATTTTAGTTTTCCGTTTTGAGTTATTTAAAATTATTTAATTTTCAAATGTGTGATTTGAGTAATTTTAACATAACTTTATTTCTATAAGTCCAAAAATTGCAAGAAAAATATTTTTAGAATCCTTAAAATTATATGCAGTATAATTCCTCTATTCTATAATATTTTTGAGCCTTATTTTGATGATCTAAAAATCAGAGAACTCAATTTGAGTATTTTTGTCATAACTTTAAATCTATAATTTTTTAAATTGGTTTCTTCTGGAAAATGACTTAAATTTATGTCCTCTGTCCAGTAGAACCAAAATCTATATTTCTTAGAACCCTTCCACCATAGGAATGTTGAAATTGGTTTAAAACCTATTTATAACTTGTTTTGCAAACCTTGGCCTACCTAGCATTAAATCCTTTGACCAATTTCAGTATGAAAGCCATATTTATACCTTTGGAACACCACTCTAACCTATTTAAATTTGAAATATTAAAATTTGACTTTGACCACCCTTGACCTTTAATGGAAGCCCCAAACCTAAATGCATTGATTCTTTTTGCATATTGAATCATGTATTAAAACCTAGACCATCAACCTACTTACCCTTGTGTTCTATCCATGTTTGCTCTTATGTGTGTATTATTTGATTTTTGTATTGTTTGTTGATTTGCTATTTGTTTGTACTGTATAGATTGAACGGAGAGCTATGAGTTACGTTGAAAAGAGTGTGTGAACAACGACAAGTTTCAAAAGGCAAGTGATACTCCAGCATAAATGACCTACTATTTTTACTATATTGCATTGTAGACTATTTTTCAGTAGCATGCATGATAGGCTGTTTTTATTAAAGTTATTATGCTATGCAAACCTGTTAGGTTAGCCACATGAATTAGTTGACTAGTAACCTATATTAATTTAGTAGATTGGCTTGCTGCAAAAATGAATTGTTTTGTTGTATATGAGTTAAGGAAAATCTACTAAATTAATGAATCGCCTGGGTGGATTTTGGAGTTGCTCTATTGGTGGTTTATAATTGAGTGGCTGCTCAGGCCCAGTTCTGCGGGTAACTGAGTACGTGCACTTGTGCTCGCCACCCAGGGTCTTTGAGATTTCATGTCACTCCATGTCTAGTTTACTTCCAGTGCAGCCACTAGTCATATGGGCTCTGTCTTGACTAAGTATGTTGTGTGGACTCGACCCGGCTTGACAAGCTGATGTAGGGGTTGTAGGTGGGAACGGGTCAAGCCGTTGGGTTGGGAAAATGCTTCTGAAAGTTCTCGTCTTAACTCTCTCCTTTCCCTTTTGCTAAATGAGTGATTGGGAAGTTTGGGTTAGTTGAGTCTAGTGGGGAAAGTGCCACAAACTCTCGAGAGTAACTAAAACTAAGATCTTAGCCGTGTCCCCGGTTATGGACAACTTGAGTAACTAAGCAAGGTGGTTGACAGAAGAATCTCATTCATTCCAATTTCTAAATTAAAACTTGATGGGTGAACATGGGCGGGTTCGAGACACTAGTGCGCCCAGGGATGTCTCTTAAGGATTTTGGAAAGAAAGAAATGATTTATGAAAGTATAGGATAAAATTTGCTTTGCGCAAGAGCCTTTCAACTCCACCAGCCAGATATGCATGTAGATGTTAGGAGTTTGCCTTTATGAGTCCACAAGTATCATTTCCCAGATCCATTCAAATGGTTCTGACCAATTTTGGCTGCAACGCTTTTATCGTTGCAGGTTCGTCTGACGATGAGTAAGGAACGTTATAGGTTTCGAGTCTGCAACCAACATGTCTGCCTATGGCACATGAAGATGATGAGGGCTCTATGCTATTTATGTTTTTCGCTGCTGAGTTTTGTAATATGCTATCCTTGTGCTATGCAACTTGTAATGTTTTTACTTTTCTGTATCTTCGATGTAATGGATATTTGACGCATTTGTATGATATTACATCTTGAACTGTGGTGCTAGCTATTCGATCCAGTGACTAGCACAGAACACAGGGATCTTGGCCTATCTTAAAAGACAGGATCACTACAAAAAAGCACGGTCCAGCCCACATTGAGCCTATACATATGGACCAACCCGCGGGACGGCCATGCATTCGACAGCCAAATAGCAACTCCAGCCGTTGGAGCCCCCGAGGAAATGCTGGACGAAAAAAAGGCCTCTGGGGGATGCCGGTGGAAAAAGAGGCCTCTGGGGGGGCATGGCCTCCCAGTCGTGCCCCCACCCAGGAAGGCGGAGAGGGGACGAAGTGGAGGAGAAAGATGCGAAACCGGGGCAGAGCACATGGGTGGGCCAGAAAGAAGAACGCGTGGGGCGAGGAGATTGGCTATTTGCTTCATCCGGCGTCCCAAGAGCCCCCAGCGCGCTGGATTTGGCCTGGGATCGCCATCGTCTTTTTGAGGTCTTGGGGCTCCTGGGGGCGTGGCTAGGGGATTTTTTTTCCTTTTTGCGCGCAGCTGCTATTTCTCGCTTATTGCGAGCTGTACTACCGACTCGCCTACACGCAGCCAACAATGGGCCGGCCCACTAAATACTGATAGCGTAAGATTGCTGTATGTTTTCTTTCATGCTCCCGATTTCACGTTCGGTAGTTACGGTCTCTTTTTAAGCGACTGTATACCTTCCTAGTTACTCCGTACTTGGTAGTAGGTACGTACATATTTATTTTTCTATAAAAGAGCATTTATTTCTTTTATTTCTTTCGTTTTTGTTTTTTCTTTATTTCTTTCGTTTTATCTTTTTTCTTTATTTCTTTCGTTTTTTCTTTTTTCTTTATTTCTTTCGTTTTTCTTTTTTCTTTTTTCTTTCTTTCTAGATTAGTAATACATAAATATTTTTCCTACGTGACCACTTTTTAAATTTGAACTTTTAAAAAATGGACATTTTCAAATATAAATATTTTTAAAAAAGTATCATTTTCATAAACCATTTTTCAAAATCTATTTTCGTTTCTCCGGTATTTTTAGTTCACTATTATTTTCGGTTCTTCGACATTTTAGTTTTTTTTTGTTTATTATTATTTTCGGTTTGTGGTATTTTTGGTTCACCCGAATTTTCGTTTCACTATTATTTCGGTTCATTATTATTCTCGATTCACCGACATTTTTGGTCACTATTAATTTTTGGTTCTCCGACATTTTTTGGTCACTGTTAATTATTTTCCTTCTATGTTTCACTTCTTTCCTTTTATGTTTTCTATTTTCGCTTTTGTTCATTTTTTGGAAAATGTTTGTCTTTAAAAATAGTTCAATTTCTAAATTTGAACCATTTTTCAGAAATGAACGATTTTCAAATATGAATCATTCTTTAAAAAACTATTTTTTGGTTTTGGTTCAGTATTATTTTTGGTTCATCCGAATTTTGGTTCGCCGATATTTTTGGTTCACTATTATATTTGGTTCGTCCGAATTTTGGTTCGCCGATATTTTTGGTTCACTATTATTTTTGGTTCATCTGAATTTTGGTTCGCCGATATTTTTGGTTCACTTTTAAGTTCAATTTTCAAAAAAGTGAATTTTTTGTTCACTATTATTTTCGGTTCACTATTATTTTTGGTTCACCCGAATTTTTGGTTCACTATTATTTTCGGTTCATCCGGATTTTTTGTTCACTATTATTTTCGATTCACTATTTTTTTGGTTCGCCAGTATTTTTGGTTCACTATTATTTTCGGTTCACCCGAATTTTTGGTTCACTATTATTTTCGGTTCACTATTTTTTTGGTTTGTCGGTATTTTTGGTTCACTATTATTTTTTGGTTCACTATTATTTTCGGTTCACCCGAATTTTTGGTTCACTATTATTTTCGGTTCACTAATTTTTTTGGTTTGCCGGTATTTTTGGCTCACCCGAATTTTTCGTTCACTATTATTTTCGGTTCACACAAATTTTTGTTCACTATTATTTTTGGTTTACTATTATTTTCGGTTCACCGACATTTTTGGTTCAATATTATTTTTGTTCACCGACATTTTTTGTTCTCTATTATTTTCGGTTCACTCGAATTTTTGGTTCACTATTATTTTCGGTTTACTATTATTTTCGTTCACCGACATTTTTGGTTCACTATTATTTTTTGTTCAATATTATTTTTGCTTCACCGACATTTTTTGGTTCTCTATTATTTTCGGTTCATCGATATTTTTGGTTCACAAGTATTTTTTGTTTATCCAATATTCGTTTTTCCTTTTTTATATTAAAAAATATGTTAAGATTTAAAAATGTTCAAATTTAATAAAATTTATTTTTTAAATGTTCTGACTAATTTTTTTCAGACTTTAAAAATATTCATATTTGACAATGTTTCATATTAAAAAATGTTCATATTTGAAATTGGTTTTTAAATGTTCATTTTTTAAAATGTTTCAGATTTAAAAAATGCTTCAAATTTGATGATATGCAGATTTAAAAAATCTTCAGATTTAAGAAAACGGAAAAATAACTAAAATAATAATTAAAACAACACAATATAAGGATAATGACAGTAGGAAAACGAAAAAAAAACTAACCCGTACGTGGGCCGGCCCATGTGGAGGTGTGGTATGCGGGGCAGAGGAATCGTGCGGGCGAGTCGAAGCTACCGACTCGCCACGGGCGAGGTATAGCGCGACCCCTTTTTGCGTCGCCGGCGATGAAAAAGGCGTCCTGGGCTTCCTGGGTTGCTCTAAGCCCACAACGAGAGCTCTCACATAAAAAACCCACAACGAGAGAAATAAACGATTTAAAAAAATCGTTCGGTATTTTTTCTCCGCTGTCTTGCCGTCACTGCCCTGCCGATTGCCAAAGCGGAGCGCCGACCCACTGCTACGCCGCCGCGCGGCCTCAACCCAAATCGTCCATCCACGGCCATGAGCGGCGAGGAAGCGCCGCTGGGCGCACTCAACCTGGCTGAGTACGCCCCCGCCGGGGCTCGCACCGTCGACTGCTTCAAGCGCATCCGCAAAATTGGGGAGGGCACCTACGGGTGAGCGAGATCCTTCTGTCCCTTTCTGCCCTATTTCGTGGGAACCGCTGCCCGTCAGCAGCAATCAAATCGTGATGCAGTGTAACTGTGAGATCGCACGGGCGGTGGTGGAGTGTTACTCGCGAGTCCATGTTCCTTCCAAGGCTTCCATACCCTTTGGTCAATGCACGAATTTTTTTGTCAAAATTCTTGGTGACTATTTTGCTAGTACTGTTGTTTTGAGGCAGCTATGCTGTAGTTGCTTCTTCTTAGATATAGGGATTCATTTCAGCTCATTCATCTTCTTAGGTTTCGTTCGGTGGGGGTAGCACAGTAGCAGGCATGCCAACCTTAGTTATGTGATGTCTTTTTTTTTAGCGAATACCTTATCTATTCATGCAAATAAACTTTTGGCACCTATATCGCCTTTCATCTCTTGGATGTTGCTGTCTCGTGCAGCATAATTTTTCCAACCTAGGCCTTTGTCTCTACAAAGCAGGTTGTTAGAGGACACCAGATTTCCAAAGCCCATGTTCAGTAGGCTGGAGCACGTTAGATGCAGTTAGAGACTAAGCTGAGTGCGCTGTGCGGCCAAGAGCCTTTTTTTTTCCATCAATGAGCGTGAGACATTAAATTTTGATGGAGGGTTGGAATGCTTTATTACTATGTCCATGGCTTTGACACTCCATTCCTACTGAAGAAAGAACCCAATATAGCTTTAGGAATGTATAGAAGAATGAGGTTTCACTTGGTAGGCAACATTGGAGATTATTCAACACTATCACAGCTTCTTTTCTGTCCTTCTACTTGTCTGTTTGTCTTTTTTTTTCTGAGTATTGCAGTTAAATGTACTCCCTTTTACCACAAGGAAAAGTATTATTCGCATAAAATTTTCAACAATATCACAATAGAGCTTTTAATGGTTATCCTGCACGATGGCTCTCTAGAAATATCTCATTCCACTCAACGCTTTATAACAACGACTGGATATATTCTTTGTAGAACAACAGAATTTGATCTCCCTTCCTGACAACATCAATCACAAACTGTGAGTATGCAATACATCATAAGGCGGATGCTGATGCAATTTATTAGTGTAAATTTTGCGAAGATGATGTTGGAGAATCAATATGAAAATTTGTTTGCAATATCATCTACTTTTCGTTCTGAGCACTGCAAGCTGGCAATACATTTTACACTACATTTATTTATCTTCTCTAAATGCCTAAGTGGTTACTATTGTTTGTTTTCCTGCAAATTTCAGTGAGGTATTTGAGGCTATGGATATCATAACTGGGGAAAGAGCAGCACTTAAGAAAATTAAACTGGATGATGGCAAAGAAGG
The DNA here is from genome assembly GCA_012064385.1 of Puccinellia tenuiflora. Taxonomy (NCBI): domain Eukaryota; kingdom Viridiplantae; phylum Streptophyta; class Magnoliopsida; order Poales; family Poaceae; genus Puccinellia; species Puccinellia tenuiflora. The sequence continues at coordinate 233,356 of QRDG01002042.1, forward strand.
GGTAAGCCTTATGATCGCAGCAAAGCTGGTGTTACTCTTTTCTGATGAGCAAATCAATCTTTGATGCACATTTATACACCTCTGAACTGTTCAGTACCTCTGTAGTTTCCACGCCAAATCTTGCGCGAGATTAAACTATTAAAAAAGCTGGATCATGAGAACATCATCAGGTTGAAAGAGATTGTAGTTTCTCCTGGTAACAAATGTTCATCTACTCATTTCTAGATATCTGAGAGTAACAGAAGTGCACTTGCCAATAATGTTTAAATATTTTCAGGTTCCGTGCATGGAACAGTAGGATCAGGTTTGTTGGCTTATGCCCTGTTGCCTATATTTTTCATTCACATGGCACATGCTTATACATTTTTCTTATTTAATTATTATCTTCTGGCACTTTGGCGTGTGTAAAGTCATCGATTGACCTACGTTAAACATATGCAGATGATCATATGTACAGGGGAGATATATACATGGTCTTTGAATACATGGATCATGATATGAAGAAAGTCTTGCACCATAGCATACCACCCCAAGTCAAGGTACTCTAACATACTTACTGAAGAAATATGTGCTTACAATTTCTTTCAATAAAATCCTGTCAAATTGGTATATCTGCTAAGACCGAAATATAAGAAGCTACTCTCCATCTATTCCTCTCATTAAGTGCCAGCTTCCTGGACTAAGCTCATCCAATCAGGGCACATGTTTGTGCACCTCTTCAGAATGGACTATTCATTTTTCTCGAATATCCTTTTCTTCAGGTTTACATGGGGCAGCTTCTAAAAGGATTGCACTACTGCCATGTCAACAATGTACTTCATCGTGATATTAAAGGTTTATGTTGTTTGAATATGAATTCAACTTTCATCTCCATAGTCAATTCTTATACTACCGTCGTCATTTCTTTGTTTGTGAAACTGTAGGGGCTAATCTTCTAATAAGTGGTGATAAGCTGTTAAAGATCGCTGATTTTGGCCTTGCAAGGCCATTTACTAGAGATGGAAGTTTCACAAATCATGTGATCACTTTATGGTACCGGTAAGTTGAATAAAGAATCATGGAAAGTGCTCATTGCATAACCCTATTCCCAACTTCTTTAGATACTTATATCTTTGTTTTATCTATCTCTATGTGCTTATCTGGGCAACGGGGCATCATCTCAACTTGCTTACTTCAACAAATTACTCATAGACCCCCAGAATTGCTCCTAGGTGCCACTAATTACGCCGAAGCTGTGGATATTTGGTCTGTCGGTTGCATATTCGCAGAATTTTTGCTGAGGAAGCCACTATTTCCAGGCAGAACTGAGGTACGGTGCCCATATTCCTTCTTGCTTTCCTTTTATTCTTATTGCTATTTGGGATATGGGATATGATATATCAATTACTCTTTAATAATTAATTTACACTGTGAAAGGGGATCGTATGAGCACCTAGAGGGGGGGGGTGAATAGGTGCTACCCAATTTTTAACTCTTTTTCAATTTAGGCTTGACACAAAAGATAAATTCTCTAGATATGCAACTACGGTGAATTTATCTATATGACAAGCAAACTAAACAACTAGGCAATTAACGAAACAAGTAAAGGTAAGAGATAACCGAGAGAGGAAGCACGCGGAGACAAGGGTGTATTCCCGAGTTCCTCCTTGTTAAGGGAGTACGTCTCGTTGGAGGGGTGTGAGCTCGCCACGAAGGCCTACTCAACGCCACAAAGGCCTCACCCTATTCTCCGATGAACCTCGCCACAAAGGCCTAGTCCACCTTCCACTATCGGAGCCCTTCGAGGCGGATTCCGGAGCCTTTACAACGGTCTTGGGGCACACACCCACAACTTAATTGGGGGCTCCCAAATCAACAATCTGTAGCAATTACAACAAAAGATAAGAACAACAAGCTAGGTCAACACAAGGCTAACCCTAGAAATGAGATCCTTCAAATAAATGAAGGGGAAATGAAAAACTGCTCGGTGGAGTTGTAGATCCGAGGCTTCTCCTTCAATCCTCCAAGAATCAATGGATTTGGGTGGAGGGATTGAGAGATCTTCGAATTTTGGTGCTTGAGCTTGCTAGGGCATTAATGGAGGTGAGAGAAATGAACAAGCTAACTCTTCAAAGGTAGGTGAAGGGGTATTTAAACCCCTTCGCAAAACCTGGCCGTTGGAGGCCTCTTCTGGCCGTTGGGAGGCGTCTTCATCCCGCAGCGCCGGAAGTACCGCCCGGAAGGCCGGTACTTCCGGTCCTTCAGTCAACGGACTTCTTCGGCATCGTCCAGTTCCCGCAGGGCCGGAAGTACCGCTGGGAGGCCCGGTACTTCTGGTTTGGCGGAAGTACCGGTGTCACTTCCGGTGCTACTTCCGGGAACTATACAGAAGCTCATTTTCATAAGCGGTATTGGTTCCGGAAGTTGCTCCGGAAGTAACCAGCGGTAGTACCGCTGAACACGCCGGTACTTCCGGTTTAGCGGAAGTACCGGTGTTACTTCCGGTGCAACTTCCGGGGACATTCCAGTACCGAAAAACGATAAACGGAACTGCCTCCGGAAGTTCCGCCGGAACTTTTCAGCGGTAGTACCGGTGAATTCACCGGTACTTCCGGTGAACCCTGAAGAAACAACTTTGCTTATCTTTTTGCGACGATTCTTTTGCACTTCCTACACAACTGAGATTAAACATTAGGGCACCTTAATTGTATTGTTGTCAACATCAAAACCAATGGGGATAGCACATGTTCTTTCAATCTCCCCCTTTTTGGTGTTGACGACAATACAATCAATTTGCATAGATGATTTCCAAAAGATAAACGGGCTCCCCTAAAGGAGCTCCCCCTATCTTTTGGAAACCTTACACATATCAATCAAAGAGATACCATGATAGACAAGATAGATAGCTAGCAACATATATAGCAAGATAGATAGCTAGCAAATGACCATAAGTTCCACAACGATTGCACGCTCACATCATGCAAGGAGTTTTAAAGTGCAATACAACTAAAAAAGTTCAACTTTGGGACACGATAAGGAAAGAGCAAATCTGAAAANTACTCAGTCTCTCTTTGCTGTCTCTATGTATTTGTATTTCAGAGGAGGACGACATCGAGCAACTAGGTGGTTTTCTTCGTTGACGTCGACTACTAGTCTGGGGTTCCCAGGTGGCAGCTTGGGACCGTGGAACAAGCTGGCTGGGATGATTTATTGTAGGCCTCTTAGGCCATATTTTGCTTCTTGTTGTTAGACAACACTACCCGCTTCCGCTTGTTGAATTGTTGGATCTGTGATCCTTTTACTTGTAATATTCGTATTCTTCTCGTTATATGAGTTGCTATATGTTTTGTGTCGTAGAGTCATGCTTTGTGCCAGTTCTGTCCACAAGTCTCGATCTTTGTCTTATACTTTGATGATTGTGACGGATTCATAGCCTCTCTGTATAATTCCGGGGTCGGGGCGTTACATCCTTCTAGCTCCCTTTTTATGTAGAGTACTCTTTTATTTACTAGAAACATATGTGCGGCTTGCCGCGTCGTCTTCCGATTGTAATGTTTTTCAAGTGTGTTGATTCGTCGTGATCGGTTGGTCGGTCGCTACGCCATGAACTTTTTGCTAATTTGCATAATAAAAGTCAACGGAGAGAACATAATCCATCGTATCAAAGAAATGAATAGATCGAAAACTAGTAGTAAAGAATGACAAATGGTCCAACAGGCTTGGCGGTTTTTTTTTTGATAAAGGGTTTTATTACTTAAAAGGCTTGGCGGGTTGTCCGCTAGAACACTTTATTACGCAATAATCGGTGAATCCAGTTCAATAATACATGTTCAACTCAATGGACAAGGCGGTATGATGGACAAAAATTCAGCTCGTCCGCCTACATGCCTACCACGGAACAACCGCCTCACTTGGTGGAACGACCTTTCTTTTTCACCGATTCACATACATGTATTTTTTTGTTTTGTTTTGTTGAGGCGACATGCATTCAAAATTGAGAGCCGACTCAAGTAAAAAAAAAAAGTGAGAGATAACATGTAGGTTACACGTGGAGCTAACAATGTGCTCGATTCCTTCCAACAATACGTATCGGAGAAGATGTGTGTATAGTTTCTACTTACCCACGAGGTAGGTGGCCTCGGGCATACTAGCTCACGTGTACAGTTATGGGCAACGAATCTTAGAATGGCATCATTGCATCGATCATGTTCATGCGCCGTTGTTTATTGTTTCAATACTCAATCGTTCACCTTTTTTCAGGCATGTATAGTTCATTTAAAAAACGAAGTTGTACTGTGTATTGGTTTGTTCTTTAAAAGAGACAATCTAGATCTCGCTCTTGTTACGGATAAACAAGTCAACTTCAAAACGCGGAAGCACGTACAAGTACGATTCCTGTATATAAAAGCTGTGTACTGTACATCTTCGAAATGTATTCGTTGAGGAAAGATCCCTTTCCAGAGGAGCACGTACGGAGGTGACAAAACGTTTTCGGACCTAGCCGCCAGGCGATCAGGAGGCGATCGGAGAGATTCCCTCCGCCTGCTGCTCCAGCAGCAGCAGGAGGGAGGAGGGATCTGGTTTCTTCCCTCTGTACTTAGGGTTTGATTTTGTATGTCTTGATGCTCTGTTAGATGGTAGGAGCAGTGGCGGAGCCAGGATTTGAGCTGAGCCGGATTGGAAAAATAAGCTCTAAAATTTTTTGACAGAAAAGCAAGTGTATTAAAAAAATGTCCAAACCGATTCAATATTTGGTATACCATTCATCTAGAAACCCTTGCCAATCTAGACCAAATTTTGTTTTGGAAAAATTATGTGCAATCAAACGAGTACGGCGGCCTCTCGACAAATATGCCCATCTTATTTTTATCTCTAATTTCAGGGTACCATATTCATCAATTGGTCTCCCAACTCCAAGGTCGGCAAGGACATTTGCTAGTTCAAAGATTTCCGAGACATTTGCCAACAACATTGAAAACAAAAATGAACCGTGATCCCTTTTCCGCGCTGCTAATTCCACACTACTAATTACTAGACAAATAGACATCAAACTGAGCTGCCTCCTCTTCTAACCAAGCAGCCTCCTCTTCTAACCAAGCAGCCTCCTCGTTGGAATCCATAGAAATTCGAAAGCAGGGTTGGGGGCTGTTGTGCAGGGACGACCTGTGCGGGGGCGAGGCGTGCGCGCGGGCGTGGCGAAGCGGAGGCGGGGCGTGCAAGGGCACGGCCGGCCGAGACGCGCGGGGGGCTGCTGTGCAGAGGCGACCTGTGCGGCTGTGCAGGGGCGAGGCGTGCGCGCGGGCACGGCGAGGCGAAGGTGTGGCGTGCGCACGGGCACGTGCGCGGGCGCGGCCAGCCGGGAACGCGGGGCGGGGGCGGGCTTGGCGGCGGCCGGCGGAAGCACTGGGCGGACATACGTACTCGCGAGATTGGTAGGGTTTGACTTTGATGCATAAAGCTTTACCAATTCGGGCTATAAGATATCTAATTTTTTTGTCTCTAAAATTGAGCCGGGTCGGTCGACCCTCCTCGACCCCCTACTAGCTCCGCCGATGGGTGGGAGTGGCGCCCGGATAAATAAATCTGCCTCAACTTCACTCCCACATCGGCGCTGTCCTTCATGGCGTCATCTCGGAGTGATGGCATCGTGTGTTTACCGTTCTCTTAGATTGGCGGACTTAGAGTTCATGGATGGTGTCGGCGAGGCGGTGGTGGCGACCCCATCAGGTGTGTCTCTCCTTCTGCTCCGTCTTCATTGCTGCGGCGTTGTTTCCGATGTCATGGTGGAGTAGGGAGGATATGTGTCGTCCAGGAGTACGCGCAGACGGTTGTCTGCGCACTGGAAGATGGTGTATGCTATGTTGAGTTTGTGGTTGGAGGCTGACAGTTCTGTCTTCCTTCTTTGGCGTCGTAGTCATACGGGGTGTCAGTTTTGGAGTTCGATGGCGTGTCCGGAGTCGTGCTGCCCCGGTCTGATTCTTTTAACGGCAATGGTTTGTCCTATGACAACGTTGGAGGTCCGAAAAGCTGTTGCAGCGATGGAGCCGCGTCGAGATCGGGTGAAGAGGTGATCTGTCTCTTTTCTCGTTGGTGGCCGCTATGGTGGTGTCGAAGGAGAGGGATCAATATGCGTTGGTTTGTTACATAGCTTCTCCTATCTTTTCAGTTTTGTAAGGTCGGTATTTACGTTGGTCTATTTTTGTAAATGAGATACGTATTAGCAGGAAAAAAAAAGAGGAGCACGTACGGTAGGCCATGTACAGAAAACAACATCGCCGTCCACGAACCCAGGTTGAACCTGCGCGGCTACCAACCGCCGTTCGTGCATGCCATGCGACAATGCGGCTGCTGTCTGCTCTTGGTTTTTTCTGGCTCTCTCACGCTTCGGAGGATACGAGCGAGATCTCGTTGGTGATGGGGCACTCCGATGGCGACGGCGATGCTGTGTGGTGGAGGAGGACTCGGAAAAGGCAGCGGGCGGCTGGAGCGCGCGGAAGCTGCTGCGCGCCGGCGTAATGTCCGCATAATCATCACAGGATCGTATCGTAGCTCACCGACCGACCACACGAAAGAACGAAAAAGGATAGGAAAGGGTGGCGGCAGCACGGAGGTCTTTTCTCCTCTGTAAATAATGTAGTATAAGTGGTGTACAGCTATTGCCTAGGTGTTCGTCGTGCGTTTTGATCATTCATTCGTGTCGCTCCAGTGTAATGATCAGCGTGCTTGTTTCAAGAAAGAAGTAGAACGTGATAGATAGGAGTAGATATCTCGTTGCAAAAAAGAGGAACGTACGTGGTCTTTGTATGCTTGGCTAGCTGTGGAGTGGGGGGGGGGGGGGGGGGGGGGGAATATCTAGTCATACAAAGTCTTAGGTGATACAATGCTCAAACCACTTTTAAAATTTTCAAAAAAAATCTACGAAAAATTGTGTGCGTTGACATGATATGTTTATACTACCTCCAAAAATTTCAGCCACAAATTCAAAATGAATATTGAGAAACAAAAAAGACAAATCTGCTATGAATAGTGCCACTTTTTTTTTTACACCAGTGGCACTATTCATAGCAGATTTGTCTTTTTTGTTTCTCAATGTTTATTTTGAATTTGTGGCTGAAATTTTTAGACGTAGTATAAACATATCGTGTCAACGCACACAAATTTTGGTAGATTTTTTTGAAAATTTTAAAAGTGGTTTGAGCATTGTAGCACCTAAGGCTTTGTATCACTCGATATTTTCTCGTGGAGTGGGGAGCCTGGCCGCGTGTTGGGATGACGGCAAGAAAATTAAAGGCCTCACGGTCACGGACCCGGTTTCAGTCTAATTTTGATCTGGATTTGAGTCCCGGACATGTTACGGACGTCTATGGTGTCCTTTTCTGTCCGGTCGTCAGTGCCACAGCATCCGTACTCCGTCCTTTTCTCTCTCAATTGAGCAGGCTCTTGTTGTGGCTGCCCTAGAATTTCATGACCGACGCACCTACCACCGTCGTCAAAGGCGCCCCCGTCTTGAAGCCGAAGAAGGAGCTCACCCTGGCATAGAGATATTTGAACATCAAGAAGCGGGGCAACCGGGGGAGAAGGTCCAGGCTCAAGCCGATCTCGCTCGGGTTTTGGTCATCGAAAAGGCCGCTGTAGTGAAGCACCTCGCCAGCAACGAAGCAATCGCGACCAAAACCGCGCATCAAAACCCTCCTCGTGCTCAGGGTGGTTTAAGGGCCGGCCGCTCTAGCCATGGCCACTACCACGACCATCAGCTTTGGCTCATCGGCGAACCGTCCACCGAGACTTCTGGACTCGCCCAGGTCATTCTCATCGCCTCTCTACATGTTTCTACCCAGGATTTCCCCGTCAACGTCTCGATTCTCCACTTCGCCTCTGAACAGCTCATCGGGAATCAACGATTCTATGCCGATCGTCCCCACGATACTGCCCCTTGATCTCAACGCCGCAATGAAGTTGAGCTTGCGAAACTCACCGAGGAAGCCCGAATCACTCAAAACTAATTCGAATTGAAAAAAGGTTAAGATTGATTAAACCAATGCCCGGTCAAGAGTCAATGAAGTTGAGCTTGCGAAACTCACCGAGGAAGCCCGGATTATGACGTCCGACTTGATCATCATGGACCCAACATAGAGGGCTTGGTTTCAGAAGAAGAAAAAGTTGATGATGGATCGAGATGCGTGATCACCAACATTGCGCATTGCATTTATGTGTTTTGCATGAACGAGGCCAGGCCACGCGCGCGGGTTCGTGTTTTTTTTTTTTTTGCCTGAACTTGTATGCCGCATGGCTTAATTAAATTGCAAATAGTTGTAATCTATTTTCCATTTATTTGTTAGATTAATTTCTATCATTTTAATAAAATAATTTTAAAACTGATTACAAAGCGGACCAAACGGGTCGCCCGGTTAGGTGCCATTGCCAGGAAAAAACGGTCAAGGACCGGATGCATGTTCGGCACCCAAACGGAGAGAAGCACATGCGTTTTGTGTCCGGGGAGCGTCCAATTTGTGTCTGGCACCCTACAATTTGTGTCCGCTTTGGGGGTTGCGAACACTTGTCTCACACATTTTTTGGTACCCCCCATACTGGCACCCCCAAACCACACCCCTCAAGTTTTTTTTTATCAAAAATTGCATAAGACACGATTTCATTGCATTTTGAAGGATTTCAACGAAAGTACAACATAATTTTAAATTACAACTAGTCTAAACTACATGTCGGGAGGAGCTGGCTTGGGAAAGCCTCGTCGCCGTTCGCCGTCCGGTTCGACAAAAGAGAGGGAGGAAGGCTCACTGCGGCCGGCCTCACATGCGAGCCAGCGCCTCTCCGTCCCGGCTTGCACCATCTACCGGTACACCTCCGCCGCATCCCAAGCTCTGAAGATGCCGTTGTAACCGATTTTCGTATCCGGCATCCAACAGACCTTTGGAATCCTTTAGAGACCTCTGTGAAGATGCTCTTAGATCATAAGCAAAATCGGCCCGCTTTCATCATCAATAAGCAGGCTTAGCTGATTGGACCTTTAGGTACGCAGTACTACACATCTGCACATTATAATTGAATCTGCCTATTATTTATGATTTTTTTTAAAATCTCGGAATCATCAATGCCACCGCAGCTACGGAATCAATCTAGAGAACAAGTTTAGAGCACACCCCAATCGGACCCCCCTTTGGGGGTGCCGGACACTTGTCTGACGTTTTTTTTTTTTGTGCCTCCTATACCGATACTCTCCAAACGGCCGGACCCCAATTGATCAACATTTGCAAAAGAGGCGATTTTATTGTATTTCGATGAAATTACAACTGAAATTCAAACTAAAACTAGCTAAACTTAAACTACAACTAGTCTACATGCGCCAGGCGGAGGCGGCATGCTAGGGCCAGCCTTGTCGTCGCGCGCCCCCTCGACGAAAGAGGGGGAGCCAGGCATGTTGAGGTCGTCTGCATGTGCATGCCAGCGCCTCTCCGCCCTGGCGTGCACCATCTGCCGGTGCACCTCCGCCGCTTGGGTGGTTGCGCACACACGCTGGCGCCTCTTCGCGCGCCCAAGCACTCCGCCGTGCGGATGGCCTGCTCCGCCATTTGCTCCCTCTCCGCCTCTGCCGCCTGCAGCTCCCTCTCCGCGAACTCTACCTCCTCCCACGCATTTTGCACCGCGGCCTCCCGGCGCAGCCTCTCCAGGTCCTGCGCTTCAACAGCCTGGCGGAAGGCGTCTTCCACCAGGCGGCTGTGAGCGACCGCCCTCGCCGTGTTCAGCTCGTCGTGCGCCTGTTGTTGGGCTTCGGTGAAGGAGCGGGCGTACGCGTCCTCTTGCACCAACAGCTCCATGGCGCGCGCCTCCGCTGCGTTGTTCGCGGCCATGACAAAGTCCCGGAACTGGTGGCGCCTGCTCTCCTCGCGCAGTGATGAAGGAGTAGTACGCCGCGTGCTGCTCCGGCCAGATCGGTTATTGCGGCTCCGGCTACTTCTCCTGCTCCGGCACCAGATCCTCCTCACCCTCCTCCGGCCACTCGAAGTCCTCGTCGTTGTTAGCCGGCGGAGGATTTTGCCCCTCCAACGGGAAACGACAGCGCACAACCTGGGGGAGGGTGGCCCAGGAGGTTGCTAGGCGGCATGTCATGTTGGTGGGTAGGACGGCGGTGTGGTTGTGTTTTCTACGGCGAGAAGTGAGCAGAGTGAGAAGCAGTCAGACGGCGAGGTTCTTTTATAGCCGGCCGGCTCGGCGGAAAGCAAACCGGAAGCCAAGGCGGGAAACGATGGCGCGCGCGGGAAGCGACGGGTGGGTGGTGAGGCGACGTGTCGGTTTAATGCCAAAGGATGACAAGCGGGCCAAATCTGTCAACGGACAGTATCCGACACCGCCAAGCCACCCCAGAGTTGGAGCTCCGGTTGACGGTGTCGAACATTATTTGGACTAGACGAGACCTTTGAGACTCCCGTATGACCAATTTATGTGTGCGGCACCCCAAAGGGATTTTAGGTCTCCTTTAGGGCTCATTTGGTAGCCCGGGAAAAGCCCGGGATCCCGGCCTTTTCCCCGGGTGGACAATCCACGGGCGAATCTGCCCCGGGGAGCTCTACGGGTCCATTTGGCGGTCCGCGAGGCGAGGAAATTTCGGCCCATCCGCGACCTTTCCCCGGGGTAGGGTTCCCCTAGTCGAGACGTCGGGCAGGAAAACCGCGGCCTCGCTCGCTCTCGCTCGCTAGGGCGGCGGCGGATAGGTGACGGCGCTGGGCGCGACGCCTTCCTCCGGCGACCAGGAGCGAGCCCGTCCTCCCGAACGCGATCAGCTCTCCGGCGACTAGGAGCTATCCCGTCCCCTCTCCGGCGGTTTCTTCTCCTTCCCCCGAGGTCGTCCTCGACATCCTTTTCCCCTCCGGCGACGACGACGGCCCGGCGGTCGTGATTGTCGTCGACATCCTTGGACCAAGGTGAGCCTCCTACTGCTTTCCCCCATCTCGCTGTTCTTCTCAAGGTACCGGGCCTGCTCTCCCCTCTCCGTCTCGTCTAGATCAATGTTGATGCGGTTCTTGGGGTTCTTGGTGTATCAATCGTCGGTGGTGGCTTCCTTCGGTGGGTAGTTATGTTCGTCCAGACCGCGTGCGTGAGTGATTGTAGCGGAGGAGAGCAACGAGGAGGAGGACAGAGAGAGTGAGAGAGGCGGGTAAGGGTTCCTGATCTTCTGTTTTCTCCCCCACGCCTCTGATTTTGGTTCGATTCGTTGGAATGCCGCGACGATTCGTCTCCAGGGAGAGAGCAAGCAGGCTTTGCTTGATTTTAGTGTGGCTTAGTTCGTCTATTTCTGCTCTCTGCGCTGTGTGATTCGGTAAAACTTTTTAGTTTCTTCCTGTTCCTTGTTTACATAATGTTTAGCTGTGATTTTATGGTGGCTCTCACAAGTCACAATGTATCCTGGCTTTCAAATAAGAAGAGGACGTATGGGTCTGTGCCTGCATACACAGACCTGGCCCTGGTGTGTGTGTGGCTTGGGATTGCAGCGGCTTCCTCCAGGCTGCATTTTTGTGTGGCTTTCATGAGTGTTCAGCTGCCTGTGTGTGTATCCACATGGCTAGCTAGCTGCGTGTGAGTGATTTGTTTGAGAGTGTTGTGTGCTATGTATCTGAACCAAGAAGCAGCTGAGCTGGTTCTGTGCGTGCTTGCAGTAAGGCATTGGCCTTGCTGAACTTTGTGATTTGCTTGATATGCTTATTTGAAAGAAGAAAAGGCAGCAGCTATGTGTGCCGGTTGTTGCAATTACCTGGCTCTCTGTGAATCATTGATCTACTTTTGTCAGATTTGTGTACACAACATCTAAGTCTTTTGTGCCGAACCAAATAAGAACCTGTGACAACAAAAGAATTGTTATGAGTCCTCTACAGGATGAGTCCTGACATAGTTGTTTCAAGTAAGTTGACACCAGTTATTATGAAAACGTTACACAATATAGCAGTACTAAATATTTGCTAGCAAGAACATTCTGAACGCATGTCATGTTCCCAGCTAGAAACACGCACATTTATGTCAGAATACCGCAACTCATCACTTGGTGCAGAATATGATTAATACTTGTTGTGAGTTTTCTTGATAAAGAAAATGACATAACAAGTTGTTGAACTTGCTTATTTCTGTTTGCTGAGGTTATTTTTCTTCTTCAGCTGATCTGTTGGAGTAACTCTTATTCGTTGGAGTAACCAAATTCGGTCTGGCTTTCTCTCCGGTGAATTCATTCGTTGACGAGCCCCCACCCTCTTGGGATCGTGTGAAAACTCCAAAATTTGGTACGTATATTGTTCCTGGTTGCTATTTGTTCTTGTTGCTGGTTACTATTTGTTCTTGTTTGTGTATTCCTTGGCATATTGTTTGGATGCTTATAGACCTCGGTTAAAATGCATGAATGCACAACCAGAATATGGCCTTTCTCCAAGCACAACCAGGACATGCATGAACATGGTTAACTATTAAGAAACAAATCGATACTACTGAACCTGCAAGCATGCAGCCTGACTACTAGCTGTTGGTGCCCCCAACCATAGCTTATTTGATGTTATTTATCATTTGTTCCTGGTTGCACTGTTATTAATTTTTTCTTACTTAATTACTAGTGATGGGTTCTAGAAGGGATAAGATAAGAAAAATTTTGCTGCAAGAACAAGAAGAAGATGATGAACTTTTCTTTGTATTGGTTCCTGCTTTATACTCTGCTTTGTATGAAGAAAAAAGACCAGTCCACACATCTTCTCTAACCGGTGCTATGAAGGTTAAGGAGATACTAGAAGGACATGAGAGTTGGTCTAAGGTTGAATTTCGTATGGAGCCTGAGATTTTTAGATCTATCTCAAATTATCTTAAAAGAGAGCATCTGTTGGAAGGCACACCAATTGTAGGTGTAGACGAGCAGTTGGGCATGTTCATGTACATGATCTCACATAATGCTACCAATCAAGATCTACAAAAATACTTCCAACATAGTGCTGAAACAGTTAGTAGGAAGATGAATGAGATTTTCAACATAATTCCAATTATAGTCCAGAGATTTGTGAAGGTTCCAATTTCGCTCCAGCCCCACCCAAAAATTGTTTCGAACCCTCGCTTTTGGCCTTATTTTCAGGTGAACCACTATACATCTATCTACTTTGTCAAAAACTTCTCCAAGCTTATCCATATTCATTTCTAAGCCCACCATGTTTGCTGTTTTTTAATATGCAGAATTGCATTGGGGCAATTGATGGAACACATATTCCCATTTCAATAGCTGAAGATATAGCTGCTCCATATAGGAATAGGAAAGGAACCCTTTCTCAAAATATGATGGTAGCTTGCGACTTTGACCTAAACTTCACATTTATTTCATGTGGGTGGGAAGGATCTGCATCAGATGCAGGGGTTCTCCGGTCTGCCATTAGCAGGGGGTTTGAAGTGCCCGCAGGAAAATTCTATCTCGTTGATGGTGGATATGGAAATACACCATCTTTTCTTGCTCCTTATCCAGGAGTCCGGTACCATCTCGGTGAATTTAGGAGGCGGCGGAATTCTCATACTGGATATGCTGACCACAAAGAGCTTTTCAACCACCGACACGCCCTTGCTCGGAACCTCGTTGAAAGAGCAATTGGTGTTTTGAAGAAGCGATTCCAAATTTTGAAAGTGGCCAATCATTATCCCATAGAATCCCAAATGAAGATTCATGCAGCATGTGTTGCTTTCCACAACATCATTCGAGGCCAAAACGGTGATGAGGCGTGGTTGGATCACCAGCCACCATTTATTCCACCATCAGCCTTTGTTGATGTTCCGGATGGAGACGATGGTTACCACCAACACCAAGTTAACACAAACAGTGGAAATGCTTTTAGAGATCAGATCGCACTTCAGATGTGGGCTGATTATAACAACTAGTTATACATGTTATAAATGTATTTTTTTATTTGATGTATTGGAACTATGGTGCATTAATGTATCGGAACTGTGTATTGGAACTGTGTACCATTTTTTGTAATTTAAACAATAAATTTGATTGTGATGTACTATCTGTTGGTTCATTAATGTAGCCATGGTAAAAGAAACTTCAGCAAGGGCGAGTTGGAACCATGTACTTGAGAAAGGTCTGCTAGATATACTTGTAGAGCACAATGTTCCAATATATAGAGGTCAGAATGGGTGGGTTGCTGAAGGATGGAGAAGCATCACAAGTAAGTTCAATGAGAAGTTTCCAAGTACTCAGTTCACAAAGCAACAAATCCAGGAGAAGGAGAAAGATATGAAAGCAAATTACAAGGCAGTTCGAGATGCTCGAAATCTGAGTGGAACCGGTTGGAATGATGCTCTTCACATGATCATTGCTGAACCAGTAATCTGGGAAAAAATAAAGAAGGTAAAATCTTACTTTTGATGTATTTGTTTCTTATATTTGATGTATTTCTTTTGCAACATAATGATGATAACCATAGTTAAATTCAATAGACATATCCTAAGGTGAAGAAATTTGAAGGAAAACCATTCTTGCTCTACCCTACATTGGCTTCACTTTATGAAGGTATGTATATTTGTAGCAGCACCTTCTTGTAGCAGCACCTTCTTGTCCTGTTTAGCTGTTTTATGATGGGAACCAATTTATCTTCTTTGACAATATTAGACTTTCAGCAAAGCCTTTTTGATTCATTCCTGAACAAGTTTATTGTTGCTTTTTGGAGTAGGAAGTATAGCTACAGGAGATCTCAACTTTCTCTCAATTCCACAAGTCGATTTAACAAGTAATGATGTGTCTCCCACAAACTCATCCAGCAATCATCATGGTACCTTAAACCCCTTCTCTTCCAGTCTAGACGGTGGTCAGTCCTCTACTAGTATGAATGTCCAAGGTGTGTCGAGAGGGGATGAGCTTGGACCTACAGCTAGTGCTAGCTCTGGACAGAAAGAAGAACCAGTGAAGAAAAGGAAGCAAAGTCAGGTGGCTCTAGTGCTTGAAGAATACATGGATTTCAGGAAGAAACAAACTCAGAAATTTGTTGAAGAGATGAAAGAACCAAAGGAAGCTGATAAGTACTCCATTGCAAACTGTGTGGCTGCGCTAGAACCGATGGAAGATCTTACAGTTGCAGAGAAAGCAAAGGCACTACGGCTTTTCAAATGCGAGCTGAATCGAGAAATTTTTCTCAACACCAAGGATTTGAGTCTTCGAATTTTCTGGTTGAAAGATGAAATTGCTGCCATGCAGAAAACATAAGGTGCGTAACGAAGAACTGCAAATTGTGTGGCTGCAGTGTCCATTTGTTGTCTTTCATGAATCCAAATAAAGATAGACTTTTACGTTTCCAAATAGCTTTGTATGTAACCATCTGATTCATCTCACAGTGCAAGCATGTACTTTGCTTTTTATGCCTCTCAGAAATAAAATAAGCAGGTTGTATAACTATCCTGATAATCAGGTTACATGTACCATCCAGTGGTTTGTACACAGAGCTGACACATGCTCTACATTTGGTTTCCACATACACACAGAAGTACAGAACTTGGTTGCACTTGAACTCTTGTCAACTTGCCCATCATGATCAACGTATTTAATATGTATGTGTGTTGTCGCTAGGAGCAGTGGTATGAGCATTGGCAGCCTAACACTGTATGCTTTACTTTGTTGTCACAGTTTTTCCTTTTATGCTTCATGATGCACCCTTGTAACAACACTGTTTACTTCTTGTTCCTGTCCTCTCAATCTGGTGTGTCCAGCAAACAATTTTAGTGTCAAGTGTATGCTAAAAAACAGCAAACAATTTTATATTTTCAGTAAAGCCTTGTACAGATGCTTTTTAGTACACAATCAGAGTTAATTTGTAGCTGCTTCCACTAAAGAAATATCAACACTTTGTCAATCCAGTAGACTAGCTGAACTTTGCCAATCTGTGTCCAAGAAGCCTGTTTCTAGATGCTCTTTTTTTTTATTTGAAAAAATATCCAGGATGTACAAGGTACTAAACACATACTTCTCTTCTGCAGTACTGGCTTGGAATCTGGAGAGCTAATAGTAAGGGAATCAAAGTCAGAAATTACGACAAAATTGTGATGTTTTGGTTGACAATTGGAGTCATGATTTGCTACTTATAATTTATGAATTGCTAATATCGAATTGGCGTAATGTATGAGATTTTGAAAGCTAGTACTTTTAAGTATGTAATTTCTGTATGCATCATTGAATCTTCTCGTCAAGTGTCGAGATGTGAATGCACACAGTTTGAATGTTTTCGCTTACTCATTTGTATTTGCGAATTATCGGTGCTATTTTTATTTATTTCCTTGTTACTTTTCTTTATTTATCTATGATTTTTCGAGAATTAAGTTATGGCTGTACCGATGATATGTGGTATTTCAAAAGAAATAGACTAGACATATTGTGGAGGGTGTTGTTTTCTCTCCCTGCTGCAAATGAGTACAGCGGTTGGGGGATCTCCCCCGTGGGAAGCCCTTGCTGCCAAATGAGCACAGGGTTTGGGGAAATCATCCCTGTGGGAAGCGGGGATCCCTGGTGCCCCTCAGAATTCCCTGTGGGGATTTGCTACCCTGGTTTTCTTTGTCCCTGCTGCCAAATGAGCCCTTAGGAAGTTGTTCTTACGGACCCGGTTCTCCCCTAGCCTGACCCCGGTGGTCCCCATTCCTGCTCCTTGCCCGCTCCCCCGCTTGTTTCGCTCCGCTCCGCTCGCATATATAGTAGCTAGCCGCCTATCTCGAGACGCCAAACCCGCACCGCGTGTTCCAGAGACCCGCCGCCGCCGCCGCCGCCGTCTCTGGGTCCTCCGCGCCGAGGGAGAAGCGACCCGGCATTGCCGAGCGGAGCCGCACGACTGCCGCCGCCGCGCTCTCACCGGTACGTATGTCTGTCTGCGTTTGGTTTGGCTTCTTCCCTTCCGTGGGGTTCGCCCGCCGTCGGACGCTTCTTCTCTGCGGGATTTCGGAGTGGTTCCCGTTCCATTTTGACTTTTTTCCGGCAAGGGTATCAATCGCGGATTCTTTTCCCGAGAAACAATCGCATGGCTCTCGTCACATGGGCTGCTGTGTCATGGATTCTCCTCTCCACCGGTGGGATTGTTTTCCGAATTTTTCTTGGAATTTTACGCGGGTCAGTCATTTCGACCGGCCAGTGTAGCTAGTGTCGGAATTCGTTTGTGGTTCGAATTAATCGCCGAGAAGCTCTTGGCAAAACTTGATCACTTGGTGGAAATATAGTGTACTAGTGAGTACACACTTGAGTTGACCTGTTTTGCGACTTGTAAGTTGAGCTGTTCTTCGTGAGTCGTGTACACTTCATAAAGTCTCCTGTGTGTGTGTGTTGTCCGTGGAATCCGCATCAAATTGAATATACAATTTTCCACAGGTAATTCTCGCGGCGACTACTGATTCTCTCAAGGCTCTGTGCAAAGGTCAGCCGATGGATCTACTGAGGAAACCTTTCAAGGGAGTCGTCAACGATGTCAAAGGAAGAGCGTCTTGGTACAAGGACGACTGGGTTGCAGGCCTCCGAGCTGGCTTCCGGTGAGTTCTTTGTTTTAAGAAGAAGAAACCAACCAGATCATCTGCAGTCAGCTTGTACATGTAAATCACATCGGTCGCTCTGTTGTGCTTTCCAACGTATTGTATTGTCAGGATACTGGCACCTACCATGTACATATTCTTCGCCTCGGCGCTCCCTGTCATCGCCTTCGGAGAGCAGCTGAGCAACGAAACAAGTGAGTATGCTTCCCCTCTTACTTACTTACTTAATTAATTAATTACACCTACTGTGCTGCACTTGGGCTTGAACTTCATGTAATTTGTAACCACAAAGAAATTGGTTTCAGATGGTATTCTCAGCACGGTCGAGACGTTGGCATCCACGGCGATATGCGGCGTAATACACTCCCTCCTCGGAGGGCAGCCACTGATGATCGTCGGAGTAGCAGAGCCCACGATTATCATGTATACGTATCTCTACAACTTCGCCAAGAAGCAGCCGGGTCTGGGAGAACGGCTATATTTGGCTTGGGCTGGATGGTAGGTACTTACTAAAAAAATACTCCTAGTAGATTACGCCCAGTCCTCCTGTGATAGCGTTGCTTTGATACTATAAGCATAAACACCCTGTGTTTGGTTGCTGTTGACAGGGTCTGCATCTGGACTGCTATCATGCTGTTTCTTCTGGCCATGTTCAACGCTTCCAATGTTATAAGCAGATTCACAAGGGTTGCAGGAGAACTCTTTGGGATGCTCATCACTGTTCTGTTCCTGCAAGAAGCTATCAAGGTATATACGTACGCTGTGTCTAGCAAATCCTAGTTATTTGTACCGTTCAGAAGATACCTAGCTAACATGGACCCTGTGTCCCTATCTGTTGCAGGGAATTGTAAGTGAGTTCAGTATGCCAAAAGATGCTGAGATTGTTGACCGCAGTTCAGTGATATACCAGTTCCAGTGGATATATGTCAATGGCCTACTTGGTGTCATCTTTTCAATTGGCTTGCTCTACAGTGCGTTGAAGACTAGGCGGGCAAGGTCATGGCTGTATGGCGTAGGTTGGTCACACGTTTTCTACCATTGCTTCCCTTATCTTGTTTGTGTCTGTGAAAAACCGAACTCCACACATCTTCAAATCAACGACATCCTTTCAATTCACTAAGTGATAGGATTGAACCTCCTGGTTCAGGTCAGTCTTGAGCTTAGACTAGGCCGGCCAACCAAGAGAGTGGACGACCTGAGGGCATCTACCCTGTTTTTCAAAAAAAAGTGCATTTTAAACGCGATTTAAATTGTGTAAAACTTACGAAATAAAAATTTATGTGTACATCTCTCCGAAATATTCATGGGGCACAAAGTTTTGTGGAAAAGTGACTTTTTATTTTGCCTCCGCAAAAGAGCCAAATTTCGGTACTGAAAAAAAAATTCGAGACATTTTTTTTGTCATTTTTACGCAGACCAATAAAATAGTCATTTTTTGTGAAACTTTTTGCGCGCATAAATATGTAAAAAAAATTTGAATTTTTCTAACATTTAAAAATATGTTTTTTAAAAA
This sequence comes from Puccinellia tenuiflora, assembly GCA_012064385.1. Taxonomy (NCBI): domain Eukaryota; kingdom Viridiplantae; phylum Streptophyta; class Magnoliopsida; order Poales; family Poaceae; genus Puccinellia; species Puccinellia tenuiflora. The sequence continues at coordinate 252,374 of QRDG01002042.1, forward strand.
CAGGATAGATGCCCCATGTTCAGATATGCTTTTTCCGGCCAACCATGGGCTCATTTGGGGGTGGGTCAGGTCGGATTAAGGCTGGCCATATTAAGTGGGCTTCGGTTGAGCTGTTTCTTTGCAGCACTTATAGTCCCAGTATACCTCTCAAAATAAAACTTAGTCCCAAATGGGAGGTTTCTAAAGTTATGTTCCTTAAGCCCTTGAATTGATACCATTGTATTCTGAATCACCGTGCATTTGAGTTGCCATTGCAGGATGGCTTAGAAGCTTCATTGCCGATTACGGAGTGCCGCTTATGGTAATTGTGTGGACAGCGTTTTCATACACACTACCAAGCAATGTCCCTTCAGGAGTGCCTAGGAGGCTCTTCAGTCCACTTCCCTGGGAGTCAAGTTCACTGGGACATTGGACCGTGGCAAAGGTATTCGGTCAAATGATTTATGATTCCAGATGTGGAAATATTATTTATGGTCTTCCTAGTACAATTTAAATTAGTAGAGCTTTTATATTGCATTGCATAATTCTGAACGTTCTTTATGGTGTTCACTTACAGGATTTGTTTTCCGTCCCTCCAGCATATATTTTTGCAGCCATTGTGCCTGCTCTGATGGTTGCAGGACTTTATTTCTTTGATCATAGTGTAGCTTCACAGCTGGCTCAGCAAACGGAGTTTAATTTGAAGAAGCCTTCTGCTTACCATTATGACATTTTGGTACTTGGGGTCATGGTACGTGGTGTGCAAGTCGTTTAATCCGATATTGTGTGTGTTTACATCGACTCTTCTTTTGCAAATCTTTTTCATGGTTTTCTTAAGAACCATCAATCATTAGCTATATGTCAGCACAAGGTTCGAAAATCCACTTTTATTTCTCCCGTAGTACTGAAGAATGTGGATTAGTAGGGAGGGGCAATAGGGGGGCTGCATAGACACCCCTCCCCATACATCCTCAGTCCTGACTGCATTTTTAACTTCAAATTATGATATACCATGTTGCATTTCCTTCTCTCATATGATGCAAACTCTGCAGGTCCTACTATGTGGTTTTATTGGCATTCCTCCATCAAATGGAGTACTTCCTCAGTCCCCCATGCATACAAAAAGCCTTGCTGTCCTCAGGGGGCAGGTTAGTGAAATTCAGACTAATCTGTGTCTTATGGCACGATGGTCAGCTTTTCTCATCTGTCTTCTCGTTTTTCTGTCAATATAGTTGCTACGCAAAAAGATGCTTCAAACTGCGAAAGAGGGCATGGTGAACCGTGCGAGCAGGTTGGAAATATATGGCAAGATGCAAGAAGTTTTCATCCAAATGGACAGCGAACAGGATGTGAGTCATTTTGTCTCTGTTACTAAACTAGTTTATATCTTACTCACTCTGTACCGAATTATAACATGTTTTTTATATTTCAATGTGGACTGAAATAAGTGAACAAACACACTAAGTCACGTCTATATACACTTGATTTAGAAAAAAAAGTTAGAACATATTATAATTCAGAACGGAGGGAGTACCATGTTGTTAGCGTCCACTCAGGCAGCCCAACAGTTGGCCTACGTTCGGACGTTTATGCATACACGGTCCACAGTCCACTATAAGTGGAGAGCCCACTCTAACCCAAAAGACCGGAGTAAAGGGAGGAGGGATACTCTCCCTTATAAGCTGGTCATTGCCTCTTCTGTAGGCGAGGTGGGACTAAACATAAGCAGCCTCACCTTCTACAGAGGGGTCCTAACACATGTAATTTACCCTTCACAGGTTATCCACATCGACATTAGTTTTGTAGCTAATGATATTGCAGCAGTTGCCAGAACGACTTCTAGGTTGATGTAATGTAGTTGCTTCTGCATTCTTATTTTTTTCAAAGCATGATATGTGTGATGTTTCCATATATTAGTTTATTTTCGGTAATATTTGAACATTGATAATTCTGTTAGTAACATCATCAAGAAAAAAATCTTCACATCGCTAAAAAACATGTCGCGCAGGCTGAATCCGTTCACAAGGACTTGAAGAGCTTGAAAGATGCCGTGCTGCGTGAAGGCGACGAAGAAGGGAAATTGGCTGCAGAATTCGATCCCAGAAAACATATCGAAGCCCATTTGCCTGTTCGTGTGAACGAACAGAGGCTAAGCAACCTGCTGCAATCGCTACTGGTTGGTTGTTGTGTTGGAGCTATGCCCGTTATCAAGATGATACCCACTTCGGTCCTCTGGGGTTACTTCGCCTATATGGCCATTGACAGCCTACCTGGGAACCAGTTCTGGGAAAGGATACAGCTTCTGTTCATCGGAGCAAGCCAGCGCTATAAGTAACGTCTATTCTGCATATGTTCATCCGATGTGAACAGAAGATAACAGATTGTGCTAACCTGCGATGTTTGTAACCTTTGCAGGGTGTTGGAAGGTCCCCATGCATCTTTCGTGGAGTCGGTGTCATCAAGAACAATGGCTGTCTTTACGATCTTCCAGATTGTGTACCTCTTGATATGCTTCGGCACAACGTGGATACCGGTAGCAGGGATCCTCTTCCCGCTACCTTTCTTCCTTATGATCCTCATAAGGCAACACCTACTCCCAAGGTTCTTTGAGCCGAGTGAATTGCGGGAACTGGACGCGGCTGAGTACGAGGAACTCGAAGGGGTCTACCACGAGCACATGCTGGTACAAGTTCAGCTTGCACAGATCTCTGACAGTTTAATTTTTTGTCGGTCCAGTGTATGTTTCACTCTACAATTAATCCCCTGAGGAGCCTGGCATCCTTTGTTAATCTGAAGCAAAGCTTGTGTTTCCACACGCAGGAGGAAGATGGCTCTATTTCAGGAAGCTGTGACAGCCGAAACGACGCTGAGATCTTGGATGAGCTCACAACAAACCGTGGAGAGCTGAAGCACAGAGCTGTAAGCCATCGTGAAGACAGGCGCCTTCAGGTAAAAGAACTGGCCATGGATGACATCGTAGAGTGAGGGTTTTGAAGCTATCTAATTCAATTTGACACTTTTAACCTCACTTTGCAGATCCATTCAAACGCTGTTCAACCAAGTGCGTGAAGATTGAAAGATGTTGTGAGGCCTCAAGCAGCAGTTCGGTACTGAAATACACTATTGTTACTGTAGCCATGATGATTGTGTACGGTACAAAGTAAGATCAGGTAATTAGCAGTGAGAACAGATTGAAGAAAGTTTTGTGGATATGAAAGGGAAGCTTGTCACTATGGTAATGGGTAGAAGTAAAAAGAGTAGCCCGTTAGGTAAACTGTTGCTCCGTGACCTGTTGCCTGTGTACCTAGTTTGCTCTGTGTGACTGCAAAATGTTCATATTTATACGAGACAAAATTAATCTATTCTACCTGCATTTTGGTAGAATAGGAACAGCAGAAGGTCACGCGCAAGTGTTTGCGCAGTTAGGATTTGGAATCGAGAGGATGGGGAAATTTCTATTCGGTTTCACGCCTATCATACCGCTTCACATTGTTGGGAAAACCACGTGCAACTCTACTCTCTCACCCCCCCCCCCCCCCCCCCCCCCCCCCCCCCCACCCCCTCCTCAAATGGTCAGATTCTGGGACCCATGGTGCCACGTCATCAAAATATGCCTCCAACTCGTAGCAATAACGGGTGGAACAAATTTTTGAACCCAAAATTTTTGATTCCTGCGTACAGTGACCATTTCGTGCATTTCAGACAAGTCAAGTACTGTATATGCAGTTTACGCAATGAAATATTCGGTTATGTTTCTTAAACATAAACATGGTCGAGAAATAGTTATTTTAAAATTTTATTAATATAGGTTGCTACCAACATTGAAGACTGTTATTTCTTAATTTGACTCAGCGTTAATATTGCACACATTTCCATGCAGCTGCAGCATACTACTCCCTCCATCCTCAAATAACAGTACTTTCAGGTTTTGTTGTAAGTAAAAAAAGAAATTGATCAACTTTATAAAAAATATAGCAATATTTATGACATCTAATTGATATATTATTAAACTACATCTGAAGATGCACCTATAGCGATATTAATTAGTGTCGTAAATATTGCTATTTATTTTATGAAGTTGGTCAAAACTTAAGAAAATTTGACTTTGGACAAAATCTGAAAATACAGTTATATAAGGAACAGAGCGAGTACACGGTATATCAGGGTGAGTGATGACACATAAGCAAGCGGAATTTCCGAGTTGGAGACTTGAGAGAAATCGGTTAATTAGATGCAACGTAATGAAAACAGTTAATTAGATGCACAAGATCCATACGTACCCTTCTAGCTATTTATATCAAGGAAAAATCTAGCTATATATACTGTAGTACTATCTAAACTTCACACCTACAAGACCAATTTCTCATGTAAAAAATTGGGGTAATTGTGGGAAAAGGGCTTAGAACTCCACAGCGTTCTTCTTGATTTCAACTTCGATACTGAACTTGGTCACCGTGCCACATTTCCAAAATACGCAGTAATTCCTTTGAATCTGTGTTGCACATAGTTCTCTTCGCTCTAAAAAAAACTTGAATGTCAGGGTATCTTACTAGGATGATTTAGCTGTACAATCTTCATGAAGGATGCAACCAAAGGTCAGGAAGAACGGTAGAATCAGGCATACCTCAAAATCTAAGGGAGGAGAAGACAACCAGCATAGCTCCTCTACTTGGATCATGTCCACATTCCGTGGCAAGAACATGATGATATTAGGAGCAATTTTCTGAGCTGCCTGAAATAATGTGTGCCTGCATACAAAACCATATACCGACAATACAGTTGGTGCAACACTTTTCAAAGTTATTAAAGATTGTTTGTATACAGAGTAAGTGCCTTGCCAAAAATAGTTTAAGGAGCAGCATACCCATCTTCTGGCTTCAGCATATCGAGGGTGTAGATAGGAGTCTGATTGTATGATGGCCCTCCCCATGGAGGTGAAAGGAACACCAAATCTGCCTGGTGTAATAGCAGTAATTAGAAAAGTGTAATATTGAAATGGCTACTCAGTATTGCTAGTTGGATCGGGCAGTGGTTCTTTGTGAGGTTTATCGCATGAAGCTCACTATACGAAGGAGAAGGTTTTCGATTGAAACTGGACTGCAGGAAGAATGAAGTGTTGCTAGCTAAAACCTAAAAGGCCTTCAATTTAAATCGGTTGGCTGGTAATAAGCAAAGCTAAAAGGGGGCACGTCAGTGTTTTTCTGAATGATGAACAAGGTAGGAAATACTACAGTAGCAAAGACCTGTGGAAGAAAGGGCCTCTCTCCGTTGCTTTCCAATTTAGTCGCTGATAAACTGACAGCGATGTTAAGCCGAAAGGAATGGGCACATCAGTAGTTTTAACTTCCAATTGGGGTGTTTGATCTTAAGTACACTCACGATGCCTTCTGCTATTGGCCTATGAAGTTTGCCCTGTATGTTTTGAGACTATATCTGGCGTCGTGATCAACTTCAAGAAAAATACATGATCTATCTGGATGAGGGCATGAATCGCAGTTTTATTATGCTAGTTTCCAATCAAATATCTGGGGATTCATATCAGCATTGTCAACCTAGTAAGGGGCTGATAAACTTCAAAAAATATGTGGGTGCTTGGGCAGCACAGAAACTATCTTGGGTTGGGAAAGCAACTCTGCTCAGGGCATGTCCCAACCCCAACCATGTGTACACTTTGAACGTCAATTTTGGATCAGAGGGTTCATGGAAGATGTGGAGAAGACAGGAGGAAATTTGGGGCATGAAGCTCTCTATACGAAGGAGGAGGTTTTCATTTTGAAACTGGACTGCAAGAAGAAATACAAGAAAGCTAATTAAAGAAGTGCTCCTTCAATTCAAATCGGTCGGCTGGTAATAAGCAAAGCTAAAAGGGGGCAGGTCCGTGTTTTACTGAATGATGAACAAGGTAGGAAATACTACAGTAGCTAAGGCCTGCAGGAGAAAGTGCCTCGCTGCATTGCTTTTCAATTTAGTTGCTGGCGAACTGACAGCGATATTAAGTCAAAAGGAATGGACACATCAGTAGTTTTAACTTCCAATTGGGGTGTTTGATCTTAGTACACTGACGATTCCATTTGCTATTGTCCTATGAAGTTTGCCCTGTACTTTTTGATAATATATATCTGGCCCCGTGATCAACTTCGAGAAAAGTACATGATCTACCTGAATGAGGACATGAATAGCAGTTTTATTATACTAGTTTCATATCAAATATCTGGGGACTCATCTCAGCATTGTGAACCTAGTAAGGGACTGATATACTTCAAAAAATATGGGGGTGCTTGGGCAGCACAGAAACTATCTTAGGTTGGGAAAGCAACTCTGCTAACCATGAGTACACTTTGTTCGCCTACTTTGGATCAGAGGGCTCATGGAGGATGTGGAGAAGATCAGGAGGAAGTTTGGGCATGCTGATCTTGACAGAACTAGACTAAAATCGACAATCTAGTGGTAAAGAAAATAAATATGATGCAGTAGAGAAAAAATGCGAACACGAATGACAAAGTTGTTTGGATACTAAATCAAGTGTGGGAACAGAAGCTTCATTGTGACACTTGCGACAGACAATACCTATGTATAATTCAGGCATACCAAGCTTATTCAGTAACTAATTATGCATCTCCAACGCATCAGAATTGGTAAAACACAGTCGTAAATTAAAAGTACATGTCACAGCTGTTGGTAGTGTGGAACTTGTTTACTTTGTAACTCACATTACTATTCGCACTACTGAAATCCACACATGACGATGATGAATAGGTCATGTTCGTCAAGCAAAACTGAACAGGCATGTTGTACCTTCAAGGAAGGCGCGAGCCGGAAGAAATCGCCGACGACGAACTCGATCATGCCCTCCACGCCGTAGATCCTGGCGTTGTGCCTCGCCAGCTCCACCTTGCGGGGATCGATCTCCACCGCGACCACGTAGCAACCCCTGCACGTACGAGAACGAGAGATGCCGGCGACGCGACGGGATTAGCGGGAGAACGAACGAAGCGACCTGGAAACGAAAAGGCAGGGAAGGGGGAGGTCCAGCGGCGGGCGCGTACCTGGCGGCGAACTGGATCGAGTTGCCCCCGACCCCGGCGAACGCGTCGACGACGAGGCAGGCGGGGGAGGCGCGGGCGGCCTGCGCGGCGGCGATGGCCTCCGGGGTGGCGGAGTACCAGCCCTCGGCGTCCATGCGCACGCCGCAGTCGTACAGGGAGAAGAGGCTGTGCCGGTGGGACCAGTACTTGCCCGCGACGGCCTCCGCGGCGGCATCAGCGGTATGCTCCTCCGCCTCCGGGCGCTTCGGCTTCTGCGGCGTCTCGACCTCGTGGGTTCGGATTGCGCATCTCCGCGGCTTCTCGGAGGTCCCTAGCGGTGGCCGAGAGGAAGAGGAGGGGGAGACGGCGACGAGGCTGCGCTGGCGGCGACGGCGGGGGATTTTCGGAATGGCGGCGAGCAGGCGAAGGAAGCGGTGGCGGTGGGGCACATTGGGGAGGAGCGTCACGGCGTTGGGTCGGCGGCGAGCGATGCGTGCTGTGGCCCTCGTTTTCGCCATCACTGAGAGAGAGACAGTAATGCGCCGTACTCTCCTGTGCTGACCGCCGAGGGACTTTGGACTAGAGACCATGCGTTGTTGGCTTGTTGCTCTACGGCAAATTAGAATTTGAATTTGTAATGTCAATTAAGAAAAGGATTTGAAATGCCGCCGCTTCAGGTTATGGTCTATGAATATCGCTACCCTACGTCCCTACCTACGCAGGAGGTGCTCCTAAAATAGCTCCTTTGAAAGAAGTTAACAAAATATTCGTTGTACAGCATGTCTGGAATCTGAGCCATCATTCTCATCAACATTATCACGATGCATCAAAATTCTCACGATAAACAGACAGTTTAATGTTATGGACAGTGATTTTACAAGCGAGAGTACACCCAGTCCACATGAGACAACTCACTACAACAACAGTACACAACATGCTATCACACGAGTTCCACAATTCTGGTGGGGAAACAAAATCCAGACATGCAAGTTTCCTCACATGTTACAACCCTGCCCGCAACTGAGATGCATTTTTCTCCTTTCGAGATGGCAGCTGAGATGGATGATGTACTCATTGCAGCATGGGGCAGAGACACTTAATTTAGATGGCAACTGAGATGCATTCGGTGCAGCAACTGGCTCCACAGATCAAGCACAGGATTTCGGTGTATTTTCTGAGTTCCTGCACAAGATACGCAGCACATCTTAGTTCCACAAGATATGGACCGTCACCAAAGAAAATAAGATGGTAACAATCACTAACTTGGGCAAGGTGAGAAACGGAGGGCATGAACTTACTATAGACGTTGACAGGGCTGTTGCTCCCCAAGGCTGGGAAATCTGGCCACTGTAGATGTGATGAGATTTACAGGTACTTGGACAGCCAAGGAAGATCTGGGGACTCCTTGAGGGCAAAGGTCACATCGTCGCTGCCAACCAACAAAAGGGGATATTAGTAAATGGGAAGAGGTTCACACAGATAATAACAGCTTTTTAACTGTATTGTGGTTCAAGGGTTTCGGTGGAGCTAGGTTAATGGGGAAACACCTCCTTATTCTTGTTCAATGGAAATTGGGTATCTATGAATCAAACATAACTGATCCCCAATCTTTTTTTAACAGAAGAAGGGTCCCGAAGAACCGAGAACTGCACTAAACAAACGGTGACCGCTTACAGCTTACAACTGGACCTCAAACACAGAAAGTAAATTGCAATTGGGTCCTAATCAACTCCTCCAATCCAATAATACTGACGCCGGGGACAAGACAACTTGGGTCGGCACAACCTCCACAGCATCTTCTCCAGCAAGAAGAAGCCACAGACTCAAAGTCGAAGCTGAATTGCCTCCATATTGGCATCCAGGCCCAGAGGAAGAAGAAAAGCCACACCTTGGCTACAAGGCGACGAAGACCAACAGCCGCCATAGCTTGCACGCGAACGCCTTGGTGGATCACCTCAGGCCTAATCGGCCGCTTGCACAACACTGCTCCACCCCTATGCCTCCTCCATCACCACGATGGCAGCAAGAAGCAAGAGGTAGCACTAAGGAATCCCCAGGGACAGGATCCGCCTTCAACCACCACTTCCCACCATGGGAAACGACCTGGGGTGCCCACCAACTGCCGCTCGCAGATGCCGGCATGACGCCAAACACCAGAAAGATAGCAACAGCCCGAAACATTGCCCTAGACCTAGCCCTACAACTACTCTGTATAAGGATTCGACGGCCTCCAAATCCATCCCCACACCGACCGGCATGGCTACCAGGTGCGAGAGGAAGAGGAGACAGGAGACCCCAGGCGACTCTACTAATCCCTAATCTAGCAGAACCTATTTCATTTATTTTTATATATCTGGTTGGTAGGCATAGTTTATGCATTGGACTCTTGGCCCATCCGTATAACAAATTGATACTCTTAAAAAAAATGGCTGCGGATGGTTGCTGCCTTCATGCTGTTCTGTAATGCATGCATGTTTCAAAGGGTAATGCGGTTTTGCAAGCTAACCTTGGGTAGTTGAGCTGCAGCTTCTGCAACTTATGCTTTGTGCCTTCCTCGCAGAGAACGATCTTGCTCTCACCAAGCTTGCAACTGCATGAGCAACTTAGAAATATTTGTTTCTGGAGAACACTAAACCGAAACAAAATATGCATTGACAACAGAGGATGCAGCATTATGGGCTAAGGGTTTTTTGCCTTTTTCTAATGGTAAATGCATCATAGGTGGGAAAATAATGAGACTGGTAGAGAATGTACACAAATAATAGAGCTATGGATCGGTAGTCTAATCCTAAAAAAACACTACGTGTTCCAACATGTATAACCTAAAAGGAAGCATTCTTTTCTGAGTTGTTTCCATGTAACAATTTCATTGCGATGGAAATACCTTTTTGTGTGATGAATCAATGCCACAAAGAATATGCAGCTAACTAAACTAAATGCGGTAGTTTCCCAGCAGTAAGACCGACTTATCCTTCATTACAAGAACATCAAGATCAAGATTAGCATTATAAGAAAATAGCCATCATTGTCTTTCTTGAATACTCAGTGCAGGGCCAACAAAGTAAGGTAGAAAAACTGAAGCGCTTGAAGACACAGAGCACCATTATGATTCCGTAGTGCCTGCATGACCTTTAGCACTTTTGCACAATCAACCTATCATATAAATTTCTGCTTGCACAAAGCTTGGTGCTATATTGGTAAAGGAAACAAGAACGTAACACAAACATGCACTGGACCAACCAGTGTGTTCCTGCAACGATGAATCGATGATAACTCTGAAGATAAGGAAACAGCATTCCCAATAATGGTATGAATCCTCTTGGAACAAAATGGCAATGCAGCGACATTTATAACAATGCACCTAAGCAAAGGCAACACTAACACTATCCACACCATACATGATGACACTGTTAAGGGGTATTAGTATATGTGCAATGCAACCATACGTAAACGCAACATTAGCACAGCTTAATGCCATGTGAATACTGAGTACAGACTAAATCAGAATCTGTTGAATCGTTACTGGGCTTTATATTTCTGGCCCATGTGGCCCATTAACTCACGTGACCCAGAGGGGTATATAAGTGGTGCTGCCTATGTGGAAACCCTAAGGGCTCAAGACATACACGTTGGTGGCTGCTGCTCCTAGGTTAGCCACTCTCATCTTCTACATGGTATCAGAGCACTAGAGGATGGAGGGGGGTGGCGCTGGAGATGAAGATCCAGTGAGTGGATCTGTTGGAGGCTGCGAGGGACTTGGTGGTTCTGCATCAGGAGGTGTAAGGGAAGTGTTGTGGTCAGGCTGAGCCATGGGAGACGATTTGGCAAAGGCACTGGACAGGCTGGCGGAGATCCTCACCGCCAAGACTACAGAGGCTACGGCTGGGGTCAGGTCAGCAGATGGGGCTCTACTTGCTGGAGCCTCACAGGTAGAGGGGGTGCAGAAGCTTGAACTGGCACCAAACGAGATTAAACTGGAGGGTGTTAGCAATTATTTGAGCTGGTCTAGGAGAGGACGGCTGTTGCTGAAGTCGAAAGCTTTGGAAGGATATGTTCTGGGAGAAGTTGCTGAACCTGTTGAGAAGCAGGGTGCCGAGTGGAAGAAATGGAGCACTACTGATTCAGGAATACTTGCGTGGTTGCTCAGCTCTTTAACCCCGCCAGTTGCTGCATCTGTTGAGGCACTGGCTACTGCAAAAGAGGTATGGGAAGCTTTGTCTCAGATGTATTCTGGTAAGGGAAATGTGATGCTTGTTTCTCAACTTGAGGATAGACTGCATGATCTCACTCAAGGTGAAAAGTCAGTGATGACTTATGTGGGGGAGCTGAAGCAGTTGTGGGCAGATTTGGATCATCTTGATCCTTTGGTGCTTGCCCATACTGAATGTGTTGTGGCAGCAAAGAAATGGATTGAAGGCAAGCGAGTGCTCAAGTTTTTGAAGGGTCTGAATCGAAACTTTGAGAATAGGAGGGCGAATCTGATGCATGAAACTCAGTTGCCTTCACTTGAAGCTGCTATTGCCGCTATTGCACAAGAGGAAACAAGACTGAAGTGCAATGAAAAAGGGGAATTTACACAAAGGCCTGCCTATCTTGTGTCTGAGCGGCAGGAGACCAGAGATTGCTTCAACTGTGGAGTAAGTGGCCACCTTGTCCATCAATGTACAGCTCCACCTCGCCGGGGCAGAGGAGGTTTCAGAGGCAGCAGGTACAGCAGGGGATACTATAGAGGTGGTAGAGGCAGAAACGGAGGAAATTACTACCACAACTCAGGCGGTCCACAAGGAGGGGCCAGAGCCCATATGACATTTACAGAGGGAGGTAGATCAGTAACTCAGAATCAGGGAAGTGTTGAAGGGGAAGTGAAGAAAAATGAACAGCAAGGAGAAACGAGCTTCGGGCAGTTTGCTCATTTTGTCTACACCAAAGGTAATACAGAAAATGTCTCTCTAGCTGCTCATAAGCTTGATTCTGATTGGGTATTAGATTCTGGTGCCTCAAGGCATGTTACTGGTAATAGTAGTGAGTTTGAGATGTATAATCAGTACCCATCTACATACCATGAAACCATTCAACTGCAGATGGTACTGCTCAATCTGTAAAGGGTGTTGGAGATGTCCAGTGTTCATCTAACATAAAGTTATCCTCTGTCCTACATGTGCCTGCATTTCCAGTGAGCTTGATCTCTTTGAGTAACCTGGTGGATCAGATTGATTGCCGCATTATTCTTGATAAGTATATGTGTTTAATTCAGGAGAGGATGACTGGAAGGAAGCTTGGGGACGGAATCAGATGTAGAGGGCTATGGTACCTGGACCGAGAGAAGCCTAAGTTGCTGGGATACTCTGTGGTGCTCGCAGCGGTCCAAGGTGATAAAGAGAGCAAGGCCATGATCCATCATTGCCGAATGGGGCACATTTCTTTTGATAAGATGAGCAGAGTTTGTCCTGATGTAATGAGTGGAGTAGACATGAACAAACTGAAATGTGATGCATGTGAGTATGCTAAACATACTAGAACATCTTATGTGAGTAAGGGGCTGAGAAGTATAGCTCCCTTCACTCTTGTGCACTCTGATGTATGGACATGTCCTACTATGTCGATTAGTGGAATGAAATATTTTGTAACCTTCATTGATTGCTATACCCGCATGACCTGGGTGTATCTTTTACGCCACAAAGATGAGGTGTTTCAATGCTTTCAGGACTTCGGTGCATATGTAAACACTCAATTTGGAGTGCAGGTGCAAATGCTCAGGTCTGATAATGGGACAGAGTATGTTAACAGCAGATTGCAGATTGTTTAACAAAAGGACTGGGAACAAAGGAATGCAACTTGGCTTGTGACAAGATGGGGATGATAGATATATATCACCCATCTTGAGGGGGAGTGTTGAATCGTTACTGGGCTTTATATTTCTGGCCCATGTGGCCCATTAACTCACGTGACCCAGAGGGGTATATAAGTGGTGCTGCCTATGTGGAAACCCTAAGGGCTCAAGACATACACGTTGGTGGCTGCTGCTCCTAGGTTAGCCACTCTCATCTTCTACAGAATCACTTACCAGATTTTCAGGAGAGTATCATATCCAGGCAATAGTTCTCCATTGACGTGGCACCAAGAGAAAACAGTCGCTGCCAGCTACAGGATAAAAGGAGACCCCATCAGATTTTTTTCTTCCAATGAACCTACATTGCAGGCACTCTTTCTAGTTTCCAGATGGGAATAACTTTCATAAGAGCAGGATTGTTAACAAATGGATATTAATTCAGTAACAGAAAAGGACATTCATTAGGTGAACTGTGAATGGACGCTGACATAATGAAAACTTCTGTAGCAAGCATGAATGCATGAGACAAAAAAAATTCAAGTCTCTAATTTACATAAGAAACTCAACCAGAGAAGAGGCTGGAAAGACCTATTGGTTTTATAGAGGAATAGTTCAACAAGAGACTGATGGTTTTTCACTACAGACCAATATACCGATCTAGGGAATAATCAGAACTGTGAAGTCATCGAAACAACACAAATTTACTGCATGCATAAACGATAGAGCTAAGGTAAACCAGCCTTTTTATTTGAATTCAGGTATAGTAAAGTAAACTAAGGTGACATTTGAGGCCTAGGTCGATTAGAATATTAGAAACCAGTAGGTTCTATTAAGAGCTAGGCGCTAAATCGCTAATTGAGCGTTTTGTCTCCGCTTTTCACTTTTCTAAAGAATTAAAGCGCTAAGCGCACGTTTAAGCGCAGTTGAGCGCTAGGCATTTTGCTCCGCTCAGCGCCTAAGCGAGCTTAAGCGTGCGCTTAAGCGCACTTTTTATAACCACCACTGCATACTAGTAACAGTTCCAGCTAAAGGTTGTGGCAGCTGGCAGACACGAATTCAGAAAAAACTTAGTGGTAAGCAAGGACAGTTGCCTACAACAGGTCGACGAGGGAGTATGACTGAATTTAGGTACTCCCTCCGCTCCATAATATAAGACGTTTTAGAAAGCTAGTTTAGCTTTCTAAAACGTCTTACATTATGGAACAGAGGTTGTAATAAAGTAAGAAGGGGTTGACTAAATTCATCAGAAAAATTAACCTAAGAAAAAAATAGTGGATTCAGAAGGAACAGTTGTAAGGGCAACTTTTTCTGCATGACTGCAAAGCTAAATACCAACATCAGAATTAACAAAAATTGTGCTCACCTTATCAAAGAAGACTTCACCTAGGCCACTTCTGTATAATTCGTGAACCATAGCAGCCAATATAATTTTTCCAAATTTTGGGCAGTTCTTCATTACCTGTAAGGAAAAGTTGGTAATGTAAGGTTTGACGGTCAGCTAGTATTACTATTTAATCTGGCCAGGGAAGAAAAGTGCATGTGCTTACCCTAACTGAGAGAACTGCTACATATCAAAGCCAACACAAAGTACGAGTTCAGATAGAGGCAATTGTTATCTCCACTTACTTGAATATGCGGTGCCTGAAAAACTTCTTGAATTGCGTCTTCTATATCACCCATGCAAACAGTACCATTTCCTACAAGTATATTGGACAGATGTTCAGTGTGCTATATATTGGACAAGTATATTGAACAAATGGAGGGGGGAGGGGGGAATAAGAAAAACATTGCATAAACCTAAGTAACACATTTATGAATAGGTTTTCACAATTGTAGTACATGCAGACGGTACCTCTATTCGCAGAAGAGGGGGTCTGTCCAACCTGTTGAAATTGTTTAACACGGTAGTCCGCAAACTCTGCTGCACGTCTACAAATTTCTAAGGCCCGCCTAGCATCACCGGACATAGCAGCTACCTGTATGAAAAGGCAATCTACTCAGATGAATGAACATGAATGCTAACAGAAGTACAGAACCCTAGATGGTTTAATCTTCTTACTTGACAGAACAGAGAAGCTAATTAGTTGGCAGATAAGGATAAACAACTGCTAATTTAAATTTATTTTTTGCTCCAGAAATTAACTTCTTTCCTCATGCTATGAAATGATGAAACTCAGTGGTACAACGACATGTCATGTTGACTGTAGTAGCAATTGGCAACTATACTCAATGACACCACACTGCATTGCTGAACTCTTTATTCCACTAACTTCCATTCTTGATTTTTAGGTGCTGCACGTCTGTAGATTTTTTTATGTTGCCTCTTTAGGCTTGTAAATACACTGTAAATACTCTCCTGGCTTTTCAATGAAAAGAAGCGCAAGCCCTTGCGTTTTCTCGAAAAAAAAATGGAACTGAAGGAACTATTCTTTAAATAGTTTCTCAGCAAATCTCCGAGTAAATAACAGAAACAATCATCATCGACGAAAAGATACAAATATACAAGTATATAATAGAAATATATACACTTGATACAGTGATCCAAAGTTCCAAACCTTTCTAGAAGCAAACTCAATAGCTTGATCTTCGAAGGCATCGATGCCCTTAAGACGGCTTGTTATGATTTCTTGCAGTTGCCGATAGTTATAAGGGCCAAAACACAGTCGTTGGATACCCATCCTGCTTGAGATACGAGGCAATAGTTTTTCTGGAAGATCCATTGTGTTTGCTATACCTGCATTCAGTATGAACACACCAAAGAATAAATAATAGGCTAGATATAAAAATCACAAATCAAGACAAAGTTATAGGTACCTATAATAACTAGGTTTGAATTTGGCTTGGTGGGCCAATCAAGAATGTTATACAGCACCTGATAAAAGATGAGTCCAAATGTCAATGAACATGGAACATTGCAAAACTATGGGAATATGAGGAAAATTTTCAATAACGAACTAAAAATCTATATACAACAACTTAATAAGTTCAGCTAGATTATATTACCGACTGATTTCTTGTCAAAAGAAGATCAAGCTCATCGATGAGCAAAATAATTGGTTGATTTGCTTGCTTTCCAATCTTAGAGCCATCTGAAAAGTGCTCAGTTAAATAATGAAGAGCTTTCTTCCATCCGACCCTATGCCCACTCAACTGTTCATATATAACCTGCATATTTTATAAAGTGTTATAAGTCTATGTTAACTGATAAGCGAACGTATAAGCTATGCTTGAGTAGGAATTTGCCATGTCTTAATAACGAACTTAGAAGTTTGTATACCTTGTAGATATTCTCTGGAGAAGCTAATTTGAGACCATTGATTTCTATAAAACAATAGGGCCTCAGAGCTCCAGAATCAAATTCAGATCTCAACCTCCTCATGACTGCAAGTACACTCATAGTCTGCCAGTCAAAGCAGGTGCAGAAAATGCAGTTTAGAATTCAGCCGCAGCAGAAGAAACCAAACCATCACCACGGGCATGAAATTAAGGTTGGTTACCTTGCCAGTACCAGGCACACCATGAATATAAAGGCAGCGTCCTAGACATTGGTCATTGCAGATTGCATCCTTCACAAATGTAGATATCTCCTGCATTTCTCTGGCACAAGACTTCTATTCAGTAACAGTTTGCAAGAAGTTGATGAAACATGCAACAAACATGAATAGCCATACTTATCCCTGCAAGGCAATGACTTGGGAAGAGTAGCCAATAACAGTGTAGCTTTCGCCTTCTCCAGAGCAGTCTTTTGATGACAGCGAACATGCTCAGGTATTTTTCGGATCCCAATCTTTTGCAGGCCATATATCCTCCCTTTCCTTGAATTCTACGAACAAACATGCATTTCAGTAAAGTAATGCGGAAATACAGAGGCAGAGGGACTTCATCTGAAAATACAGGGAGAGGGAGGAAGAGTTAGTACAGCAGCCAATCCATGGGATTGGTTCCTTTTGGTCGAGCAACGTGTAACTGGTTCATCCTCCTCATCGAATTCTGAATCTTCATCAGTATCACTGACATAATCATTATCAGCATTGTATGGCTCGTCATTAGGATCTTCTTTTGTCTACATAAGAGTGCAAGGACAAGATCACTAGCAATTCACTATACCACAATGATAATCCAAATCTCTGTGAACAGAATGTCACAGCTCTGAAGTTTAAGAAGATGTACCTCAGGTTCATCATCAATATCTGCTAGACGCTTAAAATTATGCCAATGTACATCATACTCGTATTCACAATAAAATACATCATCTCCTTCATTAGTGGCATCCCTAAACTCTTTGGGGCTCATGACAAAACAATGTCTAAGGATAGTTTCCATCTTTAAAAGCCACAAGAACAAATAAAGTACAATCAATAACATGGAAAAACTAAGGAACCAAACATAGACAAGAAAAACACTAATCACCTCAATGTCTGCAAGATCATTGGTACGATAGAGCTCTCTCCGCAAATTATGTGGCTGCCTTCCTGCTGCGGTCTCTTCAGGAATAGTGTACCACCTCACCTTTGCCCAGAACTCTCCATCTGGCTCCCTCCATAAACTGTTGCACATTATTGCTATTTGGTAAGTGAAGTCGTGAATTGCCCAGTGGTAGTTAATAACAGATTAACAGTAACTAGAATTGTAATTATAACAACAAGTGTGCCTAAAGTATATTCCTGCATTCTTCTACCATCCTGGAACATCATTGTAGGTTGAAACCTTCTATTGTTGATGTGGGTGGGGGGTCAGACCGGTAGCAAAATGAGGTCTTGCACCCTAACTCGAATACAAACTCCACGGCTAAAGTTAAGTTTACGCACCATCACCTAGTAATTGGACATGATATTCTACAATTACTATTATCATGAAATACACCAACCAGACACGCTATTCCACATCCTTTTCTCAGAAAAACACATCAGTACACACCAGCCCACCACTACTGTGAACTGCCAACACGCTTCAGTTCTGCAAACTTTTCCAAATCCTATTGCAATGTGACCAACAATAGCTAATTCTCACATGAATAAGAAAACCAATTCACAAATCACCACAAGAAACTTGGAACCTCCTCTAAATTCGAGTGCCACTAACCTCTCAATGCGTGCAGCCCACAAATCGCTGGAGAGAAGCTTCTCTTTGGCCGTCCTCCTGATCCTCTTCCCAACCGGTGGCTTGGGTCTGTCAATCGCCCTCCCCGCACGCTCGGCTTCGCAGTATGGGCACGACCAATCCCCCTCCGGCACACGCCGCAGGGGCGGGCACACGCACCGCAGGTGGAACCCGCCGAGACAGGCGTCGCACTCCACCATCACCCCGCCGCTGGTGCGGAAGCACACGCGGCACTCCTCCTGCTCCGGGTCCTCCGCGTCAGACTCCGCCCCCTCCGAGCGCTTCACGTACACGTCGTCTCCGGCGGCGAACTCCCCACCGTCGTACACCACCTTCCGGTATTGGACCCTCTTCTTCGGCAGCCGCCTCTGCCGCTTGGGCTCGGCCTGGGTTGGGGTTTTGGGCGACGGCGCAGCAGCCCGCTTCCGCTTGAGGGTGGGCGTAGGCTTGGGCTTCACCGGGGTCTCCGAGAGGTCCTTGGTGGGGGTCTCCAGGAGGCGGCGGGATCTGCGGACGGTGGCGGGGGTTGCCGGAGACATCGGCGGCGGCGGCGAGACGACGGATTTGGACTTCCGTCTGGGCGTAGGCTTGGACGGGGTGGAGAATTCCATCTGGGCGGCGGCGGTGGCGGCGACGGTCTTCGCCGGAGTGGATTTGAGCTTGGATTTGGATTTGGATCTAGTCGGGGTGGCGCAGAGATCCATTTCGGTCCCTCGCCGGAGGCCGGGAGGGAGGCGGGGCAACGGTTATTTGAAACGGAGGGGGGCGGATGGGATGGACGGAGCTAGGGTTTGGCGGTTTGCCGCCCGAGAAATTTATCCAATAGAAACCCAGTTTCAACGGAAACATATGGAAATTGGCGTGTGGCGTCCGATCAGAGATGTGCGGTACAAATCAATCTCACTCATCACACTAATGGTGGCTATCAGGCCGACCCAGCCCCGGCAAGGGCACGAACACTGCCCGATTCCTATTGTGCCGAGCCGGGCCCACGTGCCTCGTTCCGGGAAAAAGCCCGGCCTGGCTGTTTTGGTGCCCGGCTCGGCACGTCACCAGCATAAAAAGAACTAGTAAATGTGCACGTGCAATGCACGTATAATATTTATTTTTATTTTGCACGTCATAGTTAGCAAGTTCTTCAAAAACAGCAGGTATAGACAACAGGGAAAGAAAACAAAGGCAAAATTAACGTTCACTGGATTTGCCCAACACAATATGCATGATAAGATACTAAGCATGGAATTCCACCAAACTGATGCACAACCTAATTGTAATTTTCGCATGCCAATTCTTACCACAAGTACTGGATGACCAAATTCTGTCTTATTGTACATGTAACATGATAGGCAGTCTTACACATGTAACCATGTAACCAACAACCTCAACACAATATTCACCAGTACTATCTGAATGGGCAGAGGGAGGTTTGAACCACTGCTCACAAGCAGATCGAGCCTAAACTTTACAACATTCAGTACAACAAGTAACTGCGCATACATACAAGGTCTATTTACATATTTCTGAAAATGTAATATATTTTTACAAAATCAAATCCAATCTTGTCCAAAATTAAGCATCAAATACACCTATTTCCTAATGGTACAAGCGAACAGTGTGCACCCCTACACACCAACCTCGAAGACAATCTTCCTTCATTGTGTCGGTCGCTCGCTGTCCGCCGCAAAATGAACGTGCTTTTTGAATTTTTCATGGAATGGTCATTCCTTCCGAGCACTGGTGCACCCATAATTCCACAAGAAATCGTCTGAAAATATATTTGTTCAAGAGCATGAGATTATCAAATATGGCATCAGCAAAGAACATGAATGTCAAGGGTCCAAGAGCTATTTCAATTGTTTAATCATCAAATATGCACACACGCATGCAAGCACATATACACAAGATTATCACTTGTTCCATTAAGGTTCTGTTAACATCAATTTTCAACAAAAAGCTATGAGATTACTTGAACAGTGCCAAGAGTATGCATGCACTGCAGATGAACGCCTTTTTTCATGTGGTCAAATGTCCAGCAATACCTAGATTGTAAGAGCACAATTTTGAAACAACCAATTACAGTATACTTAGTACAAACCATCCGAGAATTTGATAAAAAATGTAATCAAAATGAAATATATTTTTTGAGAGGATACAACAACCATCTATTTTTCAGAAACTCACAATCATATTGTAAACAGAGTACCAGGCTAGTAGCAAAACCTCAAACATATGTACCTTGTTAGTTGCCTAATAGGAAAGTACCAAAACTCATGTAAAAAAAGTACCAAATCTATTTGTCAGCATTATAGGTTTCTTTGTCAATCACAACATATTTGCCAATCTTTTCAGTCCCTATTACATATTTGATCGGCTCCTAACGACATATATTCTTGTCATGTCCTTTTCTTCTTAATAAACAGAAGCAGTGTACAAGGAAAATTTTTATTCATTCAGACAGAATAATATGCTGCTAGACCCTTGGAAGTCCTTTCGCTCTATTATTGCACAAAAAATGTTCATACTAATTCAGACACAAGTAAAATTGCACGTGCAATGCACGATTAAATCAAATATGCATTTTTCAAACATTGACCCACGCTCTATTATAGGAACAATTATATGATAATCGTAACGGTTTTTAAGTTTTATACACTGCACAAAGTCACTGTCTCTTGCAGTTCACACAATGTGAAAATCCTGATCACTTCATAGTATGCGTACAATACTATATGCGTACAACCCTCTTTTTCTTGTTGATACAATACTACTTAAGCATACGGATACATGGGCAGTTTAATCGCAGCAATACAATGTAGGCACTCAGATTAGAAGAAAAGGCGTAAGAACTCGATTTGGATAGATAGTGCATACACATAATAGTTGTCTTAGTGAAAACTGAATAGATAGTGCATACACTCCCTCTTGATATGTCAAGTCAATTTGATAGTGTTTTAAGGAAAAACAGCTAACAAATATTGTATTCTGTGCTTCGCAAAAACTGGTGCTCAATTATCGATTATGATGATGATGTCTTAAAGATGATGGATAAACATTCTATGGTTATTGATAGCCCTTTTTTCTGCGATGATATTCTGCATTGCTTTATCAAACAAACCTGACGTGGTAAAACAAATTCTGTAAGACTACAGTAAACAGTATAAGTGAGAAAAATATTGATGGGGGCGACAACTAATATCCTGTAGCAGAAGAATTTACATGTTTGTTCTCCTCTTTAGATTCTACCAAAAGTGACACGTAGTACTATATTAGCACAAAACCAGTTTCAGACTTTACATCACTTAGTTGCCCTCCAAATACCATATGCTGTGAAGAGAAACAACAATTTTATAGAACAATATATGCAAAGACATACCATACTTTATAGCTTCAACTTTAATGTTCAGTACAACTTCATCATTCCTGCATCTCCACTGCAGTCAATTACATGCCATCTGCTCTACAGCATGACCATCAGGCTGGGGCGGGGTGGGGTGAGGAGCCGCATCGAATCTAGCGAATATAATCTTATTTGACAGTAGTAACAAAGAGGCATGAGTTAATACAATGTTGTTCTCAACTCATTAACCAATAGAGTGTTGACTCACAAAGACATGAGCAATCTAATTAGTGACTTTTCTTTAGTGAACCATCATACTATTTACATGGCAGCACAGTAGAAACCATCTTCGCAGCCACTTGAACCCGGCACAAAAGAAACATTTTCGATGCACATGTTAACATCTTTCCAGCCCAATCACCTAAAGGCTATTGGTTGATCCTTCCCAAAAAACAGAATCAGAGGCAAGCTGCAAAGCACACAATCAAATAAATGGTCAACAGTGTAGTATACTTCTGACCTGCTAGGCACAGAATGTGACAAAAATATAGAAACAATGTGGTTATTTGCTTTTTAATTAAGTGCAGACCTGATACATCAGCAAAAAAAAAGGAAATTAAGCATCAATTCCGGGCATAATATGAAACTTCGGTTGTCAGGTTAGCCACAATAAAACATATGTAGGTAGTACTTAGCACTATCAATCTAATACTGCACTTTTAGCCGGCAATTTTTTTTTGCTGATAGCATTTGAATAAATTAGATGAAGACAATATCTCGTTTCTTCATGCTACTTACTTTCAAAAGAAGATGATTTGATATCATCCCGGCTGCACCCGACACAACAACGCTCACCAATTTCTTCCAGGCACTGGCCTTGTCATCTTGTACATGAGGAGAGCAACCGACTGAAGATGCTCCCGAAGCTCAGACATTAGCTGAACCCCTTGACCTGTCCCAGATAAACTTGTGTTGCCCCATCTTAGGAGCAGCAACTGATGTTAGGATTGGTGACCATTATCATGAAGCTAAAGATTCTACTGCAACTTGCAGTGTACAGAGAATAGCGAACTTTGAGAGAACATTCTTTACCACCTTGTCTGTTTATCATGGCCTTATAACTATCGTTGCTTTCTTTATCTTCTTATTAAAAGTGCATCGTTACAGTTTAATCGACTGAGATCAAGACATGCAGGTGATGAACTGAAGACCGTGTAGATCATGATGGCGTGCAGGCTATGAACTGAAGGTTTATAGCAAAAGGGCGAACCGAAAGACCATGAACTGAACTTAGTATGAGGAAGACATCGAACCTGAAGAAACTCAAGAAAGTCGAGGTCCATTTGCCTGGCGGATGGAGGCCTGGAGGGTACGTCATAACGTCACGACGGCGGCCACAACGGACAGGGCGTGCTCGCGCGCCGCTCGCGTGGGGTGGCGCCGCGGCGGGCATACTGTCGCGGCAGGAGGTGCGGCGGCGTGGAGGCAGTCACGGAGCCGGCCTGCTCGCGCGGCGTCAGGGGAAGCGGTCGCGGTGGAAGGGGAGCCGGCGTGGAGACGCTCGTGAAGGCAGGAGGGCGGCGGCAGGGCGTGCGGCGGCATCGCGGCAGCGGGCAGGGCGTGCGGCGGCATCGCGGCAGCGGGCAGGGCGTGCGGAGGCGGCTGCGTCCGGCAGGGCAGGGCGTGCAGCGGCGGCTGCGTCCGGCAGGGCGTGCGGCGGTGGCTGCGTCCGGTAGGGCATGGGCGTGCGGATGGGCAGGGTGTGAGGCGGCGTCGGTTGTTGGAGTGGACGTGGGCGTGCGGCGGCGTCGTTGGTTGGAGCGGGCGGGGCGTGCGCCGTGCGGCGAGGAAGTGGGTTACAGTTTTTATTTTATTTTTTTAGAGGAGAAAAACGGAGAGTTTGATGAGGTGCCCATCATTGGGTGGTTGTGGATCGTTGGATCGTGATTGAAGGTCCCAGATCATCTGTGTCATACCCCCTCTCTCTCTTTTTATATTAGTAGAGATGTGTGTCTCTTTCGGTTTGTTTTTCTGAAAATATAGAAAAATCTACTCCTAGAAAAAGTCATAAATACAGAAAATCTAAAAATCCCAGTGATTCTCGGGTCGTGGCCATGACATGTATGTTGGTCCGAGTTTTTTTCGTGTTGTGCCCTTGTGGCCCACGTGCATGTGTGAAAAAAAGTCTGGTCCAAGTTTTTCGTGTTGTGACGTGCTCATGCCACGTGCTGGCCCAAACACGCTTGATGGCCACCATTACATCCGTATTGGTTTGTTATTATTTTGCAAAAAAATCCTTATATTCTTTTTTTATATGTACCAAGCTCTCAAAACTCACACGGCTGCCCCCAAGTTTAGAAAAAAAAACTCCATGAGCTACTCCATTTTTGACATCTCAGAAAAAGTTATAGCATAAATATTCTACAATCGGTACCAAGGATTTGTACTTGTTGCCTTGTGACTATACATAAAATGCCATTTCAAAATGGAACAGAGGACGAAAAACGCTTCACTCTCCCAAGCATATTCCTCGAGTGGATGACTCGGGGGAGACTAGGGTTCCCTCCCAGCAGCTTCCGCTCCCTCTCACTCCCCCTTGTTGCCATCATCGGCGCTAGCCAACCAGCCCGCGGTGGCGACGAGGCTTCTCCTCCACCTTGTATCCCCTTTCATTGACTCCTTCTCTGCGATGCAAGGCAAGCTGGTCAAATTTGGAAAAAATTATGGTGGCGTCGGAGGTTGATACGTCCAAAACGTATCTATAATTTTTGATTGTTTCATGCTACTTTTATGCCTTTGACACTTATTTTTATAGTAAGTTTATGATTTATTTGGATTAACCTATTAATAGTTGCAAAAATTCACAATGTTCTTGTTTTACACCTTGATGTGTAGGAATCGCTTGGAAATTGAGAAAAACGCAAAAGAAGACTTGTTGGAGGTGGACTCTGACTTTCCTGAAATATGTCCTTTCAACAGATTTCAGAGTTCGTCAGTTTGAGACTTGAATACGACGTCAACTGAAGATCTCAGAACGGACAAAGTTGTGGAAACTTTCCATAGCTTCAATTTAAGCCCAAGAACAGCCCAATCGGAGGTCCGTAGCTCCGGGAAACCCCGTTTTACTGAAGGCCAAATATCTGATTACGGGATTCCGAAAGTTGGTGACGTGATTGACTCCAACTCTCAACAAACTTAGAGGATTCTACCAAGCCACGACTTTGGGACCTCATTAAGGATATGAGGGGTCCCTAGGAAGGTTCTAGAGGTGCCCAATAGCCCTTGGATTAAGGGGACATCCATGGAGGGTCGGGAAGCATTGTCTCCACCTATATAAAGAGAGGAAACCCTAGTTTTGGGGGCAGCCACCAAAAGCCATGAATTTGCCTCCCCAGTAAATCAGGAGACGACGAGAATAAATCAGGAGCTTAGTACTTTCCAGTACTTTCTTTCTGGTACTTTCTACTACTCCCTCTGTTCCATATTACTTGACTCCTAAATGGATGTCCCTAGATTCATTTCGTGTCTAGATACATCCATTTGGAAGTCAAGTAATATGGAACGGAGGGAGTACTTCCTATTTTTCCACCGTTTGATTTACCTGATTGAACGGCTGATAAAAACCCCAATCATTGTAAAACTTGTATATGTACTGTAACTTGAAGCTTATTTGTGAAATTTCCCTTATATATGAACCAACAACTATATGTCCTCGTGAATTGTTTGAGTATAGCATGCATACTTGTTCTACTGAGTTCTATAAAATGCTAGCTGGGCATGTTCCTTAATTTTATGAGAAATGATGAGTTGAATCTAATATCTGGCTACTTATATAGAAGGTTCCTTACATTACGTGTACTTAATATATGTAGATTTATTGCCGGGTTTCAGAGGAAATTTGGTTAATGATTCTTCAAATATATTGTTCAACATACTTGAAACATGCGTGATGAATTTCTGAAAATTTTATAGTATGCCTAGATCATGTGTCTCCCCAATACGAATATGTCTTGTTTTTGGTTTAGTTTTTTTCTTCGATAAAGGGAAGTTTTATTAATCAAGGGTATCACGGAGATAGGAAGTATTGCACCCGGCCTCTGCATACCAAACCAAACGATGGTTTTGGTTTAGTTATTGCAAGATGTGCAATTACATCATTACCTTATAACTGTGAAGCTCACAATGTTGGTCGACCACTAAAACTTTAACAAATACCACATTTTTTCAAATAATGCAAGGACTAAAATAAGTTTTAATAATAGAATAACAGACGAAAGAAACTACACTAGCCAACTAGTTGTAGTGTCGCAAATAGTGTCTGCGAATGAGATATTTCTAGGATTATTTTCGAGATAAAAGGAACCAAGTGCCTGGCTTTAATTTAATAAAGTCCAAAGCGGGCATCGGCTAAAGTTTACAGCACCACACAACAAGGATCAGAAATCATGGAATTTGCTACTTAGTTACAAGCTAACGAAAAAAGGCCCTAGGCCTGAACTGGGATCATGGTTGCAGGTGGGGTGTTTGTGAAGAGCTAGCTTCTGATTGGGTGATCCCTGTTCCATAGCAACGGTTACCACTGCTGCAAAAATAAGAATGAGAGTTTTAAACGCACTTTCATCATTGGATTTGGTTCTATGGAACCAATGCATGGGTGTACACTTGTGACGAATTGGCAATAGATTCATGTACTCAATGCATTATGGTGTTGAAAGAACAAACGATGCCTTGATGTCGCCTAGAGGGGGGGGTGAATAGGCGATTAAAACTTTTCCGGTGAACCTAGTATAATTGTGTTTAAATTAACAAGCCAACAACCTAATTATACTAGGTTTACCTATGTGCACCAACAACTTATGCTAAGCAAGGCAAGCAACAAGGTGATAGCAAGATATAAAACTTCAAGCACAAAGGCTATCACAATGTAAATTGCATAAGTAAAGAGCTCGGGTATAGAAATAACCGAGGCACGCGGAGACGAGGATGTATTCCCGAGTTCCTCCTTGCTAAGGGAGTACGTCTCGTTGGAGGGGTGTGAGCTCGCCACAAGAAGCCTACTCAAGATGCCACAAAGTCCTCACCTATTCTCCGATGAACCGCACCCAAGGGTTTGGTTCACCTTCCACTATCGGAATCCTTCAAGGCGGAATCCGGAGCCTTTACAACATTCTTGGGGCACACACCCACAACTCAATTGGGGGCTCCTAAATCTTGCCGAAGCTTCACAACTCGAAGGCTTCGCGGCACACCAACCGTTTAGGGTACACAATGCACCCAAGAGGCACAAGTTCTTGGGAACACAATGCACCCAAGAGTAATAAGCTTCTCAACCTTCAATCCCACGAATCTTCGTGCAGAGCACAACCCGATGCAACTAATGCAAAATGCAAAAGCACACTAAGTGGTCAAATCCTTCTCTCCGAAATCCAACCAAAGCAACTGATGCTATGGAGGGATTTAAGAGGAAGAACAAAGAGGAGAAACACTAAGAACTCCAAAATCTAGATCTACTAGGTTCCCCTTACTTAGAGGAGAGATTGTTCGGTGGAAATGTAGATCTAGATCTCCTCTCTTGAATCCCTAAATTTGGGCAAGAATCATTGGAGGGATTGAGAGAAATCAAGCTCACAAGTTTGCAACAATGGAGGGGGGAGAGAGAGACAGAGAGAGACATAGAGAGAGAGAGTGAGTGAGCTGACCTCTTGGGGAAGAAGGGGGCTATTTATAGCCCCCCCCCCCCCCAAAAAAAATTCTGACCGTTGGAGCAGCGAGGGGCCGGAACTTCCGCTGCATAAACCGGAACTTCCGGTGGTCCGGAAATTTCCGGAGCAAACCTCCAGTGCAAAGATCCGGACCCCTCCAGAGAGAAAACGCGAAAACGACTTAGCCAAATTTTCCTGGAACCGGAACTTCCGGACCAAGGACCGGAATTTCCGGACCCCCGGAAATTTCCGAGGAAACTTCCGGGGCAAATTTCCGGAACCCCTCCAGAGAGAAACGCCGAAAAGACTTAGCCCAAAAGCTCAGATGAAAAAATGGGCCGGAACTTCCGGTGCTTGGGCCGGAACTTCCGGGGGCCGGAATTTCCGGCCTCAGGGCCGGAACTTCCGCCCCACTAAAAAACTGCAGAAAGAGCAAAACGAAAACGGGCATATCTTTTGCATCCGGACTCCGTTTTCGATGATCTTGGGCTCGTTGGACTCGCAACGAAAAGCTCTACAAGATCATGCAGAGAAACATCATTGTCCATCATGTGAGTGGGAGGTCACAAGGAGAGAGTTTGACCTCTCAAAAAAGGACACGCCGGGAAAACCTCCAACACCAAACGCAATAGGATATTCATATGAAAACCGTTTTCGGTGAACTTAGCCTTATCATGACAAGCACAAAAAGCACCAAGACCACACCACGATAAGAGCCAAATAAGAACCAATGAAGATGATTGCAAGGATGCAAAGGTTTGAGCTCTCCACGAACGATACGATCAAGATACTCGGTCCAGAGCCCCTCTTGATAGTATGGTTAACTATCCTATAATCCGGTCTCTCACTAACATCATGAGACCGGTAAAATAGAAACCCTATCAAGATCATACCTTTGCCTTGCGCATTAATCCACTTGAGGTCGATGAAGACGATCTTCATCTCCTCAAGACGCACCACCTTCCTTGATTGCGCTTCGCTTGGTGAAGACTCACAAATTGCTCCCCCATACACCAATATGGGAGAACCACTTCTTTGGCATGTCTTCACTTGGCCATTATCTTGTGATGGCGATCATCATGACGCCATCCTCCACGAGCTACAAAGGATCACCTTAGCCTTGAGTGTTGATCAACTCACACTTAGCCTTGATCAACATATAATCTTCTTCCCTTAGCCTTCATTCCAACAAATGGAGATCAAGCAACGCATATGGACACACCTACAAGTAGCTCAATACAAACATTAGTCCTTAGAGATTGTCATTAATTACCAAAACCACACATGGCAACCATGCACTTTCAGGTGTTGATTGAGAGATATACACTGTTTGACATGAAGGATAATCCGTCTGTTGTCTAAAAAAGCTACATACAAATATAGAAGCACATTTATTTTATTTTAATATTGATTATTAACTAGTCCTATCTATGATGCCAGCTGAATAGTCTTAAGCGAATTGCTTTCTTCCCTGGAAAAATATGAAATGCTTAGTACAGTTCGTTCAGCATGCATGTAGGGTCTGCCGTATATTTTTTATAAGTATCTATAGCGATGGTAGTCAAATAAGTTGTCTGACAAAGTTTCAAAGTTCAACAAATCATTTTTCATGCAAAATTAAAAAGACACAATTGTCAATTCTTTTGGCTATTGTTTGTCGTGGTGTACTCTCATATATATGATGTTACTTGAATGGAATAAGAAAGAGCAAAGTTTACAGCTTGCCACAAGTACATGCATTTTACCAAGTAACTTGATGTCATAATCTATGCTTATGGTGAGACTAACACCAGACCACTGCTAGCATACAAGACGTATATTGCATCCTCTGAACGCTTATTCTTCAGAATTCAAAACATGAAAGTCATCGAAACCTGCAGCTAGTCTTTCCAGACATGATATGACACGGTAAAATTGATTTTCAATCAAAAAAGTTCCTTCGATAAATAGTAATGAATGGGTATGATATTGGGAAATACTAGAAGACATGTCTACTAAACTTCAGTATATCAAATAAGAACCCAAATTCAAGA
Source organism: Puccinellia tenuiflora (assembly GCA_012064385.1). Classification (NCBI taxonomy): domain Eukaryota; kingdom Viridiplantae; phylum Streptophyta; class Magnoliopsida; order Poales; family Poaceae; genus Puccinellia; species Puccinellia tenuiflora. Next base: position 281,380 of record QRDG01002042.1, read on the forward strand.
ACATAAAGACTAGAAACCACTCGTGGTGGGAAAGTACATCCACATATCTTGAGTATTTTCAAGAATTCTGCATAGTTCCATATTCAATCTTCACAATCATTAATTGGCTATCATACATTTCATAATTCAATGCTGGAGTTGACGGTTCATTTTGTGGTGCACAATCTAGTACACAAAATATAGTGATTTCAAGAAACTAAAAGTTAATTCAGTGTCTGCATAGTGTAGAGTTTACTCGTGTTTTATACTATTGAAGGCCTCCACGACTTGTTCAATTTTTTTCATAGGCCAACGTGAAATCTATTTTGAATTAATATGAAGTGGTCTTTCCTCTCTTTAAATGCCGTTTGCTACTTAAGTTTAAGATATTAGGAAAGAATGGACAATGAATTGTATTGATCGACTCTAAAGTATGTGAACGATTCATAGAATTTAATATACTCCCTCCGATCCATAAAAAGTGACGTCCAGTTAATACAAAGTTTATACTAACTTAGTATAAAATGAGCGACACTTTTTAGGGATCGGAGGGAGTAATTCAGACCGGTCCTAGACTGGAGAATTTATGTTTCAGTAGATATAGAGTGAAGCTAGAGAATTATTTAATCACATAACTTATCCTTAGTTCCAATCATATATTAATATGGTAGTCTTTGTACATATACTATCTTTTACGTCTCTATCAGATATATTTTCCTTCTCCTGCAATCAAGTAATTAAGTAGCTCACTGTTGGTCAGGGAGTTAACTATGTACTCTATATGTATATGGTTTATCCAATAGCATACACATTTCTTTCAAAGAAGGTAAATTCTTTTTTTTTTTGAACATGACTAAAGTAATTGTTCTACTCTTAGTTCTCTAGATAGCGCAAAAAATAATGTGTACAATTAATTTCTTGAGTTAGCAATTATCTTTATGTCCATGCGTTTATTTTTATAAGGTGTGTTAGTTTTTCCGAAATTCAAACCTGCTTATCACTTAACAAGTTTATAGAAAAAATATCAGCATTTACATTAGAAAATGGTAACCACTTAACTCTACTGGATGAGAACTAACTATGAACAAAGTTGTCACTTTTTTTAGGTGTGTGGAAAAAAACATGATACATTGCTGAATATTTCGCTTCACTTAGAGGCTCAAAATTTTACTATGCTATATACTGCAGGGTGTCTCCAATGAATTAGATATATGTTTGTAACGTATTTTTTCATCCTCGCTATCTCCATGACTAATAGGAATAATCTGCATAACTTGATTGGTAAAATTCATGTCAAAAGCTATTAGATATTTTTATTGTTTCCACTGCTTTAGATTCACCTACTAAAGGTCTTTAATAATAATAGGAGTAGGACCTAGGTTAAATGATAAGGTGATCATGCATGTGATCCTAGTCAAGGCCCGAAGGGGTTGACAGATTGATGTTGTCATGATTGGAATTTTCAGGAAAAAGTTTTGAGAACTGAATGAAGCCCAAAAGGAAGATTTTGGAACTAAGGGTTCCCATTCCAAAATAAAAATGTAGAAATTATTTGGTTATTAGAGCATTACCAAAAATTAATCCGGGTCTTCAATATTCTCTAAGCATACATACTCTGAGAATGAAGATACTTAATTTTGTGCGCTCTATGACTAATAGGAACATAAATATCTTTCCAGTCCCTTAGACAGATAGGAATATTCCCCGCGGGCATGGAGTGAGCTGTCAACTAGCAAGTGCTTGAGGTCTCCAGAGACTTGCACCCTATCGTCCCAAGGTAAGCACTTTGAGGACATGAAGTTGAACAACGCTAAATCAAGAATCTAATTGTAGTAAGGAGATATATTCATCATACGATTATGTAACTTATAGTATAATATCACATCAAACATTTTTTTAACCACCAAGACGCCTATTGTAGTGTCGCCAAGTTCTCTAACCTCGATGAAGCCAAAAGGGATTTTAAATAACCGCCACTATTGAACCAATGTCGATACTTCAAGTAAAACCTGATACAACGAGGGGTTAATATTTTCATTGACTCGTGCTCAACTTAGATTGTCAAAAAATTGTATGATGATTTTGAATTGGTGAACTCTTAGGTCAGAGGGTACATGAGCTATGGTTCTAATAAGGCTACAAGGACAATCAAAATCACACTCATGATAAGATTACCTCGGAAGCACATAGTATTATGTAGTATGTCTATATGTCTATCTATAGGGACACGCTATTTGATTCCCAATGAGTAGATACACCTACTATGTTTCTTTGCAAATGTACATGATTTTTATGTCACGTAAATTTTATTTTACCCTATAAGTCGATAAAACATAAGAAAATATGGACATGACCTAGATACGCGACGTAACAAAATACAACGTAAGACACATATTTCTTGTGATTTTACGTCATTCCGACTCATATACTACATTTATTATATCGATATTTTCTACACCCTAAGTGTTGAATATCATGTTTGTCTATATATACATGTGTGTGCGCGCGCGTGCGGAAGTTTCGGTCGGGGGCTATTAGCTCTGTATGCTGCGGGAGTGGTAAAGCTTCATGTACCTCGCGGCGGCCCGGCAACATCAGCTCATATATTATTTGCGGTGTGTGTGAATATTTAACATTGTAATTGTGCAAATCATATATAAAGCTCTTTACCATAATTTTATAAGGAAGCAACTAGATGGTGTCCGCGCCCCATCCAACCTCCCTAGAGAGCTCAGTAGTTAATAAAAAGTTTGAAACACGTACTTTAACCTTTTCTAGAACAGATTTTCTTAGTCCTTCTGTCATTCCACGCCAGCCCTTGCGCGGAGCTAAAATCCAGCACCATGGCATGTCATGTTCATTGGCACAACAACACATTGAAAATCTACTATGGCCGACTTATTTGTCCCATGTGCCTGTATCGTCACATTAGATCCTTCCATTTCATAATGCAGAAGGACAAACGTTGTGATGCCATGACTTGAGAGTCATCTCATAGCCCAAAAAAAAAATCACGGGCACATCCGCACATGTATATTTGGTGATATATTCATTATATAGAGAGAGAGTGAGAGGTGTTTGTGTAATGCAAAGAAACCATTGACAATATAACATCCCTATTTTTCAAATTTGGATGTTAACATGTCTTCATATGCATGTAATGCCAAGTTGCACAATCCGGATTTTAGAGGAATTAAATACTTGGGTGAATTCATTTAAAACCTAAACCCTTTTGGAAAATTGCATAAATAGCCATACAAGGCAGCAATACATGAAACGAAATTGTGATACGGTTTTTGATCGGGGACCTAGAACTTAAAGCTTTTACTCCCTCCGTACCATAATATATGACGTTTTAGCTATTTGCAAGCGGACTACATATGGATGCATGTAAATGTGATTAGTGTGCAGATTTATCGAAAACTCCAAAGTTAGCGCGAGCATGGGTGGTCCGGTTATCTTCAGGATGCAGGCGGACAGGTCCGCGCCGCGTCCGCCTCTTTCCGCTCTGTCCGCAAGCACTAATCGCAAGATTACCGGCTTCCGCGTCCGCTTGTTTGGCTGGCCGCTACGCCCGGTGGACATACGCGGACGTCCGCTGCCGCTGCTAGCAGCTGTGCACGCTAGCTGAATTATTCAGATTAGAAGATTGCAGCAGTTGAGGAAACAGAAGAATCAGACCTGTACCATGATGGGAGCCTGGGAGGGAGGGAGGCACGGCCGGTGGCAACGGCAACGCGGTCGGGAAGGAACGCGTCGGCCGGCGTAGAGCGCCCGGTCGCCGCAGTCTCCGTCTCCCTTACCAACACGGCGTCTGACATCATGCTCTGCCGGAGGCGATGGGAAGGGCGACGAGCCCGTGGTGATGCGGCCGTGGAAACTTAGCAATGCCGAACTTTGCTCATCTGTGGATCCAAGAACCGAAGCGAGAAGCACCAGCAGCAGCACGCAAGCAAGAGGCCGCATCTCGCCCCAGCCACACACGCAACACAAGCTCGAGGCAAGAAGAGCAGGCGCAGGGCAGCAGGAGATCACGACCGCGTAGTCGCGGCGGCGGCGAGCGTGCTCCTCCGGTACCCGCAGGAATCCCCTAGAGCGCCGGGAAAGACGGGAGCATGTCCGCCGTTTCGGCACCACGCCATGAGCGAGCAGAGGCGCATGTGGGGAGGGAGCAGTGCGTCGGAGGGAGGGAGGGAGGGAGGAGGAAGAGGAGGGGAAGTCAGGATGCAGGCGGACAGGTCCTTGCCGTGAAGAACCGGGTGCCAGCCGGCCAGACGTGGGGCGCCGGCGGCTCTGACGTACACGAGCATTATTCAGCGAGCAGCTTCTCCTACCTGCGCTAGCGGACAAAGCAGTCCAACAGGATAGCCACTCATGTCCGTCAAATCCGCTAATTCTTCACGGACGATCCGCTGCGCCGTTTAGCAGTTTAAAGCGGCGCGGACAGAGCGGACTCGCGGAATCCGCGTCCGCCTACATCCCTAGGTTATCTATTCCGCATCCACCCATCCGTTTCTTTTGCATGACGTCAGAACTGTGAATGTATAAGCACATGTAAACACCATAGTGAATACAAGCAACCTGGACGCCAACCAACTCAAGTCGTATGCAGCTAGCCGAATGACTCCACTGCAGTGTCAGTACGTTCCCTGTTCCAACTACTATTATTTTTTTTTGAACAAGCTGTTCCAACTACTTGGCATGCCTTTGCATGCATGCGTACACGACCAGGAGTGATTTAGGCGTGCATTAACTGCAATAGGCCTTAATCGAAAGATCAAACATGTACACTCTAATTCATTTAGGTCAAAATCTTGAGAATCTTGTGATGTAGGCTTAAGTATCTTAGACTCTGATACGACTCTGACTGCAGATTAGTAGGGAGAGCAACAACTATATGAATGCAGTCTACGTAAGTAATTAATTTAATCAAGAAGCTTGTTTTCCATGTAATCGTTCTGTCCAGAAATTCTGATGCTAATATCAAGAATTTTTCATTTAACTCGTATTTTTTCCTATAATTTTATTCCAATAACTGTACAGTTTTGAACTATGGTATTGTCAAGTACTCGAATGGTACAGGTCTGAACCACCATCCAGATTTTAATGCCATATCTAAATCTATTTGCATTCAATAGTATAGCGTTCTGTCAACTATTTGCATTCAATAGTATACGTACTGTCTACTGGAACAGTATCCGTATCTAAATCTATTACGAATTTTCAATGTAAACTGAAATTCAGCATTTACTTCACGTCAGTCCACAACAGCCACTCGTTCCTGGGGCAGTGCCGGTAGCAAACGAGCCCGTGCGTCGTTCGTCCATGTTTGCACATTTATTCATTTTGTTCTGTATGTAGTCTGATAAACATCTTATATTGTGATACGGAGGGAGTATGTCTTAATGAATCCCTTATTTGCACACTATGCGGCCTTGGGATCAATCATAAGGGGCGTGTGTGCGTAGAAATGACACCTAGCCTTGGCTCCATCTATTAAGAATAAAACTCCAACTGGATACTTAACATAGTTTATCTGAAAATGTTTGTGTCAAAATATATGTGCCACCCTTGGGAACGGTTGTTAGTCGTAAGAACTTCTATGAACTTGTCCTCTTGCTGAATAGAGGATTGGTCTTTCTATGTAGAGAGCTATTTACTGGACCTGGATTTGTTGCGCTCGGGCGCGAGCGCTCTCTGTAGCGTGGCGTGGTGGGATTGGTAGAAGGGATGGCCATGCTTTAGTTGTACCGTACAGCTGCATTGGATACATTGTATATATTGTATGGAATTCAATAGGAGAAATTTATTGCGGTTAAGGGAACATGATGTACCTTCGGGGGATCGAAAAGTCTGTGCCTGATTTTATCCCGAGTCATGGGAGCTCTCGTCCCAGCGCCGCAGCTGTGAGATTGTGGATGTAAACGGATTGTTTGAATCGGACCGGATAATGCCCACTTCAAATTATATATATCATATATTTTTGTCGGATTTAGAGCGGATCGGATAACGATCGGATGCAGATTATATCGGACTACGAATTCGGAGCGAAAATGGTTCAGACTCGGATCTAAAACGAACGAATCACGTCCGATAATTATACGCAAAGAGACAAATATTATTTTCACCATAAAATAATGTGAACATTTTTTTATCCAAATGCATTGCACTAGACAGTAGCCAAGCTCCAAGCTGAGTGCATCGTAATTGCGGTAGTGGGTAACTAAACTCGCCCGCCGGTAGGTAGGCGAGCGTCAGCTAAGCCACGCATAGAGGCCGTCCGTGGCCGCATCAAGGCGGTGGTGACGGACAACCAGCAGGTGGCGGATCGAGTTTCGATGGCGGAGTAATTTGACAACGCGAGGCGACGGCCTCCACCCGCTCGGGCTCCATTCCGGACGAGCAGGGAAGCGCACAACAAGGGGAGACGGTCGGCGGGTCGGCGAGGGATGGGGCGACCCTGTGACGACGCGGGAGATGCTCTCCGGCGAGCAGAGACGACAGGGACGGCGAAGGTCGCTAGGCAGCGCGAAGTTTCCGCGCGGGCGATTGGCCCTTCCCGCCTCACTTTTTCAGGTTTGGGTCATTGAGTTAGATGACCCATATTTGGGTATTTGGGGTTAAATTTTGGCTCATGACCCAAAAAGATTTTTTTTGAAGGAATCCCCAAAAGAATATTGGTGTGGGACCACTTATGGGTGTGTTGTTGGAGTAGTTTTTCCCACATTACCCATAAAAACAGTTTTTTTGGTATGGCCTCCATTTGTTTGGAGATGGGGCATGTACTAATGGCTCTCGGGTATACTTGGCCATAATTCGGGCCGGACTTCAAACCGGGCCTAAAAAGTCCGACCCTCAAAACTCACACCCAAACCCGGTCTGAACATCGAGCCGCAGAAATCGGGTCGAGTCCGAAAAAGCCAAACTTCGCCCGGTCCGACCACGGTTAAAATCCTATTTTTCGCAAGCTCGAGCCCACCTAAAAAATAAGATCTGAGCCCGGTCTGATGGCACAATCTGGCCCGGACCGGCTCGGGATTTTCGGGCCGAGCTGCCCATGGCCAGACTCTCGGGTACGCGAGCACCTGATATGCGGGAATTTTTTTAAAAAAAATAAAAAAGGTAAGAATCTTCCAAAATTATTTGTATTTATAGATGATTAAGTATTCTACTGATATGAAATTTTGGCCGGTAAATAATTTTCCTAAACTTTTGGCCAAAAAAAGACAAACCTCTTACAAATATAGCGTATATATAGTGATTTCCAAGGTGCAATGTGAATTATGCTTTGAATTTTTTTTGTACGAATACAATACTTGATCATGTTTACCTGAATGATAGTGTTATTTTTTTAATCCTTTTTAAATTACTAAAGAAAATTACATATGAGATACGCTGATATCCATGTGCACCCGGTTATAGATGCTCTTAGGTTCTGGGTCAAGTTGCTGCTCTGAAAAGTGCACATATGCAAAAAGAGAGGCGTTTTGGCTCCCGAGCTCATATGCTACTGCCATATTAAAAAATCGGAAAAAATAGTAAATTGTTTTAAAAAATTCTGATTTTTTTGGTGGTGAACATATACATGTTTTCTGCCTTCGTGTAAAATTTGGTGAAGAAATGACATTTGTGCTGCTCTGTGCAAAAAAGATAAATCCAGTAATCAAAATGGGATTTAAAAATATATTTTCACAGCAACAATTTTTTTTGCAGAGAAGAAAAATGTCATTTTATTATGAAATTATACACGAAGACATAAATATGTATATGTTCATCACCAAATTTTTTCATTTTTAAAAAAATATTTACTATTTTTTGTTTTTTTAATATGGCAGGAGCATATGAGCTCGGGGGTCAAAGTGGATTTCACATATGCAAACCGTTTGTCCGCGTGCTTCCTGTGAAGGATATTGTTGTTGGTGGGCTGGTTCAACTTCAAATGCGTGAATTGGGAATTTAGATTTTAAAAGTCATTCCAGATCATTTCTCCCGCTTGGGCTAAGGGGCTTGCTGCTGCACCTGTTATAACATGTGTGTGCTGTGTGGCCAATTAATGGCTCTCTCTTAGAGTTTTCGGCTATTTACTTCATTTTTTATTTACTTTTCCTCCAATTTACTTCCTGCATTGGAACTATAAGCCCCAAAATACAAAACCTTGTATACTTTCATTATAGATCATTTTTTCAATCTTGTTAGCTAATACCTTCAACTCTCTGTTGGTTCGACACTATATACTTACATCGAGAAGCTGTACAAACAATCCCCTGTATTTGTGGGTATCACTAGCGGGCACGACATATGCTCGTAGGAGCACAACTGGAAGCACGACGAGTACCATCGGGTCGTGTCGGCATGGGCCCGGCATGTGCGGAGACATGGATGTCGTGAATGCCCGTGGACGTTAGCGTCCTCGATTCATGGACGTCGTTCACAAGTCTTCTTTGTTCATCATCGCCACCAAGCCAAGTCGGCACTTAGCATAGACTCTTCTTGGTGGAGCGACGACACTCGTCCTATTTCTGGAACCCTCTCCCTTCTACAGTGCACAGAGGCGGATCGGAGGCGACTCGGTTCCTCCCGGCGGCCACCGGCGTATCCGTGGGATTCCTCTCCCTCCGCCGGCCGCTCCGGCGGCGGGAGGGTGGGGAATCCCCGGATCTGCGCTTCGGCGTGTAGATTTGGGGATCCTGGGCGGCGCGGCTTCGGCGGGGTGGTCGGCGTCGTCGTTATGGTGCTCTGCGGCCTCCCCTCCTCGGCGCCGTCTCCGGCGGTGCTGCCAGGCTGCAGGTACGTCTCCGTCCTGCCGCTGCTTTCTCCGGTGTCGGCGGCGGCGGGCTGGTGACGGGTGTACAGAAGACCGGCGGTGGAGATGCAAGGCGGCTGCTGCGTGGGCGTGTGGTGCGGAGTGTTAGACAATGTAATGCGTATCCGATAGGGTATAGAGTAGTACTCTACCCCTATACGGATCTCTTTTGTATTGCCACCACGGGGGTTTTTCCCGTGCCCTATAACACGTACCCGACACCCCCCAACAGGGGTATCGTTCTCTCCACAATCAACATGGTATCCAGAGCCCTTCCTCCTCTCTTCTAGCTGCCGCCGCCGCCGATCTTCCTTGATCCACCGCCGCCGCCAGGAATCCTTCCAAGACGTGATCGTCGATCGCCCTATAGCCTACAATCTACAACCTCCTAAAAAAACCCTACACCCGATCGGCTTGATCTCTCCACCAAACAAAGAATTCCAAAACCCTAGTCTTGTTCACCCACTCTTCCCTTCCCAATGGCGTCCTCCTCCACGTCCTCCACCACGGCCATCATTGGTGCGCCGCCGGCCACCAAGCTCACCCGGGAGAATTTTCTCTCATGGAAAGCCCAGGTCCTGCCCTCGCTTCGTGGTGCTCGGGTCATGCCCCTTCTTGAAGGTACTGATCTCGCTCCGTCCGAGTTCTTAGAGGCTGACGATGAGCAGAAGAAGAAGATCTCCATCCCTAACCCAGCCTATGATGTGTGGATCACCAAGGATCAGCAGGTTGTTAGCTTTCTTGTCAATTCTCTCTCTGACGATGTCCTTGCACACACGTATGGTCTTGAGCACGCTGCTGATGTTTGGAGCGCCATCAACAACCTCTTCACCACGCAATCCAAGGCTAGAGTTTCTTCTCTACGTGGTGCCCTCACCAACACCAAAAAGCTGGACATGACTGCTCAACAATTCATCTCTAAGATGAAAGGCTTTGCTTCTGAACTCGCTGCTGCGGGCAAACCAGTAGATGATGATGAGCTCAAGGACTATATTCTCAATGGTCTTGATGGTACCTTCAACCCTTTAGTTGCTTCTGTTAATGTTGTTCCCTCTACAACTCTCAATGATCTATGCTCTCAGCTGCAAAACTATGAGTATCGCGAAAATATGCTTGTGGCCACTGGTCAAGGCGCAGGCACGTTCACATCATCTGTTAATGCTGCTCCTCGACGCCCAAACCCTAGCTATGATGGAGGTCAAGTCCAACCGCCTCTTCTACCATTGCCTACTCCTCCCCAGCCGCCAGCCTTTAAACCACCACCACAACCCTATCAGCCTCCCCTATAACCCTCCTACTATCCACCCCCACAACCCTATCAGCCTCTCCCACACTCCTACTATCCGCCACCACAACCCTATTATCCACCACCACCACCACCCTCTTATCAGCCACAACGTCCACCACAACAGCCCCAGCCTCCACAGCAGCGCCCGCCTCAGAATCGTGGGCGCCCAGATGGACGTCGCCCTAAAGGGGGACGTGGCAAACGTGATCGTGTTGCAACACCATGGCAGGAGGGAGTTACCTGTCAAATCTGCAAAAAGGAAGGACATCTCGCTGCTGATTGCTGGTGGCGTTATGGTGATGACAATGATGATGATGACACTCAGGCTGGTAATAAAGGTGCCTATGGGGTAGACACAAACTGGTACATGGATACTGGTGCTACAAATCATGTTACTGGACAGATTAACAAGCTTCAGGTTCATGACAACTATCAGGGGCGTGATCAAGTCCACAATGCCAGTGGACAAGGTATGGAAATTGCACACATTGGTCATTCAGTTTTGCACACCCCGCATAGCTCCATACAACTTCGTAATATCCTGCATGTGCCTAGCTCATCCATGAATTTACTTTCTGCTCATAAACTTGCCCTTGATAACAATGCTTTTATTGAAATTCATCCTTTCTTTTTCTTGATTAAGGATCAGGTAACGAAGCAAATCGTGTTTAAAGGTCCCTGTCATGGTGGCTTGTATCCTCTTGTTCCCATGTCAATGGGCTCTTCCAAGCATGCCCTCGCCACCATCAAACCTTCATCCTCTACATGGCATCGTCGTCTAGGGCACCCATCTTCTTTTATTGTTCAGCAAGTCCTTAGGAAGAATAATCTGTTATACACTCCAGAAATAAATTCTTACATATGTGATCCATGTCAACAGGCCAAGAGTCATCAGCTACCCTATCCTGTCTCCACTAGTGTGTCCATTGCTCCTTTGGAACAAGTGTTTTCGGATGTATGGGGTCCTGCTTCTCCCTCTGCTAGCAAACATGTTTATTATGTAAGCTTCATTGATGATTTTAGCAAATTCACTTGGATTTATTTGCTCAAGAAACGTTCAGATGTGTATCAAGTGTTTCTTAATTTTCAGCAATATGTTGAGCGCAAATTTAATAGAAAGATTATTACCATGCAAACTGATTGGGTAGGTGAATATGAAAACTCCATGGCTTCTTTCAAAAAGTAGGCATTACTCATCATGTCTCATGTCCTCATGCTCATCAACAAAATGGTTCTGCTGAACGCAAACATCGCCACATTGTTGAGGTTGGCCTTGCTCTCCTAGCTAATGCTTCTATGCCCTTGAAATATTGGGATGATGCTTTTCTCACAGCCACTTTTCTTATTAATTTGCTTCCTACAAAGGTTCTCAATCTTGAAACTCCTACACAGAAACTTCTCCAAATCACACCAAACTATGACTCTCTTCGAGTTTTTGGTTGCGCTTGTTGGCCCAATCTTCGTCCTTACAATAAACACAAACTCTCTTTCCGCTCCAAACGGTGTGTTTTTCTTGGTTATAGCCCTCTCCATAAAGGAGTTAAGTGTCTTGATGTAACAACAGGACGTGTTTATGTCTCTCGTGATGTTGTATTTGATGAGAATATTTTTCCTTTTGCTGCTCTTCACCCCAATGTTGGTCGCCGCCTTAGTGAAGAAATCCTTTTATTACCCCCTGAAACTTCCACATCGGCGTTGCATGATAGGGGTGTGCATACTAATGATCATTCTTTGCAAATTATTCTTGTTGTTACCCCGTTGCAGAACACAGATAATGCTACTCCCACGAATCTGCACGGGAATACTAGTTCATGTGCTGAAGAAAACAGTGAAAATGACACATCAACTGATGAAAACAGTGCAAATAGCACGTCGGGACAAAACGGTGGCGATCCCCATGATGATTCTGAGGTTGATTCAGCCTCAGATCGCCCCTGCCAGGTGCTGTCACAGAATCTTCCATGCAGACTCCCGCTCAATCCAGGATGTCCCCTCCCGCCTCACCGCATGCATCCTCTCCCTCCTCGACACCTGGCGCAAGCATGGCCACTACTTCCGATGAGGATAGCATGTTCCCAGGCACGGTCGGCGCCGCAGATTCGCCTGGTGGATCAGGATCTCCCGTGCCTGAGGGATCTTCTGCGGTTGAACCTGCTCCTGTTCCACCGCAGCCTGCTGAAGCAAGAACTCGACTGCAGAAAGGTATCAAACAACCGAAAAAATATACAGATGGTACAGTTACATATAAAAGAAATTTTTGCACTGTTAACAACTACGGGTGAACTTGAAAATCTTTGTGAGGCTTTGAGAGACAGTAATTGGAAACATGCCATGCAAGATGAGTATGATGCTTTGATTGAAAATAAAACTTGGCACCTTGTGCCACCGAGCCCTCACAAGAACGTCATTGATTGCAAATGGGTCTACCGTATTAAGAAGCATGCTGATGGTACCATTGACAGGTACAAAGCTCGGTTAGTTGCAAAAGGTTTTAAACAGAGATATGGCATTGATTATGAGGATACGTTCAGTCCTGTTGTCAAGGCAGCTACTATCAGACTTGTTCTTTCTATCTCAGTTTCCCAAGGATGGAATTTACGGCAGCTAGATGTCAAGAACGCGTTCTTACATGGTGTTCTGGAAGAGGAAGTGTACATGAAACAACCACCTGGTTTTGAGTCTTCCGCTACTCCAAACTATATTTGCAGACTTGACAAAGCTATATATGGACTAAAGCAAGCACCTCGAGCATGGTACTCTCGTCTTAGTTCCAAGCTGCATACTCTTGGTTTTACTCCTTCCAAAGCAGACACATCCTTGTTTCTTTTCAACAAGTCAGGTATCACTATGTTTCTTCTGATTTATGTTGATGATATAATTGTGACTAGTTCATCAGATACAGCAATCTCAGCTCTGTTACACAACTTAAGCACTGATTTTGCTCTCAAAGACCTTGGAGATCTTCATTTTTTTCGTGGGGCTTGAGGTTCACAAACAAGCTAATGGGTTGCTTCTCAATCAAGAAAAATATGCTGCTGACTTGCTGGCTCGGGTTGGTATGAACAGTTGCACGTCATGTCCTACACCTCTCTCCAGCAGTGATACTTTATCGCTTAATGATGGCTCTCTTCTTGGCCCTGAGGACAATTCACGCTACAGAAGTATTGTTGGTGCTCTTCAATATTTGACATTGACTAGACCTGATTTGTCATTCTCTGTCAATAAGGTCTGCCAGTTTCTTCATGCTCCCACTACGACTCACTGGACAGCTGTAAAGAGGATATTGAGGTATATTCAGGATACTCTTACCCTAGGTCTCACGTTTCAGAGATCTCCTTCCACACTACTCAGTGCATTCTCAGATGCTGATTGGGCAGGTGATTTAGATGACAGACGTTCTATAGGAGGTTTTGCTATATTTTATGGTCCAAATCTTATATCTTGGAGTGCTAGAAAACAACCTACGGTGTAACGCCGAATATAAAGCCTTAGCAAATGCCACTGCTGAATTAATCTGGGTTGAAGCTCTTGTTCGAGAACTTGGTGTGACACTTCAGGAGAAGCCATGTCTGTGGTGTGACAATCTTGGTGCCACATTCTTGTCTGCTAATCCAGTCTTTCATGCACGTACCAAACATATTGAGATTGATTTTCACTTTTTACGTGAACCAGTTGCTAGTAAACAGCTTGATGTTAGGTTTATCTCTAGTAAGGATCAAATAGCTGATGGTTTCACCAAGACACTTTGTACTAAAAAACTTGAGGAGTTTAGGCGTAATCTTAACCTTAGTATAAGGTTCAGATTAGGGGGGGGGGGGTGTTAGACAATGTAATACGTATCCGATAGGGTATAGAGTAGTACTCTACCCCTATACGGATCTCCTTTGTATTGCCACCACGGGGTTTTTTCTCGTGCCCTATAACACGTACCCGACACCCCCCAACAGGGGTATCGTTCTCTCCACAATCAACACGGAGGTGGACGATCTGGCCATCTCGGGCGAGATGGAGTGGCGCTGGCCCCAGATCGGGAGCGGATGGTGCTCGGGGCGGGTCCCCGGCCGATGGTCCTTCATCGTCGTCAGATCCAGCTCAGCGGAGCTGGTGGTTCCTGCGGCTCAGCAACGCCTCCGGGCTAGGAGTGCGTCCGTTCTTGGAGTGACGGTTTCCGGCGGCTTCGTTCTTCGTCGTCTTCGGCGGTGGAGTTCGAGTTCGCGGAGTGTCCAGAGGTTGAGGATGGAGGAGCGCAGCGGTGACGTCCCTTGTTTTCTCTCTGTTTTTCTCTTTGCTTGTATTTGCTCTTGTAGTTTGCTATGTATGAATACAAGTATTAGCTCTCAAAAAAAAAGTCGGCACTTAGCTTCTAGGTGGAGGACATGAGAGATTTGGCGACGAGAAGGAGGAGCAGCGGCCCTCGTCATGTTTTCTCGTGGCCAAGAACAATGGGATCATTATGCTATGTGGATAGGATTTGGTTGATAGGTGGGAATAGATGGACTTCTGGGTTGTTACGGGCCGTGTAATGAAAATTTGAAGAATAAATGGGCTTCATGTGTGTTCAGGTCTAAGATATGGCATTGTGGACCTCTTTATCGGGACGTGCCCGTGTCAGCCCATCAAATCGTGTTGAACTGTGCTACCCGTTAGCTAATTTCTTCGACCCCATTTTTCTACGTACCATGTTTCGCAAACAAAAAAAAAGGTCTCATCACTACTCACACTCACACCACACACCTTCTATCAGTGGTCAAGCTGGCGCGTGTCTGCCGCACTTTTCCTGAGTCCCCGGAGGGTAGGTCACATCCCGTCCCCTGTTACGGAATGTGCTCCGTAGGTCCACGCCGAGAGATACTACAGGGGCAGTTTCGTCTTCTGTTTATCCAGAGCTTAAACTCTCACTGTCACTGCCGCCCCACCAATCAGCACCCCATCGCGCAAGCGCAGAACCAAAGGAAACACAGGGAACCAACAGTTGACGTCCCCCAACACGCACCACTTCGACTGCCAGGTGGGCCCACGATACGTGTCCCACCCCACAGCGACACGGCCGTCGTCCGGTCTCAGTCAGCAATCACCAGAACCAAAATAACAGAACAGGTCAAACGGCTACTCGATCTCTCCCAGCTCCCAAAGGATTCTCCCATTTTTCTACGACTCCCGCTTCCTGCCACGATCCTCTCTCTCCTCTTTCGCACCTCCTCTTCTTCTTGTTCTTCTAGACACTGGAAAAAATCTGATGTTTGCAGCCCACCAGAACTCGTATTCTCCCGCTTGAATAGTACTGTACTCCAATGGTAGTAGTAGTAGCAGCCAGTAGGAGGAGTATTTTGGAAGCAACCGGCTGCAATTTTTCCTCCGCTATTTTCCCCGGGCGGAGGCCATTCGATTTGATGTTCTTGGCAGAACCCTGACATTTTATTGTTCTTTAGGACTTTAGGATCGATACTTTTTTTTTCCATAGAGATGCACCTAGCTCAAATCTCCGATCTTGCAGTCGTCTCTGCGGCGCTTAGGATCCAAGAAACCCCACCGAATCTGTCCTCCGACACCCAAGCTCCAGATTCAGCTCGGAGCAATCCGTCCAGAGCCAGCCAAGGATCCCAGCTTTGTTAGCGCGCGATCTCCGAGCAATCCACCGAAGCTCTCGCGGAGGGAAATGTCGCCTCAGCCGGCCCCCGAGGACAAGCAGGGGAGCGGCGGCAAAGAGGAGGAGGAGACCAATGTCCTCATCGAGGAGGCCCCGGGCTCGCCGCCGGCCAAGGCCGGAAGCTGGATGCCGTCCCCGGTGGCCTGGTTCCGGATGCTCGTCAGGGAGCTGCACTGGAGCTTCGTGCTCGGCGTCGTGGCCACCTACGGCATCAGCCAGGGGCTGGGCGGCGGGATCGTGCGCGTCGCCTCGGACTACTACTGGAAGGACGTGCAGAGGGTGCAGCCGTCGGCGGCGCAGGTGTACCACGGCGTCACGTCGATCCCCTGGATGGTCAAGCCGCTCTGGGGACTGCTCACCGACGTGCTCCCCGTCGCCGGATACCGGCGCCGGCCCTACTTTGTCCTCGCAGGTGAGCAGCACAGTGTCTTTTGCTGTACTGTTTGCTTCGTTTACATCTGAATACGGAATACACTGGACACATTTGTTTACTTCTTATTATATGAACTGTCATATGAATATTTTGTACTGAAGTATAGCAATGTTGGTCAGATATGATTGCCATTTCTTTGCTGCTCTGCACTAGTCAAGCTGTACATCTGAATGATGGTGCACATGCGAGCCACATCAGAAGCGATTGAGATAACCATATTTCACTTCTGTTCAGCTGCATATAGAGAAATGCAAAATTTGACCAAACACTAGGAATCAATAATTGCAGCTTTATACTTGCATATACTCGAAGAAAATATGCTGCACAAGCCTAAAAGGCCAGCTATTTCCGTAGCAGTGCTATTTTTTACTACTTTTCACTCCATTAAATGTAACTGTCATTAGGTAACAGGCTATGGATTTTTGTATTAATTCTGTCCCCTCCCTGTTTTCTGAGGAATTTGCAGGCATAATGGGAGTGATTGCGATGCTTATAGTCTCTCTCCACAGCAAGCTTCATGTAATGTTTGCGTTGTTGGCATTGATGTCTGGGAGTGCAAGTGTAGCAATAGCTGATGTTACTATAGATGCCTGTGTGGCCGAAAACAGTCTGATATACCCTCATCTTGCTGCTGACATGATAAGCTTAAATGGCTTCTGTGCATCTGTTGGAGGTCTTATTGGATTCTCAATAAGTGGTTTTCTTGTTCATGCAATCGGAGCACAAGTGAGTATCGCGAGTTCACCACACATGTTTTAGTGATTTGTACTTCCCATTGATCGTCTTACATCAACGAGCTAACTATCATCCTCATAAATCCACCCAAAAGTATATTATCAACATATGCATTCTGGTTATGCATAAAGAATGAGAAGAGATCATGCTTGTGCTCCTCTGTTTTATCGGGGTAGAAGTAAAATGGCTATTGTTATTACTACTTTCGTTTGTACTGGTTTCTGATAGTAGACAAATCTTGTCTTTCTCAAGGGAGCCCTTGGCATATTAACTATTCCTTCTGCCCTGGTAATTGTAGCTGGAGTGCTGCTAAAGGATGTACATATCCCCAACTTCCCGTATGGGCAGGTTAGTTGAACGTTTTATTTGAGATCAGATCCAAGTACTTTGTTTGCTTGTACTAAATTTTCTGTCTGAAACTACAAACTAGGCTCATAAAAAGTTTGTAGAAGCCAGCGGGAAAATGTTAATGACCTTAAAATGTCCTGAAGTATGGCGACCATGTGTTTACATGTATCTGTCTCTTGCTCTGAGTGTGGACATTCAAGAAGGAATGTTCTACTGGTATACAGATCCAAGTGCAGGGCCATCTTTTTCTGAGGTAGACCTATAATTTTTTTGCCAATAATAATGTGCAATTGCTTTGGACTTTTTGCTCCTTTTTTTTTTCATGACAATAAAGTCGTTTCAGGTAAAATTATTTTGTACTTACATAACTGAAATGATATATCTATTACATTCTGTTTCGCTTAATGTTATTTACTTCGCTGAGTTTCTAAGATGTTATGTTGACTACATATTTTATATCTTTAGATTGGCATATTTACAGTATCAATAAATTACTTGTAAAGAAAATTGCAATATGTATTTTATATGCAAAACATCACAATCAAATGTTAGAAAGTTTGCTGCATGATATTCTAAAGCATCAAATATAAAAGGAACGGTTTGAATACCTCTGATGCAACTATACCATTGCTACTTTTTGAGAATTTACCCATCTTTAACGCATGACCAAAGTAATACTTTTTTCTACTTTGCCAGGGATTTATTGGGTTTATCTTCGCAATTGGGTCAGTGGGATCCCTTGTTGCAGTCATACTTTATCAAAACATTCTGAAGGACTATTCATTTCGCAGCGTTCTTTTTTCAAGTCAGTTACTACTAAGCCTTTCAGGAATGCTTGATCTGATCTTGGTGCTTCGTCTAAATCTAAAACTTGGGATACCTGATTACTACTTCGCTGTAATTGATGAGGGGGTCTCCAAAATGATCAACCGCCTGAAGTGGATGCCTCTTTTGGTGCTTAGCTCAAAGCTTTGCCCACCTGGCATTGAGGGCACATTCTTCGCGCTGCTCATGTCTATCGACAATACTGGCCTGATGACAGGATCTTGGATTGGTGGATTGCTCCTTCATCTGCTGAAAATCACAAGAACAGAATTCAAAAACTTGTGGGCTGCGATTCTGATTCGAAATGTGATGAGGCTACTACCATTGGCATTGATATTCTTGGTGCCGAGAAGTGACCCGAATTCTAACCTCCTTCCAACTGATTTACTGGCCGAAGATGATGATGCTGAAGCTCAGCGGATAGAAAGTGTGGAGTTAACCTCTCTTGCCGTGGACAATAATTCGAGCACCGATGGCTCGCTCAAAAAATGCAAAAACCAGGAGCACCTTGATGTTGAAGTAGAACAAGATGATGACGAGGCTTCGTTACTTGCCAACAGGGGTTGATGAGTCATATATATGGACCTTTTTTTCGTTACACAAAGATATAGTTGAAAAGATCAGGAAAATCGCATCACGTTGTGTTTAGTTGTTCATGATGTTGTATTCATTTGATTTACAGCAGGGTAGGAAATCGTTAAATGTCCTACAGCATGGATACTTTGAACTTTGCAGGCTATGCCACGTGTCTCTTTTCGTTTCCCCTGGCTTAATCTGGCTAGTTCACACTTCCTAATCTAATGCTACATGATTTCACTATCACAGGTCGGAACTAATGCCATGATGGCCACGAGTAGAGAATCAGGATTCTCTTGCAACTCGTTTTTCATAAACAAATGAAGGAGGACGACATGGTTATATCGAAGTTGTCTGTTAGCTTACAACGATGCTTTCTTGCTTGAACGCAGCCGTTTTAGACCAAGGACTCGTTTGGCATCAAAGTATTTTTTAAGTATTCTAAAAATACCATGGTTTCTAGAAAAACAATACTGTCGTATTAAATACTTTGAGGTGTTTAGATGCAATGAATAATATGGTTTCAAAACTGAAGATTCCTCCAAAACTGCATTTTTTTGTCGTATTGGAAACTTTGGTCCTAACCTCTTTTTTCCAAAACCAAGAAACTGAAGTATTCATCCCCTGACATCCAAATACTTCGTTTTTTTGGAATACCGTCGTTTATATAAAATGGAGCCTTAGTATCCCACTAATACTGTCTGTTTGGAACTCATGGAATTATATGGATTTTACTAGAAGCTCTGAAGTCCCGCTAGAAGTATATATCGTTGACTGACGATGGATATTTGTATTACCGTGTCCCCAAACTGTGTATTGATCGAACACGCCTATGTGTACCGGGGCCATGGGTCCCTCGCTCTTCGCACTAAGTCAAGTCCTTATGCACCTAAGGTTAATAAAGAAAGCCTAGCTTGCACGTCTTGGAGCACTAATCCTACATCGAAAGGACGCATACTCGAAAGAAGGAGACTACCACCTAAGCGCGTGTGTAAACTAAGGACCCAAGACCCCGGAAAAGGATCCAAGTTTTTCAGATCTATCGAAGTCTTCAATCCAACATAACCCAATAATGATCTAGAGGGCTTTACCTAGTTTCACCCTCATAGATCGACAGAAGCTCCTGAAGTCCCATAGAAGTATATGCTCTATGTACTCATGAACTATATGCTATAGCCAACACTGTAGGTGTTGAGAGTAAATAACCTAACATAATGCATGTTGGTGATAGTGATAATAGTGATGTCGTATGGTTCTATTATCCCATATGATGGTATGAGCCATGACAGAGCCGAGAAATGGATAGAAATAATTAGAAAGTCTCGGGGTAGGCACCCTTTGAAAACAATTAATTTGTTCTTTTGGTAGGGTCATTATGCTCCAGGTAGAAAACATATAATGAGGAAAATATCGTTCCTCTTAATTCTTGAAGTGGACTATATTGGATTACAGGAAACAAGAAAATAGTCAATAAAATTTATGAAATCTGTTTTAGGCAACTTGAAATTTCCCTGCTATAGGAGAATTACCAGAGTTCATAGACCTTCCTATGATGAGAAAAAACAAGAGGTCATTTCTGAATTACATGAGATTTTTCAATTGGGTAGGAGTGATTTTCATATGGTCACATCTCAAGCATGTAAGAGTAATAATAATGTTGATCTTAGATTGGTAGATAAATTTAACTCTTGCTTAGAATTGTTGGCTCTTATAGAAATTGGTATGTCTAGCATATCATATACTTGGGGGCAACAATCAAGAGAACTTAATTATGAGTAAATTGGATAGAATCTTTTGCTCTGTAAATTTTGACTCTCCGTTCCCCCTTGTTAATGCTAGAGCCTTGGCTAGGATTGGAAGTGAACACTCCCACCTCCGTCGTTGGCTTCTTCCGGCCAGCGATAGCAAACGTTCAACCTCTAGGTTGCCATGCTAAGAAGGCGGCCCTTCTGCTCTGGTACAGTGAGCTCCTGCTGCATCGTCCCAAGTGGTCACGTCCCCTAGGCTGATGCATTTTGTTTTCTGCGAAGCTCCATCGAGGTGGAGAAGGAGTTGGACCCTCGTGTCCTCCAATTTAGTTCTAGGGTCCTATGTGCAAATTGTATGGCATGGGTTGTAATTTCATACTCTTTTTTTGGTCCTTGATGTAAATGTAACTCCACCAACGAGTGAATGAAAGCTTCTCGTCCTTCGGGATCGATCCCCTGTAAAAAATAGTATTTGGGATTCAGGTGAAGGAAAAGTTCCAAAAAAAAGTAGTTTTAAGTTTGGCAAGTGGTAGTTAAGTAGGACAGATTTCAAGGACTTGGTTTTAATAGATTAGTCTTCAGAAAATAGAAGTAAGAATGTAGTAGATGTGTGACTAAATAAAATTTGATGTTTTAGAAAGTTAGCCAAAGGTTAGAGCATCAACTTAGAGTCTAGAAAACATAAAAAGGACTTAATTGATGATCATGATATTCTAGACATGAAATCAGAGTATCAGAGGACTAGATTAGAGTTTATTCTTGGTGTGTTAAACAACTTTTGGATCCCTGAGAAAAAAAAGCCAAGCAAAGAGTTAGGGGTATGAATACTGCATATTTTTATGCAGCAACCAACCAGAGGAGAAGGAACAAATTGATCCATGTGCAAGATTGCCTTGAGGGTTCGTGATAGACACAAAAAACATGTTAAAAGTCTCCACTGCTTACAATAGAGACCTATTTAGTTGGGAAGCTAGACTAGATATTAGTTTTAAGACAAAAACTAATTTCAAAAGAGGAGAAGTTAATGTAGAGTGCACACCATGTTAGAAAGTGCCTTAATTTTCTAAAGAGGAAATTAGAATAGTTCTTTCTGGTTCTTATGTTGATGGAGAACCTGGTCCTAATGGCCTTTCCCTTATGTTTATCAGCATTATGTTGATGAAAAATGACAGTGCCCCATCACAACTAATTTCTGGTAGTAACTATTTGCAATTAGAACATGTAACCACAATGTACTATTTTTGTTATTGTACCCAACAATTATTTTTTGCATGAATGCTATGGTTAGGTGTTGCAAAGGAATGCGCCTTTCCAGATTTCAGCATGTCCTTATGTGTGGGCAACACTACCTTAACCAGCCATATAGTCCTCGATTCTCATTTCATTAGTGGGCAACACTATTTAGTTACACGATGAAACAATGTGATTTTCTCGGTTTTCATACACCCAAAAAAAAAATTTCCGGGTAAAAAAAAACTTTGAATGAAGGAAAACCGAGAATGCTATAATTCTACTATTGGATGGTCGTACTACTCTATATGTAACCACATCATCTTGTCACCAGATATATTTATATCACCAAATTTCTTTAAGACAATTAAGTAGGTAACTATCGATTATGTAATTAGTCTAGCATGCAACAAAAGTACCCCCAACAAAGCATGGGAATCATCTTGTATGTCGACACTTCGTTTGTCAATTTCCTGTAAGTATACTATGTAATCAATGGTTACAAAATCAAAATTTCCTGTAAGTTTTTTTTCATTTCAAGCATTTTACATAGCAAGTTGCTAACAAAATTTAACATTCAAATAAATTATGCAATAATGAAAATATTCAAATGACATAGATCATATAATAATTCAAGTTTAAAATTATAATTTACAATAAATCTAAAATTTGATAAATTGTCCAACATAAGATATAGAATGTGGACTACTTGTTTTCCTTTGGCAATCCACATATGCTCAACCAAATTATTTTGAAATTGAACATAAACAACCCAGTCACGAATCTCATGATGTGTGTGAAGGTAGACATGGAACTCGGTGGGTGCATGCCCAGGTTCCATCAGCAGTTCAGCACCCGTGGAAGTCCACCCCCTAGATCATAGATACCATGACCACGTTGTCTACAACTTGAGGTCAGAGAGAGTTTGCGATATTTTACCTTTTGGCAAATCATCAAACACCTCTTAGGCGCACTACAGGAAACTAGCAGTTTGCCGTAGGCTTAGGACACACGGTAAAGACTCTAATACCTACGGCAAATAGTTTGCCGTAGGCTTGCTCACGGTAAACTCTGCCGGCAAATAGCGTCTCGGTAAATAGAGATATACCGAGAGCGTCACACGGCAATGGCAGGTCCCAGATGTCAGACAATGGAAACGGAGAGGAGACGGTCACGGCAGCAAAAACGGAAGGGTGGATCCCTTGTGTCGGGTTTTGCTCTCGGCAAAGAAAGTTAGCAAAATTAAAAAAAAATTGCGGTCGAGTTCAGGGCATCGCCGGAATCCAGAACCTCGGCTTCCCCGTCGACGACCCTACTCCTTCGGTCATACGGTGCTGGTCCTGGCTGCCACCTTCGGCCACACCCCGGCGGCTCCTAGAGCGCGACGTGCGCCGACCCGCGCACAATGATGATGTTGCTGATGTACAAAGGCGTGGAGAACCACCGGGCAACGCCGCTGCGTCGCCTGCATGAGCTCACCCAGAAGTCGACGGCGTCTTGGCGGTGGCAGGCGTAGTGGCTCCCATGGGCCATCTCGGCCAGCTCCGAGGAAGCAGGATTTGGGACGGCGGCGCCGGATGAGCGACGGGATGCGCCGGAGACGGCAGCCTACCTCCTGGAGCGCGACGCCGGCACACACACACCGGTGATGGCGCTGCTCTACAACTGCGCTGGGCGTGCAGAGCCGCCGGGGCACGCCGCTGCGTCACCCGCCCGAGCGCATCCAGAGTCGTCGTCGTCTTGACGCTTGGGATGAGCGCCGGGGATGAGCGGCGGGAAAGCACCAGGAATTTGGGAGGGCGGCGCGGAATTTGGGAAGGCGACCCGGGATTTTTGGATCTGCGGCGCGGGACTTGGGAGGGACGAAGTCGAAGAAGAGGGAGCGTCTGGTTCGTGTGGTGCGATTCGTACGTCACAAAGAGATAAGGAGGAGATGCTTCCATGTCATCAATCCACACCTCCTCCCTCCCAACCAATCAGGGGCAGCGGCGGGATGTCACATAGTAATACCAAGATTTGCCGTGAGATTTTGTAACTGGCTCACGGCATATTGCCCGCACCGTTTATTCACCGTTAAGGATGGATGGCAGGGACACGTGTCCGTCAATTTATCGTGAGCATTGTTTTGCCGTGAGCTTTTCTCTAGGTTTGCCATGAGCTTTATTTTGCCGTGAGTGTTTTCTTCAATTTGACGTGAGTTTTGGATTTGCCGTGAGTATTTTGGGTGACCTATGAATAATTAGACATTTGCCGTAGGCCTCGGTAAAACGCTCACGGCAAATTGAAAGGCACACGGCAAACAGCCAGTTTCCTGTAGTGGCGGTAGACACAAACAAACAGATGGGATGAGAATGAAAGCACCGTCGGAGCTAACCTTAGAACGGATTTTAGAACAAGCAGTGCATCTCTATAAAGAAAAATGGCTTGGAAGCTTGCGGCCGTTAATTTTGCATGAGTAAATAGCGTGGCAATATGTAAGTCCCCACAGTTATTTCAGGAAATTTTGATTTTCTTTTTCTGAAATTCAATCCATGCGCATCAATGTGCACCACGGTGTTTTCGTGGAAGCTTTCCACTTTCTTGCCTCGTTGGCCGTAAAAAGAGCAGTAGCCCCATCGACGGGGAAAACGTTTTGCACGTGAAGGCGGCGAACGCGACCACATACACACCATCGGCACCCTCACCGTATACCCGAATACGGCCAAGCCACCCGACCAGGCCCCAGAGCGTGGGGCCCACCTGTCAAAACGACCCGCACCGCCTGACAGCCGTGCTCCAGCGAGCCAGACCGGCAGCGCCCCGACCCCGTCACTTTATCCACACCGCCGCCCTCACCACTCTCACCGACAGGTGGGGTCCGGCTCGCAACCCCACCTGTCATCCGCCCGCGTGCCCGACGACTATTTCTGGACCCTTCTCTTTCCCCAAAGGCCAGAGCTCCCCCGTCCCCCTCTTCCTCCTCCTTCGCGCTCCCCTCCCTCGAATCATTCGCCGCGCCGCGTCCCCGGTCGCCGATTCGGTTCGATCCGTACCCCGCGGTGGCTCGGTCGCGGTCCTAGGGCTAGGGTTCCGGCGATTCCCCACCCATGGTGCAGCTCCCGAGCATGGGCAAGCGGCAGCACGCGGAGGCGGCAGACCCGGCCATGGCGCCGCCGCCCCCGGTGTCGGCGGCGGCTGCCGTGAAGATGGAGGCGGACGAGATTGGCTACGGCGAGCACGGGCCGTTCAGCAAGCGCGCCAAGGCGGCCCAGCCCGCGCCGCCCCCGCAGCAGGTAGAGTAGATCCGCGGGTGCCGCGTCTTTTTGCTTCTTCCGTTTTGGCGCGTTTGTTTGGGGCCCGTTTAATCCAAACTATCTGTGTGTCTGTGTGCTTGAGTGATTTGCGTGGATTAACTCGATGGTGCGGATTAGAGTGGTGGAGCTACTGCTGTTAGATAGTTTCTGCTTGTGTAAGAATGGAAGGGCATTCGCGTCAGTATTCTCAACTAATTGAGGATGAGTGGATTAAGTTAAACCACAGTTGGTATCGCTATGGTTAGGCAAGCTCGCAGTCTGCTTGTGTAGGTGCTGGTGTGGCCTGTAAACGGGCTGGAACGTCTATGTCCATGAAATGCGGTGCAAAGGCTAGTATTGCGGTCTGTCCTAGAAAGCTCAAAGGTGTACATATTAGTGCAGATGGTAGAATGGTTATATGAGCTTCGTCGGCGCGCCTTTGCTAGTATGGATGTCGCAAGGTTGTGGAACTGCTCAGTTCCTTACTCTTTTCTTTTTGTTGAATGCTCAGATCATTACTTAGCAGATTGGAGGATGTTTTATTATAAAGTGTTGCGTTAGAGAAAGAGGTGATACCTGTCGGCGCATTAGAAGTGTATGAGGCAGTTGTTGGTCAGTTATTATCTTTCTAACATGCAGGGTGCGTAGCAGATTCTCCATAGAGTTTACATGGGATAAAATAGCAATTGCCATCTGTTCAACATAGACGAGGCCAGTGTGTAAGTCAAGAAAATTGAATGACTATATGGACAAAAGAGTGGACCAATATTTATTCTCTCAAACTTTATCACGGTGTATGCACGCTTGTTGTTGCACATATCTTTTGAGGCGTCTGTGATATCTGTATTCTCAGTAATTTACTGTTTAATTAAAGGTAACTTAGTATAGTATGATTATTTAGTTATAGTTTCAGGATCAACAGATTTGGGATTCATATTTTGTGTGCCTACATGAATTGCAGGACATGTATCACAATGTGCTTGACGAACCTAGCCCGTTGGGTCTTCGCCTGAAAAAAAGTCCATCTCTGTTGGATCTGATTCAGATGAGGCTTTCTCAAGCAAATTCCAATGCAGGACAGTCATCTACTGACGACTGCAGTGCTGAGCCTCCAAAGAAGAAAGACCTTAAATCTGGTGCATCATCAGCTGGTGAACGGTTGAAAGCTTCAAACTTCCCTGCAAGTTTATTGAGAATCGGTACATGGGAGGTAAGAAAATTCATGTTTGCTGAATATATTATTTATGATATTCTGCCAGAATCTGTGTTCTAGTAGTTTGGTGTTTTCTTTCTAGCCTCCTTTATGTGGTAAAATGAATCAGTTGTACTATCTACACAAGAAAAATTCTTGCCGGTGATGCTTTATTGAGGTACAATTGGTAAATTAAGCATTTATAATTTAGTAAATCATCTAAACCTGTCAAGTTAATACACATGTAATTGTAATATTGATTCTTGTGTCTAGTTTGGAGTCTTAGTGAAACATCAATGCATGCTATATTGCTACATACTCCCTCCGTTCCTCTTTTTTTTTACTCCGCGTATTAGGATTGTCTTAAGTCAAACGTTTTAAAGTTTGACCAAGTATATAGAACAAAATAACAACATTTTAAATATCAAATCTATATAATATAAAACTATATTCTATTTTGAATCGAATAATATTGGTTTGATAGCAACGTTCAAAAAAGCGCTGCGAAGCGTACGCTTACGCGTAAAAGCGAGCGCATCGGTGACCAAACGCTACGCTTTGGGCCTGAGCGGCCCATAAAGCACTGAGCGGAGAAAAGCGTTCCGCTTTTGCCTGTGCGTGCGCTTCCGCGCGCTGGAGCGGCGCTGAAGCGGGGAAATGCGGCGGCTGAGCGTTGACGGTGGGTGGCGGGAGATTGAGAAATCGGGAGAGAAAAGGGAGGGAAAGGGCAAAGAAGAGAGAGGGGATTGAGAATTAGGGTTAGGAATACCCCAATCGACCACTTCCACTCGCGGGGTGAGAGAGAACAGAGAGATGCGACGACATTGGAGCTCTCCCGCGCGCCGCCGGTCAAGCTCCTCCCACACCGCGGATCAATCTCCTCGCCAGCCGCCTGGTTGATCTGCTCCCTCCTCGCTGGTTCCTCCTTGTGCGCCGGCCGCCAGGTTAGATCTACCCCCTCTCTCCTCCGCTTGTCCTCTCCTCTCTCCGCCGAGCTCCTCCCTGGATGCCGCCCCGACCTGGAACTTCTTCTCTTTTAATTTGGAGGCACAGCGGCTTGTGTGTGGCGGTCTGTGCTGGAGCGGCTGTCGATTTGGTGTGAGGCTGTATGTGTTGGGTGCCTAGGTGCGTTTGACAGAGTCACAGAGAGGCTTGTGTCGATTTGGTGTGAGGCTGTGTGTGCTGGCTGCCTAGGTGTGTTTGGCGGAGAGGCTTGTGACGTGCGTGTGTGGCACTGTACTGCTGCTGGGTGTGCTGGCGCCTGGCAGAGAGGATTCTGTGTGTGCGTGTAACTCACATTCTTCCTTCAAAATATAGCATCACATGTTTAGGTATAAAGATACAAGTATTTTAGGCTTATGTATACCTAAAATTGCTTCCTTATTTTCTGTCCGTACGATTCCGTACAAAACGCTTAAGCAGCGCTTAAGCTCGCTTAAGCTTAAATTCCTCTGATCGGTGCCTCACCGCTCGCTTAGCGCTTTTTTGAACCTTGTTTGATAGTATGAATGTTGATATTTTTTCTATAAAATTGGTCAAACTTTAGCAAGTTTGACTTAAGACAAGACAAGTCTAATATGCGGAGTAAAGAGGAACGGAGTACCACCAATTTGCTATTATTTTTTTCTCCAGCAGTCAATCAGTGGCCCAGAAGCCAGTATCCGATGATGATTCTTCTAGTACATATGACCTAGTGCTCTTACATAACAGCTCAGCTGGACAATCTTTGACCTTTCGTGTCTTAACTGAATTCTACCTCTGAGCAGTATATATCACGATATGAAGGTGATTTGGTGGCGAAATGTTACTTTGCAAAGCATAAGCTTGTATGGGAAGTCTTGGAAGGCGGTCTTAAGAGTAAGATAGAAGTTCAGTGGTCGGATATTACGGCTTTGAAGGTAACTTGCCCTGAAAATGGAGAAGGATCTTTGGATGTGGTGGTAAGTTTATCCAAAAGGTGTATATGCTTTCCTAGTTTCCTGAAAATGTTACTTCAACATCTCCTTTCCTAAGAGGTTTCCATTTTTTATATGAAGCTGGCCCGGCCACCTCTATTTTTCAAAGAGACCGATCCTCAACCAAGAAAACACACATTGTGGCAGGCGACTTCAGATTTCACTGGTGGCCAAGCAAGCATGAACAGGTGATGGATTATTCAATGTTTGTAATGCATAGTGAGAGTGGAATTTCATATGTGAGGTGTTCTTTCGAGGGGTGAAAAATCTGTGTTATAGTATATCACAGTGATTATTAGTTTTGACTGTAGGGTTGTAACCTGACTTTGCTCTAAATTTTTGGAAGCCTCGTTGCATTTGTAGAACATGCTTTATACTTACCAGGGTTTCTGTAGCGGATGCTTAACCTGATTTTTAATATTTTAATTCAGTTCACCTCTGTGGTTTGGTCTCTATCCTTAGAGGAACAGAGGGAACTCATTCAGTTTCTTGAGATCTCAGGGAAGTTGATAAACCTGTGTTACACCTGTGGCTATATAAATGCTAAAATGGAAATGTGAAGATAGCTCTTTAAATCTCATCCAGCTAGATACTAAAATGTGATGTGCCTATGTGTTGCGGATAATCATATGACATACCACATGGGTCGTTGTCAACGGGCTTGGCATGCTCCATGCCATTGGCTCCACGGTCGTGCTCAGTTGAGATGCACACATGCCGTTGGCATGTCTCCATTGTTCTGTTCTGTCCATTCTTCACTATGCCCTGGGAAATCACATCTGATCATGTCTTTTGTTATGTCCCGTGTCGTACTCCACAACCATTAGAGATTCTTAAAGAAGCTGGGTAAATTAATTAGTTACGAGATTAGTCGTGTTTGAGTTGATCTTTTGTTGGGAGGCATTTTTCCTTCTGTTTTATTTTGTTGGAGAAAATTCAGTGATGTGGAACAGGATTTGTGGAGGTAAATGAATCACCGTCACAAACTCCAGTTTTTCTAGTGAACATAACCAAATTACTTCTGATTATTATTATTACTTGCCGAGCTTCTAATCTTGACACCTTTCATGTAATACCACAACTGTTTCAACATTTGCAGGCGGCATTTTTTGCAGTGCCCTTCGACCTTGTTAGGCAAGAATTTTGAAAAGCTTGTCCAGTGTGATCAGCGGCTAAATCAATTGAGTCAACAGGCGGATATCATCTTGGACCCTCCAGTTTTTGAACCTAGATGCTCTATATTTGAGGATCCGGTGGAACTGAAATGTCATGCCTTTGCTAATTTGAAAGATGAACATGAAGATTTACCTGGGTTTTCAGGTTCTGTGTCACCATGTGGATCATCTATGTCTGCTATGAATGAAGCGAATAGTTGTTTTGGGAAGCAGCCTGAATTTCTCGCTCAGACAGTAAACCCAGGTACGCCGAAGTCTGAGCAAATATGCCATTTTGACAATAAACCCTGGTGTTATCTTGATGTATTGTCGCAGAACTGAAGTAGCTTTCGTGTGCATGTCATTTTTCTTGAAAATTTCTCACTATTAACATCTGCTTTAGTTATTCTGATAGATGCATCTCAACCCCTTTCTGATTTAATTGGAATATACTAAGGGTGATATGCTAACCTGAACACGTCCTTAACTTCTGCTGTTCTATTTGTTCTCAATTGTAAGTTACAGTGCCTTCTGCATGAAACATCTATCTGAATCTTTCTGGTTATATTCCTGTTAATTACCAGGAGCTAGTGCTGTGAATGTACAAGCAGTCAGCAGAAATGTGAATGGTGTAGCTCAAGAATTTAATATCCCCAACTGGTGGAGTCAGTTGAAAGTGCCCGGGCTTAGACCGTCGATGTCGGTGGATGATTTGGTCAGCCACCTAGGAAATTGCATAAACGAGCAGATTACGTCAGGCAATCCTTCAATGGCCAACAATGAGGTGCCTACAAAGGAATCTTTGGAGGAGATCGCACAGTACCTTCTTGGTGATACACAGGGCCCACAGGCGCCAGCCTCAGATGAACGGCTGATGGCTAGGGTGGACTCACTCTGCTGTTTGCTTCAGAAAGATACACCACCAGCAGTCAAACCAAAGCCCGAGCCAAACGACAGCGGTAGCATTGGCGGGGAGGACTCGGAAGGTTCAGACGATGAATTTAGCTCAGCATCAACTAAGAGAACTACAGAGGCCAGCCAGCTGCCTGCCATGTCTAGAAAGGACTCGTTTGGAGATCTGCTGATGAACCTGCCTCGCATCGCCTCGATTCCACAGTTCCTATTCAAGATACCGGAGGATTCTGAGAACTGAAGCTGCATGGCTTGCTCTTGTCACTCCCGGATGTGGGAAGTTGCTGTAAAAATTGTACCTCACCAATAAGTAAGCCCCTTCTCTTGTTTCTGATTCAGCAAGGTGTGTGCTAGTGTCCAGTCACCAATCCCTGCCCTGTAAATTTGACCCTGTAGGTTCCTTTCTCCCCCAGCCCTCTTTATGTTTCATGATGATTCGAATGGGTAGTTGAAGGTTGATTTTTTTTAACTCGTGACATGTGATTTGATTGTGTAAGATTAAGTGCCAAAATGTTCATAATAATCTTGTGAAAAGAGTCTGCAGTGCACCCCGGTTTTTTCTGTCAGTATGACATGATGCCAAAGTTTGTTATGGCATAAGCGTCGTGTTTGCGTTAATTTTGTTCTAGTCAGTTAAATCGAAAGTGGACCGATTATGCTGCATTACCTTCTCCGTGGTCAACGCCTCTATCTTTCTTGATGTACTTCCTGAATATTGATGTGCTCTGCCGACTGCTGAGAACAAGTGAAATGTCTCGGTGGTCAAAGACGATGGCCAGGGTCGTCTTTGTCGACCGCTAGCTTCTTGACCGCCGTTGGCTGGAGCCGTCGTGTTCTGTCGCAATTACTAGCTGAGCTGGACTTTTTGTTGTGCTAGCTTGAAGATAATTGCAAAAAACCATCACAATTGAGACAAAGGTATCAAACATCTATCATTTCATACTATTTGTAATGGTTTTTTCTATAAAGTTGTTAACTTTACTCCGATTGTGATGTTTTTTTACGATTTACTCGGCTAGCTTGCTCCCGTTTTCATGGCGTGCATGACGGGGCCAGCTAGCTGGTTGTATCTCCAGAGTCCAGACCGTTTCTTGTAGCATCGCCATGGAAGCGAAACGACCCCATTAACTCCCCTATTGAGGACTTAATGGAGGGAGTAATTTAGCAGCGAAGAAAGTCTATTTTTCGTCCTTAAACTCTTGAGTAAGTTTATTTTTCATGCTAAAACTTTTGTTGTTATTTTATGGTGATCCAAATTCGCACATTCTGCTCGTTAGAGGCTGGCCCAACACCTGCCCGGCCCGAAACGGGGACGCACGGAGGGGAGTGCGGGGGGCGAGTTCCATATTCTAGTGCTGTTGGTTACTTAATGTATGTCATGGTGTGTTCTTGACCTAATTTGTCTTATGCTATGAGTTTGGTCAGTCGATACATGGCTAATCCTGTTAAAGAACATTGGAAAGCTGTTCAGTGGATTTTTAGGTACCTTTGCGGCACATCCAACGGTTGCTTGAAGTTTGGCAAGACTGATGAGGGACTCGCAGGCTATGTGGATTCAGATTTTACTGCCGACTTGGATAAGAGGAGGTCCCTCACAGGTTATGTGTTTACTGTTAGTGGATGTGCTGTTAGCTGGCAGGCTACCTTGCAGGGTGTTGTTGCACAATCTACTACTGAGGCTGAGTATATGGCTATTGCTAAAGCATGTAAAGAATCTGTTTCGTTGAAAGGTCTGTTTGCTGAGCTTTGTGGAGATGATATTTACATTAACCTGTTTTGTGATAGTCAAAGTGCTATTTACCTTACTAAGGATCAGATGTTTCATGAGAGGACGAAGCACATTGATGTCAAATACCATTATGTGTGTGATGTTGTTGCACAAGGTAAGCTGAAGGTATGCAAGATTAGTACTCATGATAATCCTGTTGATATGATGACAAAGCCAGTTTCTGTTGCTAAGTTTGAGCTTTGCTCGAGCTTAGTTGGTATAACTGTTTAGCCCAAGATGCTAGTTGGCGTAGAAAGTGTTTTCTTTGTTGTTACAGGGTGAAGGATTGTTTTATGCTACAAGATGGATTTTGTCTCAAGGTGAAGTGTTACTTTATGGTGATCCAAATCCGGTTCTATAAGAGAGAAGGCTAACGACGGAGCGAAGCGAGGCCCGTCGTCGGTAGGCTTGGGCCAACGCGAAGTGGTACGGTACGAGTTGTTACCGAGTTGGATTAGGGTTCACCTGTTACCGACCTATTAGGTCAGGACCACTACAAATACCTCTTATGAGCCGCCGCACGGGATAAGCCACATATTGTAAATCCTGGCGCGTTTGTAACCTCACCCAAAATAGTGAAGTATTGCTGGCTGGTGCCCGTGGTTTTTTCTCTTCCTTGTTGGAAGGATTTTCCACGTTAAAATCTCATGTCCCCGTTGGTTTGATCTTGTTTAATTTCGTCGTTGTTTTGCTATCGCTTGTAACAAGTGGTATCAGAGCTTTGGTTTCTGATTAGGGTTTTGCGATGGCATCGATGAAGTTTGATCTACCGTTGCTGGACTACAAGACGAGATTTTCTCTGTGGAAAGTCAAGATGCGTGCGATTCTATCGCAGGCTTCGGATCTTGATGAGGCGTTGGATGCGTTCGAAAAGAAGGACACGAAGGAGTGGTCTCCTGAGGAAAAGTGTAACAGCCCCAACCTGGTAATGAAAAATACGAAGAATTTTTCCACTTTTTGTTTCCATGTTTGCATCATAGCATCCACATGCATTGGCTAATTCAAACATCCATTTGGAAACAAATTGAATTGGGGAGGTAAACTTCCCAACATCCAACCAATGCAAATGCTCAACTCATCAAAACAAATCATGCTTAGACTTCCAAATGGTTTAGGAAGTTCCAAGTTACTTTTTGAAACAAGTTCTCAATCCTTAAATTTGGTTAAATAAGAAATGAGTTGAAAATTCAAATTGGCTTAATTCCATTCCTATTTTTGGAACCAAGTTAAACCTTCCAAAAATTCAAACTAAAATCATGGGGAGCTTCAATGTTATGGTTAGAGCCCCCATGAATATTTTCAATAGTTTTGGAAATGTTTAAATACTCCAAATAAATGAATTTTGGAAGATATCAAAAATGCCTTCATTTAAACCCTGTGAACAAATCATGGCCAAAACATTTTATTTTGCCTCCCAAATTTTTGTGGAGGTTTAAAAGCTTAAATGGAGCCTATGTGAATTTTTGTGGATTTTATAAAATTGTCCTAGTGCCTAAATTAAATCGCTAAGAGCTGTTGGGGGACCTTTTTGCAAATACACTAAATATTGCCAGGGGGTTTTCACTAATTTCTCTTTCCCTCTCTCCTCCACAGTGCCGGCCATGGCACTGGCGCCATGCCCAGTTGCCGGCCGAGCTGCCCATGCCGTTGTGGCCCGTGGACGATTAGGAGCTGCCCCTGCCGCTTACCTGCTCCCCTCTCTCGACCCTGCTCATTTCCCCCGAAATTTTCGGATCGCGGTAGCCTTTTTCCTTCTCCCACCGAGCTCCACCGTCGCCGACGCTTTCCGCTGCCGCCACCGTCGCCTGGAGCCGTGCCGCCCGGATCGAAGGCCACGGCAAGGACCGCTGTGCTCCCCTCTCTCTTCTCGCCGTCGAATTCGAGCCGGGGTGGCCCGGTATCGACGAATTCGTCCTCGCCCTTCCGCCTCGGCCGCGCCGCTCACCGGGACGAATCCGGCGATTCCCGTCCCTCCTCGCCGTCGCCGTCCTCGCAAACGAACTCAGGGTGAGCTCCGCTCCCTGACGGTCCTCTCCCCTCCCCCTCTCTCCCACTCTCGCCGCCGATCGCCGTCGCGCTCGCCGCCAGCATCACCTCTCAGAGCACCCGGCCTGGCCGAGGCTTGGGCCGGCCTGCGAGCCCGGCCTGGGCCGGCCAGAGGCCGGCCGGCTCGGCCACTGCCCCGGCCTGCGCCCCAGCCTGGGCCGGCCTAAGGCCGGTGCCTTCGGGCTGGTACCCGGGCTCCCTCCCGGCCTGGCCGGCCTGAGGCCGGCCTGTCTGGCCTTTTGCTTTCCTTTTTGTTTTAAAAAGGGCGAATAAAAAATTGATATCTTTTTGTATAATGATTCAAAAATTGCAAATTAAATATCAAATTTCTCAGAAAAACATTTCCTATCATCTGGTAACATTGTCTTGCCCTTTTGAATAAATAAATTTGCCTTTATTTAATAAGTCCTAAAATGGGTTAAATAGTACCCAAATTGGGAAAAATCATAACTTATTAAATATTTATCCAAAAATTATGAATAAAATATCAATGTGATCAACATGCAAAATGATATCAAACCATGCACTTA
The DNA here is from genome assembly GCA_012064385.1 of Puccinellia tenuiflora. Lineage (NCBI taxonomy): Eukaryota > Viridiplantae > Streptophyta > Magnoliopsida > Poales > Poaceae > Puccinellia > Puccinellia tenuiflora. Next base: position 315,821 of record QRDG01002042.1, read on the forward strand.
TCACATCATGATCACAAATTCTTATTTGATGTTATTCATAATTTGTTTAAATGAATTAAATTCAATTATTTTACTTACTTCGCTATTTATTCATCGGTGCTCCGAAAATTACAAATGAGGTACTAAAATGATCGGAAGAACAAAACCTATCTAATCATGTCATATCCATGCATATTTGAGCAAATTCTAAATAATGTCATCATTTATGACAATTGGACATTAAGTTAAATATGGGGTGTTTTCCAAATAATTGCCTAATTATTTGGAACTCCATTTATCTTGTTAGATAAATTAAATGATGGTATCTTTGCATCAATTTGACATGCCATCATGTGATTGTGCATTGCACATTGTCCTCGTGTGATTTATTTGTTCTTTGCCTTATTTTTGGGTTTCGATAGATTCCGGAGTCGAGGTTAACGCTACCTACCCCGACGAGCAGTACTACACGCCCCGACAGCAAGGCAAGAGATAACCTAACCTTCTTGGCATCTAGCATCCTATGATTTTATAAACTTATTTTATCCACCATAATATTGCATGCGATTCAAATGACATTTTTTTGATCAAGACATAGAATATCCTATGAATGCATGTTTTCCCCGAGCCAATCACATGTATCCCTACTCATGAACCTTTGTGTTGATGTGTTGGCCGGAGACAAGAATATAATTGTGGTATTTATATGCTTAGCTATGCTTAGCTATGCTTAGCCATGCTTAGTCAAATGCTAGCAATGTCCGTTGTTTAATTCCAATGCTGTTGATGTTGATGGAATGGTACGGACGTGGTGGATATGTGGGGTGCTTAATTAAAATGCTAAGACGGCTTGGGTGAGTTGTCATCGGGGATGGTGTTTTGCCTCACTCTTGCCCCTAGGTGCGAGTTCTTTACCTCTTGAACCAAGACGAGCGTGCTGCCATTGGTGGGTGTATGGGCGCCTTACTAACCGAATAACTTGTGCGGGCGTATCCAAGGGTCCTCTAGTTCGGTTTTCCATTTGCGTGAGAGTGGAAAAGATGATGTTGATGAGGATTTGTGTTTAGGGCGTGGCGATGGGGCAGGGGCTGAAATAGGCTGGGTAAACTTGCCCTGTGGCCACAGATGACTCTTGGATAGTCTCATGCGAGGTAAAGGTTTAACCGTGCCCGCTCGCCGACCTTCCCCGGAAGAGGGCCAATTAGGTGAGCCGGACGGTACCAATGGGTAAATTAGTACACCCCTGCAGGGTTTAATCTTTTCGAAAAGCCGTGTCCGCGGTTATGGACGACTTGGGAATAGACGATAAGATCATAGAGAACATTAACCTAATTGATATGGCAGTTAGAGTCTGCATAATCAACGTGTGGTAAAGGTTCATTTCCTCGAGGGTGATTCGAGGGGGTGCCTTTGGTGGATATGAGAGATGAGGTTGGCTACAAGTTGGTTCGACAAGAACCAAAGTTGAAATGTTACCCTCTTACCCCTTTTATGAAAAATATTCTGAGTAGACGGTGCCATGTGTCATTTATGTCTTGTTTATAAAAATTAGCTTTATGCAAAAATAACTACATATACAGCTTTAGAGCCTCCGTCAATCATTGGGCCTATATCTCCCTACTAAACTTGCGAGTACGTCGTACTCAGTGTCTCTTTGCTGCCTTTATATTTGTATTTTAGAGGAGGACGACACCGAGCAGCTAGGTGGGTTCTTCGTGGACGTCGACTAGTAGTCCGGGGTTCCCAGGTGGCAGCTTGGGACCGTGGAACAATCTGGCTTGGGTGATGTTTATTGTAGGCCTCTTAGGCCATATATTTGCTTCTTGTTGTTAGACAACACTACCCGTTTCCGCTTGATGTACTGATGGATCGGTGATCCCTTTTATGTGTAATATTTGTATCTTCTCTTATATGAGTTGCTATATGCTTTTGTGTCGTAGAGTCTGCAATGTGCCAGTTGTTCCACAAGTCTCGGTCTCTCTACTATACGTGATAGCGATGTCTGAGCTTATGGCATGATCGAGGTGTTGTGTGCCGATGATCCATTCCAAGCACACCTGCCAATGAGTTTTGGCCTGGGATTGGTAAACCCAGTAACCTTCGATTGTGTAGCATGACCGGTTGCACAACGCTTCACTGTATAGTTCTGGGGTCGGGGCGCTACAATCTTCAAGGAAGTGCCCTGCCCGCCAACTCCCATCCAGTCTGATGATGACGGCGAAGAAGCGGACAAGTCTGCATAAGCCGAACTTGCTCCTTTGAGCCGGCCTTCCTAAAAATGTAAATATTAAGATGTAAATCTGTTCAAACAGTATGAAATGCTTCTAAACAACCAAGTCTTTTGCCATGTTAATTCGGCTTATCTATTCTGCAAGTTTGCAATTTTTATGCCTCAGTTTATTCTGGCCTTGACACCTTAGCCTTTAAGCGCCGGCAAACCTATTGCAAAGCAATCTTGCTGAGTAACAGGGTACACAATGACCAATCTGTTAGACCCAGAACAAGTGCCGCCTTTCGGTGCCGAAAACGCTTTGAAGCAACCCGGCGCAAAAAGCTAGCAGACAAACATTAATTTGGCAAAACGTTGTTTTTTCATCACCTTAAGGCGGATTCAACATGAAAGATAGTTTACCACCAAGCAACACAGGAAACTTCAGGTAAACAGATTATAGCAATAACATCATTGGGAAATAAAGGGTGGTACAGATTCTCGAATTTCACATGTGAGAAGCCAATTTTTATTTCATGATCACATTGACATGGTTACAATAGAATTTGCTAAGTGTAAAAAGGACGTAGCTGAGCGATATTCCACGAACGTTTCGTCTCATCTAGGTCGTCATCTACATGCCTTTTCCTCTTACGACCTTTCTTCCTGGGATCTTTCTTTGAATCCCTTAAGTCGAGGAGATAATATGATCCGTTTTTCAGAACTTTGCTGATAACGAAAGGTCCTTCCCATGGAGGGGATAATTTGTGCTGTCGGCTTTGCACAAGCCGAAGCACTAAGTCACCTTCTCGAAAAGATCGATTCCGCACTCTACGGCTTTGGTAGCGACGTAGATCTTGCTGATAGATGGCGGATCGTTGGAGAGCCAACTCTCTTTCTTGTTCGAGGATGTCTAAGCCGTCTTGACGTGCTTCTTCTGCGTCTTCTTCGACGTAGGCTGCGACTCGAGGCGAATCGTGGATCATGTCGGTTGGGAGTACCGCTTCTGCACCATAAACCAGAAAGAAAGGGGTGAAGCCGGTTGATCTATTTGTGGTAGTACGAATACCCCATAAGACCGCCGGCAATTCTTCAACCCAAGCGCCGGCTGCTCGATGCAATGGGGTTTCAAGCCTCGGCTTAATACCTTGCAGAATAATGCCGTTAGTGTGCTCTACCTGTCCATTGGATTGCGGGTGTGTCACCGATGCCACGTCGAGCCGAATTTTTGATCGGTTGCAAAACTTCGATAGCTCACCGACGGCAAAGTTTGTGCCATTGTCAGTGATAATGCTATGCGGTATGCCGAATCGAGTGGTTATCTCGATGATGAACTTTGTAGCTGTAGCTCCGTCGAGTTTCTTGATGGGCTTTACCTCGACCCACTTTGTGAATTTGTCGACCGCCACCAGTAGGTGAGTCAAGCCTCCTCTTGCCGTTTTGAAAGGTCCCACCATGTCGAGCCCCCAGACCGCAAACGGCCAAGTAATAGGCATCGTCCAGAGCTCCTGAGCCGGCAAGTGAACCTGCTTTGTGTAGCGCTGACATCCTTCATAAGTCTTGACAATGTTGATAGCATCCTCCTTAGCCGTTAGCCAAAAGAATCCGTGCTGAAACGCCTTAGCGACCAACGCCTTTGCCGCCACGTGATGCCCACATTCGCCAGAGTGGATTTCCTTGAGGATTTGCCGCCCTTCTTCTGTAGAGATGCATCTTTGGAACATGCAGGATGTGCTTCGTTTGTAAAGCTGTCTGTCAATAATCGTGTACGCCTTTGCTCGACGCTCAATTTGACGGCTCAACACCTCGTCGTCCTTAGGCAGTTTTTTATTAATCAGGAAATCAATGTAAGGCGTGGTCCAATCTGGGGTTACCAAGCACACCTGAACTGATTCTGCCGACAAGGGATAATCTTCGTCGCCGCCTTTGATGGACGGCTTATGTAGATGGTGGAGAAATATATCTGGGGGCACTGCCTTTTGCCTGGAGCCTATTCTGGCCAAGGCGTCCGCAGCTTCATTGTCATCTCGGGAGATATATCGGACCTCTAAGCCAGCAAAGCATCTGCCGAATTCGTCGACTGTTCTCCTGTATTCCGCCATTGTGGGACTTTTCGTGTCCCAGCATCCATCAAGTTGATGTACAACAAGATCCGAGTCGCCATAGCAGAGGATGCGCTTCACTCCCAACTCCTTAGCCATATGAAGGCCATGGAGGAGAGCCTCATACTCTGCTACATTATTGGTGGCGTTGAAGTGGATTCGGAGGACATAACTGAGCTTGTCACCTTTAGGCGACTTTAGCACTACTCCAGCCCCCGAGCCTTCCTTCATCTTTGAGCCATCAAAGTGCATTATCCAGTATTGAGAATCCGGCAAAGATGTGCTCTCCATCACCTCTGTCCAGTCTGCAACAAAGTCGGCTAGCACTTGAGATTTGATGGCGGTCCTCGGCTTATACTGAATGTCAAAAGCTGCTAACTCGATGCCCCATTTGGCGACTCGGCCCGTTGCGTCGGCATTGTTGATGATGTCCTTTAATGGAGCTTTGCTGACCATCGTGATTGTGTGATCCTGGAAGTAATGCCGTAGCTTTTTGGGGGGCAAAGAATACACCATAGGCTAACTTCTGGTAGTGAGGGTAGCGCTGCTTTGAATCTGAGAACACCTCGCTAATGAAATAGACAGGGCGCTGATCCGGCCATTGCTTCCCTTCCTTCAGGTGCTCAACTACAATGACGTCACTTATCACGAAATTCGTGGCCGACATGTAGAGGAGAAGTGGCTCTTTTTCCCTCGAAGCTGTTAAGATTGGAGCATGCGTCAATGTATACTTCAGCTGTGCCAAAGCTGCCTCTGCTTCCTCTGTCCAAACGAAATTGTCCGACTTCTTGAGGAGCTTGTATAATGGCAATGCCTTGTCACCAAGCCGGCTAATGAATCGGGTTACAGCCGCGGCGGAACCCGTAAGCTGCTGAATGTCCTTTAGACAAGTCGGCCTCTCGATGTTCTGAATTGCCTTTATCTTTTCCGGGTTAACTTCAATTCCTCTTTGAGAAACAATGAAGCCCAGAAGCTTGCCTGCGGGTACTCCGAAGATGCATTTTGCCGGATTAAGCTTCATCTGGTACTCCCTTAGATTTGCAAAGGTTTCCGACAGATCGGCAATAAGATCGCCACGCTTCTTCGACATGACCGCTATGTCGTCAACGTAGACGTGAACATTGCGGCCAATTTGCTTATCCAAACACCGCTACATACACCTTTGGTAAGTAGCACCGGCGTTTTTTAAGCCGAAAGGCATTGTGACATAGCAGTAATTGCCATATGGCGTGGTGAAGGATGTCTTGACTTGATCTGACTCCTTCATCTTAATCTGATGGAAACCCGAATAAGCGTCCAGAAAACATAGCATCTCCGAGCCGGCAGTTGAATCAATGACCTGATCGATACGCGGTAAGGCAAACGGATCCTTAGGGCAGGCTTTGTTTAAGCCAGTGAAATCAATGCACATACGTAGCTCAGAGGTGTTTTTCTTTGGAACAAGCACGGAATTTGCCAACCAATCAGTGTGGACAACTTCACGGATTAATTTGGCGGCGGTGAGCCTTAGGATCTCTTTACCAACCGCCTTGCGCTTCTCAGTTCCGAGCCGACGGAGGCCTTGTTTGACCGGTTTAGCATCCTTGTTGACTTTTAAGGAGTGCTCGGCAAGTTTCCTCGGGACACCTAGTATGTCGGATGGTGACCAAGCAAAGATATCCCGGTTCTCACGGGGAAACTTGACGATCTCGCCTTCCTATTTCTCATCGAGACCGGCACCGATGATGGCCTCCTTTGTCGAATCATCCTTTGAGAGCTTGATTTTCTTGGTGCCATCCTTTGGCTTGAAGCTCTAGTCAACGTTAGAGGACGGCTTTTCAGTTGCCGGCATCTCATCGGGACCCATTGTCTTCTTGAGATCCTCCAACTCCTCCTTGCAGATTTCTTTTTCAGCATGGACGGCATTAGCGGCCTCGCACTCCTTGGGTTTCTTGAAGTCTCCTTTGACTATGATGATCCCATTGGGTCCCGGCATTTTCAGCTTGCTATAGATGTAGCAGGGCCGAGCCATGAATTTGGCGAAAGCCGGACGTCCAAAGATTGCATGGTATGCACTTTTAAAGGGAACCACCTCAAAAGAGACGTCTTCTGTCCAGAAATTATCCGTGCCGCCAAAGGTGACCTTCAGGGTGATCCTTCCCATTGAGGAGGCTTGCCGTCCCGGCACAATCCCATGAAACTTCACATTGCTGTGGCTGAGTTGTGACTCGGAGAGACGCATTCTCTTCAATGTTGCGGCGTAGAGTATGTTGATGCTACTCCCACCGTCCATAAGCACCTTTGTCAACTTGTATTTGTCAACTATAGGGCTTACGACCAAAGCATAGGTGCGTGTTGAAGGAACTCTGTTCGGGTGATCGCTGCGATCCCATGTGATGGGAATGTCAGACCAATCCAAATACTGAGGAACTGCAGGTACCGTAGCATTGAGTTCTCGCCAAGCCGCCTTTTCCTTGCGAGAGGAATTTGTTGCCAGATTGACGATGAGACTTTCGGCATGCTTAGGAAATTTACTGCCTTTTTCGTCTTTGGAGGCTGCGTCATCCGACTCTGAAGCAGCGTCCTCCTTCTCTTTGTCGTCCTTCCTGGACTTGCGCTTGTTCCTCGACTTGCCGGCTTTGGGATCCTTGGCAATGTCCCGATTGATGTGACATTGCTGGAGCGTGTGGGAGCTTGTTCCATCCGGCCTTAGATGATGAACATAGGGGTTGTGCTTGATGTCGTCATACTTCACCGCTGGCGGTCGGGATGATTGGTTGTTTACCGGCTTCTTGCCCTGCCACTTGCTATTGCTTGAGCCACCCTTACCAGAGGCGGCAGCAACCTCGTGAGAAGGGCCGGCTTGGTCTTCAACTTTCTTTTTCCCGGAGTCGCGTCGGCGGGTTTCACCGTCTTCCCTGTTTTCATCGTCAGCAGCGGCGTACTTGTTAGCACAAGCGAGCAAGCCCCCCAAAGTTTCTGACTCGTCGCTGTAGATCATGAAGCGAAAAGTTGTCCCTTTCCTAAGAGATTGCTTGAAGGCATGGATCGCCTGAGTTTCTGAGACGCCTTTGCAAGCGTTTTTTATTTCACTCCATCGTGAGACGAACTCACGGCTAGACTCGTTCTTTTGCTACACACACCGCTGTAAGTCGAAAATCGACTTTGGGCACTTATATGTGCCCTGGAAGTGCTGAATAAAGACGCGCTTCATGTCACTCCAGGTATGAACTATCCTTTCCAGCAAACCTTCGATCCACATACGTGCCGTCCCGGTTAACATCAGGGGCAAAAATCGCACTGCGGAGTCGGCGCTGCCTTGATATATGTCGCAGGCACTGACGTAATCTGAAAGCCAGGTCTCAGGATTAGCCGTACCACTATACTTCTCCACCATCTTTGTTACGTTCGACAAAGTGGGAGGTAGTATTTGCTCTCTGATTGTTCTGCCAAAACACTTGGGGCCGAGGTATTGGACATCTCTAGCCGACTTCCTCTCCTCGATTAGGCTTCGAACATCATTGGCTAATGGCGGTTTATCAACCAACTTTCCTTGCCTTGGTTCTTCCCTATGACGGCTTTGGCTCACCCGACTTGCGTTACGCGGAGGGCTTGGAGTCCTTTGCCGTCGTGGAGGGGGTATGTACTTGGAGGGGTTATCTCCCTCTTTACGCGGTGGAGGTGGCGGTGGAGGTGGCATATGATCTCTGTTACCCTCCCTTCGAGGTGGATTTTCCCCCTCACGTCGTCCCTCCTGACGGGATGGTGCCGCCTTTTCCTTGCGAGGGTCCTCCTGTCGCTCCCGGCTCTGATGTTTTTCTTGGCCAACCTCACGATGGCGTGAAGAACCTGTCCGGGATTCCGCGCCTCTAGGCTGCTTGTCCTTCGGGTCCTTGTTGCTGCCTTTGTTGTGGCCGCTTGAGCCGGCTGGGTCATCGTCTGGGTCTGCAAGTGCAGCAGCCATTGGCTTCTTGGCCGTCGAGTTGCAAAGACGAGAGTCGTCAACAAGCCGTCCAGACTTTACTTGCGAGTCGTTTTGCTGCTGTTGTGCAACCTCCAGTAGATAAGCCGAATATTTGAGGCGAGCGTCACGGTCCAACGATTTGTCGAACATGACCTCCTGGGCCGCCTCCATGTTTTTGGCTGGGGTGTTGAAGTAACACAAATTAGTCACCAGATCACGTCGGTGGTGGTACTTTCTCCAGACTGAATTATCATGGTCGGCTTCCCACTTGCTGCGGAAATCCAACCTCTTATGCAGATTCTTGTCTCGAGCTGGACGGAAAACATCGTCGGCCCCCTTTTCTCTCTGCTTCTGGATGAACTCCGTTTCCTTGTTTGTGATCTCAACTTCGCGCTCCGCTATCTGGGCTGCATGCTCTTCCAGCTCGGCGCGGCGCTTTTCCATGTCGGCTAGCGATGTGTTAGGAGGAAGTGGAGTCAGCAGTTTCTTGTAATTTGCCATCCTTTCTTCGTGCTCCTTCTCTGCTGCTTCGCCGGCCGTAGCGTCAATGTTGTCTCCTGCAGCCGGCAATCTACCAGTTCCCTTCATTGGAGCCAGCGGTGGCACAAAGTCCACCTTTTGATTTCCGGCTTCTAGAGTTCTTTCTTCGCCATTGGCGGTTTTCGAGGTGTTGGGGTCGTCCTTAGGACCAGAGACATCACCCATCAAGACCTCGGCAGGGCGTCCTAAGAAGGATGCAACTTTTCGACTAAAATCATCGGATTCTCCTTTAGATTCAAGGTCCTGCTCCATATGGGCAGTGTCCCCTGATCCGGCTTCTGAGTCAGCCCCGGCCTGGAAAGCAGGAAGGATAGACTCAGGTTCTGTCATCGACTCGTTAGAGCCAGATTCTCCTAGGATGCCAACAAAGTGGAAGTCCAGCGCCGTCATGTTGGAACTTGCGTCGTCTTCAGAATCTTCATCGTCAGCGTCGAAAGCCAGATCCAGATCGGCGATCTCCTCAGAGTCCAGATCTGATCCCTCGCCGAAGTTGCTTGGGTGGGTGGCGGGCATGCTCGAGGTGAAGCCGGGATCGTCTAAAGCCTGGGTGGTGAAGCCGACGAAGATGTCGAAGCCGCCAACAGAGACTGTGGACCAGCCGGCAGGATCCTCCTTTGCCGGCGTCCAAAAGCCGTCGTTGAAGACGTGGCCAGCTCCCGTCTCGTCGAAGTAGCTCACCAAGCCGACCGCGATGGTGTCGCTGACTCCGCCCGTAGATCCCGGATGGAACGAAACCCCGGACATCTCTTGCCCCACAGTGGGTGCCAACTGTCGTTGTATTGTCGAATCTAGCCGCGGCAGGGGTGCCATCGAGCTAGGTAGAGAGAGGGGTTTAGGAGACGTGGGGTGTTTTGGCGACGGGATGACAAAGGGTTTACCCAGCTTTAGATCTCGCAACGGTGGCGAAACCCTACGTGCTGCTATAATTCACTATAAGACAATATGCGCCGATTACAATGAAAGGTGTCTAGAGCTTTTGAAAAGTATCCCCTAAGGCGTCCCATAGGCCGGCTTATAAAGGCGTCCAGTCCTAGGGTTTACAGGAGGAAACCTAACCGACTAAGTCACAGAGTTCTACTCTAATCCGGCTTGGGCTCCGCCTTGTGAGCCAAGTCTTCCTCAATGCGGGCCGGCTTCTGGAACCTTCCCTTAGTCGGATGGGCCTCCTGCGCTTCATCGCACTGGGCCGCCCGGTAAGCCGGAATTCGGCTTACCACCACTATGGGCCACCCTGGTACGCTGGCTTTAGTCTCCTTCGTGAAGGTACCTGTTCGGCATAACCCCAACAACTGAGCATCGAGATAACAACTATAATAACAATAACAACAACAACAACAACAACAGAGATAAGAGCAGAGGTCGTTCAAAGTCCAAAGGACGAGACAAGTTCTGCAGGTATTGTAAGAAAACTAATCACACTATTGATGATTGCTGGAAGGTGCAGAACAAGGAGAAAAGGAACGGTAATTAGCAACCGAAGAATAAATCTGACGGTAATGGTAATGGTAAGGTTGTTGTTGATAATAGTTCTGATGGTGAATGCTTAGCTATTTTTGCTGCATGTGTTACCCGTGATGATGAGTGGATTCCATATAGTGCTTGTTCGTTTCATATTTCCTGTAACAAAGATTGGTTCAGGTCTTATGAGATTGTGCAGACTGGAGATTTCGTGCGTGTGGGGAACGACAACAAATGTCACATTGTTGACGTTGTATCTGTTCAGATCAAGACCCATGATGGGATGACACGCACGCTGACGGGAGTGAAACACATACCATCCATGGCGAGAAACTTGATCTCGCTGAGTACCCTTGACTGTGACGGGTACAAGTATGCCGGAGGGAATAAACACCTGAAGGTATCGAAAGGTTCTCTTATTGTTATGGTTGGTGATATGAATTCTGCCAAGTTATATATTCTTAGAGGCAGCGCTTTGTCTGGTACTGCTGTTGTTATTACTAATGATGATCCAAATACAACTAACCTTTGGCATAAGCGACTTGGACACATGAGTGAACTGGGTATGGCAGAATTGGTCAACAGAGAACTGCTGAAGGACTGCAATATGAGTAAGTTGCTGTTCTATGAACACTGCGTGTTTCGTAAGCATAAGAGAGTTAAGTTCAATGCTTCCGTTCATACCACTAAAGGTACATTAGATTATGTACATGCTGATTTGTGGGGGCCTTCACGTAAGCCCTCTTATGGTGGTGCTCGTTATATGCTTACTATCATTGATGCTTACTCTAGAAGAGTTTGGCATTATTTCTTGAAAACTAAAGATGATACTTTTGCTGCTTTTAAAGAGTGCAAAGTTATGATTGAAAGGCAAACTGAGAGGAAGGTGAAGTTGCTTCGTACTGACAATGGTGGCGAATTTTGTTCGCATGCTTTTGATGATTATTGTGTGCAGGAAGGTATTGTCAGGCATCACACCATCCTGTACACGCCTCAACAGAATGGTGTAGCCGAGCGGATGAACAGGACGATCATCTCCAAGGCTCGCTGCATGTTGTCCAACGCCCGCATGAACAGGCATTTTTGGGCTGAGGCTGCCAACACCGCCTGCTACTTGATCAACACATCACCGTCCATCCCCCTTGACAAGAAAACTCCTATTGACGTATGGTCTGGTGAGCCGGCTGATTATTCACAATTGAAAGTTTTTGGTTGCACTGCCTATGCTCATGTTGATAATGGAAAGTTAGAGCCTAGAGCTGTTAAGTGCTTATTTCTTGGTTATGATTCCTGAGTGAAAGTGATGTAGCCCCACATGTGGACAACACCATGACCGACACGCCTACGGGCCCAATGACAAGATCAAGAGCCAAGACTATGCAAGATAAGGTGAACTCACTTCTATCCCTTCACAAATTCAATCTATCCTTATGGATGGCTTGCTACCTCAAGGGGATACGCTATGTGTTCTTAGGTACGAGCCCAACGTCAACCGCTCCGTGGACAAGGAAGACAAGGAGGGAGGAGGACGTAGGGAAGATGATGAACAAGCCGCCGACCAAAAGGAAGCACAAGTGAAGAAGGCACACGGAGAAAAGAAATCAAGAGAAGAAGTTCCAGGAAAATCCGGTACTACCGGCCTCGGAGCGGTACTACCGTCCGGGCGGTACTACCGGCCAACTTCCGGCCAACTACTGGAAATGCTCTCTGTTAGAGGTCCGGCAGTGGCCCGGAAGTGAGCCGGTACTACTGGCCGGCGCGGGCTGAGCAGTTTGGCCTTTGAGCCTTCTAACGTTATCCTCCCACCTACCCCTTCGTGGCTAGACTATAAATATCCCGTACTCCGCCCAGATCTAGGTTAGACTAAGATTTAGACAAAACTAAGAGCTCTTGCTCCTACCTTCCCTTTGTGGATTGACATGGCCACTCTAGATCTCATCTAGGTGAAGTATAAGGCCCCTCTTTGTTTAAAGTCTCTCACAAGTGTGATTCTACCCACAGGTCTCTCACTCTTGTGATTCTACCGCGCACTCACCAATCTCTCCTGAAGATTCTACCTCACGGTCTCTCTTCGGGATTCTATTGGTCCGGTTGCCCCTACCGGTGAGGGAAAAGGCTTATCAAGGTAGGTTGTATCGTGGTTGCGATCCGATACTTCCTCCTGTGTTCTTCGTGCTCTTGTTATTCTTCGCGTTCTTCGCGTTCTTGGTCGGTTCCATGGAAAATCGGGACCCTAGACCGCACCATATGGTATTAGAGCTTTAGGTTGACCACGGATTAGACTCGTGTTCCTCTTTTTCACTGAAATTTTTCTTGCTTTTTGCCCAATTTCGAAAATCCCCAAAAAAATTGCCAAAAATGGATTTGGTTCGATCTCCCGATTTGCTGCGTTTTTTGTAGTTTTGATCCACAGATCAACTGCTTAAGAGCCCTACCCACCCTTCCCCCAAGTTTTCCCCAGCCGATTTGGTCAATTTCTCACGAATCTGAGGGATTTTGGCGCTATTCTTCTCCCCAAATTTTCGCCCAATTTTCAGATCTGGAATTTCTGCGTAGGGCGGTACTACCGGGCAACTTCCGACCGAGCGGAACTACCAGCTTGGAAGCGGTACTACCGGGCAAGCGATACTACCGGCCCACACAGTTTCGAAAATTCACTTTTCCCTCTTGTTCGTTTGACCATTTCTCCTTCTTTGTTGCTCTGATTTGGGTGATTTTTCAGTCTACTGCAGCAATCGACCTTCCACTCGGAGCGACACCCACCATCCACTACTTCGACCGCAAGCTGTCACGAGCCTCAACGCTAAAGGTATAACTTGCGGCTAAACACTTCTTTTCGCGAAACTAATCCCATCAGAGCTAGCTCTCGACATATTGCGAGCTTGTACTGGTGAGATAGCAAGTGACCACCAAGCTTTGTGAGCATCTTCTTGTAACGGTCTTGGCTCGGGCAAAAGTCAAAAACACAAAAAAAAACGAGTCGAGAACCTTTCTTGCTACGCCTTCTAGCTCCAATAGCCACGCCAATAAAGAGAGAAAGTGTCCACTAGTACAAATCGGTGCTCATTCACGCAATTAAGCTAGTCGTCCTTCGAGCGGTGGTGTGACACGAGCATAGTCTTCGCTAGGTCATCTTTGCTCATCCCTAAAGTCTCACCACCCACATCAATCTCCATGTGTGTGTTCTTGTGTTTGGGGTTTTGTGTGGTTGGTTTCTTTGGTTGTTGGATCTTTTTGGTTATCTTCTACCTTTAACAATATCCTTCTCGGAGTTTCATTTCCATTTGCCTTCCACCTTGCCCTACCAAGCTCCACATAAGCGTGTGTGTTGGAGAGTTGTTTTCGGATCGTTCCTCGCATACATTTTACCTTGTGGTGCCTAGTCACTCACCGAGGGCACAAGGCCCAATACTATCTTCGAAGGTAAGAGACGGTCGGTTTTCATCTTCATTAACCACCATATACACGAGACCATTGTGTCTTCACCATGTCAAGGGAAATGGAGCACGGAGAAGGCCCCGAAAATGAACCACTATATGCCACAAAAACTCAACATTTGGCCCTTCAACGTGCCACTCGAGAATCAATGGCCCGACTTGAAGAACGGATGGACGCTCTCTACGACAACTTTGAGGCTCTTAGGATGGACATTGCTCGGATGGGTCATCGACATCGACCTTCCTCATCAAGGCTAATCTCAAGGACCTCGCACCGCTCCGACGCAAGAAACAAAGCAACAAGTGAGGTTGCTCAAGGTCATCGCCATCGACAACATCAAGAGAGACATTGTCCCGCCATCCTACATCCTCAAGCACTCTTGGACCCTCAACAACAAGAGATACCTTCATGTGAGTTGAGTGGTGTGGGAGCGAACCACCACCACGAGAGTGAGAGCCATCTAGCCCACTTGAGTGCAAGTGAGTTGTGTGCCTCCACCATATGCGACATGGAGTGCTTCCACTTTGAGGACATGAGTGATACAACATATAAGTTGAGAGAGGTAGTCGATAGGGCAAGCAAGGCCATTTCGATTTCTAACGACATAACCTCTCCTTCTAGTGTATTTTCTTATGATGTGCTAGGCTCTATGGAGGACGATATGCCTCAACTCGAAAAGATGTACATGGAGGATGAAGATGAAGCCACCCCATGTTTACATCGAGATGACCAAGTCGACCACATGGACGCCGCTTCGACTACATCAACACCTACTTCTCCTGAGAGGCAATACAAAGGTACGAATATAGGTGTTGATGATGCCATGATCCCACTAGTGGACATGATTATTTTTGAGCGCTTGCATGTTGTGGATGCTTCGATAGACATCACATATGCTACTTTCTCTTTCCCTTTTGATACCTTGCCTAATAACAATGTTGATCCTGTGGATTTCTCTCTTGGTGATGATGATGCCACATACATGTTGTTCCCTAGATGTTTCTACTTTTCTCCAATCATTGCATCCAAAATGTTGAACAATTGTTCTTTCAAATGCTTGCTCTGTAATGATGAATCCTTAATTTCATATGAGAATGCCCCCATAGCTTTCTCAAAATTTGAGGATTTTTCCTTTTGCCATGTTGAGAATTTTTCACCCTCCCTTTTGCATATTGACCAACCACATATGTCATACATTTCTTTTGATTTTGGTTTGTTTGGTGATGTGCAAATGGAGAGATGCGTCATGATGGATGATGGAATTTCGTGTGTAATGGCTCACGCTTCATAATGTCAACCTCAATTGAGCATGAGTTGACAAAAAAAGCTCTTGAGAGCATTTTCCATAATAGTTGTGGCCCCATTCCACCTCTATTTTCTTTTCCATGTTTAGCGTTGAACAAATTGAATAATTGCTCTTTCCTTTGGTTCACGTGCAAACATGTGAGTGCTTTGATTTTCCCTTGTGACATTTATGCTTCCTTGATCTTCCTTGTACATGATTTATGTGTTGCCACAAACTTGACGAACAATTTCTCTTTCATTATGTTGGTTGGCAACCATAATGATATTTTGAGCATGTCTTGTCATGAGTTATTTGGATGTTGTCTTATTGGTGTTGCAACAAATTTGACGAAAACTTGCTCTTTCCTATGTTTTGTTGGCACCCATGATTATGCTGAGCACATCCCTTATCTTGTGTTTTCACCATTCTGTCCAACAATTGCCTCAAGAATGTTGCCACACTTCTCTTTCCAACGTTATGCGTGCAATGGAAATCATATGGTTCAAAATGAGATAGGTACCATAGCCTTCTCACATTTTATTGGAGATTTTGTGTTTTCACATCTTGAGGATGTTCGGATGAGTAGTTTGCACATTGACCTCGCATTTGAAATGCTTTCCATATATTTGTCTTGTGCTAATGGTGGTGTGAACAAGAATGGACATGTCTTGCATGATGTGCTCCTCTATCACGCACACACACATACTTTTCTTGGTATTTGGTGCATATAGGTACAAATGGCGACATGGTGACATCCGATTCATCGGCAAACCATCTACCTCCTTCACATGGTGATGACGTGCAAGCGTCGAGGACGACGCTTTTCGAAGGAGGGGAGATGATGTAGCCCCATATGTGGACAACACCATGACCAACACGCCTACGGGCCCAATGACAAGATCAAGAGCCAAGGCTATGCAAGATAAGGTGAACTCACTCCTATCCCTTCACCAATTCAATCTATCCATGGATGGCTTGCTACCTCAAGCAGATACACTATGTGTTCTTAGGTACGAGCCCAACGTCAACCGCTCCGTGCACAAGGAAGCCAAGGAGGGAGGAGGACATGGGGAAGATCATGAACAAGCCGCTGACCAAGAGGAAGCACAAGTGAAGAAGGCACACGGGGAAAAGCAATCAAGAGAAGAAGTCCCAGGAAAATCCGGTACTACCGGCCTCGGAGCGGTACTACCGTCCGGGCAGTACTACCGGCCAACTTCCGGCTAACTGACGGAAATGCTCTCTGTTAGAGGTCCGACAGTGGCATGGAAGTGAGCCGGTACTACCGGCCCGGGGGCGGTACTACCGGCCGGTGCGGGCTGAGCAGTTTGGCCTTTGAGCCTTGTAACCTTATCCTCCCACCTACCCCTTCGTGGCTAGACTATAAATATCCCCTACTTCGCCCAGATCTAGGCTAGACTAAGATTTAGACAAAACTAAGAGCTCTTGCTTCTACCTTCCCTTTGTGGATTGACATGGCCACTCTAGATCTCATCTAGGTGAAGTACAAGGCTCCTCTTTGTGCAAAGTCTCTCCCAAGTGTGATTCTACCCACGGGTCTCTAACTCTTGTGATTCTACCGCGCATTCACCAATCTCTCCCGAAGATTCTACCTCACGGTCTCTCTTCGGGATTCTATTGGTCCGGTTGCCCCTACCGGTGAGGGAAAAGGGCCTATCAAGGTAGGTTGTATCGTGTTGCGATCCGAGACTTCCTCCCATGTTCTTCGTGCTCTTGTTATTCTTCGCGTTCTTGGTCGATTCCGTGTAAAATCGGGACCCTACCCGCACCAGAAAGGATATAAGTTGTGAAATCCGGAAACCAAAAAGACTTTCTTCAGCCGGAGTGTTGTGTTTAATAAATCTGTTATGTATCAGGACAGTTTGACTACTGATGTTGTGCCAGATTCTTCTGATGAGGACGAATCACAGGTTCGTTTGCAGGTGGAGCACGTGGATAAGGAGGTAACAAAAACTGTTGATGAGGAGATTGTGCATGCAAACCTCATCTCCTGTTTTGCAGCAACCGTCGATTGCTGCTGGTCGGCCAAGGAGAAACATTGTTCCCCCTAACCGATTAATTGAAGAATGTGATGTTGTTTATTTTGCTCTGAGTTGTGCTGAACAGGTGGAGCATGATGCTGAACCAGCTACATACACTGAAGCTATTGCTTCAGTTGATCATGACAAGTGGATTGGTGCAATGCACGAAGAGATGCAATCACTTGAGAAGAATGACACATGGGATGTTATGCGCTTGCCTAAACAAAAGAAGGCCATCCGCTGCAAATGGATCTTTAAGAGAAAGGAAGGTTTGTCTTCTAATGAGCCTCCAAGGTTTAAGGCAAGGTTAGTAGCTAAAGGTTTCAGCCAAATTCCTGGTGTGGATTATAATGATGTGTTCTCCCCGGTTGTCAAGCATAGTTCTATTCGTACATTCTTCAGTATTGTTGCTATGTATGATCTTGAGCTTGAGCAGTTAGATGTGAAGACTGCGTTATTGCATGGAGAACTTGAGGAGGAGACATACATGGACCAGCCAGAAGGGTTCATAGTGCCTGGTAAGGAGGATTTCGTGTGCAAGCTCCCTTTACGGTTTGAAACGGTCTCCTCGATAGTGGTATAAAAGGTTTGATTCTTTTATGATGTCACATGGCTTTAAGAGGTCTGAATATGATAGTTGTGTGTACATTAAATTTGTTGATGAATCGCCTATATACTTGCTGTTATATGTTGATGATATGTTGATTGCTGCCAAGAGCATGAAAGAAATCACTACGTTGAAAAAACAGTTGAGTAGTGAGTTTGAGATGAAGGATCTTGGTCCTGCTAAGAAAATTCTAGGTATGGAAATTTCAAGAGACAGAAAATCTAGATTGCTATTTCTTAGTCAGGAGAATTACATTAAGAAAGTTCTTCATCGTTTTAACATGCATGATGCAATGTCTGTTAGTATGCCTATTGCTCCTCACTTTAAGTTGTCAGCATTGCAATGCCCTAGTTCTGACGAAGATATTGAGTACATGTCACGAGTTCCATATTCTAGTGATGTTGGTTCCTTAATGTATGCCATGGTATGTTCTCGACCTGATTTGTCTTATGTTATGAGTTTGGTCAGTCGATACATGGGTAATCCTGGTAAAGAACATTGGAAACCTGTTCAGTGGATTTTCAGGTACCTTCGCAGCACATCTAATGCTTGCTTGAAGTTTGGCAAGACTGGTAAGGGACTCGCAGGCCATGTGGATTCAGATTTTGCTGCCGACTTGGATAAGAGGAGGTCCCTCACAGTTTATGTGTTTACTATTAGTCGATGTGTTGTTAACTGGAAGGCTACCTTGCAGGGTGTTGTTGCACAATCTACTACTGAGGCTGAGTATATGGCTATTTCTAAAGCATGCAAAGAATCTGTTTGGTTGAAAGGTCTATTTGCTGAGCTTTGTGGAGATGATACTTGCATTAACCTGTTTTGTGACAGTCAAAGCGCTATTTACCTTACTAAGGATCAGATGTTCCATGAGAGAACGAAGCACATTGATGTTAAATACCATTATGTGTGTGCTGTTGTTGCACAAGGTAAGCTGAAGGTATGCAAGATTAGTACTGATGATAATCCTGCTGATATGATGACAAAGCCAGTTCCCGTTGCTAAGTTTGAGCTTTGCTCGATCTTAATTGGTATAACTGTTTAGGCTAGTTGGCGCTGAAAGTGTTTTCTTTGTTGTTACAGGGTGAAGGATTGTTTTATGCTACAAGATGGATTTTGTCTTAAGGTGGAGTGTTATTTTATGGTGATCTAAATCCGGTTCTATAAGAGAGAAGCCTAACGACGGAGCGAAGTGAGGCCCGTCGCCGGTAGTCTTGGGCCGACGCGAAGCGGTACGGTACGAGTTGTTACCGAGTTGGATTAGGGTTCACCTGTTACCGACCTATTAGGTCAGGACCACTATAAATACCTCTTGTAAGCTGCCGCACGGGATAAGCCACATATTGTAAATCCCAGCGCGTTTGTAACCTCACCCGAAATAGTGAAGTATTGCTGGCTGGCGCTCGTGGTTTTTTCTCTTCCTTGTTGGAAGGGTTTTCCACGTTAAAATCTTGTGTCCCCGTTGGTTTGATCTTGTTTAATTTCGTCGTTGTTTTGCTATCGCTTGTAACATTTGTTTGATCCAAAACAAACCTTGAACTTTTGAAAAAGTTCATAACCCATCTGACCCAAGGAAAATAGTGATGTGTACTGCGCCATCGCTTCACCATCTTAATGATGACCGGCTAGTTGTGCCTCCCAACTTGAAGGAACGAGCATGGAAGTATGAAACGACTACGAGATTCCTCCGATGAGCGTGTCGTTGATGGGATCGACGAGTGTGATGACAATGTGAACTTGACATTAGTCTGAGCGAGTAGGGAGATCCGGAGGTGTAGACGGGTTAGGGATGCGGGTGAGTTAGGTCCTGGACTCAGACAAGCTTGAAGATCGTGCACGAGTAGGGCGACACGAACTAGCTTTAGTACATCGTAGTGGTCGCCGCGGGTTCTTTGGAGGTTTGGGGATTTAGATTCCGAGTGTGGATTTAGATTTATTGGAAGAGGCGATCAAGATTAGGTTCTTATTTAGCCTGGTTTACTTTTTTATGCTACATGTTGCCCACAAATGTTTTTCTCGAGTTAAATGTAGTATGGACTTTTTCAAGAGTTCAGGGTTTGTTTTAGACCAAACAAAAGTTTTAGGACAAAAAGTGAACTTCTCGGAGAGTTCAGGGATGAAAAATGGACTTTCTTCTTTAGCAGCTCGTACAAGCTCAACCGTACTGTTAAGGGCAGAGCTTCACTAATGGATATGGTGCCTGTTTGAGCTTGAAAGCATCAAAGGTCACGTTGTTTTTACCATTTGCTTCCACGCAAAAAAATAAAAAATTACTAATACCAAAGAATTTATGATTTTTTTTACCAATAGCTACTCAGGGTATTGCGCTTTTGCCTTTGGATCCAATGATGAGCCCTATTTTTTAACGGGAACAGGACTAAAGGCCCTGGAGACTACATATTAGTCAAGCGGTGCAAAAAAATTACATGAAGGACCCTAAAGAAAAGAGAATTATAGCATAGTCCTTCACAATTACAAGAAGGACCCTTAAAAAAGAGAATTCATAGAAAAGCAATCGGGTCCTTGGTCTTCACCGTTATAGCCAGGCGACCTCGAGGTCCAGGCACCAGCGACGCCATCGGGGACTACACCACCTTGGGCAGCACCAGCAAGAAATCCCAAACCAAGGTCGAAGTTGATCCTCCAGCGAAGGAGGAAGTAAAAGCTCGGACTAACTCTGCAACCGAGCGTGGAGGGCCTCCCTAGGCCAAGGATAACAACGTCCAACTCGTGCCACCATTTGGGGACTCCACCTGAGGACATTGCAGCATACACACGACACGAGCTCGCGTGCACACCTCCATCCCTCTGGGCCACCACAAAAGCAAAGGCTAGCATATCCAAATCCTCCTCACCAACACCATGCATGCCAAAGGAGGAGAGGACAAGAACTCATCAGATCTACCGAGTAGCAAGCCCCATCGAGCTTACTCAAGCAGCCGCTTCTGGATTCGCCTCCAACCCGCGCCATCCACCATGGATCTTCGCCGGAGAGGAGTCTCACCACGCCACAGACGTTTGCTCGGGAGCGACCACACTAAGTGGCAGGAAGGAGTAGACGTACGGCATCACGCCATTCTCCATGTAGGACACAAACGGAAAATCTACCCTAAAACTACTTTGTACAAAGAGGGCAGCCCCCGCTCCCCTTCCCACTCTGGCCGGCAAGGCCGTGCGGGGGGGGGGGGGGGGGGGGGGAGTAACGGGGGGAATGAGATCCTCCTATGATGAGCCCTAAGTTTCAGTTTTTTTGGCCTCTTTCAATTAACTCAGCATCAAGTTATTTTTTTTCTTTCAAGCAAGTTTTTGCTACTTCCAATGGTTGGGTTCTTGTTCAACCATCTTTGGTAAATGAACGCAATTCATCCGTGTGGGACATGATGTGGTATTTTTTGTGTGTACACGTGTCGGCTTCCCGCTCGTTGTTGCTAACAAGTGAACGGCGTTTGATTGACTTGAGGAAATCAGCACCGCGCGGCGAGCCTTCCAAACCCTAATCGATCATGGAGCACGACCGCCGACGACGTACGTGGGAGGCTGGGAGCGGGAGGGACCACATCAGCGGCCTCCCCGATGAGCTGCTGCACTACATCCTCGGCCGCCTCCACTCCGCTGCCGCCGCCGCGCGCACCAGCGTCCTCTCACGGCGCTGGCGCCGCGTCTGGGCCAGCGTCCCCGAGCTTGTCCTCCGCGACGACCTGATCCGTCGCGGGACCTCGTTCCTCGACGCATTCGACCACGCGCTCGCCGCCTACTCCGCCCCCCACGTGCACCGCCTCGAGATCACCGTGCCCTACGACGCCCCCGCCCACCTCGTCGCGTCGTGGCTAGGTTTTGCCTCGCGGCGCCTCACGGGCGTGCTCCGCCTCCGCTTCCTCCCCTGCCGTGTCCTCCAGGTGATCTGTCGAAGCCATGGTCGTTGGATCTACATTTGGGCGAAGAGCTCGAGCTGCCACCGTGCGAGCATGCCACAAGCATTGAGCTCGGGCTCGGACGCCTCGGACCACCGTTCCTCCTCCGGCTACCGCCGCCGCCGGCCGGCACGTTCCCGGCCCTGGCGGAGCTGGAGATAACCTTAGCCACCGTGGAAGGCCGGGCGCTGGAAGCCCTCGTGTCCACGCAGTGCCCGCGGCTGCGAAAGCTCAGGCTGCGGGGGCTCACGCTGGTCGCCGCCTCCGATGTCTCCTTGTGCGCCGGCACGCTCTCCAACACCTCACGTTCGACGTGGAGGACACCCTCCGGCTTTACGTCTCCGCCCCGCGCTCCAAGTGCTGAACGTCGAGTCTAAAGCTGACCACGTCTATGTTGCCGCCCCGAGGCTGGCCGAGGTCGTTTGGGGCTCCAAGTGTGCACAATTCGTCTTTTCCGACGCCGGGAGCCATCTCCGGCGGCTAGAAATCAACCGGCGCGATGCGATGGCCCCTCTGATGCGGCGGTTCAACTCGGTCGACGAGCTGAAACTGCAACTGTCACAGCGATTGCATTACCCCATTGTACGCCGCATCCCATCCCATGCACATATTAATTCCATTGGTGTCTACTTCTAATTATTAATTCGTCTGCGCTCCTGGTTGATTTCTCAGGCAGGAGCAAGAGACGGATTCAAGAGATTCTTGGATGACACGAACTATAATCTTCCCAAGTGCGAAACCTTGCGCGTATCCTCGGTAGACAATGGCCATGCCTTTGTACTAACCGTGCTGCATCTCGTCAGGAGAATGAAGGGCATAAGGAAGCTGCATGTAACATACTACACGGTGTATCAATCGGAGGTAAATTTCTAAGTTTATTTGTTTGTTCGAATTTGCTCTTTCTCAGTTCGCGGCCGGAAAATTGTTGGATTGTTGAATTAATTCTGTACAATACAGAATACAGAAGTTTGAATTGCACAAATAAATAATCAGAAATTATATAATATGTTGAAATATATTATCTAGCCCTCCGGACTTTTGGTTGAATTTGATAATGCATCAATTTAATATCGTATCAAGACCTAAGAGGTCTCAAATTGGTTTCATCCTACTCGAAAACTTAATACATTCATCGCTCTAAGTTACAAAAGTGAGAGTGATATTTCATTTTTAATGAGACGTGCTCCATTCCCCTCCCGAAATGTGGTAAACTTGAACATAATTTTTATGAGGTCTTATTATTTACTTCTGTTTCATCTTAATTGTGTCATATATATCACACATCATTATTAAAAACACATCAAGAACATAATTTTTCTCACCACATGATAAGACTAACATCAAGTGATTGCATTGCAATGACAAAAATATTCAGACGAATAAGCAAGTGAATTATATGTTTTATTATTTATTGTCTCATAGAAAAACCTATTAAAACCCGTCTTCAACGGTTAAAACTTGTTTAAAATGTTACTCGATAGAGGAGTGCTCCTTGGCTTATATTGAGTGGTGAATTGCATTTTGTCAAAAAAAAAAAAGAGAGTGGGGAATTGCATTCTTTATCTCAGAGTAGATGGCATCCTTCGTGATAAGGAGTGAACAACGATTTGAGTGCTGCCACTTCATAGATTTTAGGTCATTTTTTTTTTATTCTTTTCAGCAGAATTTACAATAAGAAATCTAGGAGCCTCTTCATAAATTGTATGATGAAGGTAAAAATATCTATCATGAAGAGAGGCATTTCCTTACATTTATGATGATCAGCCCTAGTGTTCAAATAAATGAACTCAATTTTGTAGTCCATTAGTGAACAAGGACACCCCATTCTTATGAGCATCACCACAAAGCATCAATAATAATAAATGAATGATCCTCATAAATGGAAGGAAATCACCCTCTTCATGATAAAGATTTTTGACATTCATCATGCACTAAATGAACGTGCTACCAAAAAGTCCGACTTAAAAGCCAAGAAGTGGGAGAAATCGAAGCATTGTTCACTCCTTAAAATGAAGTATATTGTCTCCTCTAATATAGAGAATGCACTTCTCGTCTCAATATATTATAGGAGTACTTAGCCTCTATTCAGGAACATTTTAAATATATTTTACCCATTGAAGATGAGGTTTAATGGGTTTTTGCTATGAGGACTATAAATAATAAATAATTAGAATACATTTGTTTATTCGTATCAACTTTTTGTTATTTATAATGAAACCATTTGATGTTATTTCACCATGTGGTGAGAAAATTTATGTCCACGATGAATGAATTGATTGTAGTAATGATGTGTACTATGACACAATTAATATGGAAAAGAAGTTAATAATGAGACCTTGTCGAAATTGTGGTCAATCTTACTACATTTTGAGGGGGGGGGGGGGGGGTGTGGAATGTCTCATTAAAAATGGGATATCACTCACTTTTCTAACCTAGAATTATGAATGTATTAATTATAGGGATAGGATGGGACAAAGGGGAAGTCTTATTTTGGGAAAAATGAATGAACCAAAAATCACATTGACGTTCGGACCCCTTTTATCATGATGGCACTTACTCTTATGAGTATTATGAAGCGCACATCCATGCTAAAGTACCAAGCTTGCTAGTCTAATTTCGATTAGGGTTAAGTGCAATTTTGGTCCCTCAAGTGTTGGAGAAGACCATCTTTGGTCCCTCAACTCTATTCTGGTCTAAATTCGGTCCTCAAATATTTAATTAGGTCTAGTTATCGTCCTTTAACAATAGTTTAATGAATCTCAAACGAACTGAGTAGTAGTCAAACCTCTTTTGATCTTATTCTTGCCCCTGTAGCTGGAATTTCAGAAAGAAAACATGTTCTGTTTGGCTGCTAGCCGTTAGCCGGTTCAAATACAGATCAAAATAGGATCGTCATTATTCCAGTCTTCCTATATTTGCCATTTAATCGTTCCTCCACAGATATCTGCTTATCAGCATCACAATGTAATGCCCCGGGGTTTTTCCCCAAATTAGAATTGACTGTTATTTTATTTTTGCATCATCATGAAATCAGCATCATCACATCGCATATTTTTGGCAACAAAAAAATAATTTTTATTAAACCCTATTTTATTTTTCAAAAATTTGTCGGAAAAGTTTTACCGAGACAGTCGTCTCCGTTTTCTAAATTAATTGCCAAATTAATTTGCAAAAGAAAAATAAAATTTTGAGAATTGCGAGAGAGTAGCCCAAACCTGGCCCAAGCCCACCTAGCCTCCAAACCCTAGGGTTTGCCCTGGCTGTTTTTCTTTCCCACCCCTGCCTTTTTTTAGCTGCCCTCCTCCATTTTCGTCGTTTCGCGAAAACATCCTCCCACCTCACAGAAAGGTCCCTAGAAATTTCCTTTCGGGTCCCTCCCCCATCTCCTTTTCTTTTCTTCTTTCCTCATTTTTTTCTTCTCTCTCCCGTCCCCATCCTCTTCCTCCACCCGCACCCGCGCGTGTTCTTCCTCCCCGTGCGTGCTCCCCACTCTATCCCCTCCTCCACCTCGGCCTGGCCGCGCCCCGCGCCGGCCAACTCCCCACACCGCCGCCTCTCTCCGCCCGCTCCTCCTCCCTTGCACCTCCTCCGACGGCGAGCGCCCCGCCGACCTGCAGCTCCCCAAGGTCGAGCCCCTCCTCTCCATGGCCGCGTCGCCGGCCGTGCCCCGCCGTCGCCCTCCTCGGTCGCCGTCCTCGCCTCCACCTCATCCCCGACCTCTCTCTTCCCTCCCCCGTGACCTCTCCTTCCTCTCCTCTCCCTGCCCCCTCCTGCTGGCCCCGCGCTGCCGGCTCCTCCCCAGCCCGTCTCGTCCCCCTCATGCCGCTCCCCACCTCGGGCACGTCCTCGTCCCCGACAGCCACCTCCGCCCAGCTCCGGCCTCCCTTGCCCTGCACCAGCCATCTGCATCTCCTCTTGCCGCGGTCGTCCCCATCCTCGAGCTCCTCCACGTCCAGTCTCCTGCTCGTGTGCGTGTCCGTCTCCGTTCATGTCTCTGGCGCGTGCTATGTGTTCGACAAAATGCCCGCAAGTGACCCGGCTCCATTCCGTCCTGTGACGCGCCTGTGCTGCTGCTGCAGTTTGTTCCTGACGATTCACGTCGTGATGTGTTCCCTGTGGATGCCTCTATGACACGTTCCCGATCCCGTTCCCGGACATTCCCCGTTCCCGAGTTTCCCGGTGTTTTTCCCAAGTCCGTGCTTCCCGTCCCCGACGTGACGCAAGATCTCCGTTCCCCGATGTTTTCCGTCGTGGAGCCGAACCCCGACGCCGAGTTCCCGTTTCCAATCCCGTCGTGAAGCCGGCGACCCGACCGCCGTGGATGCGCCGAGTTCTCCGATGCCGTGAACCACGACGACCGTGTGGATACGACAAGATCTTCCCCGACGTGTGAACAACGACGACCCGCCAAGTTCTCCGCTTCGAGTCCATTTGTGCCGACCGCCTTCATGCGTGTCCGAGAAGACCGGTGCCCGATCCCCGAGTACCCCGATGCCCTGAACCCCGTAGACCCCGAAGCCCGGAATGCCAAGGTCCGCCACTACGACGACGACCTGAGTATGACTACTTCCACGACGTCGACTACCTCGACTACTTCGACTCCGGACGAACGACTACTTCGACTACGACGACTACTTCGACTACGATCCGAAGACGACGGTCCCGAACCCGAAGATCCCTCGATCCGATGTGTGACCCCAACCCTAACCCTATACCATATATGCGTATCTTATAAAATCATGCATCATTAATTAACATCGCACCTTTATCCATTTAGTCGAATTAAATCAACTACTTTAATTATGGGGTTTTGTCCGATGCATCTATATTGTGCACCGATCCCATTTAAAATGATTTGTCATGTGTTAGGAATAAAATTGGATCACATTTAATTTTGTCATGCATTCATGTCATCCACATGCCGCTTCTTTTGCCGTAGTAGTAAAATGCATCTTTTATGTTTCCAGTGTTTGTTGCTTCTTCGGGAATACGACGATGAGTTGATGTGAGTAACGACAGGTTCTGCTACCTCTACCGGATTGCAGGCAAGTGATACTCCCTTGCTATCTTTGCTTGTCTTCTGCCTCACACCTCCTATCTTTTGTTCCTTGCTAGCCTTATATTGCGATGCTGGTGTCTCGATCCTATTTGCATGTTTACCTGGCAGCCATGATATAGCCACCCCTCCACATCCTATTAACCTGTTGTTTGTTTATCTTGTTGGCCTTGTGAGTCGTAGTGTATGTGTCGGGGATGTAACCCCGGGTACCCAGAGTTGGTGGATTTTCATGCGAGACACAGGTATGCCTAGCGGTACTATTGACCCGGTTTCGGCACTGTTCATCCGGGGGTACTGTTCATCCCGGTACTGTTCACACGGCACTGTTCATCCGACATACCTCGGAGGTACATCGTCCCGACCGACATACAAGACCCGGGTTGGCACTGTTCATCCCCCGGTACTGTTCACCCGGCACTGTTCATCCGACATAACTCGGAGGTACATCGTCCCGACCGACATACAAGACCCAGGCTGGCACTGTTCATCCCGGTACTGTTCATCCCGGCACTGTTCACCCGGCACTGTTCATCCGACATAACTCGGAGGTACATCGTCCCGACCGACATACAAGACCCGGGGTGGCACTGTTCATACTCGGTACTGTTCATCAGGACACTGTTCATCCGAACACTGTTCATCCGACATACCTCGGAGGCATATCGTCCCGGCTCCTATCTCTACTTCGACCAGATCATCTCCAGCATCACCAAGTCAAGCCAGCACACCAGGTTGCTCCAAGTCAAGCATACTACGCCGACATGTATAAATATCTGCTGCCACTTCTTGAGGATAAGAACAAAGGACAACATGACGAGGCAAAGGACAGTGCAGCGTGGCTACAGCGCGGGCCGTGACGCTCCAGCAGTGTGATAAGACCCCAGTAGTCATATCAGCTACAGTGTGTACGGTGTACAGTGTACGTTGTCTCCTTGTCCCCTGGGCTTCCCTTTATAAGAAGCACCAGGGGGACGCGAGCGAGGGGCGCGGACACTGGCTCATTTCCCCCCGTGAGCTCCATCTCACTTCCTTTCTTAGCTAGCTCAGCACGGATTGGCTCTCACATACAGCTCAAGGAGCACTTTGTAGCTCTCACATACTTCACCAAATATAGTCAGACAAGCAGGAGTAGGGGTTTTACCTCCTCACGAGGGCCCCGAACCTGGGTAAATCGTGTGTGTGTGTGTGAGTTGTGTTCTTTGTGTGTGTGTTCGTGCGCGCAATCCCTCCCCGAATCCTCTAGCGTCCAATCGGCCCCACAACCTAAGCCAAGTCTGCGCGCGACTCTGCAAGTCCCCCGCAGCCTCGGGGACTAGTGTCGGGGATGTAACCCCGGGTACCCAGAGTTGGTGGATTTTCATGCGAGACCCAGGTATGCCTGGCGGTACTATTGACCCGGGTTGGCACTGTTCATCCCCGGTACTGTTCATCCCGGTACTGTTCACCCGGCACTGTTCATCCGACATAACTCGGAGGTATATCGTCCCGACCGACATACAAGACCCGGGGTGGCACTGTTCATACTCGGTACTGTTCATCAGGACACTGTTCATCCGAACACTGTTCATCCGACATACCTCGGAGGCATATCGTCCCGGCTCCTATCTCTACTTCGACCGGATCATCTCCAGCATCACCAAGTCAAGCCAGCACACCAGGTTGCTCCAAGTCAAGCATACTACGCCGACATGTATAAATATCTGCTGCCACTTCTTGAGGATAAGAACAAAGGACAACATGACGAGGCAAAGGACAGTGCAGCATGACTACAGCGCGGGCCGTGACGCTCCAGCAGTGTGATAAGACCCCAGTAGTCATATCAGCTACAGTGTGTACGGTGTACAGTGTACGTTGTCTCCTTGTCTACTCCTTGTCCCCTGGGCTTCCCTTTATAAGAAGCACCAGGGGGACGCGAGCGAGGGGCGCGGACACTGGCTCATTTCCCCCCGTGAGCTCCATCTCACTTCCTTTCTTAGCTAGCTCAGCACGGGTTGGCTCTCACATACAGCTCAAGGAGCACTTTGTAGCTCTCACATACTTCACCAAATATAGTCAGACAAGCAGGAGTAGGGGTTTTACCTCC
Source organism: Puccinellia tenuiflora (assembly GCA_012064385.1). Classification (NCBI taxonomy): domain Eukaryota; kingdom Viridiplantae; phylum Streptophyta; class Magnoliopsida; order Poales; family Poaceae; genus Puccinellia; species Puccinellia tenuiflora. Next base: position 344,474 of record QRDG01002042.1, read on the forward strand.
TCACGAGGGCCCCGAACCTGGGTAAATCGTGTGTGTGTGTGTGTGAGTTGTGTTCTTTGTGTGCGTGTTCGTGCGCGCAATCCCTCCCCGAATCCTCTAGCGTCCAATCGGCCCCACAACTTAAGCCATCCTTTGGCATCTGCCGTGACACCACCACGACAGTATGCTTAGGTTGTTTTGCTTGAGTCTTGTTATCTTTATCTAGTCATGCTTTAATATGATAGTTAGGTTAATTCACATGATAATCTTTAATGTTTGGCGATGAGAATTAATAAAGATAAGGCACCGGCGGAAGGCCAATCGTGGCGTTTTGTTCTGCTAGTGTCGCCTAGGACCCGAGTTCTTGTCCTCTGATCCAAGACTGAGCGCACTACCCACATGTGGGATGAAATGGGACTCCCCTCGACCTAGTACCGGATCTGCAGCCTTGTCCAGGGCGCCACAAGTAGTTCGGGTGTTTCCATTTGCGCGACGCTTTATTTATTGTGATGCAGATACGGATGGGACGCCTCCGGGACTTATACGTGATGGTTACTTACGGTAGGGCTGCGGAGCGTTCGTTTATCGAGTGTGGAAGGAGGGGCAATCGTATGAGTGTTCCCTCCCGAAGCCGTTCACGCATTGGCTAAGGCCCAGTTCTTTTGCTAGTTTAAAAAATAAGCTGCCCCCTCCCCGGCTTCTCCTATAAGCCACCCGGTTTATTACTTGGAGCTTCTAACTTAGTCATCCTATAACTAAACTAGAAACTCCAAGTAATAAGCCGAATGACTTATAGGAGAAGCTGGGGAGGGGGCAGCTTAATTTTTAAGCCGCCAAAAGAACTGGGCCTAAGTCCACCTCGGATCTTCGGCCGGATTTTCAAGGTGGGTCAGACTTAGCTAGGTGGTTCCCTGGACTAGTGTTGTAGTGAAGGAAAGTGTAGTGTCGGATACCCCGCCGGCACACCTTAGGAAGTGTGCTAATAGCTGGCAACAAGGGTTGAAGTGCGTTGTGGTTACATTTGTGCACCCCTGCAGGGTTAAATCTTTTCGAAAAGCCGTGTCCACGGTTATGGACGACTTGGTGATGATGCTGGCTAACAAGATCATAGACAACTTACACCTAATGATAATAAGTTGATTAGTAAGATAGAGTTACTTCAATAATAAATTATAAAATTGTCAACTGTGTGAGTGCCTTTGGGCTTGCTGCTCGTATGATAAACGGGCTGGTAAGGAATTGGCTGGGTATGTTTGGTGTTAGTATAGTTGGTTACCTATGCGCTCTCTTACCTCCTCTCTTTTAGACGAAAGTTGTAGCGTGTCTCTATAGTTGTTAGTGCTGCTTGCTGCCGCCTCAATCGCTAACCCTATTCCCCCGGAATTCCAGCTTTGATATCTTGTGAGTATTACTTGACAGTACTTCTACTAGTACTGACCCCTTTGGGGCTGCTATTCCAATGCAGCCAACAGGTTTGAAGTGTGACGACGTTAGCTTGGGAATCCCTCCGGCTTGGCCTGGGCAGGGATATGGTGCCTTTTGCTTATCTTCAGGACTCTTAGTCCAATCTGTATCTTGTCCGTAGTCGGACGTTACCCGCTTCCGTTGTTATTTGGATCTTTGTATTGTATCTTGGTTCTTGACTCTGTGAGTCGTTGCTGTATATATGTTTTTTTGTGGGTTCCGTCGAGAACTATTGTAATGTTATCACAATTCCACCCGCATAACGTGTGTGTTGCGACGTGCACGTTATGCCTGGTGGGCGTCCTAGGATCGTTATTGTGCGGATTTGGCGGAAATCGCTAAGTCTACATAGTACCGATCCGGGGGGCGTTACAACAAGCCCCTCAACTGTATCGATCACCTGAGGTGTGCGGCGACGCAAACCCTTCTCAAGCCTGCTAATGCTCACCGGCACATGGCTTTGGAAGTCGAAGAGTCTAGACGAGGGAGCATGAAGACATAAATAGATGGTGTAGTAAAAAAATTCTGCCAATCAACATTTAGCCGCTACCGGGGATGATAATTAGACTTAATTAAGTATTTGAGGACCGGGATTAGACCAGGGTAGAGTTGAGGGACCGCAGTTAGATTTCTGCAACACTTGAGGGACCAAAATTGCACTTAACCCTTTCGATTATGATGTAGCATGTGGCTTAAGATTATATTTCTAATAAATGTGGAAAAGCTTCAAAATTACACTAATGGCATCAGTAATGATGCAATTTATTATATGGTTTGTTAAAGAGGCTACCGACAGGTTGTGTTAAGTAAGTTTTATTCCTGAAATTAAGGTGGTAGACAACATTTGTCAACCACTTACTTCATTATGAACAAGCAGTTTTATGCGAGTAAAAAAAGTCAAATGTTGTTGGCAAAACCATTGATAACATGTTCCATGTTATGAAAAAATAGAATCCGGAATCAAGGCATGGATGTTAAGCATATAAGTATGTTTTGGGTTGATCAACAGTAATTGTAACATACCGAGATAAAAGTCAACCCCACAAACATGCCCTGATCGGAGGCACCCAAACCCATTGTTGGTTTCGGTCCCGTCACTCGAACACCTAATATAAAAGAGTAAAGAGGTTCCTATCATGGGTTGAAGAACATACACGAAAAGTCATGTCCCTGACTACTGATCCTAACGAGGTTGAGAGTAGCGAAGACCGTCACCACCAGGAGGGTTGTGACAACGACAACCCTACAATGTTGAGTTGTTTGACATCTACATAGACTACTCCAAACCTTCACCTTGCCTGCACCGAGCATGGATCATGTCTACTTCAAATATGAGTAAGAACTAATCCCTTTGATAAGATGCAATTGGGTACTTTGTTAAGTGTAATCAGCTAATTTAAATGTGTTGCATATAATCAATATTGTATCAGACCTAAGAGGTCTCAAGTTCAATAATCTGCCACCACACTATTAAGTCTAATAAAATAGTTACAGCCTTTTATTGATCCCACATCTCTAAATCGTGCATGAACCTTTCAGTTCAGATTCTTGTTGGGTTGGCTAGTGCCTGTATTCAATATGGTATGAGAGGTAAGAGAGACTCAAGTTTAAGGCCTGACCAACATACTATTAAATCTAAACCAGTTGTGGTCTTTCATCGATCCAATGTCTGAATTATTTCCGTATGTCCATCATTAACGTGAGAGCAGTGTTCTAATATATTGTCTAGTCCTTTCCATCGAACGAACTTTTGGTTAACTTGGCAAGTGCATCAATTCAATATAACACTGGCCCGTCAGGAATCTTATTTTTGCCCAACTATTTCCCTTAGACATGTGATAGACTTTGCACGGATGTGATGAGTTTGTGCAAACTTTAAGTGTATACAGTATAAAGGTATATTCCATTATATTTCTAATAATACTGATTTGGTATTATATATATTAAATTCTATATACTCGGTCAAATTTTATAAAGTTTAACTTTGATCAAACCTAAAACTTTTAAGTTAATTTGAGATGGAGGGAGTACATCCATGGGTCTCGCGGTGTAATTTCCTTATTATCTTTTGTCTATAAATAATATACTACTCCCTCTGATCCAAATAAGTGTCGCAATTTTGAATTGAGGTTGTTCAAAACTACGACACTTATTATGGGCTGGAGATAGAGGATGACGTTTTGGCTCCCGGGCTCATCTGCTCCCGGTTTTGTTTCCGATTTGTTTAAAATACGAAAATGCTTCGAAAATTTTTGAAAAAAATTGGACATGAACATATTGAAGTATTCAACACTCGTGTAAAATTTCGATAAAAAATATCAATTTTTGCGCCCTGTGTAAAAAAGACAAATCTGTCTTTTTGAATAGTGGACTGTTCACCTATTTTGTCTGTCAGATATTTGTCTTGTTTGCACAGGGCGTTAAAATTGATATTTTCTGTCGAAAATTTACACGAGTATTGAATACATGAATATGTTTCCGCACAAGTTTTTTCAGAATTTTTTGAAGCGTTTTCAAAATTCAAAAAAAATTGAAAATGCACCCGGGTGCAGATGAGCCCGGGAGCCAAAGTGGATTTCCGCTGGAGATAGTAGTATTGTCTGACAGCATTGTACTTGTCGTTTGATCTTCAGATGTGCTTACCAGAGAGTTCCATGACCAGCAATATCATCCTTGATTCACTTGAAGAGATAGAGATTCGTTTGCTTGGAAAATCAGCAAATGAACTTGTGGAATTCCTAAAGCAGCTGCTATTCAATATATGGAGCAACACAAAGCATAAAAAAGATAGCTGACCCCCTCCCTCTCGACCCCCTCGCGCCGCCACCCCAGGGCGGCGCCAGGGGGATCCAATCCGGCCGCCAGAAACCTCCCTTTCTCCCGATCTGAGCCTGCCGCCGTTGCCGCCGGTCAGCCTTGGCCGCGGTGGCGGCGGCGCCCGGCGCAAATGACGCCAGGGCAGGAGGACGTGGCGACAGCTCCTGGGCGCGACTGGGGCGTCCCGGGCAGCGTGGCGCGCACAGCAGCCAGGGCGGCTCCCTGGCTGGGCGACGGCAGCGGCGGCGCCTTGGGCGGCGGCCATGGCTGTGGATCTGGCTTTTCGGCCAGATTCGTCTTGGATCGGCTTCGGCCGGCCGGGGCGCGCGATGAGGCTGGTGTGAGGCGGTTGGTGGTCCTCTACCGGCTTTCCGTCGGTGCCGTTCGTCTTCATGGCGAAGGTGCTTGCGGATCCACACAGCGGCGGGGTAGGGTGGTGCAGATGCCGGTGAAAACCGCGCCGGCTTCGGCTATGGCGGACGATGGCGACGTCTTTGACGTCGTTTCCTTATTGAGGCATCGTCAATGCAATTTGCGTCACCTATCTCGGACTGCTCCGGGGGAAACCCTAGATCTGGGTCTCCCGGATCGGACGATGACGGCCCTTTCAGGGTCGTTCTCCCTCTTGGGGGCGTCGTTTTGGAGCAGCTGCTGGATGGGACGGGCAAGGAGAGGTGGCGTGTTGAGGCATATAACACGTCGTCGACGGCGAGTCTTGGCGGCGCGGCGCAGCGGAGTCTCGGCGCTGGACGTGTGATGATGATGACGCGCAGATTGGATATGCTGGTTGGCGTCATGGCGACGTCGCCGGCTGGTCTTACAAGGCCATGGCGTTGATCTTTGCCTGAAGATGGGTTCGAGGAAGACGGCGGAAGCGACTGCTGTAGCGTGCGCATGCGGTGTGCGTGCAGGGTTTGCTGGACCGGTACTCCGGTTGTAGATGATGCGTGTAGGTGGGAGGTCAAGGCATGCGGCTCTGATCTTCGCCACCCCCATCATAGTTGTAGCGACTTTTTGTTGCCGAGCGGCTGACTTCGGTTTGATCAATGTTGTAACTTGTAAGTCTTGATGAATAATTGCGGATGGCTGTGTGCATCATTTTGATGCAGAGGCCGGGGACCCGCACCCTCTTATCTAAAAAAAACAAAGCATAAAAGTGTGGGAACCACGTTGCACTCTGTTCCTTCCCTGATCAGTGAGGTATGCAAGAAGATCCATGCCATGTGCCCTTCAAATATCAGAATCGAGTCAAATGTTTTCCCAGGGGAAGGCCGTGCCAGATTTAAAACTAGTCCTATATGACCTGGCACTATATGTGCATGTGAGGTTGGAACATGTTCGCTCTGCGTTTATAACATGACGACGCGTGACAGAGTAAATCTTGTGTTGATTTGTGAGAGAAGTCATGGTACGATGATATATTTGCGCTTTTGATCCGTGGATGGTTATGAAGTTTTACGTCACTATATTCATCCTTGGAACTGCACATCTTCTTTGCAAGACCATCAAGCCTTAATTATAAAACTGGATATCGCGTTTCTGGGCTATACGGCCTAGGACATCTACAGTAGTAATAAGTTATATCTACCAGTTATGTTTGCATGCTCCTAAACTAGGTTGTTAAAATTAAACACGAAAACTTCTGAAATACGAGAAGACATCTCGTATAATAGGCAAATATATCTATACCTAATAATAAAAGCAATAAGGTTTCTTTGGTCGGTCCGTTGTAGTTTTTACAGTTTTACCCTCCCACCTTACGTGGTTTCATACGTCAATGCGAGGTTGCCTCGCTCATGTGAGAATTGATCGAGTCCTACTCAAATACTTCCCTCCTCCATATGACCGTATCGCATGGTACAAGGACTCGATGGAGTCACAGTACTATAAAGGCAGGGTCGGTGTTCCAGAGAAGCAATGCGACGACGATGTGGGCGCCGACGTCGGCTGCCGGCGAGGACCTTCTTTCCGGCCGTGCAGCCACTGCAGGGCAGGGCGACTACAGTGAACTCGCTTGCGGCGAAGGTTTTCTGCTCACGACGGAGGGGACCAAGGGATCTGAAAGTCACGGGAGGGACAAAATCTTATCCCTCACGGACTGCCCATGGATATTACAGGAACAGAGACTGACGAAGTGACGATAGAGATGCTTATAACAGATGACAAAGCTTCATGGCGGGAGGCCATTGCCGGCGCCGCCGACGAGATGGCCCTCCCCGCGGCGGACAGCTCCGGAGACGAAGACCGAAGACGACGACGAGGAGGCGAAGTAGTGCCGCATCTGCCGCCTCTCGACCGAGGCGGCGGCTCCCACCATCACGCTGCATCTGTCGCGCCGCCGCTCAGCCGGAACCGTCCGCTGTTGCCGAGCCGGCCGTTCCCTCAGCCACCCGTGCGGTTGTCGCGGCTCTGCTCTGCCGGAGACAGCGCTCCCCGCGACAGACGAGTTTTTGGCCTGCTTCGACTCCCTCTCTCTGAATTTTAGTACCAGACCTTCTCTGTGCTTGATAAAATTCCCAATAACACCGGTTTATGAATTTTTTCCTCCACCCGTCATGGCCACCTGTAAGCTGCAACGATGGCACTGCTACAGATATCATCAGTGCAATTTCAGGCCTATAAGAAATAATTGGTGCATAGTTTTCAGGTTAGCTTCGAGTAATTCTGACAATATTTCCTTTTTTATTTCCGGGTGTGGTTCTCAAGTGCCATACCTCAAATCTTATAGTGTTAGTTAACTGAACAAGAACCTGGTTTTGGTTTGTTCGGTCCCATTGTTTTCACGAAGCGGTGATGGACTTTGTAGTGCACACATTGATTTTAGATGTTCCCATATTTCTTTAGTTTTACTTGCAGAGTCGAGGTTCTGAAATAAATGTGGTACCATCTTTTGTATTGCGTTTTTGTGTGCAGGTTTTCAGTATTAGTTCATTGATACCAGTCCTCAATTCCTTCAGTGCAAACTTCATTTAGATCAGACCAGTAAATATGTTTGTTTATCAAACAAACTAATGGTACATATGCACTTCCGTGCTTTAATAATCATAGTGCTTACCTCTATCTTTATCCTACAATATGATCATATTTTTTGCAGGTTACCAAATATGAGTTTTCCAACAGATTGGTGCTGTGTCAATTGAAGTATAGTTCAGAATGAAGCTATAAATTGCCTTGGCTATTGTCTTTTCTATGTGTGGTTTCATTTTCTTAACTGTATTAGTTTGACAACGTATATGAGCCATGCATGAAATTGATCATTTTTACTAGAAAAGGAGAAGACATAGTAATTTATACCCTTTTAATTAATTTCGGTATCAGCATCCAAGAACTATACTTTATTTCTACTATAATGTTTTCTTTCTCATTCTCTTTCGGGTCCTTCGAAGGTTAGTTGCCGCAATCATCTGCATAGCATTTTTAAGTTAAGATGAGTCATATATATGACGTGTAAATTCGTGTTATTGCAGTAAAGAAATTATGGATGGGCTAAATATTATTTAATAAAAATCAAGCCGTAGCAACGCACGGGCACGTTTGCTAGTCTTATCTTACTAAGAGATAGTCTCTTATGGCCGGCAGGGCACAGTGGAGATCCAAATTCTAGCCGCAGTAGGCGGGTGTTCCGGAAAAAACGGGCTCGTCCTGTCCGCTCCCGCGAGCGGCAGGGCGACAACCCTAGCCTCCCGAGCTCGTCCCTCCCCCCACCTCCCTCCCCCTCGCCGCCGTCGGGAAAAGACCGGTCGGCGTCGGCGGCGGCGGGGCTTCTTTCCCTCTGCTCGGTGGTCGTCATGCGGGCCGGCGGCACTGAGTGGCGGCGGCGCGCTGGCGAGGGGTGCGGCGGTGGTAAGATGGGTGCTGGCGGCAGAGGCCGGCGGTGTCCCGTCGTCGTGGAGGGCTTCGTGGTGTGTTGCCTGGGGGAGGTCCGGGATGGCGACGGCCGATCTGGTTTAGCCCAGATCTGTACGTTGGGTGACCATGCGGGCTTCCTCGGGTCTCCTCCGACCTTCAGCTGGTCCGGCAGGGGCCGGGTGATTCTCGTCGTGGCGGAGCAGCTGCTTGGCGGCTGAGGGCTGTGGTAGTCCGAGCACGGCTGGCTGGTCGCCGGAGTGCAGCCGGCGGTGCCCTCCGTCCCAGATCTGGGCCCTTGGGGCCCCATCTGGGCTTGGGCGGGCCATGTCGGACGTGGTGGCGGCTCTCCCGGCCGATAGAGGAGATGGGGCTGGTGCAGGGGGTGGTGGTGACGGTGGCGTGCCTGCTGCAGTGCGGCGGCACTCCTTGCCGGTGTCCTCTCTTCTTGGTCCTTCCGGCCTCGTGACGTAGATCACGATGAGACGGCGGAGGTGATTGCAAGACCGTGGTGGCGTGTGCTGGTGGGAGGCAAGCTTGGTGGAGCACTACGGATCGTCCAGGGGTGTGGTTTTTTGGGGGTCGGGAGAAATCTTTGTCATCGACACTAACGGGGCGACGCTTGCGGGTGTGTCCGTCCTTCTTGGAGGCCGACGGGTGTACTCCTTCCCCACCCCCTGTTGCGTACCGGGGAAAACTCTAGAACGGACACCAGGGTTCCTGGGACCGGTCGGGCAGCAGCGTCGTCATCGTCGTTCACCCTCTTGGAGGTGCTGCTTGGTACGCGATGTTTCGGAGTGCTAGGATCGTGGTGGAAATTCTCCGGAGGGCGCAACGGTGGCGAGTCATCTCCGTTTTCGTCGATCCGCCGTTGTCGGCATTTTTTTTCCTTTGTTTTTCTTTTCTTGTTTCTTTTGGGCTTACCTTGTGCTGTTTGCCCCAGCAGTGGTCTCGGTTTGTATCGGTTGGTTGCTATATTAATATAGCTGGGCGAAAGCCTGTTTCGTGGTAGAGATAGTCTCTTATACATGCCTCCAGTTCAACTCCTCACCTTCAGCATTCAGCTCCCTCCGCCGGTAGCGCATGCACACCATGCAGCAATGCACGGCGACGGAGGCGGAGGCGCTGGGCTTGCGCGGGGCGGCATTGACGCTTGTGCTCAGGCGGTGTTGGCCGCGGAGGCGACGTGGCCGTAGGCGGATTGCTCCGCATACCGGGCCGGTGGCTCGCCACCTTACCGCACCTCATCGGCGATAGCAACGCCAGCTCCATCTGCTATGTCGTCAACCAGGCGGCGTTCGTCGCCATGGGACACTGCGCCGGCGAGTAGGTCGCCGTCCTCACCATCGGCTACACCCTCATCATATGTCCTACGCACTGCTGCTCGCCGTCAGCCTCACCGTCACACTTTGCGGATATATAGGAGGGCACTGCAGTGCCTATGCGTTACTGTCTGAAATGTGTCTACACTGTTCTTGTGCGGTCGTGGTCTATACTCACTTGGTAACCCAACTTCTCCCATCTCTCAGTTTCATCTCAATTACTAAAATAGAACGAATATCATTTCTCGGATTTGATTCCTCGATGCATCCCAGTGCTAGATGATCTTAATTGTACATTGAATGTCTCATGTCATTTTACTTTGTAATTGTCCTTACTCTCCGACATTGTTCATCTTGGAGACAGAGATAGCGTAGTGAGTTGGTGGTGTATTACATTGAAGTCATGTATTTCTAGATGAGTTGTTGGGTACATGGATAAAGTGCGCTAGTTTTTAATGTTTTACCAGCCATTTGAACAATGTTTTATCGTGTGGATAATCAACTTACAAGAGACCGAAAGGAAGTCTAAACATTAAAATAATGGCAGTGAAGATTAAACAAGCATGTATTTTAAAAAGACGATGCAAAAAAGGTAGCAATTGGGGATGCAAAATTAAGTGGGTGAAATTTAATTGAAACATGTGATCTAGTTTGAAGAGCTCGCAACACGAAAGACGCAAGGATAAAACATACCGTGATTTGAATAGGATTGGTTAAAACGAAACTGTATTTTTGAACTTCAGGTATATTAACTAAGCCGAAAAGAAAACAACTCCTACCCCACCCTTAGTGTGACACATGGGTGGAACTTCAGGTATATTAACTAAGCCTCACCGTCACACTTCGCGGATAGGGGGGAACTGCAGTGCCTATACGTTACTGTCTGAAATGTGTTCTGTGTTCATGTGCGTTCGTGGTCTTTACTCACTTGGTAAACCAACTTCTCACATCATCAGTTTCATGTCAATTACTAAAATAGAACGAATATCATTTCTCGAACTTGATTTCTCGATGTATCCTAGTGCTAGATGATCTTAATTGTTCATTGAATATCTCATGTCATTTTACTTTGTTATTGTCCTCGCTCTCCGACATTGTTTGTCTTGGAGACAGAGATAACGTTGAGGTGGTGGTGTATTACATTGAAGTCATGTATTTACAGATGAGTTGTTGGGTACATGGATAAAGTGCCCTAGATTTTAATCTTTTACCATCCATTTGAATAATGTTTTATCGTGTGGATAATCAACTTACAAGAGACCGAAAGGAAGTTTAAACAATAAATATGCACATTGTCTAAAATAATAGCAGTTAGATTAAACAAGCATATCTTTTAATAAAGACGATGCAAAGGTAGCAATTGGGGAATGCAAAATTAAGTGGGTACAATTTAATCGAAGCATGTGTTCTAGTTTTGAAGAGCTCGTAACATGAGAGACGTAAGGATAAAAGATATCGTGATTTGAGCGATTGGTTCAAACGAAATTGCATTTTTGAACTTCGGGTATAGTAACAAAGCCGAAAAGTAAACAACTCCTAGACCGCCCATAGTGTGACAAATGGCATGCGGAGTGCTCTTGTAGGAGGCCGCACTCACTCTAAGTGTGCCACTAAGACGACGCTATTTTGTATCAAATTTGTATATTGTGTTGTTAAGCTTGAGTGACGAAATACTACGAACTATGCTACGAGACATTCTGAATGATATTCGGAACCAATGAAATGTGTTCTCAACTTGTTGGAAGTAACCTAAATTTATCAAAATATACTAAAAATGTTTTTTAATTAAAAGCTAAATAAAAATAGCACTTTCCGAGAGAGGGGGTAGAGAGATCATGTGAGAGGAGAAAAATGGTGAAACCCATTTCAAACAAGACAAGGCATATTAGATTGTATGGGGTGAGTAAATAAGAAGAAGAAGAAACATGAAATGATACAGATACACGAGTTTGTATTTCACAAGATTAAATTATACAATGGAGATAGTGGTTGATATCCTTAGAACTCTGAATTTAACAAGAGTTACGCTCGATCAATACATCATGGGGCTAGATCGAACGATATAAAGATGGAACAACAATGTTAGAAGGTACATCAACTAAAACACTGTGGAATCTTGGCACAGGAAACTTTCGAGTCCCGTGGTCAGAACACTAAAATTAGAACTCGGTTGTTGTCAGATTCTCACCATCCTAATTGGCTAGATGAGATGGATAATATTGATGTTAGATCAGACATACTCAGTTCGCCATAGTCCCCTTGAAAACTAAAATTTGATTTCTCGATGCATCCTATTCCTAGAAGATCTTGTTGTCCATGAATGTTTGATGTCATTCGATGGACCTCTATTTGTCCCCAGTCTCCTACATTGTTCTTCTCTCACATAAAAATATAGTATTTGCGTTGATGGTTTAGTCACACTGGAGTCTTGTATTTATAAATGGGTAGTTGTAGGATGGGGTGCCTTATCTTTTATTGTCTGACCAACCAGCGTGAGTATCTTTTATTGCCTTATCGGTCAAGAGGAAACATTGGAGCACATATTCTTCCTATGTCAGTTCAGTCTCTTGTTGGGCCCAAATTAATATCACCTGTGCTACAGGTTTGGACAGACTGGATATTATTGCACAAACTAAATCATCATATCAAGGACCACTTTTTGTGGAAATTTTTACTATTGCTGCTTGGGGGATTTGAAAAGAGCGTAATAACTTAATCTTCAACAGAATTCCACCAAGTTTGATATCCTGGAAAGCGAGAGTTAAGGCAGATCTCCTATTACTAAGGTTCAGGGTGCCTCAAAACTTGGTCACTTTCATCTCTACTTTTCTTGAGACTTTTTAGATTAAGAGTTATTTCTCCTTGTAAATAGGGTTTTAAACCCAACTAATATATATACCAAAGTAGGAGCCTCTCCTACGGTTTTCGGTCAAAGAAATCAACAGATATACAGCAGCCAGTAAAGATTTGGGATCATCTCCGAGCATACATGTGATTTCGTAGTCCTAACATCTCCGAGCAGCCATAATCTGTAGCACGGTTTCCTCAGATACGTACAATAATACAGATATAGTAACATAAAAGGCACCATGTGCTACCTTCAATTCTTCATGCCTCCCTGCTATCATGTAAGTGGTCTATTTTGATTACGATAAGACTTGTCAGTTTACATCAAAATTGAATTGAATTGTTTCTTTTAAATCTCTACAAACCAAAGGGTCCACGTCTTCTCTGAAATCAAATAATGCTTCACCTGTGTTGTTCTACAGAGCTTCCATAGTAGTTATGAGCCGATGCAAGAAAATGCACATGTAATCTGAGCTGCTCAAAGTAACTTCTGCCCCAGCAAGGCTGATAGTGGTTGAATTCAAGCAACTTTCAGAAAGTCACATGAGACGAGTCTAGTCCCAACTAAATCAGCCGCCTAATACAAACTAAATCAATTGTCCCTTTACACACCACCACCACAACAACCAGTCCCAAGCCTGCTCATGATTTCTAACATATTTTACAACATACAAAGCATCATAAATACAACAACGACAATGACGCCAACCATTCACGTAGCGCAAGGGCACATACATGAATATCCAAACCAATCAATGGTTTACGATGTTCCGTACCAGCACCGCACACGCATCCCCCAACTATGGGTTGGAGTTCTGGAAGGCAGGAGCCATGAGCTTTGGCAGTCACCCAAAGGCCTGGCACCAGAAGGCTAGAACCGAAACTTCAATTGTGAGACGTGATGTGATCGAGTAGGGGGTTAGAGAGGTTGAGCGTCATATGCTTACCTGCCTAGAGAAAGGGCCCTATTCCTGGAGAGCTTTCACGCGGGATGTCAGCTCTCTGACTTGATTCTTGAGACGCTCATGGTTGCTGAAGAAATCGACGAACACCTGCCTTTCCCTCCCCACCTCATGGGCACGGTTTTCAAAGATCTGCAAATGCATTTGTAAACAAGTAAACATGAAATCTAGAGGAACACGGAGAGATGAGAGAGAATACAGAATACTTATATCATCCATAGCACTCTTTATACTAGTCTCTCTAAGTTCTTCGCTTATCAAGAACTGTCACCAAGTTAATACACAACAAGTCATGCAAATTTGTTTGTAAACATGAAGCCTATAGAGAAACATGGAGACAGAGGAGGGACAAAGACTACTATTACTGAAAGCTTCAGGTCTATGCAGGAAAATCGAGTGCATATTGATTTCAATATTCGTCAAGGATGATAGCGTAGCAACAGCTAACAAGTGTACTACCTTTATCTTTTGAGTACGAGCCTTGGTTACTTCTTCAACAGCAACTTCAACTTGGGCATTGGCATTTTCCATATCATCAAGTGCACGCATCAGTGGCTGCAGCAAGAACAAAGATGTAATGAAATACAGGAAATACAAGAAAGAACATTTATCTGATGGCTCAAAGGGTGTACCCAAGGTGTCAATACTGGCTCTGCAGTTGTTGACGTTGCAAACAAAAGCTGTTCAACTGTTTGAATCAGAGTGCATCTGCAGAATCATAGACATGTGAAATGACTTGTGAAACTTATTGGATGCGTATTGGCAGACTAAAAGGTGAATATGCAGTATACAACAGATTGAATAACTTGGTTAAGATTTTTTTTCTACAAGGTCTGTACGAAAGATTAGAAACTGAATATGGCTAGTTGATCGATACTGTCTTGCATATCACAATCTTAATTCTCTGTATGGGCAGTAGATCAGGCAGCAATTTCATATGTATAAATAAGTCAACCTGGCACACCAAGCACCATGCACATTGGTTGCTTAGCTCTACCATCCAGAGCTTGGCTGCATGCAAGAAAAACAGCATCCAAACCGGTGGTTTGCTGGATCTTTTGGAGGTCACCCTTATTGTTTACTACACACCGAACTAGGAATGTGTTTGTTTATACTCCCTCCTCAAAATACGATGCTTATCATTTCTGGCCAAAGTCAAAATTTGTAAAGTTTGACCAAGTATGTAGCAAAAAAATCAACTTCTACAATACCATATCAACCTTATTAGAATCATGATTAAATGTATTTTCGTATTTTATACATTTGGCATTCTAGATGTTTATAATTTGTGCCATATACTTGGTCAAACTTTATAATCCAAAAATTAAATGCAACATATTTTGGGAAGGAAGGAGCCAGAAGAAGCACTAGAAGCTATGACATTTAAGACATGAAATAAGGTAGTGTCTTGTTATTACTTACAGCTCATTTATACATCTTTTTCTGTCAGCTGGGAGAGTACTTTCAAGTTCAGACTGAAGAGAAAGCAAGTCAGATTGAAGTGCTGATATCTGCTGAACTAAAGCGTGTGCTGACATGTATGTTGGTACTGCTGCTTGGGAATCTGTAGGAAAGAGTAAGCAATATGAAGAATAGGAGAATAAAAATAAATTCAAACTGCTAACTGATTGCAGGGGTATCTTCTTACTTGAGTGAATACATAGTAGATCTCGCACTGCATGGAGGAAAGTGTCACGATCATCGATTGCTCCTTGTTCACGTACCTCGGATGCAGCTTGAATTAATGAATTGTAATGTCCCTGAAGATGAAAAAAAAAAAACAGTCTCTATGAAGGCAATAAGAATGACAAGTAATTCTGAATTTCTGATAGTATTAAACATGATTAAACACTACAGTGAGGACAAAGAAGAAGTCTTCCAACATCAGAGATTACTTACCAGACGGGTGTTGACTGCCGATAGGTAGCTCTGTACCTCAGATTCTATGACTCTAAGCAATGAGTGAGCACTAGCTATGTGCTTCCTTTCAAGTTGGCAAGCAATCTTCAGAAATTGGTGTCTAGCAAGCTGATTAACCAAGTGGTTGATGAACTGCAAAACAAATAAAATGCCAAGATGATCAGAAGAGTGTGAGAACATATGGGAAAAAAATAGTTGCTTGCTGAAGATCAAACTTCAACAAACATGTAAACATCACTGTTTCTACTGGCTGTCAAAAGGCAGCTGCCGAAGCTGATTGGCATGCATCGGTGCACAGTATCAAACACATTGGTATTTCACTGACCACTAAGATCACCTTCTGAATACAATGAAAAACCCAACAAGGTGCAAGAAAACCAGTTTTACTAACACATACCAATTAAATCTAAACGATGGCACCAAAATGCCGGTTGTTGCCGCTCCACTTTTTTTTTGTGCAATTGCATTTGAAACTCTCAGAGATATATAACCAAAAGCAAAATTGGAATATTGTTTTTTACACAGCTTGAGAATGACTCCTGAATATGAAACTAAGTCCTATCTTAGTTTCATAATACTAGAGAGTATACCACCAATAAGAAAATACAGAAACAGAAGACACATAGAAGATTGCAGAAATGACATACTGTGGAATGTGCTTACCGTTTTTTGCCTGTTGATGTAGTATTCCTGGCGCATGACCTTTAAATCGTAATCACCTAAATATTTGAGTGTTCAGAAGAATGTTAGAAGAAAAAAGACAATCTTACAGAACAATGATGAAATAGATACTTTGTGCAAACCTTGCAATATATATGTGCCTTGAAGTTGAGCAAGTTCTGAACAAAGGCATGGTATGGTCTGGAAGAGGGAACAAGTAATATATCAAACAAACAAGCTTATGCCGTTAAAGATTTAATCATATGCTAAAAATTGGGGCATAACTGTTGCACTGCAGTACAAATTCTTATTGGCCTCAATGTTCTCTAAAATGCTAAAAGTGTATTGCGTTTGGTGAGACGGTGCCCTGGATGAACTAATCGCAGTACCAACTATTCCCTACATAACAAAAGGTAGCTCCCAAAATGAGCACAGATTACTCCAAGGGAATAGAGATTTCACAATACCACCATACATCTTCGAAACATAAGTTATAATACATTCTGTAGTTTCTAGTCATACAAGAGGTAATCAACTGTTACGGTACTACATTGATTTGGGAAAATTATAGAGCACAGCTAGTTGTCAGTCTGAGTTTCAAACCACCGCAAACCAGTCTGTTGATGAACACTTCACTGAACTCACATACATGTCGTTATTCATTCTGCTGTTAAATTTATGCCATTCCTCTAAAGAAATCTACATGAGTGTAGCATTACAGAATTAGGACTAAAGTTTATCAGATCGAGACTTAAACTTGGCTCATGAGCATTAAAGGTAATTTTACATCTTAGGAATAAAATGCATTTCTAAAGATGAAACTGTGTTCGTCACATACCTCAGATATGAAAGGCTGCACCTTTTGTGTAAGTGTCGAGAGTTCTCCAGCAAGCTCGGAACTCTTTCTCCTGGAGAAAAAATACAGTGATAAGAAGTAATCGAGATAAGAGAGATCCTTCTTGTTTTTCAGATATTTTGTCACAGTTATTTAAAAGGAATATAGATGAAAAACTGATAGAATCACAATCAAGATCAGTAACATAAGATATACCTAAGAGAGTGGATATCCCTATGTATGTGAGCCTCGTCAGAAGATACTTGTGATTTTAAAATTTGGAGTATGGCCTGCTGTTTAGCATTCTCGACCTGCGCTTCAATCCATTGTCGTTCACTTGTAGCAAATCTGTTGACAAATTAGAGTAAGCTCACAGACTACATTGAATGACTGCTAAAATAAGTCAAAGCTGAAAATTCAAGAGGTTAACGCTGAAGAATACGTAATGACAATACAACTCCACAAATTGCAACAATAGCACTTGGTATTGCAATGGGTCATTGTAATCACATTTGGTAGAAACACCTTCGAATGGTATCTTGTTTGACTACCTGCTTTTCAACAGAGGGTTTCTAAATAACAGTTTTGGCCACACCCAACCCAACGCAAAAAAAAAAAAACACCAATATTATACGTGTGACCATGGATGAATGGTGGGTAGAAGAGACTTAGTGGATCATGATGCAGTGGGAGCTCTGGTAAACACTATCCTAACATATGTACGGTCTATTCTAGAATTTCCTCATCCACGCGACCACAAAGTTTCATGAACCTTGACGATCCACATGAAGTACACATGTTTGCAACTAAACATGTGTTTTTACATGATGCATCACGCGATTACATGTACCATGCAACATGGCTGAAAGAAATGTTAGACATTCATGATGCAAACATAAATAATACAAGGTAACAGGCAGAAGATACCTACATCGAACGGAGTCGTTGTAACTCAGCCACACGCTGGTGATGATGAGATTTTTCAGAATCTCCTGCATACAAGAACATCACCGTTATAATTTGTTCATCCTCTGAGCAGTCATGCCATTGCAGTATTAGAGTATAGCTATGCCCTTCTCAGAGTTCAACTAATACCTTCATGACAAAATGTAAATTAATAACAAAAAAGTTACAGCAGAAGGTTTTTACCTCTTATCAAGCCATTTGTGATGTCATCAAGACTAACCCAGGAACATTTGGATTTCCCCTCCTCAGCAACAAGTCGAAATGGCCCCTAATAACATAACGTAACAATATGAAACAAATAAGCAGTTCAAAACTTTGAAGTTTGGTCGAGTGACGTGATACTTAAAGAAGACGAATGGTATGGCTGCAAAAGAGATGCGCAATTGTTCAAACGCATTGATTTTGGAAATTTGAGACGATCGATAGATAAGTCCCCAAAATCTGGTGGCAAAAGCTATGCATGTAGAAGAGCAAACATTTTATTCAGCATAAAAAGCCTCATGCTACAATGAAAACTGAGCAATATCCAACTACACAGGCAAATGGTACGTTCTTATGATTGTGGCATTTTTGCACCTGAAATAAGAGGTATTACTATATTAGTGAGTAAATATTATATACAAAGAAGTACAACAACGGTTTTACTCCTTGTACCATTTGCCTCGATTGGATTTGGAACAAGATAGGGAGGGGGCAAGATAGTGGATGTTTGAGATTTAAGAAAGTGAGATACTTAGTAAATAACAAAATATGACTACTTGCCCACATCTCTTATACATCTGGAACAAACAGAAGTTAGTTAGTTTGTTGCAAGGAATTTACCTTCTCAAATTGCTTCGAGAACCACCGGTTTAGCTCTTTTGTACAAGTCAAATCGCCAATAACATAAGGGTGGAAATCTGAATATGCTAAATATATACTTTCCTCTGCATATGCATATCATGAATATTGATCAAATTAACGAGGACTAATTGATATGATGTTATGTATAATTATATGCATGAGTTTTAGCATATACCATCTCCTGAATGATAATGTGCCAACTCCTGGGTTGTAGCAGTAATTCTTCCAAGAACTGCATTCATCTGAAAGTTGGCAAGGTAACAAATCAAACTTATGGAAAAGTTACCTCTTGGAATACAAGGGGAATATTCCCCATAACAGAATATAGATCCACAAAAGCACAGGATAATCAAGTTAATTACATGAATCAAATAGAGTGTACACGCATGCAAGAGTAAAATTTGAGCCGCAAACAGCATACCAATGTAAACGAGCCCACATTATGGGTATCATGGTTTTTAAGGCGTCCTGCCTTAGACGCTTAGTTGTCAGAGCGAGGGCAGAACGCCTTACCGCCCTTACCCAAACATGCAGGACAGTTAAACTACTTGTGCAGTACATGTACCCACTAATTATTTGTGAAGCACGATCAATGAAATGTGTATATATGATCACATTTGTTCCAGCTTTGGCGAATACACATATTCTAAGTTCTAACAAGATCTGGTACATAGATGTTTTTAGGGATTTTCTTAAGTGTAGAAGTGCTCTACTACTATAATAGATGTAGATGATCTTAAGATCATACTTGTATTTCCCCACATTGTACTACCTTTGTTTCACTATATTTGCCTTCAGACCACCATACACAGTGTTAGACAAACCACGGAAGAACTAAATCTAAGAAAGAGTTCATGAGAATTGACAAATGACCATGCATACCTCTATTAATTGGCAGACTACAGCTACCTAGCCCCTACACGTTTCAGTAAGGGCACATATTGCAAATATAGCCATAACTACACTCTTGATTTCATGAATGGACAGATATTTCAAAACAGATTCTCCCGAGGAGTAAATATTTACAATAACCTTTTTCTCCTTTTGTTTGTATACTACATGAATGAAAATCTTAAAGATGCAAGATAATAAATACCTCTAAGTTTCTTGAAGAAAGTATCTCATCTAATGATATAAGTTGCACGCTAACTGTAGACATAGCTGATACACGTGCTCGTCTGCCTTGGATAAGAGAAGATGCTTGGCCTGCAAGCAAATCGAACTGTGCTTGTTGCCGTGCAATCTGCTTCTGCAACTGAAAAACTTCAGCTCTATATGCTAATTTTGCTTCTCTGCAAGCAAGAAAACAAAAACACCCTGTAAATAAAAGCACATATAAGAGTCTAAGAAGAAGTATTTTACTGTGCAAATCGCACCTAACTAGTTGTTGGCAGCAACTTGGCCCAGCAGAGGAATGTTAAAAAGCCAAAGTTCAAGCAGATAAGATTGGTAGATGGTATGGACATAACCAGATTACCAGACGTCATGGGCTTATGGCTGTGGGACGTGGCTCATCTAACGTGCTGGAGGCAAGTCAGAACTGCTGTAGGTCTACATATCTGCCATTGCCTATACGTGAAAACCATCCAACAAACCTAGCGATTCTGCTGCGTGTCTTCTCGCCTTCTCGCTCGCTGACACGCCAAAAAAAAAAAAGACAGCGCCTTGACAGCGATTCCTTCTGTTGCCCTCTCGCATTCTTGTTTTCTGGCGCAAAAAACCAGAGCGGCATGGCTGAGCCACACGCGAGACAAAGGCAATCAAATCTGCAAAGAACTTGGCGAAACTGGGAGAAGAAGATGGCACACCACCGCTGCCACCATCGTTGTAGTTGACACTGTCAAATCCTCTCTCTAGTAAGATAAAAAGAAGATCGACGATTGCCGGCATCTCTTTTTCTCATCTACTTTCTTTAACCTCGTCTTCTTCAGCAGACCTTCCGTTTACACATTCATTCGAACTGTCCAAGAACCATATCGATGAGGAAAATCAGGCCACGGACAGTTCAAACGGGTAAGTGACAAGCATTAGAAAGTCATCATCTTCTTTCTAACTTTTGACACTAAATTTGGAACAAATAAGGTCATTTGGTGAATTTGTTGGGTTTAACCATTTCAGAGAAACAATTATTTTTGGTGTTTGCTATTTGTATGATGAAACACTTGAATCTTTTAAATGGCTCTTTGAAACTTTTCTGTCAATTCGTAATCAGAAGCACCCTAGAATCATATAGGAAGTTGAGCATGCATTTTCAGCAGCACGACATGGGTTATGCACTTCTTAAAAAATAGGAGAAGTTTCCAGCAACAGGGAGACATCACAAAGTCAGTTAATAGCAGAGAATTGTTGTGGGAGCATCCAAAATGATTCTGAAGGCTATGGGTTCCTCCAAAGTTTTCTGTTGACGGTATATTTATGTACAGGAGTTTTGAGCTAGTAGCCTAGTACAGCAATAATATATCATTGTTCTAAGATATCAAATGTTCTTAAGACTGCAGGTTGCTAGTGCTGAAGACATTGATGCAGAAGATATTTTTCGATGATATGAAGACTTCAGTAGTAGTGAATTTTCATAAGTTTGTTTTGGCCATTTGGGTTATAGAGTAGTAGTATGTTTGTACTTGCATGCTTAGTGAAAAAGGCATCAGCCAAAATGCTTTTTCTTAACCTACATGTTCCAACTTTTTAAACTTGAACTTGGGGAGTGTCGTATGTGAGTTGACATTATCGTATATGCTTCAGGATCCTAACAGCCTACTCTGATTTGATTCTGCTTGAAAGCCGATGTGACGAGGGCTTCTGTATCTTATGTTGTACTAACAGCTTGATCTATTTTGATCTCTTGTGTGCGTAAGTGGAGAGCCGAGCAGTGGCAACTCGACTTTCCAGACACCTGTTATGCTCTATTTTTTAGCACGTCACAGCACGACTAGGCGAGATGGCAAACAGGCTAGCTGGAGCTAGAATTGCTAGGTTCGTTGGATAGTTTTACGAACCACATCCACGACTGAGCAACTAGTTGCAGAAAACGCACATGACATGAGGCAGTCGACACCCTTATATATCAGGAAGGCAGCTAGAAGGTTTCCTTAGAAAATAGGTCAATTAATTCCCTTTCAGTCAGATAAAATTTGGTCAGTTCTAACTGAGGCATAAAAGGAGATCTTAGCTATTTCACTTCTTTTGGGTTGTTGGGTTAGTCCTTTAAAGGATGTGTTCCTTGTCTATCAGGACAGCAGAAAGATAGGGATACTAAGCTTTGAATAAACAAAGATGTTGATAGTATCTTTGCCTCTTTTCAATCAGGCATCAAGCCTAAGCAGGAGGCAGGATCGCTCATTCAAGGGCTAGTGTGCTACTATAGATCCTCAGACCTCACCCGTTCTAAGTGTCCTCTTAAGCTTCTTGTTTAGTACATGTTCAGTGAGTCACTTGTCAGTGTTTCTTAGTTCCAACCTGGATTCTCAGGAACCAGTTTCCGCTAGATTTGGTGTGAAACATGGCCACGAGTATAATTACAACAGTGTGAATGTAGCAACTAGCAATAATTCAAGGATGTCATGGCTTTCAGTACTAGTTCATAAAAAATGGAAGTTCGAGCATACCGGATGTCAAGAATCGTTTCTTCTGCTTCGAAGACAGCCTCTTGGTTGTCTTTCTTGCTCGAAAAGGCTGAAATACTGTCAAAAGCAGAGTCCAAATCCTCACCCTGAGAAAATTATACATGTGATTGCAAGTTAAAGGAAAAGTTGTTGAGTGAGTACAATATTACAGAGAATGCTAGCAGCTTACTTTCATAATATATGGGGGCGAATATCCAAAGATTGGGATGAATCTGATTTTAAGTTTTTAACTAGAATGCTTGCAAGCAGGGCTGCGGATCTTAGATGGGGTCAATTCAGAGATGGTTCGTATTTTCCAATAACCGCTGAGAATTGACCAATTTCTAGTATGTTCCAAGAAATTAAAGAGGTTCCTTCAATACTTTATTTGATCAGAGATTCGATATACTGTGCCAGCAACAGCTGGCATTTGGAACTCCACTTACAAGACCAGAGCTCATCCTAACTGAAATATTAAAATTAGACAGGATGAATGTCTCAGTGGGTGGATATACCTCGAGCAGTCTTCCCTCTTCTACGAGTTGCTCATACCTGTCAGTCAAAACATATGGAGTCACACACATAAAGTTCAAGCCAAGAATGCAAGTGCAAATTTATTTGCTGAGTACAATAAACACATTGGGACCCAACAGTTACTTGGGGTATGTTTGGATGGTGCCCAGAGGCTAACCTACAGTTTTTTTTTTTTTTTGCCATAACCAAAAAAATAGTTTTTGTTTGGATGGTTGCCTATTTTCCGGTATGCCATTGGCTCTTTGCCCATTCCAGTGCATTCCTGTTGCCAACGTTGGCCAATTCACGTGCAACCGAAACCTCAAAAAAAAAAAAAATGGCTAGCCAATATTTGGTAGTGCAAGATTGGGCTAGAACCAAATACCCTTGATAACCCCAAAAGTGCAAGCGAACTCATAAATCCAGAAGTACCAAAATTCCACAAGTATGATACAGCAAAATACCATTTTTTTTTTCTTGCTCTAGCTCACCCTATCCAACTTGGTCAAACTGCGGTCAGAACTGTAACAAAACCCTCGCGGCATATCATGAACTGCTCGCATTTCCAGCTAATCCCCGAAATTTCCCCTCCCAGCGACACAAGCAAAGCGCTGGAACCATAATGCAGGTCGGTAGATCCCCGAATCTCGCAACTAACCATCAAACTGCAGGTCGACTCAACAGAAGCAAAATCAAAGCAACCGCATTCCTATAAAGCCGCAGCAAAAATCTCCCTCCCTCCCTCGCGAGCAGCAGAAAGCAGCAGCTGCCGAAATCGAGACCCCCGCAGAGAGTCGTTCAGGATAGAGGGAGAGGACCACGGGGGAGGGGATTCGTGGACTCACTGCGAGAGGTGGGACGGGGAGAGGACGTTGGAGGGGCGGAGGCAGGAGCAGATCCAGGCGAGCAGCGGGCGCGCCTCCTCGTACTGGAACGGCCACTCGAGCGCGTCCGCGTCCAGCGGGTCATCCCCGTCGAACCCCAGCTCCGTCAGCGCCGCGCACAGCGCCGCCCCGCTCATCCTCGCTTTTTTTTCCCGCCCTCTTCGGACCGAGCTCGCCGGAGGCCCCGAGGCTGCGTGCCGTCCCGCGACGGTGGTGGTGCTGGTGGTGGGTGGGCGGCCGCGGCCGGCAGAGAGGTAGCCGGTAGGAGTGCCCAGTGGAGTGCGTTCGAAACAACAACACACGGGGAGAGGAATTGAGATCTGTTGCTGGAGCTCGGAACCGCGCGGTTGTTCCAACTATCGGGCTGTCACTGAGTCCAGTAGGGGCTGAAATAGGCCCAGATGGTTTGGCTGGGCCTCTCACTGGGCCGGATTGGTCCAATGTGTTGCTGGGACTTGCTTTGCCTGAACCACGGTCCAACAACTTTGATATTCGTACTACTGGTTTGCAAATTGCAATATACACCTTGCTGTTACCAAAAAAAATCCGTTCTAGAAGACCCTGGCAGTGCACAGAAAACTCCTTCCAACTGCAACAGTTTGGTCATGTTTTGTGTTCCGGGTTCCAGCTAGCCGGAACATCATTCTATAATATGATTAACATTAAAGTTGAATACATGAATGTCATAAACTATAATAATGTTAAGAAACTGGATAATACCATTATGGTACAAATGCAACCATTGTGGCTTAAAGGATAAAAAAATGCATACATGTTTTCTCCACATTTTTCATACCACTAAGAAATTTTTATGGTCAAAAATACATATTCAGGAGAAAAGGTCATACAACTAGGAACCCACTACCCACATTACCAAAAACAAACTATCGTGCATTCAGTGTCGGACCTTGGGCCGATTTGGGGGGGGGGGGGGGGGGGGGATGGGCTGGGGGCTAAAATGTGAGCTAACAAATGAGCCAAATACGTGTAGTATATAGGAAGTTTCTTCGTAGGCGGGGGGGGGGGTGACGGCCCAGGTTCGCCCCATGAAGGTTCGCCACTGCGTGCATTATCATTACATTAACAATGGAATACCATGTGCTAAAAAAAACAATGGAATATCATGCTCGAACAAAAAGTGAAGAACATATATCTGAGTCAAAATCAACATCCTCATCCATTATCAACAAGAACAATTTGAGATTAACAAATCGATTGGAAGAACATATTATGGGTAGGGAGGACGGATCCGAGCACTCTACGGCCAGATCCAACTTTGGCGCTCGTGCCGTCGCCAGACGCGATGCCCTTCATCCCCGCAGACTCTTCCGTCTGGCCTACATCTCCATCGTTGTTCGCTGAATCGAGATGAAGCCACATTGACGAGGTTAGGGCTCGGCAAATCCCTGGGTCGAGTACCCCGGGTTGATTGAAGGGGAGGAAGATGAACGTTGGTGATCACGACGGCTAACAGGGGGCGATTTACCCAGGTTCAGGCTCCCGGAGGATAACACCCTACTCCTGCTTGTATGTATTTATGATCAAGGTGGCTACAATGGCGAGATGGCAATCTCGCTAGGGTTTGAGGTGGCGGCTATGAGTTGGTGTTCGCTAGTTGCTTCGTTACCCTAGACAAGGGACCCTCCCAGCCTTTATATGATAGGCTGGGTCTCGGGTGAACGGTGCTGATGGCACGTACAGGATGATCAAGCTGATGACCTAACGTCGACTACTTTGGGCCGCACATCATCCTTCTTGGGCCTTCCTTGGGCCTTCCTTGGCGTGACCCAGGTACCACCACCGTGGGGTACTCGAAAGGTAACCCCACAACAGTAGCCCCCGAGTGCTTAGTCGAATCGTAGAGTCGGGTAAAGGACTCCTTCCTTCCGGGCACGCCACCAGGTTCCTGAAAGGAACAAACAAAATGGTCGACTCCGGCCGTTCAGGGCTTATGGAGGATTTCTTAGTCGAAACCTCGGCTGCAGGGTGAAAACTACGAGTGTTGTTCTGGTCGGTGATTTTTCGACTGCGATTGTTCTGAGTCATTCGGGAGCGCGAACAGCGCTCCCGATGGGAGTAGCCCCCGAGATTAAGCTGAATTGCTTGCAATTGAGGTTAAACTCAATTTTTCTTCAGTCGAAAAGCCTGCTCCCGATGGGAGTGAAGAAGGGACTCGAATTGACGGAGTCGCAACTTGCTTTGCATGACTTACTTTGTACTCGGCCGGTTTGGCTTACTGCTTAAGTTTGCTCAGCTTGTGAAGCTTACTGTATTTCTTGTGCACTCGAATGAACCGGTCGAGTCGACTCAGCTCATTGGCTTGCTATGCCTCCGCGGATGACGTCAGTGCTGATGTTTTCGGCGTGCTCTGCGTCCGATGGGACGTGACATGGTGGTCCCAGTGCCAGCATTGACTGATCTGACCGTTGGGCGCGAACTTTTCGCGGCGTGATGAAGACGCCTCGATTCCCGCGCGTAGTGGGCGGCGTGGGCGGCGACGGTTGGCCTCTCTGCGCGACGCGTGGACGGCCGGATGAGGTTGTGGAGAGCGGCTTCGCGGTGAACGGCCAGGATGAACTGTCCCCGCGGTATATATTTTTCACCGCGGTGGGGAACAGTTCACGCCATCCTCATTTCGCCGCCATCTCCTCTGCTTTCTCCTCCATTGCTGCTCCTCCATTGCTGCCCTTGCGCCCAGTTCTCCAGAGCTTTCTCCACTCTCCCGAGCGAAGATGGGCTTGAAGAGAGCGAAGACCACCGAGGGCACCGCCGCCGATGCGGGCATGAAGAAGGTGGACGGCGACTGGGTAAAGTCGTCGGTGAAGAAGACCGATCTCGAGAGCCTCCGCGCGCAGGGGCTGCTGCCGCCGGCGAACCAGGCGGCCGTGCGTGCTCCGGGAAAAGAGGTACTCCCCTCCCCTCGCGATGGGGAACGCGTCTGCTTCGTGGAGTTCCTTCCACGGGGTTTCGGGTTCCCCATCCACGATTTTGTTCGTGGTCTCATGTATGCTTATGGGATTCAGATCCACGATCTGACTCCCAATAGTGTCTTGAGCATCGCGAGCTTTATCGTGCTCTGCGAGTGCTTTTTGGGAATCTCTCCCAACTGGCTTCTCTGGAAGTCGCTATTCCTCGTCAAGAGGAATGTTGGGAAGTCGAAGCAGGTCTACCCCGTCGGCGGCTTCGGCATCCAAGTGCGTGGCGACACCACGTACTTCCAAATAAAGAAGTCCGACTCCGTCCAGAACTGGCGGAAGAAATGGTTCTATGTCAAGTGCGACCAAGAAGGCCTTCCTGACTTCGCAGCTGATCGCGCGTTGCAGAAGACGAATGCGTGGATGCACCCGCTGTCGAAGGAAGACAGGGAGGCGACCAAACCGCTGCTGGCGCTCCTCCGCGATCTTCTGAAGACCCTTGGGCGCGAGACAGGTGGGGTGCATCTGATTGCCACCTTCTTCAGGCTTCGGGTGCAACCGCTCCGTTCTCGCGTCCATCCGATGTGGGAGCACGAAACCGGCGATGAACTTGGCGACGAAGAAGTCGAGTCGAAGGTGAGGAGCATCACCAGCCTCCGAGCCGCCGATACTTGCAACGTGAAGTGCCCGGTGAAGCCGTATGGGCCGAACAACCCTGTGCCTGAGGTAAGCTTCCTTTTTGTTGTGCTTCTGTCTTGTAAGTTCTGTCGAAATTTTCTTTTGTCTGACCCGAATTTTTGACAGGGTCGCTCCAGCTTTGTCAGCCTTCCTCCGCTGATGGAGAACGGTCCTCACGAAGAGGCAGAGATCTTGAAGGAGGACGAGGATGATGACGATGAACTTCCTTCCGCTAACTCTCCGAGCGAAGAGGTGGAGGAGGATGATGAAGACGAAGAGCCGCTGCAGAAGTGGCAAAGGTGAAAGAGTGGCGAATCTGCTTCGGCTTCGTCACCCGCAAAGCAGGTGGAGGTGGATGTTGGGAATATGCCCTAGAGGCAATAATAAAATGGTTTATTAAGCATATTCAAGTTTATGATAATAGTTTATTATCCATGCTATAATTGTATTAAATGGAAACATAATACATGTGTGGAATATAAACACCCGGTGTCCCTAGTGAGCCTCTACAGGACTAGTTCGTTGATCAAGAGATAGTTAGAGTTTCCTAACTATGGACTTGTTATAGTCACTTGATAATGGAGTCATATCATTAGGAGTAATGGTGTGATGGACATGACCCAAATAAAGAGTTGCAATTAATCGTGTCACAAAAGTTTTGTTGTCAACACTTTTAATATGCCAAATATAGTTTCCTTAGACCATGAGATTATATCACTCCCGTTCACCGGAGGAATACTTTGTGGACATCAAACGTCACTTCGTAACTGGGTGATTATAAAGGTGGCTTTCAGGTATCTCCGATGGTGGGTTGTTGGGTGATATGAATCGAGAGTGGAATTTGTCCCTCCAAGTGACGGAGAAGATATCTCCAGGCCTTCTCGGTAATATAGCATCAAGAGTCTGCAGACATGTGATTAAGTTGTAATCACCGGGATCCTATATTATGGACGAGTAAAGAGAACTTGCCGGTAACGAGATTAAACTAGACATGGGGATGTCAACGATTATATCTCGGGCAAGTAAAATATCGTGAGACAAAGGGAATCGTATATGAGATTAATTGAATCTCCGGCATCGTGGTTCAATCGAGAAAAGGTTTTCGTTGAGTGTATAGGAATTAATATGGACATCCCGGTCCCGCTATTAATTACTGATATGATCATGTCTATGCATTCTCGAACCCGTAGGGTCACACACTTAACGTTCCGATGAAATTAGGTTTTGCGATGAATTAAATGATGAAATGAACGAATGGTGATTCGGAGTCTCGGATGGGATCCCGGACGTCACGAGGAGTCCGGAGAATAAGATTCATATATGGAAAGTGGTTTCCGGAGGTTTCGGAAAAGTTCCGGAAATTATTTAAAGGGTACCGGAAGGTTCCGGAATGTTCTAGAAGAGTCTAGAAGTGGGACCGCATAATTTGTATGGGGCCCACATGGTGCAAAGGGGTGTTGCCACCACTTGGTGGGGCGCACCACCTAGGCCCATGAAGGGGTGCGGCACAAGGTGGGGAGTCCCACTCCTAGTTGGACTAGGAGGTGGGCTCCCACCCCTTTAGGAAAGGGGCCCAAGGAGGAGTCCTTGTTGGACTCCAACTTGGGGGGCAAGCAAGGAGGGGCCGGCCGGCCCCCTCCCCTTGACCTAGCCGCCACCTATATAAGGAGGGGAGGGGGGGGGTGCGCAACACACCCCTTGGAGGCTGCCGCACCACCCCCCTTAGCCGCACCCCCCTCTCTCCCATCTACCCTAGCCGCACCCCTCCTTCTCCCGGAGGGCTGCCGCCGTCCAACCTCCACACCTAGCCGCACCCCCCTTGCCCTAGGGGCTGCGCCACCTCCTCCTCTCCCTCTCCTCTTGCTTGGCTTGGCGAAGCCCTGCTCGCGGAGATCGTCATCGTCACCGGCACTACCGTCGTGCTGCTGAGATCATCAAGGCCACGTCGTCTCGCTTGCGGGATCAAGGAGTCGACGTCTTCATCGAGCTGTACGTGTGGACGCCGCGGAGGTGCTGCCCGTTGCTGCACTTCACCGGATTGGATCTCGAGGATAATACATCTCCTCGCGACTAGACGAGTCTAGTTGCGGGGATCGACTAGTCAACCCCTGCACCGACAAAACGCGTTTGTTGATCTTCGAGGGTAAGAGATTGGATCTCATCTTCGCTATCTTCATCTCGTAGATCTAGATCCTTGGGGTTTATTCCGCTTTGCCGCGTAGAAAATTTTTGTTTTCCATGCTGCGACCCCATCAGTGGTATCAGAGCGATGATCTACGTAGGTGTTGATGCGATTAGAACACAAGGAGTTGTGGGCGTTGATATTTTATGTTGCTACCTTCTCGCGTGCACTTTGCATCTTTGCGGTATTGTGAGATTGAAGCGGCCCGGACCAACCTTACTCGTCCACGCACGAGAGACCGGTTCCACGACTGACATGCAACTTGTTTTGCATAAGTGGCTGGCGGGTGTCTGTTTCTCTTGCTTTAGTGAGGATGCAATTTTCAATGGAAGGCCTTTCAAAATGATGAGTAAATAAGCAACTATTATATCACCGTTGTGGTTTTGCGTAGATTAGAACGGTTCTATCTCGTTGACCCAAGCCACGTAAAATTTGCATAAACAAAGTAGAGGCGTCTAACTTGTTTTTGCAGAGGGGGTCAAGTGATGTGATATGGCCAATGTGATTTGTGATAATGTATGCAATGATCATGTTTGTATTTTTTTTTCGCGACTTGCATGTCGACGAGTACGGCAACCGGCAGGAGCCATATGGTTGTCTATTATTTTATGTGACCTGCGTGTCAATGAATCACCATGTAATTGCTTTACTTTATTGCTAAGAGTAGCATTAGTTGTAGTTGCAATAGTTGGTGGACAACCATGATGATGGCGCCAAGATGATGGAGATCATGCCGGAGATGGAGATCTTGCCGGTGCTTTGAAGATGGAGATCTAAGAGCATATGAAGAAAGGCCATATCATATCACAATTATGAATTGCATGTGATGTTAATCCCTTTTATGCACCTTATTGTTATGCTTAGATGTGATCGCGACGGTAGCATGATAAGGTGATCTCTCATGTTAATATCAAGATAATTAAGTGTTCTCCCCTAGTATGCGCCGTTGCGAAAGTTCGTCGTTTCGAAGCATCACGTGATGATCGGGTGCGATAGATTCAACGTTCACATACAACGGGTGCAAGCCAGTTTGCACATGCGGAAATACTACGGTTGTCTTGACGAGCCTAGCATGTACAGACATGGCCTCGGGAACACGGAACCGAAAGGTTAAACACGAGTCATATAAATGATATGATCAAACACTGAGTTGTTCACCATTGAAACTACATCATCTCACGTGATGATCGGTGGTGGTGTAGTGGATTTGGATCGTGTGTCACTAATCAACCGGAGAGATGTTGAGTTTAGTGGGAGTTCGTTAATTTGATTAAATTGAACTAAAATTATCATAAACAAGTGTCCTAAAGATGTCTTTGCAAAATCCTTGTAGATCATGGCCGACTACAGTAGTATGTTTCTTGCTGAGGAGCTGCGTCTTGATGGGTCAAACTTCATCGAGTGGTACGAACGTCTTAGAGAAGTCCTATCAACCAATGATCAGCTCTACGTGTTACATGAACCCTTAGAAGAAAAACCCGATGCTTCTGCGAGTTACAACAAGCGTATGGATTGGCTCAGCCGGAGTAAGACTCACATTCAAGTCAATTGGTTGATGAGTGTCTTCATGAATTCAGACCTATCCAAACAATTCAAAAACTTGAGTGCCATTGAGACTGTCACTAAGCTAAAGGAAATGTTCATAGCACAAGTGAGAATTGCAAGGTTTGAAGGTCTGGGTGTGTTTCTTTCAACTAAGATGGAAGAAAATGATCGCTTAGAGGATCATCTGAAGAAGATGTATAGGATATATCACACTCTTATGGATGCTTGGGATGTGGAGATGAGTGACGAATTCGCGATAGATGGGTTGTTGCATTCGCTTCATCCCAAATTCAAGAATTGTGTCAGAGACTATGTCAAGGAAAGGGATTCGATCACTTATCCGGAACTGATGTCTCGACTTCGTCAGATCGAAAGGAATCCCGTAGCAGGCGGAGGAGCCAACACAGAAGGTATATTTTGATATACTAGTTATAAATGTTTAATGTCCCATTTACACTTATGGTGAGCTAAGTATTTGATACTTGTGCTGTTTTATGAAAACAGGGCCTGCCGTTTGAGAAGTGCATGGAGGGACTGAGTGGATTTCGCGGGAAGATGGCAATCAAGGAGTTGATGCTGGCGATGTTCTACTTCTACATTTATCGTTTTAAATTAGAGGATTTGAATGAGTTTTGTAATCGAATTAAGTGTGATCTTAAATTAGTGTGTCTCGGTTTGTGAGACGGTCATTCATGTTAAAGACAAGTGGTTGTTCTATTTTCATGAGTAATCCTTTTTGGAGATCACGTTTCGATTATGAGATTATTGTCCTTTGCTAGATTTAAACGATAATTAGTTAAACACTTATAAAATAAAGACATACTAAAATATCCAATACTTAATGATGAGAATTGTTTTAATTGTACTATTAGTGCTGAAGAGCATGTTGATGCGCATCACTATGTAGTGTGATTAAAAATGCCATTTTCTGAAAATGCCATGAGTTGCTGAAAATAGACACAAGTGTTGGTTGTATTTTTCAGTAAATAAAAGACATCATTATTTTATCATGGATGAGTAAATAGGAGTATTTATTCATGTCATGATGAGATTTTGGAAGTAGAGGATATTAAGTTAACAAGATAACTGAGTCTTTTCGATTTGATCAAAAGAGACAAAATATTTGAGTTATTGTTTTAGTATGGTGACTTGTGACAAGTGTTATCACAAATTACAATATTTAGAGATTATTCAAAAGTGTTTTGATAAACCTAAAGTATTGTAGTCACATTGTATTTGATATCGTGTGGTCATAAACAAAGGGTTCTTGGTTTTAAGGTTTCATTAGTATCATTTAGATTTATTTTGATAACACTCCTGTTTTAAATAAAGGATCTATTTAATGATTTGCGTTTCGCATATGAGTTATGTGAAATATTGGGTTCAATAATTATGAGATAATTAAAAGCCAAAGCAAATAAAGTTTTGTAGAATGTTCATATGAGATTATGAATAGAGATTCCACAATGTGAGACTAAAAGGAACAAACCAATGTGTTTGGTTGTGTTATGTATTTTAGTGGTTTTATCGTGAAATTGTTTCATGGATAAAAAGAATTGTTGGAATAAGTTTAGGAAGCTTAAACCTTGCATGTTTATGTATCAAGTGGCACATATGAAAAGTGCTATGTTGGTTAAAACTTGACACATAAAAGGTTTTGATGATGGTGATCATTAAATTATGGTTTAGCTTGTCTAAAGAGATGTAGGTTTCAAGAATATGAATTTTTTCAAAAGTTGCAAAATAATATTCATGATTTGCTTGTCATGTTTGAGAAACAAGACATACCTAAAAAAAAAAAAAACTACAAAAGAAGAAATAGAAACTTTAAATACGAAAGTGACTAAGAGTCATTCTACTTTAAGTTTAAATCATAAAGTAATTGTTACTTGATTTTGTGAAAAGAATGTTTCACATATTTATTTGGCAAAAGAGTTTGCGTGGAATAAATAAAACTTAGAGCTGGCAAAGTGCTGGTGTTTCGTATATGAGTTCTCGAATCTTAAGAGTTAAGAGTTTTGGAGGAGTCCAAAGTGTCGAGAAAGTGCTTAAGAAACTGAGTGAGATCTAATTAAGATATGTGGTGACATATATTAAGTTAGAGCAGAAATTAATTTCCATAATCAAAATATGTAGTGACATATGTTTGAGTGGGAGCTAATTAATCATGGTCAAATATAAAGATAACATATTTCTGAGTGGGAGCCAATGTGGCTTCACAATTTAATATGTGTATGAGGTATATTTGAGTGGGAGTTTACAACATAGTGTTTGAGTGAAATGGAGATTTCATAAATGTTGTAAATGTTGTCATGGACCAATGCATAACTTATGAAGTTAGTTTGAAAGTCAAATGTTCATGTAGATGAATGTATCTATGGAGGATAGATAAGTTTAATAAACATTAAAGTCAAATGTTTAACCTAAATATTTTTGAAGGAGTTCAAAATGAAACAAGAGAAGAATGGTTCATCTCATTGTGATATATAGGTGAAGCATTGAGTTAGAGAACTCAGTATAAAATTGATGGTTAGAGGATATGTTGGAATTCAATATGAATTGTTCATAGATCTCAACATATAAGAACCATATGTTTGTATGTGACGATATGTGACACAAGTTCTTAATTGTAAGAATATGTTGAATGAGGAGTCATTTTTCATGAGATTGAGATAAATTTAGAAAATGGTGGACTTGGTTGAAGTCATAAAGCCAGACTAAATTGGAGATCTCTTAATATCAGAGTAGCACAGCGAGAGCATGATCGGAAATATCAAAGTGACAAGGTTCACTGTTGATTTGTTAAGTCTACAACATATAGGAGTATATGATTAATTCAAGGATTGAAATAAGATATAATATTTTGGTTTGAGAAAGGTGTTTCAAGATTGAGTGAGTTCCAGATGCATATGTTGTGGGAAAGTCCTTTTTGACTGAACATACATATAGGCATGAAAGGATATGAGTACCTCACTCTATAACCAAACATATTATATACATTATATGATAATGGTTTTATCATGGGATGATAAGAAGTTTGTCATGTGATGATAAAGTAATGTCAAATTAGGTGACAGTTACAATTTTGCAAAGGACATAAAGAACTGTAAAGGTACAGAGTACGGACGGAACCTCTTCCACAAGCAAACATGATCAGCACTGAGACTTCATGAGTGAGACTCCATGGGTGTTGGATCACGGAAATGTAAACTAGATTATTGACTCTAGTGCAAGTGGGAGACTGTTGGGAATATGCCCTAGAGGCAATAATAAAATGGTTTATTAAGCATATTCAAGTTTATGATAATAGTTTATTATCCATGCTATAATTGTATTAAATGGAAACATAATACATGTGTGGAATATAAACACCCGGTGTCCCTAGTGAGCCTCTACAGGACTAGTTCGTTGATCAAGAGATAGTTAGAGTTTCCTAACTATGGACTTGTTATAGTCACTTGATAATGGAGTCATATCATTAGGAGTAATGGTGTGATGGACATGACCCAAATAAAGAGTTGCAATTAATCGTGTCACAAAAGTTTTGTTGTCAACACTTTTAATATGCCAAATATAGTTTCCTTAGGCCATGAGATTATATCACTCCCGTTCACCGGAGGAATACTTTGTGGACATCAAACGTCACTTCGTAACTGGGTGATTATAAAGGTGGCTTTCAGGTATCTCCGATGGTGGGTTGTTGGGTGATATGAATCGAGAGTGGAATTTGTCCCTCCAAGTGACGGAGAAGATATCTCCAGGCCTTCTCGGTAATATAGCATCAAGAGTCTGCAGACATGTGATTAAGTTGTAATCACCGGGATCCTATATTATGGACGAGTAAAGAGAACTTGCCGGTAACGAGATTAAACTAGACATGGGGATGTCAACGATTATATCTCGGGCAAGTAAAATATCGTGAGACAAAGGGAATCGTATATGAGATTAATTGAATCTCCGGCATCGTGGTTCAATCGAGAAAAGGTTTTCGTTGAGTGTATAGGAATTAATATGGACATCCCGGTCCCGCTATTAATTACTGATATGATCATGTCTATGCATTCTCGAACCCGTAGGGTCACACACTTAACGTTCCGATGAAATTAGGTTTTGCGATGAATTAAATGATGAAATGAACGAATGGTGATTCGGAGTCTCGGATGGGATCCCGGACGTCACGAGGAGTCCGGAGAATAAGATTCATATATGGAAAGTGGTTTCCGGAGGTTTCGGAAAAGTTCCGGAAATTATTTAAAGGGTACCGGAAGGTTCCGGAATGTTCTAGAAGAGTCTAGAAGTGGGACCGCATAATTTGTATGGGGCCCACATGGTGCAAAGGGGTGCTGCCACCACTTGGTGGGGCGCACCACCTAGGCCCATGAAGGGGTGCGGCACAAGGAGGGGAGTCCCACTCCTAGTTGGACTAGGAGGTGGGCTCCCACCCCTTTAGGAAAGGGGCCCAAGGAGGAGTCCTTGTTGGACTCCAACTTGGGGGGCAAGCAAGGAGGGGCCGGCCGGCCCCCTCCCCTTGACCTAGCCGTCACCTATATAAGGAGGGGAAGGGGGGGTGCGCAAGACACCCCTTGGAGGCTGCCGCACCACCCCCCTTAGCCGCACCCCCCCTCTCTCCCATCTACCCTAGCCGCACCCCTCCTTCTCCCGGAGGGCTGCCGCCGTCCAACCTCCACACCTAGCCGCACCCCCTTGCCCTAGGGGCTGCGCCACCTCCTCCTCTCCCTCTCCTCTTGCTTGGCTTGGCGAAGCCCTGCTCGCGGAGATCGTCATCGTCACCGGCACTACCGTCGTGCTGCTGAGATCATCAAGGCCACGTCGTCTCGCTTGCGGGATCAAGGAGTCGACGTCTTCATCGAGCTGTACGTGTGGACGCCGCGGAGGTGCTGCCCGTTGCTGCACTTCACCGGATTGGATCTCGAGGATAATACATCTCCTCGCGACTAGACGAGTCTAGTTGCGGGGATCGACTAGTCAACCCCTGCACCGACAAAACGCGTTTGTTGATCTTCGAGGGTAAGAGATTGGATCTCATCTTCTCTATCTTCATCTCGTAGATCTAGATCCTTGGGGTTTATTCCGCTTTGCCGCGTAGAAAATTTTTGTTTTCCATGCTGCGACCCCATCAGTGGAGGACGTGGACGAGGCGAGCGAGTCGTCCTCGGGTGCCAGGTACACGAGCGACCCGACAGAGCCTTTGGTCGTGCCTCCCCTTAGCTCTGCGCCGCCGACTGGGTTCGCAAGGATGCCCTCCGTCTCCCTGGGCAGCGAGGATGATCAGGACGTCACCAGGTTAGTCTTGCAACCATCACCTTGTTTTGTC
Source organism: Puccinellia tenuiflora (assembly GCA_012064385.1). Classification (NCBI taxonomy): domain Eukaryota; kingdom Viridiplantae; phylum Streptophyta; class Magnoliopsida; order Poales; family Poaceae; genus Puccinellia; species Puccinellia tenuiflora. The sequence goes on from QRDG01002042.1 coordinate 380,589, forward strand.
GAGTGCCCTTTTTGCCTTTGCGAGTATTTGAATGGAATTATCCTGTCGCAGCAACCGCACTGGCGCTGTCGGTTCTTCGCCTCCAGAGATGGAGCACACTTCTGCTCCCGTGTTGGAGCAGACCGCGCGGGCGACCGAAGAAGAGCCGCAGGCGGGTGATGCGTCGACCTTGAAGGCTTCGACTTCCTCCGTTCCCGAGAAGACTGCTGATGCGACCTCGTTGGATGCTGGATTGCTTGAGCATGTAAGTGTCTCTTAACGCAGTCTGCAATATCTGTATCGGGTGCGCGAACAGCGCTCCCGATGGGAGTAGCCCCCGAAGATGTGCGTGACTAGAATAGTCGGGCGCAGATTGATGTCTTGTTCTTTGCACAGCCGTTTTGTCGCCAGCTGCTGGAGGGAGCCACGGCCTTCGTGCGAATGGAGAAGGAGGGGGGTCGACTCCGAACAGCTCTGGAGCAAGTCAACAGTGAGTACTAACCCGTGCGTTCAAGAGGTGCTTCGACTATCTTCATTTTTAACTTTGATCCGGTGATCCACAGGCGAAAGGGAGAGCCTGGCGAAGCGGGTCGCGGAGCTGGAGAAGTCACTGGGCGAAGCTCAAGAGCGTGAGCGAGCCCGGGACGAACTGGAGAAGGCCCAGGTTGAGCACTTGCTCTCACTCGCCGACGCTACTGGAAGTAAGTATCTCGGCTGTTTGCCTACTTTTTCTTGTGTCGACTTCTGGTGTCTTATCAGTGGTCCTTTTGGAGCAGAGACTTACGGAGGTGCTCCTCCCGAAGGAACTTCCAGTGCTAACATCAGCTTGGCCGAGGCTGTTGGCTTCGTCGACCGCGTCTGTGCATATGCCTTGACGGCGCTGCAGAAGTCGACAGGCGCCCTGGCGACTGTGCACCGGAGCATCTTCCCCAACCAGCCGTCTCCGGACGCTGTTGACGCGCTTGCGGCTCCGTTTGAAGGCGAAGCGACCACCATGGCGGACTACACGCGTGCTTAGACGGTACGCGGCTCAGAGCTCACTTTCCAGCTCCTACTTGGTCACCAAGTCGCAGGTGACTTTGAGAAGGTTGTCAGCGACTTCCCTCGGAGGCCTGATGGCAAGACCGCGTCCCTTAGCTCTGTGAAGGCGCGGGCGAGTCAGCTGGCTGCGAAGTTGGTTGCCACCTTCGAGAAGAGAATCGCCAAGGCTGCAGAGTTGGCCGCTAGGAAGGGCCGTTCTCGGTCGGAGTCTGCAATGTAGTTTCCTTTGTTTTAGGGTTCTTCTTCTTTTGAACTTGGTCTGTAATGAAACTCATGATCTGCGAAGTCTTTTGGCCGCGAACATGCTAGTGTCGAAATATAATTTTGTCTTCGAGTCTTCTGTCATATGAATTTGCTTGACAATGTCAAAAATTGGCAGCCTGAGATGGGTGAGACTCCCGAGGTTGCTGGGGCTTCTGGTGCGGGTGAGGACGAGGATACCTCTTCGGCTGCACCCACTCGCCCTCGTCGTCAAGCTCCTCCAGCCCACGCGCGAAGTGTGAATGATCAGCGAGTGATCACTTACATGAGGAACAAGATTATTGAGCTCGAGTCGAAGCTGAAGGTTGCCGAGTTGGAGTTGGAGCGCTTGAAGTCGCGGCCCGCTGCGCCGTTCTCCCAGCGTGAGGAATTCCTTCTTGGCCAGATAGACTTGATCAGTCGACAGCTGCAAGGTTGGTCTTCAAGCGATTTGTTTCGGCTTCTTCATGCTTTCATTCTTCTAAGTGTTGGATCTTTTCTGCAGATGTTAATCTCGACTGGCAAGCCGAGAATAGTCGAATGGACGAGCGGGTGGAAAGGGAGGCCACCGGTGATTCACTTGAAGCTCGTACCTTCTGGTCGAACAAAAACGTAGGCCGTATACTCGCGAAGATGCTGGATCGCACCTGGCGAGCTGTTGTGCTCTTGGAAGGTTGCAGGAAGGCACTCTGGCAGATCAACAGGGTGTATTTTCCGCATAAAAAGCAGCCTTCCGGGCTGGCTGCGCTGCTGGAGAGGTTCCGCAGTAGCAGGGCGTTGAAGGAGGTCGTCGCCGCTCAGCTTGTTGCCGGGGCCAACGCGGCGTTTGCTTATGTTCGACTCCACCGGCCTCATGTTCCCTTGGACAGGATACTTGACGGCTTGCCTAGAGATTCTGATTATGCTGAATCCCTTGCGGCTGCACGTCAGGCGATTCAGCAGGTCTTGAATCATACAGAGCAACTTGTAGGGCCACTGGATGCGCCAAAGGAAGAGCCTGTCGATTAAGAATAGCAGTCTGTTGTTGTGTAGTGTTAGCTTGTAACGAGAAAATTTTTCCAGTAAAAAAAAATGAATGTTTTGCATGTCGAGGTGGGGGTAGCCCCCGAGCGAATGAATTGTATCTTGTGGACTTTTGTACACCTGTATGGCGCAGAACGGATCAAGTGCGGCCGAGGCGTGTCGAGTTGCCTGTGCGACGCAGCCCCCGAGTGCTTCGAGTGCGGCTAAGGCGTTTCCGAGTAAAACCTGTGTGGTGTGGCCCCCGAGTGCGTCGAGTGGCGGCCTAGGTTTTGACTTAGACCTGTACAGCGCAGCCCCCGAGTGGTTCGGGTGGCGGCCGAGGATTTTCGAGTGGAACCTGTGTGGCGCAGCCCCCGAGTGCGTCGAGTGGCGGCCTAGGTTTTGACTTAGACCTGTACAGCGCAGCCTCCGAGTGGTTCGGGTGGCGGCCGAGGATTTTCGAGTGGAGCCTGTGTGGCGCAGCCCCCGAGTGGTTCGGGTGGCGGCCGAGGATTTTTCGAGTGGAACCTGTGTGGCGCAGCCCCCGAGTGCGTCGAGTGGCGGCCTAGGTTTTGACTTAGACCTGTACAGCGCAGCCCCCGAGTGGTTCGGGTGGCGGCCGAGGATTTTCGAGTGGAACCTGTGTGGCGCAGCCCCCGAGTGTGTCGAGTGGCGGCCTAGGTTTTGACTTGGACCTGTACAGCGCAGCCCCCGAGTGGTTCGGGTGGCGGCCGATGATTTTTCGAGTAGAACCTATGTGGCGCAGCCCCCGAGTGCGTCGAGTGGCGGCCTAGGTTTTGACTTAGACCTGTACAGCGCAGCCCCCGAGTGGTTCGGGTGGCGGACGAGGATTTTCGAGTGGAACCTGTGTGGCGCAGCCCCCGAGTGCGTCGAGTGGCGGCCTAGGTTTTGACTTGGACCTGTACAGCGCAGCCCCCGAGTGGTTCGGGTGGCGGCCGAGGATTTTTGAGTGGAACCTGTGTGGCGCAGCCCCCGAGTGCGTCGAGTGGCGGCCTAGGTTTTGACTTACACCTGTACAGCGCAGCCCCCGAGTGTTTCGGGTAGCGGCCGAGGATTTTTGAGTTGCTTGCTGATAAAAGTAAAGGGGAGAGTTTGTTCCTCAAATCACTTTATTGATTTTTGCGAGCAGGCCGCCTCATTAAAAACCTTCCAGTCCCCTCAGGTACCCTGGCGAGGGAAAGAGTGCGTCTGAAACCTGCCGCTTCTTGACATTGTACATTATTACAGATTGGGGTCGATCAGGCGTAGAAACGGCGCAGTTGCGCAACGTTCCACGGGTTGCTGCAGACTGTCCCCGTCTTCGAGTCCTTCAAGCGGTAAGCTCCGCCGCCGATTGCTTCTGTCACGATGTATGGACCCTCCCATGGGGAGGCAAGTTTGTGCACCTTCTTCTGCTTGAGACGGAGGACAAGATCACCGGGGACGAACGCTCTGGGCCGGAGTCGCCGTCCGTGATAGTTGCGCATGTCTTGCTGATACACGGCTGTGCGGGTAAGGGCGATGTCGCGTGCTTCGTCCAGGGTGTCCATGTCATCTTCGAGTGCTTCCTCTGCATCAGACTCATCGTAGGCCATCACTCGGGGGGCGTCGAACTTGATGTCGCACGGCAGGACTGCTTCAGCGCCGTACACCATGAAAAATGGCGTGTAATGTGTAGATCTGTTTGGCGTGGTGTGCAGACTCCACAGCACAGATGGCAGTTCTTCGACCCAGGCACCTGCGGCGCGCCTCAGTGGCACTCGCAGGCGCCTCTTTACGCCTTTGCAGACTAGGCCATTGGCTTTCTCGACTTGTCCATTGGATTGCGGGTGCGAGACAGATGCATAGTTGAGCTTGATGCCTTGGTCAGAGCAGAAGTCCTTGAATTCTTCGGCTGTAAAGTTCGTGCCGTTGTCAGTGATGATGCTGTGTGGCACACCGAACCTGAAGATGATCGACCTGATGAAGTTAACTGCTGAGGAGGCAGTCGAACTTGTGATCGGTGCTGCTTCGATCCACTTCGTGAACTTATCGACTGCCACCAGGAGATGAGTGTGTCCGCCCGGAGAAGACTTCTTGAGTGGACCCACCATGTCGAGCCCCCACTGAGCGAAGGGCCATGCGAGTGGTATGGTCTTCAGCGCTGATGCTGGTGCGTGCGGCTTGTTGGCGAACTCCTGGCAACCGATGCACTTCCTCACGAGTTCTTCTGCGTCTTGCATTGCGGTGGGCCAGTAGAACCCTGCTCGTAGGGCTTTGGCCACCAAGGCTCGACTGCTGGCATGGTGTCCGCAGATGCCGGCGTGGATCTCGAGTAATATGGCTTGACCGTCGACTGGGTCGATGCACCTTTGGAGGATTCCTGAGATGCTTCGCTTGTATAGTTCCCCGTTGATGACGGTGAAGCCCTTGGAGCGGCGGACGACGCGCTTGGCTTCGACTGGGTTCGTTGGCACCTTCTGATGCAGTATGTAGGCCAGGTATGGGCTTGTCCATGTGGGTTCGACCAGCATTACCTCCATGGGTTCCATCTCCGTGCTTGGCGGGTTGATGGACATGATTTGTTGCTTGTGGAGGAGAGCGTGGGCGTCACCCTCAGGCGGCTGCGTCAGTCGCAGGTATGTTTCGACTGCCATGAGGGCAGCTCCGGGTGTCTTGGGGACGAGTATCCCGTCCGAATCTTCAGTCATGTATGACGACTCGAGGTTACGGGTAATTCCGGCGCGTTCGGCCTCTGTCATCCGGGGCACGCGGGGCCTGTGGCGCCTTGCTCCTTGTGAGACCTCTGTCGAGGCAGCAGTGAATGAATACGGCCCTCCTGGCACTCGCTGCGTCGGCTTCCTCCTTGCGTCGGAGCAGCTCGGCCTTCTTTGCGCGGAGTCGTTCGCCTGCTTTCCGCAGCAGATACTGGACCGCCAAAAGGTCCTCTCGGGGTGCGTCTGGTGGGGGGTATGTGCCCTCCTCGACGTGCTTCAGGGCTCTGATTGCCATGTCGCGGGTGATGGTGAGCCGTGTCTGATCCGGCATGGCCACCTCCAGTGGATATGCGGGTTCGTCGCCGTTGGCCCGCGCCGGGCCGGTCATGTAGACTTGTGCGGGGTAAACCCGGGAAGTGGGGCTGATGCTTCCACTGCTGCTTCCTTCGTCCGAGCCGTGCTTGGAGTCGAAAATGGCTCCAACGTGGTGGGTACCACAGTTGCCGTTGAGGTTCTTTCCGCAGAATTTCGCGGCCTTCACCGCGGATGCGAGGAGTTGAGTCGCTGTCGTCCATGCGGGTGCAATTGGCTTGCGGATGATTTCGCGACGCAAAGGCGTGGCCGACGTAGTCGGAGTCGATGTAGATCTTGGCCTTGCCCGCGACGCGACCAAAGTAGTTGGAGTAGACTTGATCCGCGCAGGGGTCACCGCCGATGCGATCTCCTTGGCAGCTGGAGGTGCGGGTGTCGTGGTCGTTGTAGTCATAGCAGATGCGATCTTCGCGGTAGTCGAAGACGCGATCGCTGCATTCGCAGCAGATGCAATCTCCACGGCAGGTGAAGGCGTGGTCAATGTAGTTGATGCAGACACGGGTGTCGCTTCCGCGCGTTTAGCGGCCACCGTAGATCGGAGTGTTCCGTAGCTGTTTATGAGGTAACGCATGGTACCAAAGGTGATCCACGTACCTTCACTCAGTTCAGCGTAGGCCGAGCGATGGGCCGGCGGGTGGCTGACGTACTCGAGGGAGCCGGTCTTCAAGGTTGATGGAGCCGGAGCGACCATGGTTCCAACGCTCGTTCTTTCCCACGGACGGCGCCAATTGACGAGGTTAGGGCTCGGCAAATCCTGGGTCGAGTACCCCGGGTTGATTGAAGGGGAGGAAGATGAACGTTGGTGATCACGACGGCTAACAGGGGCGATTTACCCAGGTTCAGGCTCCCGGAGGATAACACCCTACTCCTGCTTGTATGGATTTATGATCAAGGTGGCTACAATGGCGAGATGGCAATCTCGCTAGGGTTTGAGGTGGCGGCTATGAGTTGGTGTTCGCTAGTTGCTTTGTTACTCTAGACAAGGGACCCTCCCAGCCTTTATATGATAGGCTGGGTCTCGGGTGAACGGTGCTGATGGCACGTACATGATGATCAAGCTGATGACCTAATGTCGACTACCTTGGGCCGCACATCATCCTTCTTGGGCCTTCCTTGGCGTGACCCAGGTACCACCACCGTGGGGTACTCGAAAGGTAACCCCACAACACACATCGAGATTGGAGCCGCACGAGAGAGAGAGGAGATGAAACAAGAAATATGATGTTAGCTCGGGTAGGGGTGGATGGGTGGTTATTTATTGTGGATCCGTTTGTAAAACAGATAAGGTGGGAGGTGGAACATGCAAAATTAAACAACCCATGGTTGGATTTAAAATGGATGTCCCTGATAGGTCCAACTGGTTGTGAAATCGTTGCGTTCCTAAAAGGAAGACCTATGCTGGTTTCTCATCATGGACGACTAGCTTTATTTAAGCTCCTAGACTAGCCTTTTCTTTTCATGTTCAATTCTATTGTATAAATGTACCCCATAAATTCAATTTTTGTGTTAAATCTGTGCAATAGCAAGGTTACTGTTTTAAATTAAAAAAAACCCGGAGAACATGACAAAGCTGAATTTCTGGAACACAAACTTTCATAATGCTTTGTCATGTGCATACTACACTTCTTGTTCTTTACTTATGTTTCTTTTTAAAACGTCGTTATATATTTTTTCCTGCGTTGTTTTGTATCCTATAATGTGATGCTAGATTTTTTTTCTTGTGGATCAATTCTTTACCACCCGTACGATTCTTGGTTGCGTGTGAGATCTGGGCATTTCCTTGCTACGGCGCGCACGAGTGCACGCAACCACAACCCACACCACTCGACAGTCCACTGTCTAGTGCTAGTGCTACTCTAGTCCTTCATTCGCCAGAAAAAGATCGAAGTCCTTCAGGCCAACCACCAGTCCCCACGTCGCCGGCTGCGCGACCGTCGCGCTACAGCCTACTGTCCGGAGCCGCCGCCTACCCGCCATGGCGGGCGCCTCGAGCCCCCTGGCCGCCCTGGTCCTCCTCTTCCTCGCCGCGGCCGTCTCCACGGCGGCGGCGGCGGGGACGGACGAGTCGTCGTGGCGAGGGGAGCAGGAGCGGGACCGGGTGCCGCGCGTGCCGGGGCAGGGCTTCAACGCGAGCTTCGCGCACTACGCGGGGTACGTCACCGTCAGCGAGGAGCGCGGCGCCGCGCTCTTCTACTGGTTCTTCGAGGCCGCCACCGACCCGGCGTCCAAGCCCCTCGTGCTCTGGCTCAACGGAGGTACCGCCGCCCGCCGCGCCTTTCGTTATTTTTGCTCTTAAATCCTGTAGTAATTTGCTGTGTTCTTGCGGGTGAAGTTGCTACTAGTACCGCCGTTGGCCGTCGTGATCCGTGATCTGTAGTTAATTGTGTGGGCCAAAGATTTGGACTGTTGGACTCTTATAGTTCTTAGTGAGCCGACCATCGCAATGACACGATCTGCAGTTCTCTGCCGCATTGACTGCCAATGGGGCCCTAATTCAGCCAGAATTTTGGTAAACACATTCAATTTACTGCTGCCTTATACGTTGGCTAATTGTGAAATTAGTCAATGTACCCACATTCCGATTGTGCAATGATAATGAATCGTGAATTTGTCAACTTGTTAAGCATGACATTGTTGAGTATACCAAAAACAAACTCCCCATTTATTCATGCTGATATGAACGCTTTGTAGTCGCTGGACTATATTATGAACGTGGACATCAGGGCGGAGTGTGAGTAGGATTATGAGTTGCTCGACTAGTCTGTGAGTCGGTACTTGTGTTCCAACCACAAACCGCGACTAGTGGGCGACTAGTCGTGACTAGTTGTGACTAGTGCGCGACTAGTCCATGAGTCGGCACCCTAATGACTCGGCTCGACTCATCGGCTCGTAATCCCACACAGATAATTAAGACCGAGATAGCTAGATTAATGTGGAGTGATTTCCTCATCATAGACAAAGTAATGAATCACATAGCCTGGTAATTTTAAGCATGGGCCATGGCCCAGGTTCACCAAGCGATGCTGCCTATGCAATGGGGTGTAGATCTGCGGTTTATTGAGAGAGGTGTTTTGGCTCCTATGCAATTTTCGGTATTAAAAAAAATTGAAAATGGTATTTTGAAGTTTCAAAAAGTTGTATAAAAAGTTACGTGTGTACATACACACGTTATCTACATATCTCCTATGTTTTCCTAGATAATACGTTGTATTGTGGTCTACATAAAAACCACAAAACCGTGGCTCTAAAAAGCCAAAAATAACTCATTTTCCCTCCAACATTTGTCTTTTTTGTGCAGGCCACATATGAAAAAAAAAATTGGATACGACTTTGGTCGTACAAGGTAGACATGCATATATACTTTTATGATTTTTTTTTCAGAATTTTTGGAGATGTAAAAATGAAGTTTTTGAATTTTTTTTAAATAAGATCATTGGAGCTCGGGGGCTATAAGTGATTTTCGATTTATATTTTGCCAGTATTTATAATTTATAGACTTTTTCAGCTGGATGAATATAGAGTACAGCAAATTTTTTTATTTGAATTAGTTCTTATAAGTTTCTTGACGTAAAACATCAAAATAAAATCTCACTAAATCAACCCCAGTAGCATTTATTAGAATACAGATAAATCCCACATATTCTCTATTCCACCCACCTTATCCTAGTAACCTAGTTTATGTTAGCTAACTTAACTTCAACGGTAACCAGCTTTCTTTAAGTGTTTCTGTTAGGGTATTGATAAATCTATCTCAGGTATTGAGTCCCGGTTTGTTCATTGAGGTTAATTTTATGACAATACTATGAATGAATCGAGGGTATAATGGTCAATTTACTGTGTTTAATTTTCCAGGTCCAGGTTGCTCATCAATTGCTTTTGGACTTGGAGAAGAAGTGGGGCCTTTCCATGTTAACGCAGATGGAAAGGGTGTACACATGAATCCTTACTCTTGGAACAAAGGTAGCATTCAACAGATGCAAACTCAATTCATATGAATACCGCCACTGTCAATATGAACTTTTTTACTGCTACCGTTAGTAGTATTTCTGTTTGATAAATTGGATTCTTGAATTATTACTTATACGCATATTGGAGTATAGCTTTAGTTTTCACTCTTACAACCCTTTGTTGTGTAGTATCAGTACTCGTTTTCTCTTGCTAAACTTCTGAGTTTGTGCTGTTCCCTGCTCTCCATCTTGGTTTGGAAGATATATATTTTAACAGTTTCTTAATTTTTGCAGTTGCTAATATCTTGTTCCTTGATTCACCCGTTGGTGTTGGTTATTCATATTCAAACACCTCTGGCGATATTTTAAGCAATGGGGATGAGAGGACTGGTACTGCAACCCCTTTCACTCTGTCATATTGTTTACATGAAATTCATATCCTCCAAAATAATTTAAACGTAGCATTCAACTAATGATGTATTACTGTTGTAGCCAAGGATTCGTTGGTGTTTCTAACTAAGTGGCTTGAACGATTTCCTCAATACAAGGAGCGTGAATTTTATTTAACTGGAGAGAGTTATGCTGGTTCGTAGAATCCTTACAGGCTTTTGTTTCTTTTTTGCAGTCTACTTCTTTCTTTCTTTCTTTCATGATATAGAAAGGTTCAGAAACTTATTTATAACTGGTTTGGTTAGGTCACTACGTTCCTCAGTTGGCTCAAGCCATAAAGAGGCACCATGAGACCACTGGAGACAAATCAATCAATCTCAAGGGTTATATGGTATGGCTTTGGTACTTCTGCATTTTGATTATCAAATTCCATCATATATTTTGATTGTGTAGGACAAAACTATCAAGTTATATGCATTCATTAAGGCCCAGATTGCATTGCGTCCCTCATTTTAATGTTCTTCTAGTACCAATTTTATTACCCTAAAGTTCAAGGTCGTTTTGACGAGAAATCTATTATGTTATTAAATGGTAGGCAAAGAAGTCACCACTTCCACATAGGCTAAAAATATATTGCACCATTGAACTTAATTATAAAGTTTGAGATTTCAAATTTTAGAAGTTATGTACAATCATAGTACGTACAAGGATAATCATGTAACATAATGTGTATCTTCAAACGGCACGTACAACATGTATGAGAGAATAGATTGGAATATAATAGAAGTAGATTTGGCACTATTGATCGTGCATATCATGGATAGATAATATAAGAAACAGATGGAAACAAATACGACCCCCATACTACTCTAAGAAAGCCAAAGTAAAGTTAATCTCAATTTAAACCCATTCTAATACGTGAAAATTTGGAACTTCCTTCCAGTTCCCACGTGATCCCTTTTATCTCATAAGCACAGTAATCATTTGATGTCAAACAGTGTGTACAGTTAATCAACAAACGATGATTTTCTTGCATACGGAACTAGCCAGACAAGATATCCCAAAATTTGAAGTAACGAGGTTGGGAGTGTTTGGAGTTAGAAGCTGTAACCTGGGATAATATCAAGTGAAGCATATAAAACCTGTATTTTGGCGCTGGTTCAAATTATAAGGATATATTCAGGGTCAGACCTGGAAAAAACATTGGGTGGGGCCAATTCTTTGTAAATAGAAAAATCACATGTTTTTATTTCTATTATTATAGGGATTTAACCACTTTTACAATTTTGAGTGGAGGATAAAGATATACATGACTGCATCACATTCACAATATTTAGCTAGAGGTGGCGTAATTATTTCTACCAATGTCGATATATGATTGGAACTGAAGTTGTATTCAAAGAGAACAAAATGTGCTGGATCACATTCACATAATGTAGCTAGAGAAGGCATATGTATATCGTCATTCTTACCTAATATAAGAAAATATTAACTCTTCTGTGCGGTAAAAAATATATAAATCGTCGTATCTTAGCTTACACACTATGGGAGAACTTAAAATATCTGGACCATTTTATCAAGGTAGGTCCAGATTATAACAGTGAGGATGAATCTGATTGTTTTTAAAACCCATAGTAGCTTCTCTATTTATATATGAAACTGAACTTAAAACTCAAATTTGGATAAAAATTGATTTCCAGTCGATAACATGCAATAGGTAGTAATTGATGACCAACGTCAATGTACCCTTACATGTATTAACATGCATGTGTCACTTAGATGTGTAAACATTCATGGGTTAGCCAATAGGGAAATAGGTCAATAGAGTAGAACAGAGACGAGCAAACAAGAGGTTGCACTGACAGGATTGAGTGAGAGAGAGTGATTTAGCAGCTTTTTGATGAATATATAGCGATAATTAAGTTGCCTTAGATGGCCAAGTGACATAGTTAATTATAGTAAGATGAGCTTGTTGGAAGCATCTCGAAGCATGCCATTGCACAAATACTTAAATTGAATACGACCAATTATGAGACAGAATGAGGAATATAACACAAGATTTAGGTACAAGCCATCAATGTTTAGATTTAGTTATTGGTTGAAAATCTCTCAAACACAGTTGATGGAAAAATATATACCAATTGATGTGGCGAAGTGGAAAGAGGAAAATAAAAAAATTAGTAGGAAACTATAGTTCTTCTGGCGAGCCACGGACTAAAATGCTTTTGATGTTCTATTGTCGCATACCATTGCCCTTACCAACAACCTAGTGCACTTAATGAAAAGATTCTCTCCGGATTTCAATAGAGTTTCCTCAAGGTGTCAATATTGGCTAGATAAATAATAACTGAGGAAACAATGCCAAATAAGTTTCGTACGGTATATTTTGGCTACAAGTTTTTTTATCATTTGAATTGTGTATCTAATGATCTATCATCTCAAAGCCAACATAATAAATGAAGAGACAATTATAACAAACACCTAATAAATCTAGCCACTAAATGCGCAAGTCATCCAGTTTGAGCTTATCGGTTAATTCTAATGTGCATAGGAAATGCAATACACCTGGTGCATATGTTTTGTGGCCAAGGAAACTTGTATTTTTTCTTATCTCTTATGCAATGGCGGACTAGCCTTTGTAGGTTGCAGCCAGCATTTGAATGATTATGATACCAATTACTAAGTTTACAGTTTACTTTCCTAGTAAATTAGTAGAGACTATTTGGTAGCTTGCCATTTGACTTGACTAATTTTTTATGCTTTGTATCTTACCGTATTTTCATTGGTCGAGTTATAAATGTATAGGCACAACAATCAGATAGCCCACGAAGTTCACTCAACTCCTTTTGTTGTATTTAATGTCATTTTTACAGGTAGGAAATGCCCTGACTGATGATTTCCATGACCATTATGGAATATTTCAATATATGTGGACCACCGGCTTGATTTCTGATCAAACCTACAAGCTACTGAACATTTTCTGTGACTTTGAGTCCTTTGTGCATACATCTCCACAGTGTGATAAGATTCTTGACATTGCTAGCACTGAAGCTGGGAATATTGATTCATATAGCATCTTCACACCTACTTGTCATTCATCTTTTGCCTCCTCAAGGAACAAAGTGGTGAAAAGGCTCCGGGTAAGTTTTGAAGCTCATGCAACTCAACCCACGCTAAAAAACAGTGTAGCAGTTTACCTGCTACTTTTAATTGTTATATAATTGGCTCAACTATGCCTTCCTATCTAAGGAGCTGCTAAGTTTTTGTGCACTGTATTTTTCTTCGTGTTTTGTAAGAAAATCTTAGGTGTTCTGCACTTTGGCATGAAAATTGACTTGTATTAACTCAGCAGGGAATCTTGCCTTGATCCATTACTGTCCATATAAGTGCATACGATGTTCAGTTTTTTTAATGATAAAGGACCTCGTCACCAAATTCAGCAACTAAACCATGAAAGAGCAATACATGTACAATATTTCGTATCATGTACAAAACTACACTTACCGCTCATAAAATAAAAACTCTAATGCTTCGTGAATTCAAATGTTTTCTGTACATCTGATTCGTATTATTATGTGTTTTGGTAGTCTGTTGGCAAAATGGGGGAGCAGTATGATCCATGCACTGAAAAGCATTCAATTGTATACTTCAATCTGGCTGAGGTGCAGAAGGCACTTCACGTTAATCCGGTCATCGGCAAATCTAAATGGGAGACCTGCAGGTAATGTTGTGAGCAGCTTTTAATTGATTGAATTGATTTTAGTATCCTTATGACGTAAGTTTTTCCATTGCATTGCTATAAAAAAAATATGGAAAAATCGTCTTTTCACAATCGTTATTACTCATATTATCAGTAACTAAATTTGATTCCACGCTCCATAACGTAGGGTTGTTCGCCAAATTCTTATCCTAAGAAATTAGCATTAAAGGGACGCACCCAGTGCCGAAAGCTCCCACACATGGTGGGGTCTGGGGGAGGGAATTTCTAGGCAGCCTTTCCCTTGCTTTTTATGCAAGGAGGCTGATTCGAACCCATGACCCCCATGTACAGTGGTTGAGAGGGCAACCGTCTTTTCCCCTCCCTCCACGTCATAGAGATGGTAATAAAATGTGTTACACATTTGGCTATATCTTAGTGTTATCTTTAGCAATTAATGTTTGCATGTCTCTAAATTTATGTGGTGATTATAATTTATCTAAAAAACATGCAACTAAGAGATAACATCTAGTACATTCGCAAAAAAAAAAAAAAAAAAAAAAGAGAACATCTAGTACAATGGAGAAAAAGTCTCTTGGTAGTAAGAGGTTACCTCTTAGTTAAGAGAAGGCCTCTCTTTATTCATTTCTCTCTCTTCCAACTAAGTAATTATCCTACGACCTATGTTGCTTCACCAAAAGTAGGCCAACATCACCACATTCTACATGCCCTAATGTATTATCTTATTTTAGAGGTTATTTCTTAGTACCTGAAACTGGAAAACGTGACTGCCAGTAACATGTAATGCCGATAAGCATATCCTCTAACATGTTTCTTGCTCTTGTTTACTCTTTTAACATGTTTGTACTACTGATATTCTTTGCAGTGAAGTTGTTAACACTAACTGGAGGGATTGTGAAAGATCTGTACTGCATATCTATCATGAACTTATACAATATGGGCTTCGTATATGGATGTTCAGGTTATTCCTAACTCTCTGAAGTCTTTGCCCACTCAGGCATTCAAATATGGTTATAGTACTATGCCCATAATGTACACTTAGGATTTAGTTAATTTCTTTCCTTAAAACAGTTCACATATTGCCACCGGCACATAAGTGGGTTTGTAAGATGAACCTATCATGACATTATATACCTAGTTCGCCGTGAACTATTTTTTGTCCGTCTCTCTTCACATTTAACACGGTTGTGTAATTTTGAGCTACCATAAGATGACAAACATATACGTATCTTTTGTGTTGATCTTTTCTTTACTTCGTCCAGTGGAGACACAGATGCAGTGATTCCAGTAACATCAACTAGATACAGTATTGATGCTCTCAAGCTTCCAACAGTGACTCCTTGGCATGCTTGGTATGATGATGATGGCGAGGTAGAGGCTTCTTCTTGATCAAAACTCCCATGATTCCATGAATGTTCAGTAGCTGGAAACTGTGTGGTTTGTCTTGTGCATAATTTGTTCATCCTCAGAGTATTTATGTTTTCCCCGGGGTATGTGTCCACGTGGAACCTCTGTTCTAATAGTATAGTCACTTATTACTGAAGTAGAAAAAAGTCATGCAGTTCATATCTGATACCCATGGGCTACTGGAGGCATGATACACCTTCATTATGGTTTCTAACATACTATGGCGATCATGCATAAGTACATGGACCATGCTACTCATAGTGTTTCTTTTTTCAATTGAGACGGGTTATTCAAATGGCCTTTATAATGCAACATTTTGTATTTTCCTTTATTTTTAGTTAACCCGCTCCAATATACTTGGTTATTTGGGATAAGTATCCGTCCTCCATTCTGTTCCTAGCTTCTGAACTTTTCTGTGTTTAAGCAGGTTGGTGGCTGGAGCCAAGGGTACAAGGGTCTCAACTTTGTGACCGTGAGGGGTGCGGGTCATGAAGTTCCTCTGCACCGGCCGAAACAAGCTCTTACTCTCATCAAATCGTTCTTGGCTGGGAGCCCAATGCCTGTGCTGTCTGATCTACACAGCGATATGTAATATGTTCGACCAACCACAATTAGTTCAACACACGACCAACATCGTAAAATTCCAGCTCTACCAAGGCAGCCGATAGTTGAAATATCCACGCAGAACATTCACAATATAAGGATGCCATAGTTGTTGTCATTTGTCAGTGCTATTGGCACCATTTCCTCCCTTCAGAAAACAGGGAACATACCTGTGGAACAGTTTTCCTGCCAAGAATTTACACCGTCTGTTAAATTATTGTTAAACTTAATATAAATCTGAATCAGCTTTCAGCATTAACAGTATTGCGTTATTGCTATATATAGTAAGCAGCATAGTCTTTTTCTTTTCTTTTCTTTTGGTATGATATCATTACTGATGGGATGTCTATACTCACACAGCAGTAGTTCTCTTGCTGTCTTGCATCTGTGCAGGCTGCATACATTGCAGTCAGTCTTCGTGTTTCAGGGAACTAAGGGTTATCTGATGAACTGCAGACCTGGTTTCTAGCTATTTGATATCATCACCTGCGCTGATCATCGATCTAGTGGTACCAAATTTTTGGAGCGACCGATGGACGCTCATCTATGAGCACAAGGTAAGTGGTGATCCAATCTTGGATACATGATTATCATGGTATGATACACCTCCATGCTAAAACTTTGATTGGCCTCAACTCTGAGCAAGCTGTTGCAGAAAACATAATTCATCCCAGTCTCTAAAATCTCGTGTCCATATTATGATTCTCTTATCTTATTTCTCCCTCATGTGTTTGTCACTGAGATTTCTTTGCTTCTGTGATGCCATTTATGATCAACCAACTACTCAATGTATCATTTGCACCCTTTGGAACGGGATTATACCTGTAATCCATTCTCGTATGCCGGAATATAAATTCCTGTGTTAATATATTGTTATTTTCACCGCAATTTTTTTATATTATTTTCATGGACTTGACCTGGGGAGGGGGGGAGCCGGATCCTCTGACTTTACTAACCCTGACTTTGGGTCACTGACATGTGGGGCCCACCACCTGCGGGACCCGCCTGTCAGCGACCCATTAATATTTTAAGAGCAATCTGCAGCTTGTGCAACCTTTTCTGTTGTCCGGTTTAATATTTTAAGAATTAATTAGACCACTCTGTTGTTTGATATAATCTCGATTTTGTTCACGTCTTGTTGTCGACGTGACGGTGTCTACTTTGTGGATGTGAAAGCTGATACGCTGACAGGCCAGTTACAATTGCGTGGTTGTGTTAGGTTTGTGGCTCGCACAACAGATCCACTAGGGACATGACAAGCGGCTGATCTATAGCTCCTACGTACGTCTGTCTAGGTGTTGTCTTTTTCCCCCAAGACTTGGCCACACATGAGTAAAAGATTTTTATCCGATCAATCATCTACTAGCAAAGTTTTTCATCGTAAAGATTTCTAGGGTCTAGTTGAAAACAGATCCATCGTGTTGTCCTCCTATCCATTCTCTCGTCACCATTGCAAATGTACTTTCACCTACCACTTAGGCCTTGATTTTTACCACGAGCTAGCTGGTCTCGGACAGCCGACACGTGCCGAGGCCCCCAACACGCGACAGCAGCTTCCCGCAAGGCGCCGATCTGTCGTAGCTTTGCTTTCTCACGAGATCGCGTCATCGCAGGCAGGCTGATCCCCCCCCAACCGCACCACCGGCGCGCTCGATCTCCCTCGGCTACGGCTCTCCACATCACGCCGCAACACGGAGGATGTATACTGACGAACGCACGCACGCCGCTTACGAGATAACGTGCCGTGGATGGATGGTTTAATTTGTCTCGATCCGGTGCTAATTGGCACGCATGCGTGTTAGGACGAACCCACCTGATTGTTGATCGATCCGACTAGGCCTCCACGTGCGTGCGTGCGTGCGTGCGTCCATGATCGTGTTCATACATACCTCTTGCCTCTTGGGTGGTGTTAAGTGAGATTTCGTCCGCAGTATGTCAGCTTCATACATGTAGCATAGGGTTTCATTTGGGTTTTTTTTTTTCTGTTACCACTAGTGCAAAAAGCGCCTTTGGTCCCGGTTACGTATCCGGGACTGCGTAATCGAGACTAAAGTCCCACCCCTTTAGTCTCGGTTCTGTTACGAACCGGGACTAAAGGGTCTCCACGTGGCCGCTGTCGAGCGCCCGTGCAGGAGAAAGGTCCGCACGCGTCAGCTGGATTTTAGGGTTTAGGGGTTCATTTAGTGTTTTTCTTTTTAATTTGTATTTACCATTCAATTCTTTTTCATTTAGTGTTTTCTTTTTTATTTTATGTTTTGCATTCAATTCGACGGTACTACATACAACAATGAAGGAACCATTACCCAACATCGTCATGAATATAGAGATCGAACTGACCTCTTTCTTCGTGCTTGGTCGAACATTTACATATAGTACCATATATACAATACAATATCTCTTACGATCCCTAATGTCTAACTACCAATTAGGGATGGTATTCTTCGTCTTTAGATATGACCTGTTCAAGTAAGAATCCCGCCAACTCCTCTTGAATTGCTCGCACGCGTTCCTTTGGTAGTAGCCCGTCCCGCATCCGTTCGATCTAATTTAAAGAAGTGGGTCAATATATATGAATGAATCTCAACACAATTGATGGTAATAAAATAATATTGTGAATATTGTTTACGTACTCGAAATTGTTCTAAGATTCTGTCCGTCTCACAGGTCGTCTCGCGAATGAACTCGCAGACGTAGTATCCACATAAATTATTCCCGGATCCCTGCCGTGGGCACTTTACGAGAACAGAGTTCAATCAAAATAATAATCAAGCATGATAATGGTATTGAAACTAGAATCAAACATATGCGCGGGTCTAGCTAGTACTACTTACACTTAGTTCTTTAAATGTAAGCTCCTCTTTCCAATCACCCTTAGCCCTCTTGGTGAACCGTTTCCAAGCCCTACCAGGCAAAGAAAATGAATAAAGGATTTTTTAGGAAATGAACAAAAGTTGCCGATATAGTGCCATAATGATTGAAATTTCCTCTGGAGCATTTCACCCATGTCCTCCCACTTCTCAAGTGACACATGTAGCGGGTCCATGACTTTTACTAGTCCTTTGTCAGGAATAATGATTAGCAGAATAAAGTGAAACCTGCGCACGCATAACTCGTCAATTACAGTTAACATCGAGTAAGCGAAAAGAATGTGTACAAGACAGTAACACTCACCCGAAGTTGTAAGGAAATACTATTTCCCTTTTGGTTTCTTGTCTCCTTAAGCTCTTACCAAGTTATCCTCCGTTTGCTTGGCTTGATTTATTAGATTATATTGATGATTGACATATGGGTCAACAAACCCAAGGTCATAGATTTGTCCTCTTTTACATTCGAGAATCTTCTTTCTGCATAATAGAGTGAGGATAATTATACATGCAATGAACGAGCTGAGCTAAAGACTTAATTACAGAAAAAATACTTACAGACAATAGGCACTGACGATAGATTTGTCGATGGAATCTTGATTGAATAACTGAAATAATTCTTCAAATCCAATGTGTATCTCGTCATTTCCGCGCAAGTAATGCTTATCTTTAATTTCCAAAATGATCCAGTTTGTCCCTTTCTTTATTTCTTCCATGTACCACTGATGCAATCTTCGCATTTCTGTTGATAGCTTCGGGACCTCCTCAGGTCTGACAAGAGGATTCCCATACTGGTATTTGTATGCTAACTCAGCCATGGGGAACTCTTGTACAGAGCCTAAGTATTCAGCCATAGACAAACCAAGCTCATCGGATGTTTCTCTGATTAGTTTTGTACAGTCCGGATCATAAGGGATATCGGAAAACATGTTGAACGGGGGGCACGGTTGGTTTTCTTGTTCTCCGAGCTGGGGAACTTTTTTCCCGCTTGCACGCTGATACGTCCATTTTACATCACTATTTTACATCATAATTCATCTTTATTCAATGATATATTTCATATTATGATGCAATACTTGTCGGCACAGTGGAAACCAGGGTACCACGGGCCGGCCTACCAGGGCCCACAAGATTCTTTGGATGATTTTCGCTAAGGACCAGGCTCTCTAAGCCTGGCGAGCTTCGCAAGGATTTCTCTCCTCGCGAAGGGTTTTTCTCCTCGCCAAGGGTTCTTTCCCTTGGCGAGGGATCGCCCCTCGACAAGGCGTCTCCGACGCTGCCCGCAATTCTACTAAGGACCGAGCTGAAGGGCTTGGCGAGGCTTTTCGCCTCGCGAAGCGCCCTCCTCGTGAAGCCGTCTCTGCCCTCGCGGCAGAGCGCACATGGGCTCTGCGCCGTGTGCAGAGTGACGCGCGTGCCTACGCGCGGTGACGACAACGCCGCAGTTGCCGTTTCCATGTATAAAGCAGTCAACAAAGCGGAGCCAAGCAAAGCGGACAACGAGTATTGCCTCTTTGGTGACAAGGGAACAGTCTGCAGCTACGCTCCAAGGACGACGTCACCGTGGGTCACCTCCCACCTCGGCAAGCGCCAGCCCACTGTCCAGCTGGTCGGTGCCCCTTTTCAGCTTTGGTGACGCCGTTCCCCTGCCGTGGACCGCGTCCACGAGCCTTACCTTTATGGTAGACCTCACCTTTACGGTGCACCGCGCCTCCTCCTTCGTCGCCATGTGGTAGCCCTTCCCGCCCAAATGTTTGGGCAGAAGAGGCCCAGGGCGCCTATAAAAGGAGGAGGAGCATGCCCTAGCAAGGGGTTCGATCCTTGGTTGGACTCTTCACTGGGTAGGGTTCGGTTTTTGGAGTCTAGGAGCCTGCTCAAAAACCCTAGATCTAAAGACTAGCAAGTAGCCATTGTTAGCCACCTTGAGCTCGACAAGCTCTCCCCTTGTACTGTAAACTCTCCAAGCAGTGCAATACACCATAGCAGGACGTAGGGGTTTTACCTCCACAAGAGGGCCCTGAACCTGGGTAATACCTTGTGTCAATCTCTGCAGTGTCGTCCGCAGCGAGCCTGACGAGCACCGTCGCCGGAGCCCGTTGTGGATTGTTTGACTCCGTGTTCAGCCCCTTACACGATACCTTGGAGACACCCCTAGTTCCTGGGGACAATCTCCGACATTTGGCGCGCCAGGTAGGGGGCTGAGGCGCGTCTTCATCCTCGACACAGCCATGGCTGGTTCTCGTGCCGAACGTCTCGCTCGCCGGACGGCTAGCGCCGCCACCGCTCCCGCAGGCCGCCCGCGTGGCCGCCCGCGTGGGGGCTCTGCTCCGGAGCGCCGCGTCGACCCCGAGCCCCGCGTCGAGCACCCTGACGACGACGACATCGACCACGCTGAGGACGACCTCGGCGAAGAGGAGGCCTCCTCCCTGCCCCCGTCGCGGGACCGTGCTGCCTCCTCGCTGGGCCGCCCTGCGCCCAGCCCGGCGACTGCGCTCCTCATGGCGCAGGAGCTGCTGCAGTACCGCCCCACGCCGGCGGCTCAGGAGGCTTGGCTCAACCGCGTTGCCGAGCTCATCGGTGCCGCTCGCGCCGCGGCACCTGCGCCGTCTCGTTCCCTGGTTCCCTCTGCGCTCGTAGGGGACGTGGCGCACGGCGCACCTCCCGCGCCTCCTCTCCAACCCACACCCGCTCCGGCTCCACCGGTTGCACCGCAACCTGCTCCAGCGGGGGCTCCTCCTCGCGACGGCCGCGCTGCATCGCACGCGTCGTCGCCGCATGACTGCCAGATCGTGCAGCGAGCCCCTGAGGACGCACGCGTGAGCATCGAGCGCGGGCAAGAACACCGCAACCGCGCCGTCCAGGACATCGCCACCGCCGGGCGCCACCTCCGCGCCACCCTTGCCAACGGCACGGTCACCTACGGCATGACGGCCGCGTTCACTCACAGCCTTCGTCGCGTCGTTTGGCCGGTCAAGTTCAGGCCGGACCTCCCTCCGCGCTACGACGGCAAGAACAACCCCCTGGAGTTCCTGCAGCTCTACTCTTTGGCCATCCAGGCCGCCGGGGGCGACGACAAGGTCATGGCGAACTGGTTCCCTATGGCCCTCAAGGACTCTGCGTCCTCATGGCTCACCAACCTCCCCGCCGAGTCCATCAACTCCTGGGAGGAGCTCTGCCGGTGCTTCGTCGCCAACTTCAAGGGCACGTATGAGCGCGGCCTCACCTACAACGACCTCTGCGCCGTGCGTCAGAAGCCCGGCGAGACCCTCCGCAAGTACATCCAGCGCTTCAGCCAAGTGCGCAACAAGATCCCCAACGCCACCGACGCGCAGGTCATTTCGGCCTTCCAGGCTGGGGTCACAGACGTGCGGATGCTCGAGAAGCTCGGCATCCACGACAACATCACCACCGTCGTCAAGCTTTTCGACTTGGCGGACAAGTGCGCCAAGGCTGAAGAGGGCCGCTTGTTCGTCAAGAACGAGCCAGGGGACCCCGCCGAGGGGTCCAAGAAGAAGAAATCCTCTGAGAAGCGCAAGACTACTGCGGTCCTCGCGGCAGAGCCTGACGCCAAGCAGTCTCGCCAAGCTGCTACTCCAGCCGCAGGACCTGAGAAGAAGGATGATCGCCCTTTCTGCATCTACCACAACAGGCACTCTCACGCCACCGAGGACTGCTTCGACATCAAGAGGCTTCGCGAGGCTCGCGAGGCTCGCGAGGCTCGCGAGGCAAACGGAGGCCGCAGCGGCCGCGGGGGGCGACGCTGGAACAACAACTACAACGACAACTACCAGCAGAACCCCCAGGCCAACGCTGCCCAGCCCGCAAACGACAACCTGCCTGCCGAGGCTGACGAGGGCTACCAGGTACCTCGTGGAGCCGCTTGCATCCTTGGTGGGGCTCAGGCCCCTCGCTCCAACCGCCACTTCAAGCAACTCGCTCGCGAGGTCGCGGCAGCCCTCCCTGGAGTCGAGGCCTCCAGGCCCCTCAAGTGGTCCCAGTGCCCCATTACCTTCGACTCCGGCGATCACCCCAAGTCCACCTCAACCGTTGGCACCATCCCGTTGGTCTGCACCCCCACCATCAACAATATCGCCGTCTCTAAGACGCTCATTGATGGGGGTGCTGGCCTCAACGTCATCTCCGTCGAGACATTCGAGAAGCTGCAGGTGCCCTACGAGCGGCTCATGCCTACCAGGCCCTTCTCGGGAGTGACAGAGGGTCTTACCACCCCCTTGGGGCAGGTGAGGCTCGCCGTCACTTTCGGCACCCAGGCCAACTACCGCACCGAGCTGATCGACTTCGACGTCGCGCACATCGGCCTATCCTACAACGCCATACTCGGCTACCCCGCCCTCGCCAAATTCATGGCGGTGACCCACCACGCCTACAACCTCGTCAAGCTCCCTGGCTCGGGTGGCACCATTGTCATCCGCGGCGTGGTCTCGGACGCCCTGTACGCTGCGCAGGCGGCCTACAAGGCTGTCGCGGTGGCGTCACCCGCCGACGAGGACGAGGAACCCCTCCCGAGGCCCCCCGCGAAGAAGAAGCAGCTGTTCTCCCAGGATAAGGCCGCGACAAAACAAGTGTCTCTGGAGGTGAGTGGCTCGGGGGCTTGCGTCACCATCGGCGCCAACCTGCCTCCCAAATAGGAAAGCGCGCTCGTCGCCTTCCTCAGGGCAAACTCTGACATGTTCGCCTGGACACCGTCAGATATGTACGGAGTACCGAGGGAGGTGATCAAGCACCACTTAGCCGTGTGCCCAAACGCACGCCCCGTCAAGCAAAAAGCGCGGCGCCAGGCGCCAGAGAAGCAAGACTTCATCGTCAAGGAAGTAGACAAGCTGAAGAAGGCCAGCATCATCAAGGAAGTGGTCCAACCCACTTGGCTCGCCAATGGTGTGGTCGTCCCCAAGCACACCGGAGGGAGTCGCCTCTGCATCGACTTCACCGACCTCAACAAGGCCTGCCCCAAGGACCCCTATCCCCTCCCGAGGATCGACCAGATCGTAGACTCCACCGCCGGCTGCGCGCTCCTTTGTTTTCTGGATGCCTTCTCTGGTTATCACCAGATCAAGATGGCGAAGGAGGACGAGGAGAAGACAGCATTTCTCACCCCTTGCGGTGTGTTCTGCTACGTCTGTATGCCCTTCTGTCGTGGGGCTACCTTTCGGGTACCCCACGGTGGTAGTACCTGGGTCACGCCAAGAGAGGCCCATGAAGTGTACCATGTGGCCCAAGTAGCTGGTTAGGCCGGTGATGATCTTCCTTATTCTGTAACGTGCAATCCGCACCGTCCACCCGAGACCTGGCCTGTGATATAAAGGCCAGGAGGGTGCGTCATCTAGGTCAAGCAAGCAGCAAGCAAACCCTAGCGAGATTGCATCTCGCCATTGTAGCCACCTCGATAATACCAGACAAGCAGGAGTAGGTCTTTACCTCACCTCGAGGGGCCGAACCTGGGTAAACTTGCCCCCTGTTAGCCGTCACAGCCACCAACGTTCATACTCTCTCCTCCTCAATCAACCCGGGGTACACAACCTTGGGATTTGCCGAGTCCACTACTCGTCACCTTCGGTCTGAAGAACGCTGGCGCCACTTTCTAGCGCCTCATGAGGATCGCCTTGGGAGCTCAAATGGGGAGGAATGCAGAGGCCTACGTCGACGACATCGTCGTCAAAACCCGCGAGAAGGACACGCTCATCCAGGACCTCGAGGAGACCTTTGCCAACCTGCGCAAGGTCAACATCAAGCTGAACCCCGCCAAGTGTGTCTTCGGGGTCCCTTCAGGCAAGCTCCTCGGTTTCCTGGTATCCCACCGCGGCATTGAGGCCAACCCCGACAAGATCAAGGCCATAGAGCAGATGCAGCCCCCTCGTCGCCTCAAGGACATGCAACGCTTAGCGGGATGTATGGCCAGCCTTGGCCGTTTCATCTCCAAGTTCGGAGAGAGGGTGCTGCCATTTTTCAAGATCATGAAGAGGTCCGGTCCTTTCAAGTGGACCCCCGAAGCAGCAAAGGCCTTTGAGGACTTGAAGAAATACCTGGCGAGCCCACCCATCATGGTCGCCCCGCGCCCTCGCGAGCCTCTGAAGCTGTACCTTGCAGCCACTCCTCAGACGGCAAGCGCGGTCTTGGTGGCTGAAAGAGAAGAGCCAGTCCTCGACAAGCAGAACTCCACCTCGCCAAGCCCAGAACCCCCCAAGGAAGCAGCCTCGTCAGGCCCCCAGCCCCAAGAAAACCTCGCCAAGGACTCCACCGAGCCTGGGGAGGAGCCAGCCACTACCTCACCAACAACTGCCCTCGTCGAGCACCCTGTGTACTTCGTCAGCACAGTGCTGCGGGATGCTCGTGAGCGCTATCCCATGCAGCAAAAGCTCCTTTTCTCGCTCCTCATCGCCTCCAGGAAGCTGCGCCACTACTTCCAGGGTCACCCCATCAAGGTGGTCACCTCATATCCCCTGGAGCAGGTTCTGCGCAACCCGAACGCGACAGATCGCGTCGCAGGCTGGGGCATTGAGCTACAACCTTTCGAGCTGGAGTTTGACACCACCAGGGTCATCAAGGGCAGAGTGCTGGCTGATTTCATGGCCGAGTGGACGGACACGCGCAAAGACGAAGAGCTCCCAGAAGAGGAGGTTACAGCCTCAGGAGGAACGACGCCAAGCCACTGGACCATGCACTTCGACGGTGCCTTTGCGGCCAGGAGTGCAGGGGCTGGCGCCGTTCTCACCTCACCAACAGGCGACAAGCTCTACTACGCCGTCCAACTGTGCTTTAAGGACAGCGACAAGGTCTCCAACAACATCGCTGAGTATGAAGGCCTCCTCGCCGGGCTCAAAGCCGCCATCGCCCTCGGCATCAAGTACATCCTCATCAAGGGCGACTCCCAGCTCCTCGTCAACTTCTCCAACAAAAGCTACACGCCTAAGGACACCTACATGGTGGCCTACCTTGAAGAGGTACGCAGGCTGGAAAAACACTTCAGGGGCATGGAGCTTAAGCACATCCCACGGGCAGAAAACCAAGAGGCAGATGAAATTGCTCGGCGAGCAGCAAGAAGAGAAGCCCAGAAGCCTGGAGTGTTCGAGGAGAGGCTCACCAAGGCCTCAGTCAAGCAACCTGTGGTCAGCTTCAGCATCGACGAGGAGCTCCCACCTGCCCCACCGAGCGGAGCACCAAACTGTGGGTTGCCCTCGGGCGATCGCTTGCTGCTGACTCTAGTACGACAAGACACTGGTTGGATCGACGAGATCAAGAACTACCTGCAGAACCGAGCCCTCCCCGAAGACGACGCAGAGGCCGAGAGAATTGCCCGCCAGGCCAAGTCCTACTGCCTTCACGACGGAGACTTGTACCGCAAGCGACCCAATGGGGTTGCGTTGCGGTGTGTCCCTGCCGAGGAGGGCCGCCAGCTCATCAACGACATACACAGCGGCGAGTGCGGCCACCACTCTTCCTCACGCACCATCGCAGGCAAGGTTTTCCGGAGTGGTTTCTACTGGCCCTCAGTGCTTCAAGATGCTGCCGAAATCGTCCAAACCTGCGACGCATGCCAATTCCACGCCAAGCAAATCCACCAGCCTGCGCAAGGACTCCAGACGATCCCGCTCTCCTGGCCATTCGTGGTCTGGGGGCTGGACCTGCTGGGACCCTTCCCGCGAGCGCTCGGGGGCTACCGCTACCTCTACGTCGCCATCGACAAATTCACCAAGTGGCCTGAGGTGGAGCCTGTGCGCACCATTCCGGCGAAGTCGGCGGTAAAATTCATAAGGAGCCTGGTCTGCCGTTTCGGCGTGCCCAACCGCATCATCACCGACAACGGCTCACAATTCATCAGTGGCGCCTTCAAGTCCTACTGCGGCAGCATCGGTGCCCAAATCTGCTACGCCTCGGTGGCGCATCCACGAAGCAACGGGCAGGCCGAACGAGCCAACGCCGAGGTGCTCAAGGGCCTCAAGACGAGAAGCTTCAACCGCCTCAAGGCCAGCGGCAAGCATTGGATCGATGAGCTCCCCTCGGTGCTCTGGTCCATCCGCACCACGCCAACAAAGCCAACTGGTGAGACGCCGTTCTCCCTTGTCTATGGCGCTGAAGCCGTCCTCCCCAGCGAGATCACTCATGGCTCTCCACGAGTCTTGGCTTTCAAGGAGGCTGAGGTGGACGAACTCCGCAACGACGACCTACTGCTGCTTGAAGGGCTCCGCCGCAATGCGGCCCTGAGAGCAGCAAGGTATCAGCAAGACCTCCGTCGCTATCACAGCCGCCACATCCGCCCACGCACTCTCGAAGCAGGAGACCTTGTCCTGAGGAGAGTCCTCTCCAGGGCAGGCCTCCACAAGCTCTCACCGATGTGGGAAGGCCCCTACAGAGTCGTGCACATCGCCAGGCCTGGCTCGGCGCGGCTCGAGACGGAGGACGGCATCCCTGTCGCCAACCCCTGGAACATCCAGCACCTACGCAAGTTCTACCCCTGATCGCCCTCGGCGAGCAATTTTTTGCATCAAGGGAGAGCCACGCGCTATCACCCTCCACGAGGAAAAATTTCGGGCTCCCCTCTCTACTACACGTTGCCGCGGGCCGTTCGAGAAGACTCCCAAGCCACCAAGCCTCGGCATGGTAACCTCTTCAGGCACCATGTCTTGGCGAGGTGGATCCCCATGCCGGTCATGGTGGAACGCAGGCTAAAAAGCCACCCCCGCATAGGGGCCCCCTGAGCTCTCTCTACATGCGTCTGCCTCGGGCACGCCCCTCGAGAGTCTCAGCCACAGAATGTGGACCCCATGCCAAGAGCATGGTGGATTTTTTGTGCTTCTGGCCAGGCCAGTGTAATGAGCCTATGTTTCAGGCCAAATTGAACCTTTGCGCATCGCGCCAGCATATTTTGTCGCTTCGGTGTTCTTTGCTTCGGTGTTATTCGCTTTTCTTTCTCGCTCGTATGATCCCTCCTGTGTATCTCACGAGCGGGGGCTAGCAGGGTGCCATGCCACGGGAGCATCCCGGCAGCGCCTAAAACCCAAGGGATCCGAGCTCTGAACTTGCGGGTCAGCTCTCATGCATGTCAACTCCCAAGGAGCTCTGAACTCATGGGTCAGCTCCCGCGCACGTCAACTCACCAAGGATCACCAAAACCTTGGTGCCTGTTTTCTCCTCGCGAGACACACATGAAGGAACCTACGAGCACCATAAGATTCCTTAGCTATCTATTGCTTGTGGGTATGCCTATTTCTCCAAGTGCAGGAAAACAGGCTCTCCAAGCCTCAGGCACCCTCTCCAAGGCAACAACGCCTCGCCAGGGAACCAACACCCTCTTCAGGGCGGAAACGCCTCGTCAAGCTAAGTACAAGAACTTGGTAGAATTTCCTCTTGCTGGTTTTTTGCCCCTCGAGTCTCTTTTCTCTCTCCCACGCCTCATG
This sequence comes from Puccinellia tenuiflora, assembly GCA_012064385.1. Classification (NCBI taxonomy): domain Eukaryota; kingdom Viridiplantae; phylum Streptophyta; class Magnoliopsida; order Poales; family Poaceae; genus Puccinellia; species Puccinellia tenuiflora. The sequence continues at coordinate 408,261 of QRDG01002042.1, forward strand.
GGCTGCTTGCACGTCAAAGGGGAGCCCCAAGCATCGCGCTTCGCGGAGCTCTCACTTCTCGAGGCCTCACGCACCCCCCGGACTTGTGGAGTACTGACTCGCACATACCGAAGCGGCGGTGGTGTAGCGCTAAGAGAGGGTCCTAAGACGTAGAGCGAAAAAGACATGAAGGGAAAAGACAAAGGCCACCCAAGGGGCATTCACAAGCACGTTCCAAAGCTAAAAGCAAGTTGTTACAAAAGTTATTACAATCGAAATGCCACGATAATGTGCCTCATGCGCGCCCAGCTACAGGAAGGAGTTCAGGCCGTCGCGCCTCCCGAGATCCCCGCTCCATCCGCGCCAGCTCCTACTCCCAGAGCGCCTCCCTCGCCGTCGCCCTCATCTTCATCGACCAAGACTTGGTCATACTTCTTGGCGAGCACCTCAGCGGCCTCCCCGCTTTGCTGCGGATCTCGACCGGCTCCATCATGGCCTCGAGGTTGAACGAGGGCCAGAGCTTCAGAAGGTTGCTGAAGACGCGGCTGATGGCTAGGACGAGGAGATCGCGGCTCTCCGCCACAACGCGCTCGTCGAAGCGCTTCGTGACCTTTTCAATCTCCTCGAGGAATTGCCCGAAGAATTGCATGTGCGCTGCCTCGTCGTTGGTCCCTCCGGAGGGAAGGTGGGGGACCTCGATCCTCAAGTCGTCCCCAATGGCGTTCGCGCGGCGAACCAACTCGTGGAGCATGAGCTGGCGCTGGCGCGTCATGGCCCGGTTGTGCCGCGCGGAGTCCTGCGCTTGCTCTGCGCGGTCCGCGGCCGGCCCCACCTGTTGCCGGAGGTCGCTCAGGTCAGCCTCTTCTTGGAGCCTCTTATGCTCCGCCGTAAGGTTGGCCTCGTCGGTGGCCACCCGACCTTCACGCTCCTCCAGCTGCCCCTCGCGGGTGGCCTGGTCCTTCACGAGCAGCTGGATCTGCTCCTCGCGCCGCTGCAGTTCCTTCTCCTGGAGGGCGAGCTCTTCCTCGCGCCGTTTCAGCTCGACCTCGCGAGGCGCCAGCTGCCCCTCGCGGGCGTCCAGTTGCTCGCGGAGCTCGTTCAGGCTGGCCTTGGCGGCCTCAGAGTCGGCGGCGAGTTTCTGCTTCGCGGCCGCCAGCTCGTCATGCTTGGAGGTGGTTTCCGCCTCAAGTTCTTCCCTGGCGGCGTCGAGCTCCTCCATCACCTCCTGCGCCTCCCGCTTGACGCTGTCGCGGGTCTCTTTGGCGAAGCGGATCGCTTCCTCGCGAGCCGCCTTTGCCGACGCGTCTTGCCGGCGACACATCTCCACCCTCTCGTGGAGAAGAATCCAGGCGTCGCCAAGCCTTGCCCTTTCCTCCGCCAGGGTGTCTTCTTCCTTGGCGAGCTGCTCCTCCAGCCCGTCGAGTGCTCGCCGCGCCCGGTTGAGGACGATCCGGCGATAGGCCGCTTGGCGATGTGGCGCTTGCAGCGCCAAGGAGACTCCCACGCTGCTGCTGGGTGCAGTTCCCTCGACGCTTGTCGAGGCGCCTAGGGCATCCTGCCCCGAACTTGTAGCGGCCCCCGCCGCGGCATGGGGGCTCGTGGGGGCGTCTTCCTCGCCGCCCGCGTCGAGAGCCCTCAGGGGGCTGGGCATCTCCTCGCCCCTGGCCCCGTCGCTCGGGGGCTCCAGAGGTGTCTCTGCCTCCTGCTCCACAGGGGCGCCTCCGGCCCCCTCTGCAACGGCCGCGTCCGCCGCGGCCCCAGGCGCGTCAGCCCTTCTCGAGGCCCCCTCCTCTGGAGGCGGCTCCGCGATGATGTCCTCGTCCACGGTTTCCTCCTCCGCCTCCTGCTGGACTGGAGGAGTCGCCGCCCTGGTTGGCGGCGCCGCCGCCTCTGCGGTCTCCTCCTCCACGCGGTGCTCCGCCGCTGGAGGAGTCGCCGCCCGAATCGGCGACGCTACGCTCTCCTCGGCCATCACCGTCTCCGCGCGGTGCTCGACCGCGGGAGAGGCAACTGCCTGCTGCGGCTCGCCCGCTGCAGGCGTCTCCATGGCGACGCTGGTGGTCCCTCCAGCCCCGCCGAGCCGCCGTCTCTTTGGCTCCGCGGGCTGCCTGAAAGGAAAACAAGTCGAAAATCCTTCAAAGGGGGGAATTCTCAAAGTGAAATATTGAAGGAGAAAGAGAAGTCGAGGGCTTACTCGCCGGCCATCACCCACACCCTTTTCTTCGCCTTGGGAGGTTGGGTGAGGCTTGCTCCGGCCTCCTCCCGGGCCGCCCCTATCTCCGCGCTAGGGATGCCTCCCGCGGTTGCGGCCCTCCTGTCGTGGACGGCCTTGGAGCGGGGCTCGCAACGCCCTCTCCCGCCACCGCTCGTCTCCTCCCCCTCCTCGGCACGCTGGGAGCGGACGATGCGGAAGGCGTCCTCCTCGTCGCCGGAGGAAAGCACCTGGAGGTCCACCTCGGCGTGGGCGCTCCTCGAGGATCCGGCGCCCTCGCCGACGGGGTCAGCGCCCCTTGAAGCCTCGTCCTCGCCAAGGGGGTCCTCGCTTCTCGAGGCCTCCTCCTCGGCGGACTCGGCCTCCTCAGCCTCAGGAGCCTCATCCACGTACTCCGGCTCCGCCGCCCACGGGTTAGGGCGAGGCCCGCTATGCCCCTGCGGGCACGATTCCCCACTCGTCGAACATGGGCATATGCGAGCGCTGCTCCTCAATGCTCTCCTCGGCGAAGACAATGAGCGGCTTGGCCGCCTCTTTCTTGGCGGACGGGATCTCCGGCGATGTGAAGAGAACGTTCATAATCTGGCGGAGCACATCAGGCTCGAAGCTGTCCCTGCTTAGCCGCATGGCGTCGTCCTTGCCGTCGTATCGCCACACCGGCTCGGCGTGCTGTTGGAGGGGAGCGATGCGGCGCCTGGTGAAGTCCTTCGCCACCATTTGGCCGGTGACCCCTGCCTCGCGGATGTGACGGATGTACACGTACACTGTGTCAAGCTTCGAGCCCCTGAAGTCCGCGCTCGCCTAGCGCGCCCACTTCCTCGGCGGCGCCTCGGGCACCTCCAGGAGAGGGTGTGTGGCCTTGGCGTCGACGAAGAGCCACTTCTCGCGGAACTTGTCGACCTTTTTCGTCACCTTGGTGACGGCGTCCTCGCCACTCCAGGCGATGGGGATGTAGTTGTCGCTCCTGGCGTCGACGATGCGGAAGGAGACGCACCCAAGCCGCTCGCCCTTGGCAGAGTTCCGAAGAGAATAGAAACTGCGGAAGAGCGCCACCGAGGGGCGGATGCCGACGTAGGCCTCGCAGAAGTGGGCAAAGATGGCAAGGATGAGGATGGAGTTGGGATGAAGATGAAGGAGTTGGATCTGGTACGTCTCCAAGATCGCCAGGAGGAAATCAGAGAATGGTGGTACCAGGCCGGCGTAGAGAGTATGAAGAAAGATGGGGTAGAAGGTGTCGGTGAGCCTGCTACCGGCCGGCCTCAGTTCGGTGGCGCCATGCTCGTTGGTTTTCGCCGCCGCCAGGTGGCGCACCGTCGCTATCGTTGCCGCCGTGACACGCGTCCGCGGCAGTGCTCCCTCGAGAGCAGCGGCGCGCGCCATCGCCGCGGACGTGCCCACCCGCGCCGTCGCCGCCGACGAGCTCGCCTGCGCGGTGGCCTTGCCCTTCAAGTCGGCGGCTGCTCTCTTGGGTGCCATGGTCGCCGGAGAGGAAGAAGAGTGCTCTGGAGATTGGAGCTCTCTGGAGAGATTGGAGGCGTGGGGAGAAGTGTGCGGAGGAGTTACGGGAGAAGTAATGGGCACCGCCTGCGCGCCCAGGCTTTATTGACCGGCACTTGTGATGTAGGGTGTTGCCCGATCTTCACGGATTTGAGGCGGGAAAGAGGATGAACACGAAGAACACGGAGGTGGAAACGAAGAACACGAGGGGAAAAGGGGCAAATCGTGGGGATAACTCGCGAAGCCTACAAGGGAGAATCACCCGGCAACAAACCCCCAGCGGAGCAGCCTCCGGATCCCAAAACCCAAGTCAACAACACGCTTAATGAAACCGATTTCTCTTACCGGCCGGTCCACCGATCCAATAGAATCACCGCAGTGAAAGATTGGTTTGCACTACTAGAGACACCTAAGTGAAAGAGTAGCTACAACAAGAGATTCATCATCCTCCTCGGAGGAACCCATCACGGGAAGGAGCAACGCTCAACTCTAGTTCATTCTTCTCTACCTCAAATGGAAAAGGGGGAAAGCTATTTATAGTCTTAGTACAAAAGGGGGTGAAAGGTGGGGGTCCGGCCTGGTGGCCGGCCTGGGCCGGCCTGGAGGCCGGCGGCGTCTGGAAGGGGCCCGGCCTGGTGGCCGGCCTGGGCCGGCCTGGAGACCGGCAGCGTCTGGAGGAGGCCCGGCCTGGAGGCCGGCAGCGTCTGGAGGGGGCCCGGCCTGGGAGCCGGCCTAGGCCGGCCTGGAGGCCGGCAGCGTCTGGAGGGGTGCCGGCCTGGGGGCCGGCCTGGGCCGGCTGGGAGGCCGGCCGGCTCTGGTGGGGTGCCGGCCTGGGGGCCGGCCTAGGCCGGGCTGGAGGCCGGCCTGCCTGTCTTCGCTTGTTTCTTCCTCTCCTTGTCCATGACGCTTCCTCCTCCTCATCCACGCGTATGCCTTAGTTGATTGGAGTCCATGGAGTACCTTGCCACCCTTTGGAGTCCCTGGTGGCTTGTCGTACGTTGGAGTGCTTGACAAGGTGTTGTCGTTGGGTTGGCCTACATCAACTTGAGTCGTGGCGGGCCCCACCACGTCGCCCGTTGGAGCCGAGGAGGTCGTGACCGCGGGCGCAACCGCTGCGTGACACGTGTCGCGGCCCTGCCAGGCATCTTTGGCCCCTCGACGCTTCGCCTTCGTCCATGGGCCTCGGCGTGCCCATCGCGGGCCCGGGGGCTACTGTCGGCACAGTGGAAACCAGGGTACCACGAGCCGGCCTGCCAGGGCCCACAAGATTCTTTGGATGATTTTCGCTAAGGACCAGGCTCTCTAAGCCTGGCGAGCTTCGCAAGGATTTCTCTCCTCGCGAAGGGTTTTTCTCCTCGCCAAGGGTTCTTTCCCTTGGCGAGGGATCGCCCCTCGGCAAGGCGTCTCCGACGCTGCCCGCAATTCTACTAAGGACCGAGCTGAAGGGCTTGGCGAGGCTTTTCGCCTCGCGAAGCGCCCTCCTCGTGAAGCCATCTCTGCCCCCGCGGCAGAGCGCACATGGGCTCTGCGCCGTGTGCAGAGTGACGCGCGTGCCTACGCGCGGTGACGACAACGCCGCAGTTGCCGTTTCCATGTATAAAGCAGTCAACAAAGCGGAGCCAAGCAAAGCGGACAATGAGTATTGCCTCTTTGGTGACAAGGGAACAGTCTGCAGCTACGCTCCAAGGACGACGTCACCGTGGGTCACCTCCCACCTCGGCAAGCGCCAGCCCACTGTCCAGCTGGTCGGTGCCCCTTTTCAGCTTTGGTGACGCCGTTCCCCTGCCGTGGACCGCGTCCACGAGCCTTACCTTTATGGTAGACCTCACCTTTACGATGCACCGCGCCTCCTCCTTCGTCGCCATGTGGTAGCCCTTCCCGCCCAAATGTTTGGGCAGAAGAGGCCCAGGGCGCCTATAAAAGGAGGAGGAGCATGCCCTAGCAAGGGGTTCGATCCCTGGTTGGACTCTTCACTGGGTTCGGTTTTTGGAGTCTAGGAGCCTGCTCAAAAACCCTAGATCTAAAGACTAGCAAGTAGCCATTGTTAGCCACCTTGAGCTCGACAAGCTCTCCCCTTGTACTGTAAACTCTCCAAGCAATGCAATACACCATAGCAGGACGTAGGGGTTTTACCTCCACAAGAGGGCCCTGAACCTGGGTAATACCTTGTGTCAATCTCTGCAGTGTCGTCCGCAGCGAGCCTGACGAGCACCGTCGCCGGAGCCCGTTGTGGATTGTTTGACTCCGTGTTCAGCCCCTTACACGATACCTTGGAGACACCCCTAGTTCCTGGGGACAATCTCCGACAATACTTATGTTATTTTATCTCATTTTGCGTGTTTGGCAATTATTGGAGATGCATCCACCGGAGCCTGGAATCAGCTGGAAAAGTACATGTCAAGACACTTGACTTCGGAAGCTCCAAATTCCAGAAAAATTCGGAGATAAATATTATGGGAAATAAGCCATGAAGCCAAAAGGGCGCACGGAGGCGAGCTCCAGGGAGCAGGGGCGGCCCCCTGCCGCGGGCCCACCCTAGGCCGTGGGTGGGACCCGCCCCTGGCCCCTGTGGCCCCCTCCGGCTCCCCTTCGGCGTATTACTTCCCTTTGACCTAAAAACGTTGGGGGCATCGAAGAGGAATTTTTCCGCTGCCTCCACGAGGCGGAAACCAGACAGAGAGAAGAAGAGCTCCGGCAGGGAGAAATCTGCCGAGGAATTTCCCTCCCGGAGGGGGGAATCGTCGGCACGTCATCGCCATCACGCCAAGCATCATCGGGATCATCATCAACACCATCTTCATCATCAGCACCATCATCACCGTCACCGTCCCATCTCATCCCGCTGTAGCAATTGTCATTGTTTTGTTATTAGTTTATTGGAATCGTATCCCGGGTGTTGATTACTACTTGTAGTTGATGCTTGAGAGTTTTATCGGTGAATTGTCTTTACAATCAGATTGTTGCCCTTATTCATATCACCTCTGATCATGATATATATGATGTCTTGTGAGTAGTTCGTTTGGTTCTTGAGGACATGGGGAAAGCCTAGTTGCTAGTAATTGCATAATGTTGAGTAATATTTAATGGTTTGATTTATGTTGTGGTGTTATTCCTCTAGTGGTATCGTGTGAACGTCAACTACATGATACTTCACCTTTCAAAGGGCCTAGGGGAATGCATAGTGTATTTAGTTTGCTTATGGTAGGGTTGCAGGAGTGACAGAAACCTAAACCCCAATTTGTGAACTAGTGCACTAGGGAGCGTAGGGTCTCGAAGTTTAAGGCTGTGGTTAGGTTTTTATCTTAATTACTTTCTTGTAGTTGCGGATGCTTACAAGGGGTTTAATCACAAGTATGTATTTGTCCAAGTAAGGGTGGTGCATTAGCATAGGTCCACCCACACAGCACTTTACCAAAACATTGAAGGTTAATCACCGGCGTGCAATGAAACTGGCTAGGCTGAAACTCCCATGTGTCCTTGAGAACGTTTTAATCTTCATAAGTAACACAATCTGCCTTTCCTTTGAGTTAATAGGATGGGGCTATTTGCTGCAATTATTGTAGCACTCTTTTATTTAATTGTTCTTTATTTGTTCTTTAAATCAAAAATCCAAAAACATTTCTCTTTTAGTGCTTGCAGTGAAACCTTGCTGAAAACTACTTGTCAACACCTTCTGCTCCTCGTTGGGTTCGACACTCTTACTTATCGAAAGGAATACGATAGATCCCCTATACTTGTGGGTCATCAAGACTCTTTTCTGGCGCCGTTGCCGGGGAGTGTAGCGCTATTGGTAAGTGGAACTGGTAAGGATTTTTTTTATTGTAAGTGCTGTTTTTATTTTTGCTTGTTACTTTGCTTCGTTATGGAGCACTCTTCACTTAATATGCTGTTTGGGAGTGACTCTGCCACCACACCTGTAGTGGATAAGAGTCCTCCGCTCTCTGAAATTGATCCATTTAAAATACCCATGGGAATTATTGATCATGTTATGAGTAACCGTTATGCAGGGTATGGAACCGTCCATCCAGGTTATCATTTGCTTTATATTAAAGATCTGTGTGAGCTATTTAAGATTGCAGGTATGTCAAAAGAGGTAATCATGAGGAAATTATTCTCAATATCACTAAAGGGTAAAGATATGGATTGGTATATGCTTATGGATAATTCTCACTTGATGGATTGGAAAGAGCTTATGTCTCTCTTTTATTCTAAATTTTATCCTCTTCATGAAATTCATCAAGATAGAAATTATATTTATAACTTTTGGCCACATGAAGGAGAAAGCATCGCTCAAGCTTGGGGGAGGTTGAAATCTTTAATGCTTAAATGCCCTAATCATAAGCTTCCTAATGATATAATTGTTAACAATTTTTATGCGAGGCTGCCTCGCTATGATAAGGATATGCTTGGTGCCTCTTTTCTTGGATCCTTTACAAACAAAGAAGTTAATGCTAAATGGGATTTAATTGAAAGGATTTATCGCAATGCGGAAGATTGGGAGATCGACAGAGGTAAATAATCAGGTATAAATTATGAGTATGACTGCATTAAATCTTTCATGGAAACTGAACGTTTTAATATGCTTAGTACTAAGTTTGGGCTCGATTCTCAAAATGTTGTTGATCTTTGTAAATCCTTTGCTGACCATATTAATATTCCAAAAGAAAAGTGGGATAAGTATCATGAACCTTTTAAAGATGTTTGTAAAACAGATGTGCTTACTAGTGATGATGTGCATGTTCAAACAGTTGAATGTGTTTTACCTGCTGTTTACTTTGAAAAACCACCTTTTCCTATAAAAATTAAAGAACACTCAATCGTGGCTAGTGTGGTTAATAAAAGTGATAGGAAAGCTTATGAACCTGATGAACAACTTGAAATTGCCTCTCCAGTAGCTTTGGTTAAAGATCTTGTAACTGGGAACGTCGATGGAAGTTCTATTTATTTTTGTGAAGCTGCTACTAACATTGTTAGACAGGATAAAAGTGCAAAAGTTGTTGATACTCCTATTGTCTCTGTCAAGATAGGTGATCATTGCTATTATGGATTATGTGATATGGGTGCAAGTGCAAGTGCTATTCCTTATACACTTTATCAAGAAATAATGCGCGAAATTGCGCCATGTGAGCTTGTGGATATTGATTTGGAGATTAAATTGGCTAATAGAGATGTCATCCACCCGGTGGGAATTGTCAGAGACGTTGAAGTCTTATGTGGTAAGGTAAAATATCCAACTGATTTCCTTGTCTTGGGGTCGGTTAAAGATAAATTTTGTCCTATCATATTTGGTAGACCTTTCTTAAATACTTGTAGTGCTGTTATAGATTTTGAGAAAGAAAAGGTCTCTGTTCAATTCGCTGGAGAGCCGTATGAATTTAATTTTTCCAAATTTGCTAGACATCGTTATGATAAAGAGTTACCTAATGAGGATCTTATTATTGAAAGAATTGCTTCTATTGCCGTGCCTCATAACGATCCTTTGCAGCAATATATGGAGGAGCACGAGAATGATATGTTTATGCAGGAAAGAGAGTAAATTGATGAAGTCTTCTTTAGACAGCCGGCTATTCTAAAGCATGATCTACCTATGGAGTCTCTGGGGACCTAGACACCTCCAAAGGGAGATCCTGTTTTTGAATTAAAAGCTCTCCCAAACACTCTTAAATATACATATTTGGATGAGAAGAAAATATATCCTGTTATTATCAATTCTAACCTTTCAGTGAAAGAGGAGGAGCGATTATTGGAGGTCCTTAGGAAACATCGAGCTGCATTGGGATATACTCTTGATGATCTTCAAGGGATTTCTCCATCTATTTGTCAACATGCAATTAATCTTGAGCCTGATGCGAAGCCCGTTGCTGATCATCAACGAAGATTGAATCCAAAGATGAAGGATGTGGTAAGAAATGAGATACTCAAGCTTCTCGATGCAGGTATAATCTATCCTATTGCTAATACTAGATGGGTTAGTCATGTTCATTGTGTTCCCAAAAAGGGAGGTATGACTGTTGTTGCTAATGATAATAATGAACTCATTTCTCAAAGAACAGTTGTAGGGTATAGAATGTGCATTGATTATAAGAAACTTAATAAGGCTACTCGAAAAGATCATTATCCTTTGCCTTTTATTGATCAAATGCTTGAAAGACTGTCTAAGAATTCTCACTTTTGTTTTCTTGATGGTTATTCTGGTTTCTCTCAAATTGCTGTTAAATTTGAAGATAAAGAAAAAACTACTTTTACTTGTCCTTATGGAACTTATGCCTATAGACGTATGCCTTTTGGTTTGTGTAATGCACCTGCTACTTTTCAAAGATGCATGTCTGCTATTTTTCATGGTTTTTGTGAGGAAATTGTGGAAGTCTTCATGGACGATTTCTCTGTCTATGGAACTTCTTTCGACAATTGCCTCTATAATCTTAACAAAGTTTTGCAGAGATGTGAGGAGACCAATCTTGTTCTCAATTGGGAGAAGTGTCATTTCATGGTAAATGAAGGCATGGTGCTTGGACATAAAATTTCTGAAAGGGGGATTGAAGTTGATAAAGCCAAAATTGAAGCAATTGAGAAGATGCCCTATCCAAGAGACATCAAAGGTATTCGTAGTTTCCTCAGTCATGCTGGTTTTTATAGGAGGTTTATTAAAGATTTTTCTAAGACATCGCGGCCTCTCACTAATCTTCTTCAAAAAGATGTTCCATATGTTTTTGATGAAGATTGTAAGGAAGCCTTCGAGGTACTAAAAAGGGCTTTAATCACCGCTCCTATAGTTCAACCGCCTGATTGGAATTTACCCTTTGAAATTATGTGTGATGCTAGTGATTATGCTGTAGGGGCTGTCCTTGGCCAAAGAATCGATAAGAAGTTGAATGTAATTCATTATGCTAGTAAAACTTTGGATAGTGCACAGAAAAATTATGCAACCACTGAAAAGGAATTTTTAGCAGTCGTTTTTGCTTGTGATAAATTTAGACAATATATTGTGGACTCTAAAGTAACTATTCATACTGACCATGCTACAATTAAGTACCTTATGGAGAAGAAAGATGCTAAGCCTAGACTTATTAGATGGGTGCTTTTGCTGCAAGAGTTTGATTTGCATATTGTTGATAGAAAAGGTGCAGAAAATCCTGTAGCTGATAATTTGTCTAGAATGGAAAATATTCCTCATGATCCCATCCCTGTAAATGATAGTTTCCCTGACGAACAACTTGCTGTCGTTAAGGTGGTATGCTAATTTTATTGTCTCGAAATTTTTGCCTCCAAGTTTTACTTATCAACAGAAAAAGAAATTCTTCTATGACTTGATGCATTACTTTTGGGATGACCCACATTTATACAAGGAGGGAGCTAATGGAATCTTGAGGAGATGTATTCCTGAGCATGAACAGGAGGAGGTATTGAGGAAGTGCCACAATAGTGATTATGGAGGACATCACGCAGGTGAAAGGACTGCACATAAGGTTCTTCAATCAGGTTTTTATTGGCCTACTTTATTTAAGGATGCTAAAAAGTTTGTTTCATCTTGTGATGAGTGTCAAAGGGTCGGTAACATTAGTAGACATAATGAAATGCCTATGAATTATTCTCTTGTTATTGAACCTTTTGATTGTTGGGGGTTTGACTTTATGGGTCCTTTTCCCACTTCTCATGGTAATACTCATATTCTTGTTGATGTAGATTATGTTACTAAGTGGGTGGAAGCTATACCAACTAAAAGTGTTGATCATAAGACCTCCCTAAAAATGCTTAAAGAAGTTATTTTTCCTAGGTTTGGTGTGCCTAGATATCTTATGACTGATGGAGGATCTCATTTTATTCATGGAGCTTTTAGAAAGGTTTTAGCCAAGTACGATGTTAATCACAGAGTCTCCTCTCCGTATCATCCTCAAACTAGTGGGCAAGTTGAATTAACTAATAGAGAAATTAACACTACTAGGAAACAGGCTATAGGTGGAACCACCTTTTGTGGCGCACCAATAAGCCATGCGCCACAGAAATAATTTCTGTGGCGCACGGTTTTGAATGCGCCATAGAATTTTGCAATTTTGTGGCGCACCAAAACACCGTGCGCCACAGAAAGTCTTATTTCTGTGGCGCACCAGCCCTGTGCGCCACAGAAATATGACTTTCTGTGGTGCACCCTCCCCCATGCGCCACAGAAAGTCATATTTCTGTGGCGCACCATGCCCATGCGCCACAGAATTGTGCATTTCTGTGGTGCATGTAGGATGTGCGCCACAGAAATCCAATAATCCAAAAAAATCCAAAAAATTCAAAAAAATTCAAAAAATTCAAAAAAGTCAAAAAAGTCAAAATACTTCAAAAAAATCTAAAAATTCAACAATCTTCTTTGTTATACATTTCTAAAAAATCCAAAAAAATCCAAAAAAATCAAAAATAAAAGAAAACTAAAAATTAAAAAAAAAATCAGAAAATCCAGAAAACTTCAAAAAAATAAAAAATTCATCAATTGCAAAAAAATAATATTTTTCTAAAAAAAGAAATTTTTTGAATTTTTGAATTTTTTGAATTTTTGGAATTTTTTTTTTTTGAAATTTTTGGGTTTTTTTTTATTTTTTTGGTTTTTTGAAATTTTTGAGATTTTTTAAAACTTTGGATTTGCTTTTGAAACTTTTGATTTTTTGGGATTTTTAAAATTTTTGGGATTTTATGAATTTATTTTTATATTTTTTGAAAATTTTAAATCTTTTGGGATTTTTATTTTTTTTGGATTTTTTTGATTTTTTTGAATTTTTGGGATTTTTAAATTTTTTTGGGATTTTTTGAACTTTTTTGAATTTTAGGTGCACCACAATGTGAAGTTTTTGATTTTTTTCGAAATTTAAAAACACACATAAATACATACCACACATAAACTACACATATATATATACACATACAAGGCTTAAGAGGGTTAATATGATACTTATATCAATAAGAACATGAGTAGCATAAGGGTAGCCGAACTGAATGGAACTTAGGAGTTAAGCGTGCTTGGGTTGGAGCAACTTGAGGATGGGTGACCTAGCGGGAAGTTATCATTTGAGATGGGTTAAAAAATTTAGAAAAATTGGAAAAAATTCAAATATTTAGGTTTTTTCAAAATATTTCATATTTTGTTTTTTCCCATTTTTTTGAATTTGTTTTGCATTTTTTCGAATTTCCAGATTCAAAATTTTCCAAAATATTTCTGTGGCGCATGGAGCTGGATGCGCCATAGAAATCTACATTTCTGTGGCGCATCTGACCCCATGCGCCACAGAAATATAATTTAGTGGCGACGATTCTGTGGCGCATCCCTCTGTTTCCAAGATGCGCCACAGAATCCTAAATTGGTGCGCCACTAGTAGGCTATTCTGTAGTAGTGTAAACTGATCTTGCAAAAGACCGTTAACAAGTCTAGGAAGAATTGGTCTAAAAAACTTAATGATGCTTTATGGGCCTATAGAACTGCTTATAAAAACCCTATGGGTATGTCTCCTTATAAAATGGTTTATGGGAAGGCATGTCATTTGCCTTTTGAATTAGAACATAAAGCTTTTTGGGCTGTTAGAGAACTTAATTTTGATCCTAATCTTGCCGGTAAAACTAGGTTGCTTAAATTGAATTCCTTGGATGAGTGGAGAAACGAGGCTTATGAAAGTGCTCGTTTGTTTAAGGAAAAAGTAAAGAGATGGCATGATAAGAGAATTTTGAAAAGAGAATTTAATGTTGGTGATAAAGTGCTTTTGTATAGGTCTCGTCTCAGATTTTTTGTAGGAAAATTGCTATCAAAATGGGAGGTTCCATTCATCATTGAGGAAGTTTATCGCTCCGGAGCTATAAAGATTAATAATCTTGATGGGGACAAACCTCAAGTGGTGAATGGTCAGCGACTTAAGCACTACATCTCCGGTAAGCCCTTGGAAAAGGATGCGGATGTTATTCAAGTGGTTTCTCCGGAAGAACTCATCGAAACCAAGTATCGGAAAACTTCAGAATCAACAAATAAATAGGTAACTGTTTTGGTAAGGAAAGTGTCTCGGAAAATTCCAGAAAATTTATATTATTTATTTCTCGAAAATTAGGAAAATTTGGAGACTTGATGGAGTACGAGACGGACTCCAGGGGGTAGAGGCGGCCCTCTGCCGCGGCTCCACCCCAGGCCGCGGTGGGGACCCGCCCCTTCCCCCTGGAGTCCGCCTCCGACTCCGCCTAGTCCCGTCATCTTCCTTTTATTGCAAAAATTTTCGCTATATATTTCCCCGAATTTTTCGAGAAGCGTATCCTGTGTTTTTCGTCGTGTTTTGTCTCTGGCTATTTCTATCAGGATCTTAAAGCTTTCGATCATGTCATCCTCTTCCGGACCCGACAACACCTGCAACGATGATCGAGGCATGGACTTCAAAGGAACTGAAGGAACGGAGGAAGTGTTCAAGAGCGTGCCCCATGATTATGGAGAGGAGTTCGGAGAAGACCAACGCCAATATCCCTACGCCACGGTGGCAAGGATTGGGGTGACGAAGAATCCTTCTGTTTTTGAGAAACGGGAATGGCTACCGAAGGCGGATAAAGGCCCTCGTAGGAACTCTGCTAGGAGGTCTCCCTTTTCCCGAACCAGAAATCCTTTTCATACTTTAATCCATAACCATCAGCTTGAAACTATTACGTTTGGAGAGTTACCTTCTGCTTGGGATATAGATCGTACTCATGCAGGATGTGTGAGCTTCAGCGCAGATAATGAGGACGGCTGGGGGAGAGCACAAGATGATTGGGACTCGCCTATTGGGTCGCTAAGAAGCCGAATTGAGAGTAACACGGAGATGATCCGTAATCTCGGGTATCAGTTTGAGGAGTTAAAAGAAACCATTGAAAGGCTCATAAGGATCATCAACCCATCTCCACCGTGGGAATAAATTCGAGCACTATGGGTAACGACACTCCCTTGGCTTGTTCCAAGCTTGGGGGAGTGCCCCGGTATCTTTATCTTATGACTTTTATTTTTTGCAGTCTTGTGAGTCGTATCATGAGTAGAGAAGTTATCTTGTAGTATGGTTTTGCATTGTGTCTTGTCACTCCTTGTGAGTCCTTTGTATCCGTTGGTGTGTGGTTTTCTATAATGGAATATAAATGAGAAGTATCTTTTATTCTTCTGCACTTTATATTTTATTATGGCAATCTCTCTCATCTGCTGATCTTGTGGTAAGTAATGATTTGACATTGGGTGCATGAGTAGAAGTTTATTCGGTATTGATAAGCATGGCTTCGTTTAAATTGCAATAATTGCTTTGGTGCTTGAGTAGAGAAGACGAATTTAATTGCAAATACACTATCTTGTATGTCTTACATGCTTGTGAACCTTCCAGCTCATACACCTTTGTATTAGATTTATTTCTGACAGCGATGATAAGCTTTATGTTGCATGTTGACATATTGTTTTTGATAGCATAGTTGATTTACATCTCTCAACACTGTTTGTTTGTTGTATAGCCTTTCTAGCCTAAAGCCCTGTACTGAGTGTATGGTTCACTCGTGCATGCAATTCCCAAAGCCAAACTTTCTTGCCAGCTAAGTCCACCATATCTACCTATGCATGGTATTTCTTGCCATTCCAAGTAAATTTGTCATGTGCTACCTTTAGAAAAAATTCAAAATACTTCTCTTTGTGCCTCTGTTTTTAAGCTCATGAGGGAGCAGTAGAGAGCTAGATATAACTTGTGACGAGCAAGGTCATTTCCCCCCTTTTCACCCGGTGTTGATGGATTACGTCTTCACTTGAATCAACCCGAGAGCATCTTAAGCAAAAATATAAATATAACTCACAATTCTCCTCCGCACAATGCAAATCTGAGAAATCAGCCCAAACATTGGACAGTGGTGAAACCAAGGAGAAAGAAGAGCGTACTCGCTCTTGTAAGAACTAGCTGCTCTCACAAGTCTAAAAACCTTGCTTGTCATGGGGGGCCAGATAGCTTCTCTGTTGTGAAGCCATTGACGAAAACATGCATACCTCAAAATCATTTTACTTCTGTTTTAAAAATCAAAAAGCTCTAGCACATGACTAATCCCTGCTTCCCTCTGCGAAGGGCCTCTCTTTTACTTATTGTTGAGTCAGTTCACTCACTTCCTCTACCTTCTACAAGCAAACCCACAATGTTGAATTTTGATGTTAAGCAAGTATGATATCTACATTATGTCTTTTATGTCTCATGATAGTTATTCATTTTTCTTATGTCAGTTCTAACTCTTTTATAAGGATATAGCTTTGACGATTTGCAACTCGTGGGAAGATGACCGGATGGTTGAAGCATTTAAATGAATCTTTCTTGAAATATGGGCTGATAAGTATAATTGTTTCTTAAGCAGAGTCTCGTTTTGTCTTTGCTTAATAAGTTTCTGTCTTCTTTCACCTAAACATGTTGTAGTTACATTACTTGTCTTCGAGAAGCTTTATGAGAGAAAGGTTGCTGTTTAAGATATATTTTTGTTTGATGAGTAAATACTGATGCTTCATGGTTCGTATTCTTTATTTATCGACACTTCACTGTATAAACCCGTGGTCATATTTACCGAGTTCAGTTTTCGCTTGGGGACAAGCGGAGTCTAAGCTTGGGGGAGTTGATAAGTCCATTTTGCATCACTATTTTACATCATAATTCATCTTTATTCATTGATATATTTCATATTATGATGCAATACTTATGTTATTTCATCTCATTTTGCATGGTTGGCAATTATTGGAGATGCATCCACCGGAGCCTGGAATCAACTGGAAAAGTACCTGTCAAGACACCTGACTTCGGAAGCTCCAAAAATTCCAGAAAAATTCGGAGATAAATATTATGGGAAATAAGCCATGGAGCCAAAAGGGCGCACGGAGGCGAGCTCCAGGGAGTAGGGGCGGCCCCCTGCCGCGGGCCCACCCTAGGCCGCGGGTGGGACCCGCCCCTGGCCCCTATGGCCCCCTCCGGCTCCCCTTCGGCGTATTACTTCCCTTTGACCTAAAAACGTCGGGGGGCATCGAAGAGGAATTTTTCCGCCGCCTCCACGAGGCGGAAACCAGACAGAGAGAAGAAGAGCTCCGGCAGGGAGAAATCTGCCGGGGAATTTCCCTCCCAGAGGGGGGAATCGTCGACATCGTCATCGCCATCACGCCGGGCATCATCAGGATCATCATCAACACCATCTCCATCATCAGCACCATCATCACAGTCACCATCCCATCTCATCCCGCTGTAGCAATTGTCATTGTTTTGTTATTAGTTCATTGGAATCGTATCCCGGGTGTTGATTACTACTTGTAGTTGATGCTTGAGAGTTTTATCGGTGAATTGTCTTTACAATCAGATTGTTGCCCTTATTCATATCACCTCTGATCATGATCTATATGATGTCTTGTGAGTAGTTCGTTTGATTCTTGTGGACATGGGGAAAGCCTAGTTGCTAATAATTGCATAATGTTGAGTAATATTTAATGGTTTGATTTATGTTGTGGTGTTGTTATTCCTCTAGTGGTATCGTGTGAACGTCGACTACATGATACTTCACCTTTCAAAGGGCCTAGGGGAATGCATAGTATATTTAGTTTGCTTATGGTAGGGTTGCAGGAGTGACAGAAACCTAAACCCCAATTTGTGAACTAGTGCACTGATACGTCTCAAACGCATCTATAATTTTTAAGTGATCCATGCTAGTTTTGTGATATTGTCACATGTTTTTACTGTCATTTATATCATTTTTATGCATTTTGTCGGACTAACCTATTGACAAGATGCCAAGTGCCAGTTCACTGATTTTGCTGTCTTTTTTTTCAGAAATTTACTTCTGGAAATATTCTCGGAATTGCACCAAAATTTATGGGGATTATTTTTACGCCAAGACAAAGACGGAGTCCAAAGGGCAGCCTCGGATAGCGATCCCACGTCTAAGGGCGAGGGTGTGCTGTTGCTACTAAGGGTAAAACAGCGGTGTTAATGTCTATTTTGATATTAGTATTGCTTACTTGATGCACTTTACTTAATGCAATTGTCTGTTGCTTGCAACTTAATACCGTTGGGTGACAGGCTGGATAGCGATCCCACGGTGGACTTTTTAGACAAAGACGCAGTTGGACTCAACAGTCTTTGTTCCTTGTCGTGATGCCTCCATAAATATTATCATGTCCTTTTTGTCATAGCTAAATTGGGTTTGTGTCATGATCTTGTCAATTGCCTAGCTGTAATTTGTTCACCCATCACATGCATATTTTATTTACTTGAGAGACTCCACTAGTGAACCCATGGCCCCCGGTCCATCTTTTTACATTGTTTACAACCTCATTTACTTGCTTTTAATTATCATTATTCCTCTGGTCACTTTTCATATTTCATCTATTTCATCATACAATTAACCGCTTTGTTTTCTGCGAGACCGGAAAGATTGACAACCTTTCCGCCGTTGGGGGCAAAGTATTTTGGTTGAGTGTGTGCAGGTCCACGTCTGTTGAAGGTCAAGCGCCAGAGATCTTCAACATTCACCTCGTTGTTCATTTCAAAGTCCTACTGGTTCGATAAACCTCGGTTCGTTAAACAAGGGAAAACTGCTACTAGCTGCAATTCCGCCTTCGCTTGGGGCACCACCCAACTTATTTTAATACAGCAGCAAGCTCTTTTTTGGCGCCGTTGCCGGGGACTTTGGAGCTACAGCAAGGGGAGTCTCATACTCTCAATCTCTTTACTTTGTTTTTGTCTTGCTTGCTTTATATCTCGTTTAGTTTATTTTCCCGTTTCAAAATTTTAAAACCCAAAAAAAATGTTAAGGTAACTATTAGTGTAATCTTTATTTCAGTTTTGTTTATCTTTTATCTAGTAGCTATGTTCCCTTCTAGTTTTGGTATGAAAGATGTTAAGGTATGAAGTGGGGATGTTGTTGGAAAAGATAATATTGAAGAATTCCTTACTTTTGTTAGCAAACTCTATACTCATGATAAAAGATCAATAGTTGAGCTAACTGATAGTTATGATTCCGCCATATCTTGTTTGGTAGCTCGTCTAGAGAAGAGGTTTGTTAATTTAAATCCTATACTACAGCAAATGTTTCTTAAGCTTGATAGCATGGAGAGAGGAGAGGAAAAAGATTTTGTATTAGAAACTCTTCTCCATGAATTTGATGATATAGTTAAAGAAGCTAGGAAAATATTTGCTCGTTATGGTGCTCTTGGTTCATATCCTAATATTCACTATTCTTTGGATGTTAGGGATGAAAATCTAAGGAAGTACACTCGAAACACGGAGGTAAAGGAGAAAGTTGAAATTTCTGTACCATTTAAGCTCCTAGGGATGGCCGATGCATTGGAAGACAATTTTGGTTGGATTGCTCCCCAAAACCTATTTGATGAGAGCAGTCAACCAAAGAGAAAGGAGAAGGGTGATTCTCAGCCCTATATTGGTAATATCCAATGCATCTATGATAAATTTGCTAGTATTTGCTTGAAAGATAATAATGTCTTTGATCCCGAAAAAACTTGATATTTGGCATTGCGCCTAGCTAAAAGGCGTTAAAGAAAAGCCCTTGTTGGGAGGCAACCCATCTTTTATTTTCAGTTTGATTTTTGATTTTATTGAGTCATGAAGTTATTATCTCTGTAGCAACTTCATTGTATCTTTTTCTTTTGGTTTTTTGTGCCAAGTTTAGCCTCTAATGCATTGAATGTGCGAGGTATTGTGTTGCTGTCCAAAAACAGATTATGTGCGCCTGTTGCACGAAAATCCTAAAATCGCCAGAATTTTATCTTTTTCTGATAATTTTTGACAGAAATCCTGATGCTTTTATATATTCTTCGTTAGTTTTAAGTTTTTTGATTTGATCTGCAGAAGTGCCTCGAAAAATTCGATCTTTAAAGACTGTTCAGTTTTTGATAGATTCTGCTTTTATTTTGCATTTGTCTCAGCCGTGGTATTGTCGAATCTAGCCGTGGCAGGGGTGCCATCAAGCTAGGTAGAGAGAGGGGTTTAGGAGACGTGGGGTATTCCGACGACGGGATGACAAAGGGTTTACCCAGTTTCGGATCTCGCAACGGTGGCGAAACCCTACGTGCTGCTATAATTCACTATAAGGCAATATACGCCGATTACAATGAAAGGTGTGTTAGAGCTTGCCCTGAGGCGTCCCTTAGGCCGGCTTATAAAGGCGTCCGGACCTAGGGCTTACAGGAGGAAACCTAACCGACTAAGTCACAGAGTTCTACTCTAATCCGGCTTGGGCCCTGCCTTGTGGGCTAAGTCTTCCGCAATGCAGACCGGCTTCTGTAACCTTCCCTTAGCCGGATGGCCCTCCTGCGCTTCATCGTACTGGGCCGCCCGGTAAGCCGGATTTCGGCTTACCACCACTATGGGCCACCCTGGTACGCTGGCTATTAGTCCTCTTCGTGAGGGTACCTGTTCGGCATAACCCCAACAGTAGCCCCCGGAAAGCTTCAAGTACTTCAGCGGCTGGCTTTAATCTTCCGGCAATGTGTTGTCCGGGAAATTCATCATTCGTCATCAGTCTTGGAGCATTCCCAGAAACCTGCAATCATGCCGAACAACCTTGTCGATTTCGGTGTGTCGGCTCTTCATGTCGAAAAGCACTTGAGTGCGTATTGACACGCGTCCGGTGATTTGACGGATGTGTCAGACCCGGCAGAGCGAGTGGAGTGGCATCTTTGAATGTAGGGGCTAGTTTCCGTTTTTTATGCGCTGGAACCGAGGCGTTAGAGGGAAGGAAACGTCTCCAACGGCTCGATCCCGTGATGCGTGGTGAAAATATCGGCTCCGGACCGTTCCACGTATCTCGGCACTTTGCTATAAATACCGGTCGCCTCGCCTTCGTCGCGGCCACCGTACCATTCGCACCTCTAGCACTCTCCTCTCCAGATCTCATCTCCGAGCTCGAGTTTTTCTCTCCTCCGTCCATGGCGTCCAGCACTCCTAGCTCCCCTGTTGTCGACGTGTCGCCTCTCGACTCGGCATCTCCGATTGGGGGTGCGGCTTCCATGGCCGCCACCACCGGCCCTGAGCCATCCGCCGCTCCCGCTGCACCTTCCCCAGCACCGGCAAACATCTCCTCCGTCGCAACTTTCGAGCACGATGAAGTTGCCCTAGCCAAGGCCGCAGCCGGGGCTACGCCTATGGTTGCTTCGGCTTCCGCAGCTGCCGCTGATACGGCCGAAGAAACCCGGGCCACTGAGGAAGAGGAAGAGGAGGAAACCGACGACAACGAAGGCGCCGCCAACAACCCGACCCACAACTGGGGTTGCTCGGTGGTAGATGACGTCGAGCTGACGGGAATGATGGCCGATGGGGCCATTCTTCCGTCTTCAGAATCGGTGCCGACTTGGCGATCCGCCTTTGGCGACCCTTCTCCTACTCCAATCAAGGATGAACGGGTACTTCTTTCTTCTCACGTCGTTAGGGGGTTCTCTTTGCCGCCTTTGGCTTTCTTGATCGAGATACTGGACCATTATGGTCTCCATCTTCATAACATCACCCCCAACAGCCTCCTCTATATATCCGGCTTCGTAGCGTTGTTCGAAGGCTATTCAGGATTAGCTCCTAGGTTAGACTTCTTTCAGTACTGCTTCGGAGTCAAGAGGTAGACAGTTCAGAAAGAACTGCTGGTTGCCGGCTCCATCAGCTTCAATTGCCGCCGGGATATAGATTGGTACCCTCAAGTGCCAATCGTGGATTCGGCTAAGGGGTGGGCGTCCACCTTCTTCTATTGCAAGGACGCCCACCCCTTAGCCAAATCCACGATTGGTACCCTCAAGTGCCAATCGTGGATTTGGCTAAGGGGTGGGCTTCCACCTTCTTCTATTGCAAGGACGCCCACCCCACCAAGGCCTATGACACCTTGATGTCATAGAGATCCTTGAAGATCAGCAAAATTACTTTGCTGAAAGCTTTGAAGCCGGCATGACGCTTCTCCGTGAACACTACCAGGTAAATGACTTCCCCAGTAGCCCCCGAGCACTATGCCGGGTTAAGTTTTACAAACTAGCCGACATAGTGGTCCGAGATTTTGCGTATGCATATGTTTAGCCCCTAGCAATGAAATGCCATCTTGTAGATAGTCTTGCTCTTCAATATAGATTTAGGCTTTTAGCACCTCCTTACGCATATCCATCGCAAAATTGGTGCTGGAACGATCAACTTTTTTGGTGTGCGAAATCAGGAGATGCGCCGGCTAAAAACAGAGCTGGCAAACAAGGACGCCATCATCGCCAGCTTCGAGGCAGATCGCGTTCAATACCAAGGTACGAATGCCGAAAACTTAACTTTGTATAATGGTTATTTTTATACTGCTAACATTTTGTCTTGCAGATGCCATTATAAAAGCCAAGGAGTTTGCCGAGAGCGCCGGCATCCTCGACCGGCTCCACGACGAAAACATTGAGCTAAAAAAGCTTAACCAATCAATGTCGGCGGAGCTAGAGACGGCCAAGAAGGGCCTTGCGCAAGCCGAACAAATCTTGGAGACGGAGAGGAAGAATCACAAGGATGCCCTTCGTGAGATCCAGGACCGGCTTGACAAGCGCCTCGACGAATCGGTGGCAATCAAAAATCAGCTTTTGAGTAGGTTACTTAAAGCCTCAAATTCACTGCTTTCTGTCTTAGCCATTTTATAACATGAACTTCGCCTTTTACAGCTCCGGCGGGTTATGGCCATGAACTGACAGCGGAAAATCGGCTTGACCGAATATTGGAAGTAGGGGAACTCCTCCCGAAGATCATTTCTTCCGGAAAGAAACTTGCCGATAAATTCTTTCCCGGCAACCCCGAGCCATTGACGGACCTTGGAGGCTTGGCAACCGAACTGAACGATGCAGCGTTGGCCTTTGACGATCGGCTTCGATCCAGCGCTCGTGGAGGTGCCAAGACGGCTTTGGGCCTAATGAAGGCACACTACCTTGGCGTGTAGCATCCGGCTTTCCCCTTGAAAAAGAGGATGGCTCTCCGCTGGACACCCAAGACCGGAAGAAAATTTTGCACTCCGTCTCCGGTTATGCCAGCAAAATCGCCAACATGGTTTCCCTTACGACATTCTTCAAGGAGGTGCCGTGCCTGCCAACTCCCACCCAATCTGACGATGAGGGTGAAGAAGCGGACAAATCTGCATGAGCCGAATTTGCTCCTTGAGCCGCCATCCCTGAAAATTTAATTCGCAAGATGTAAAGCCGTTCAAACAATATATTCTAGAAACAACTAAGTCTTTTGCTGTATGTTAATAAGCTTTTTATTTGCAAACTTTGCAATTTTTATGCCTCAGTTTATTCTGGCCTTGACACCTTAGCCTTTAAGCGCCGGCAAACCTATTGCGAAGCAAACTTGCTGAGTAACAGGGTACACAATGACCAATCTGTTTAGACCCAGAACAAGTGCCGCCTTTCAGTGCCGAAACGCTTTGAAGCAACCCGGCGCAAAAATCTAGCAGACAAACATTAATTTGGCAAAACGTTGTTTTTTCATTACCTTAAGGCGGATTCAACATGAAAGATAGTTTACCAACAAGCAACACAGGCAATTTCGGGTAAACAGATGATAGCAATAAGATCATTGGGAAATAAAGGATGGTACAGATTCTCAAATTTCACATGAGAGAAACCAATTTTTATTTCATGATCACATTGACATGGTTACAATAGAATTTGCTAAGTGTAAAAAGGACGTAGTTGAGCGATATTCCACGGACGTTTCTTCTCATCTAAGTCGTCATCTACATGCCTTTTCCTCTTACGACCTTTCTTCCTATGATCTTTCTTTGAATCCCTTAAGTCGAGGAGATAATATGACCCGTTTTTCAGAACTTTGCTGACAAAGAAAGTTCCTTCCCATGGAGGGGATAGTTTGTGCTGCCGGCTTTGCACAAGCCGAAGCACTAAGTCACCTTCTCGAAAAGATCGATTCCGCACTCTACGGCTTTGATAGCGATGTAGATCTTGCTGATAGATGACGGATCGTTGGAGAGCCAACTCTCTTTCTTCTTCGAGGATGTCTAAGCCGTCTTGACGTGCTTCTTCTATGTGTTCTTCGACGTAGACTGCGACTCGAGTCGAATCATGGATCATGTCGGTTGGGAGCATAGTTTAAAAAACCGGACCGGACCGCCGGTTGGACCGGAAAAAACCGGAACCAGAGGCTCGACCGGTCTGTTAAGCGCACTGGACCGGTCCCGCCGTCGAGCCGGAGAAAACCGGGTCGGACCGGCCGGTTCCACAATAAACCGGGCAGCCGGTTTGACCGGTTTCGGTGCCTAATTTTAGAAAAATTAGGACGGCGCGGGCACTCGAACCTGCGACGTGCATGCTGGTAGCGATGTACTGCGGCTGTAGCCAACTCGCCAGCGTGAACTTGATGTCTATGCAAGGGAAAACATGTTTACATACTTACTTTTCTGTCACAGAATTGAATAAAATATGTTTTACAACTTGCTGGTGCTGTTGATGCATGCATGCGTGTATGTATAATTGCATTCCTTTGTTGTTCTCGACTTGCTTGCTACTTTATTTTATTTTTCATATTGTTAAGTTTGAATTTTTTGGATACGTACGTTCTATTTATTGCAGAGTTTATGAGAAATATATACTACTAGCAAAATACCAGTGCGTTGCGACGAGAAAAAGGTAAAATTAAATGTTAAAAATACAAATAAGTAGGTCACAAATATGAAGGCAACATAGTCGATATTTGGCCACACCCTCAGTCCCGACATGTCCCAGTAACAAAGGCTACAAACTCCGCCCCTCACCGATTAGTTCGAATTGTACCTCCTTTGTCGAGCGACAATTTTAACAATAATGTAATAGTAGTTAACATTTTTGTTCACCTCATCGATACATGAGCTCCGCAGACTGCAGATGTCATGTTGCTATAGAGAAATATATGAATGATCTAGCCATCTAGGTACATAGCTAGCGTAACATATTTTAGGGCCTCTTTGTTTGTGCTCGCCATGTTGTCAAAACTGTTGTGGGTTGGCTGTGATATCAAAATTGATGTTGTGAGAATTCTGCTGTAGTGAGTATTACTCTTTGTCAATTTGGCTGGTTGTGTGGCTTTAGAATTGTTCGAAATACCTGCATAGTTGTAAGAATATTTAATTTTGCCGATTTAAGTGGAAATAATGTATTTACACATGTATTAACATGAATGATCATGAATATCCACAGTACAAAAATTCTCAGTATACGTTTTAGCAACGGAGATAAGCTTCAGTAAGCAGACCACCTCACATCCATCTATACGGCTAAAAAATAATCCATCGGAAATAATAAATGTAGATAGATGCTCCAAGTTTGTTGCTTATCCTCAACCAGATCAGATCCATCGTGAGCTCAGCGGACACAATGACAACAAGACACCCTTTACTGAAGTCACCGATCCAAATCCTCACTCAGCACTCAAATCCGGTGCATGCAGCAGTATGTGCTCCATCCACCTGGTTCTGATGCATCAGCGCGGGCCCGAGGTGAAGGACTCATCGGCGCGAGACCCGGCGGCCATGGCGCTCTTGCATCACAGGCCCGAGCATGCGGATGTTTTGTAAACGGGAGACAGACTCTCACAAGCAGCATCACGGAGATCAGGCAGGGGCGAACAAGCAGCAGCTAGCAAACGGGAGGCAGACGCGGCCGTGAGGGACAGGGCCGGCGGCGGAGGTGCTCCGTCCAGAGGGACGGCGGCGGACGAGCTCCCGACAGAGGGATTGGGGATATTTTCTCGTTTCCATGGGAACACCGATTTGGCAACAGGTATCACTTGGCGGTGGTAGTACTGTAATATTTCCTAACACATAGGGGTAGAATCGGAAATAGAAAATAACGCACCATCACCACCTATTGCAATATTATAGTATAGATAGATAGATAGATAGATAGATAGATAGATAGATTTTGCATTTTAAAAAACCGGACAGTGAACCGGTGAACCAGTGGTTCGACCGGTAAAAACCTAAACCGAGAGCCTCACCGGTTCGATCACCGGTCGGTTTTTTAAACTATGGTTGGGAGTACCGCTTCTGCACCATAAACCAGAAAGAAAGGGGTGAAGCCGGTCGATCTATTTGTGGTAGTACGAATACTCCATAAGACCGCCGGCAATTCATCAACCCAAGTGCCGGCTGCTCGATGCAATGGGGTTTCAAGCCTCGGCTTAATACCTTGCAGAATAATGACGTTAGTGCACTCTACCTGTCCATTGGATTGCGGGTGTGCCACCAATGCCACGTCGATCCGAATTTTTGATCGGATGCAAAACTTCGATAGCTCACCGACGGCAAAGTTTGTGCCATTGTCAGTGATAATGCTATGTGGTATGCCGAATCGAGTAGTTATCTTGACGATGAACTTTGTAGCTGTAGCTCCGTCGAGTTTCTTGATGGGCTTTGCCTCCACCCACTTTGTGAACTTGTCGACCGCCACCAGCAGGTGAGTTAAGCCTCCTCTTGCCGTTTTGAAAGGTCCCACCATGTCGAACCCCCAGACCGCAAACGGCCAAGTAATAGGGATTGTCCGGAGCTCCTAAGCCGGCAAGTGGACCTGCTTTGCGTAGCGCTGACATCCTTCACAAGTCTTGACGATGTTGATAGCATCCTCCTTAGCCGTTAGCCAGAAGAATCCGTGCCGAAACGCCTTAGCGACCAACGCCTTTGTCGCCACGTGATGCCCACATTCGCCGGAGTGGATTTCCTCAAGGATTTGCCGCCCTTCTTCTAGAGAGACGCATCTTTGGAAGATGCCGGATGTGCTCCGTTTGTAAAGCTGTCCGTCAATAATCATGTACGCCTCTGCTCGGCGCTCAATTTGACGGCTCAACACCTCGTCGTCCTTGGGCAGTTTCTTATTAACCAGGAAATCAACGTAGGGCGTGGTCCAATCTGGGGTTACCAAGCACACTTGAACTGATTCTGCCGACAAGGGATAATCTTCGTCGCCGCCTTTGATGGAGGGTTTATGTAGATGGTGGAGAAATACATCTGGGGGCACTGCCTTTTGCCTGGAGCCTATTCTGGCCAAGGCGTCAGCAGCTTCATTGTCATCTCGGGAGATATGTTGGACCTCTAAGCCGGCAAAGCATCTGCCGAATTCATCGACTGTTCTCCTGTATTCCGCCATTGTGGGACTTTTCGTATCCTAACATCCATCTAGTTGATGTACAACAAGATCCGAGTCGCCATAGCAGAGGATGCGTTTTACTCCCAACTCCTTAGCCATATGAAGGCCATGGAGGAGAGCCTCATACTCTGCTACGTTGTTGGTGGCGTTGAAGTGGATTCGGAGGACATAACTGAGCTTGTCACCCTTAGGCGATTTTAGCACTACTCCAGCCCCTGAGCCTTCCTACATCTTTGAGCCATCAAAGTGCATTATCCAGTATTGAGAATCTGGCAAAGGTGCGCTCTCCATCGCCTCTGTCCAGTCTGCAACAAATTCGGCTAGAACTTGAGATTTGATGGTGGTCCTTGGCTTATACTGGATGTCAAAGGCTGCTAACTCGATGCCCCATTTGGCGACTCGGCCCGTTGCGTCGGCATTGTTGATGATGTCCTTTAATGGAGCTTTGCTGACCACCGTGATTATGTGATCCTGGAAGTAATGTCGTAGCTTTCTGGCGGCAAAGAATACACCATAGGCTAACTTCTGGTAGTGAGGGTAACGCTGCTTTGAATCTGAGAACACCTCGCTAATGAAATAGACAGGGCGCTGATCCGGCCATTGCTTCCCTTCCTCCAGGCGCTCCACTACAATGACGGCACTTATAAGAAATTCGTAGCCGACATGTAGAGGAGAAGCGGCTCTTTTTCCCTCGGAGCTGCCAAGATTGGAGCATGCGTCAATGTATACTTCAGCTACGCCAAAGCTGCCTCTGCTTCCTCTATCCAGACAAAATTGTCCGACTTCTTGAGGAGCTTGTATAATGGCAATGCTTTGTCACCAAGCCGGCTAATGAATCGGCTTACAGCCGCGGCGGAACCCGTAAGCCGCTATATGTCCTTCAGACAAGTCGGCCTCTCGATGTTCTGAATCGCCTTTATCTTTTTCGGGTTAACTTCAATTCCTCTTTGGGAAACAATGAAGCCCAGAAGCTTGCCCACGATACTCCGAAGACGCTTTTTGCCGGATTAAGCTTCATCTGGTACTCCCTTAGATTTGCAAAGGTTTCCGACAGATCGGCGATAAGATCGCCACGCTTCTTCGACATGACCTCTATGTCGTCAACGTAGACGTGAACATTGCGGCCAATTTGCTTGTCCAAACACCGCTGCATACACCTTTGGTAAGTAGCACCGGCGTTCTTTAAGCCGAAAGGCATTGTGACATAGCAGTAATTGCCATATGGCGTGGTGAAGGATGTCTTGACTTGATCTGACTCCTTCATCTTAATCTGATGGTAACCCGAATAAGCGTTCAGAAAACATAGCATATCTGAGCCGACAGTTGAATCAATAACCTGATCGATACACGGTAAGGCGAACGGATCCTTAGGACAGGCTTTGTTTAAGCCAGTGAAATCAATGCACATACGTAGCTCAGAGGTGTTTTTCTTTGGAACAAGCACGGGATTTGCCAACCAATTAGTGTGGACAACTTCACGGATGAATTTGGCGGCAGTGAGCCTCAGGATCTCTTTTCCAACCGCCTTGCGCTTCTCAGTTCCGAGCCGTCGGAGGCCTTGTTTGACCGGCTTAGCGTCCTTGTTGACTTTTAAGGAGTGCTCGGCAAGTTTCCTCGGGACACCTGGCATGTCGGATGGTGACCAAGCAAAGATATCCCAGTTCTCACGGAGAAACTTGACGAGCTCGCCTTCCTATTTCTCATCGAGACCGGCACCGATGATGGCCTCCTTTGTCGGATCATCCTTTGAGAGCTTGATTTTTTTGGTGTCATCCTTTGGCTTGAAGCTCGAGTCAACCTTAGAGGACGGCTTTTCAGTTGCCGGCATCTCATCGGGACCCATTGTCTTCTTGAGATCCTCCAATTCTTCCTTGCAGATTTCTTCTTCAGCATGGACGGCATTGGCGGCCTCACACTCCTTTGCTTTCTTGAAGTCTCCTTTGACTGTGATGATCCCATTGGGTCCCGGCATTTTCAGCTTGCTATAGATGTAGCAGGGCCGAGCCATGAATTTGGCGAAAGCCGGACGTCCAAAGATTGCATGGTATGCACTTTTAAATTGAACCACCTCAAAAGAGACATCCTCTGTCCGGAAATTATCCGTGCCGCCAAAGGTAACCTTCAGGGTGATCCTTCCCATTGAGGAGGCTTGTCGTCCCGGCACAATCCCATGAAAATTCACATTGCTGTGGCTGAGTTGTGACTCGGAGAGACGCATTCTCTTCAATGTTGCGGTGTAGAGTATGTTGATGCTACCCCCACCGTCCATAAGCACCTTTGTCAACTTGTATTTGTCGACTATAGGGCTGACGACTAAAGCGTAGGTGCGTGTTGAAGGAACTCTGTCCGGGTGATCGCTGCGATCCCATGTGATGAGGATGTCGGACCAATCCAAGTATTGAGGAACTGTAAGTACCGTAGCATTGAGTTCTCTCCAAGCCGCCTTTTTTTTGCGAGAGGAATCTATTGCCAGATTGACGATGAGACTTTCGGCATGCTTAGGGAATTTGCTACCTTTTTCTTTGGAGGCCACGTCATCCAATTCTGAAGCAGCGTCCTCCTTCTCTTTGTCGTCCTTCCTGGACTTGCGCTTGTTCCTTGATTTGCCGGCTTTGGGATCCTTGGCAATGTCCCGATTGATGTGACATTGCTAGAGCGTGTGGGAGCTCGTTCCATCCGGCCTCAGATGATGAACACAGGGGTTGTGCTTGATGTCGTCATACTTCACCGCTGGCGGTCGGGATGATTGGTTGTTTGCCGGCTTTTTGCCCTGCCACTTGCTATTGCTTGAGCCGCCCTTACCAAAGGTGGCAGCAACCTCGTGAGAAGGGCCGGCTTGGTCTTCAACTTTCTTTTTCCTGGACTCGCGTCGACGGGTTTCACCGTCTTCCCTATTGTCATCGTCAGCAGCGGCATACTTGTTAGCACAAGCGAGCAAGCCCCCAAAGTTTCCGACTCGTCGCTGTAGATCATGAAGCGAAAAGTTGTCCCTTTCCTAAGAGATTGCTTGAAGGCATGGATCGCCTGAGTTTCTGAGATGCCCTCGCAGGCGTTTTTGATTTCACTCCATCATGAGACGAACTCACGGCTGGACTTGTTCTTTTGCTGCACACACCGCTGTAAGTCGAAATCGAAGCAGACTCCAGTCCCCTCAGGTACCCTGGCGAGGGAAAGAGTGCGTCTGAAACCTGCCGCTTCTTGACATTGTACATTATTACAGATTGGGGTCGATCAGGCATAGAAATGGCGCAGTTGCGCAACGTTCCACGGGTTGCTGCAGACTGTCCCCGTCTTCGAGTCCTTCAGGCGGTAAGCTCCGCCGCCGATTGCTTCTGTCACGATGTATGGACCCTCCCATGGGGAGGCAAGTTTGTGCACCTTCTTCTGCTTGAGACGGAGGACAAGATCACCAGGGACGAACGCTCTGGGCCGGAGTCGCCGTCCGTGATAGTTGCGCAGGTCTTGCTGGTACACGGCTGTGCGGGTAAGGGCGATGTCGCGTGCTTCGTCCAAGGTGTTCATGTCATCTTCGAGTGCTTCCTCTGCATCAGACTCATCGTAGGCCACCACTCGGGGGCGTCGAACTTGATGTCGCACGGCAGGACTGCTTCAGCGCCGTACACCATGAAGAATGGCGTGTACTGTGTAGATCTGTTTGGCATGGTGCGCAGACTCCACAGCACAGATGGCAGTTCTTCGACCCAGGCACCTGCGGCGCGCCTCAGTGGCACTCGCAGGCGCCTCTTTATGCCTTTGCAGACTAGGCCATTGGCTTTCTCGACTTGTCCGTTGGACTGCGGGTGCGAGACAGATGCATAGTTGAGCTTGATGCCTTGGTCAGAGCAGAAATCCTTGAATTCTTCGGCTGTAAAGTTCGTGCCGTTGTCAGTGATGATGCTATGTGGCACACCGAACCTGAAGATGATCGACCTGATAAAGTTAACTGCTGAGGAGGCAGTCGAACTTGTGATCGGTGCTGCTTCGATACACTTCGTGAACTTATCGACTGCCACCAGGAGATGATGTGTCCGCCCGGAGAAGACTTCTTGAGTGGACCCACCATGTCGAGCCCCCACTGAGCGAAGGGCCATGCGAGTGGTATGGTCTTCAGCGCTGATGCTGGTGCGTGCGGCTTGTTGGCGAACTCCTAGCAGCCGATGCACTTCCTCACGAGTTCTTCTGCGTCTTGCATTGCGGTGGGCTAGTAGAACCCTGCTCGTAGGGCTTTGGCCACCAAGGCTCGACTGCTGGCGTGATGTCCGCAGATGCCGGTGTGGATCTCGAGTAAAATGGCTTGGCCGTCGACTGGGGCGATGCACCTTTGGAGGACTCCTGAGATGCTTCGCTTGTAGAGTTCCCCGTTGATGACGGTGAAGCCCTTGGAGCGGCGGACGACGCGCTTGGATTCGACTGGGTTCGCTGGCACCTTCTGATGCAGTATGTAGGCCAGGTATGGGCTTGTCCATGTGGGTTCGACCAGCATTACCTCCATGGGTTCCATCTCCGTGCTTGGCGGGTTGGCGGTGCTCGTTGTCGGTGTAGAGGGTCCCGGCACAGGCCGGAGCTTGATGGAGCGTTGCTTGATGCACTCGAGGAAGACTCCGGGTGGCACCGGTGCTTTGTCTGAGCCAAGGTTGGTGAGGGTGTCAGCTTCCTCGTTGCTCTCGCGGCCGATGTGCCGCAACTCGCAGCCGTTGAAGGTGCCTCCAACTGGTTGTATAGGTCCCTGTAGGCTATCATGTTGTCGGCGATGGCGTCACATTGCTTCATGGTTTGTTGCACAACAAGGTAGGAGTCCCCGTAGATCATGAGGTGAGTTGCGCCGCAGTTTTTGGCCATCCGCATGCCGTGGATTAGGGCCTCGTACTCTGCCTCATTGTTAGAGGGTTTTGGGAAGTCCATCTGCAGTACATACTTTAGTTTGTCGCCTTTGGGTGAGATGAGGACGACTCCGGCCCCTGCCGATCTGAACTTCTTGGACCCGTCGAAGTACATTGTCCATGCGTTGGACAAGTCGGGTACGTCTGGCAGCTGGGCCTCTATCTACTCTATGGTGAACTCTGGAAGGACTTGAGCCTTGATTGCCTTCGGGTGCGCATACTTCAGCCCCCAGGGTCCCAACTCGACAACCCACTTGGCGACTCGTCCTGTCACGGCTTGGTTGGTGAGGATGTCGGAGAGCACAGAGGAGCTTACCACCGTGATGGTGTGCTCGGAGAAGTAGTGGACGACCTTCCTTGATGTCATGAAGACTCCGTACGCTAGCTTCTGGTAATGCGGNACGACGCAGGGAAGCACAGTTCCCCAGCTCTGACACCGCCCGTCATGCCTCCTTCGCCTCCTGCGCCTCCTTGGCCTTCTTCCTCTCGCTCCTTCCCTTGCGGTCGGCTGTGACCGCCTTCCTTCGGTCGACTTCCTCAAACCACTCGGCGTTGCTCACGCCCGCCCACCTCCCCCTCCCGACGGCCTCTCCCGTCCTCTGCGCCGTCGGTGGTTCTTCGCCGATGGCTCGTGGGTTGTTAAATTTCTTCGGCGCCATTGGAGATGGTTCTGGCGCGCGCGGCGGGAGGTGCGGGATATGGAGAAGGAGGAAATGGAGGGAGCCGAAAAAATCCGGCGGGAATCAGTGTTGTCTCGCCGACAGGGCTGGTGGGTTCGGGCTGAGAACGCCGGATAACTTTTGGGTCAAATCCGACGAAAAACGAGACTCCAAGGGGCGTCCGGAAGGAAAATTCCTGAGACTCTCGGGGCGTCTGGAGTTGCACGAGTATCCTGGGGATCGACTAGAGTACCACTTTTCAGAGGGGACGACATTGATACACTGGTCCTTAATTAGCCTATCCACTGGAAGACTGCAAGTACCAGCGTCCAGCAGAGTTGTGTTGGCTGCCGGCCGAGGACTAAAAATACGTGTTCGATGCTCCTCTATTGTACAGCCGTCCGATCAGGCGTAGATCCGACACGTTCGTCTGAACATATCCGTCGATCAAAGTCTGCAAGCCAAGAAAGTTTGTGTTGGCTCGCTGCCAGTTCACCATGCACACTGGTGCAGCAAGCACCGAGCACACCCTGGGAATCTCACACGCCGATCCAAGAAAATACGTGTCCGATGTTCATCAGCGTAGACGACACGTTGGCCTGAACAACAGACACATCGATCATCATCCGCCCACAGTCGGGTGATGAGGACGCCGCTATCTGCTTCAATTATTGGTGCCTGCCTTCGGTCGACAAAAAGAGAAAATTAGAACAAAACATCAGGAGAGGAGATTTTGTGATCCCGAGCACCAGCGATCCTGCTGTTTTAAAAAAATCGAAAACAATATTTGTATGTTTCAGAAAAAACTGAAACAAATCCCAGATGTAGCCAATGATATATTACACTAACGTGCAAAAAATCAACCTCAAATACTTTGTATTTTAGGCTACATAAAAATAACAAAATATGATAAATTTGGAAATTTGAAAATATACATATCCAGACCCGCACTTTTGTCATTTTTGTGTAGAATAAAATACAAACTATTTAAAGCTGGTTTTTTGCACGTTAGTGGAATACATCATTGGATACATCCAGAATTTTTTATAGATTTTTTTGGAACTTATAAATATTTGTTTCGATTTTTTAAAGCATCAGGATCACTGGTGCTCGGGAGTATAACACACTTTCCAAAAATATCAGGTCCCAGAGAATTCATCCATCAACATCGGAAATTCGTTTTGAATATGGGTGCATATGCTCTCGCTCTTTAGAAAAAATATTTTGAAATGCCAAAAAATTCTAGACAAATATGTGACGCGAACATCTCAACATTCTATATGTGCATGCCAAGTTTTTCGTAAAACCGATATTTTTTTGTAGGCTGTGTAAAAATGACAAAAAAAATGGTCTCATTAAAACTTTTAACATCAATTTTTTTTATACACATGACAAAAAAAAATCGGTTTTTGGTGAAACGGCTTCATGAGTCGTAAGATGTTGAGATGTACGTCCGAAGTTTTTTATACGAATTTTTAAACATCTTAAATGCGTTTAAAATATATCCCCCTTCCCCCCAACATACACACCTTCAACAATAACTTACCATGTTATATTAACACACACAAAAAGATCAGGTCCCAACTAAAAATACCAGCTTTTGCCACTCGAATCTGTTAACGATATGAGTCTACTTAGGACTCCAATACGTATTGTAATTGGATACCTAACCCTATCTCTGTGTCGGTTGGCTTGTACTACATATACGATGTAATCTGCTCTAAACAAATCAATACAAAGGTGGCCGTACGATATAGCCGTTTCTGACCGTTGGAATCGGAGCATTAGTCCCGGTTCCAATTGGAACCGAGACTAATGCTCCGAACCGAAGCCATGTTTTCTACTAGTGAGTTATTCTCAATTATCTGGTATCAGACGCCTAGGTTATCCGCACCTCGGCATGGCTCCGCCGCCAAAACCCCCACCGCCGCCGTCGCGGCCTCTCGTCACCGCCGCCGGCGATCCTACCTCTACTTCTACATCGACACCAGCGCCTCCTCCGGCTCCGCCCACTACTCCATCAACATGGCGCCCACCTTATGATCCTTGGACCGGCCTCGTTCAAGCATGGTCGATGCCCTGGACGGCACCATCTCCCTACGGCGCACCCCCGGCGTACTATGGCGCTTGGAACTCTGGTCTTCGCCCAACCCCTGCTACGGCGCCCGTCTACTCGCTTGGTTACGCGACTCCACCATCGACTACGCCATACATGTACAGTGCTCCTCCGACCCTACCTTACATGACTGCAACCCCGGCCCCATTGGCCTCTCTGCCCGCGTCTTCGACACCAAGCTGGGATCAGTCCGCCTTCGTCGCCGCCATGAACAATTTCACGCCCAATAACCAAGGTACGGATTGGATATTCGATTCAGGTGCATCTTCGCATATGTCTTCTAATTTGAATTTGCTGTCATCTTGTTCTCCTTCTAATTTTTCATTCATTATCGTCGGCGATGGCTCCTCTATACCCATCACATGCACTGGTCACTCCTTATTCCAAATCATACTCAAAATTTTCTCTTGCGCAATATTCTCATTGCTCCATCCTTAATTAGAAATCTCATCTCTGTTCGTCAGTTTACTATTGACAATTTTGTCTCTTTGGAATTCGACCCTTTTGGCTTATCTGTGAAGGATCTGAACACCGGGACGGTTCTGGCTCGCTACAATAGTTCGGGTGACCTATACCCTCTCCACACCGCGTCCTCCTCCACTCCGCATGCCCTGCACGCCTCCGTTGATCTCTTGCATTGTCGACTGGGACATCCCAACAAAACTACACTATCATCTATGCTTCAAGAATTTTGTATCCCTAGCTCTATTTTGTCTTATGATTCTTCCCTCTGCAATGCTTGTCAATGCGGCAAACATGTTCGCCTCCCCTTTAGTACTTCTACCTTGCATCGTCGACTGGGACATCCCAACAAAACTACACTATCATCTATGCTTCAAGAATTTTGTATCCCTAGCTCTAGTTTGTCTCATGATTCTTCCCTCTGCAATGCTTGTCAATGCGGCAAACATGTTCGCCTCCCCTTTAGTACTTCTACTATGGCTAGTTCTTTTCCTTTTGAGCTACTACATTGTGATCTATGGACATCCCCTATCCCTAGTGTCTCTGGCTTTAAATATCATCTAGTTATCCTTGATGATTATTCTCATTACATATGGATGTTTCCTCTTCATGCCAAGTCGGATGCTCACACAATTTTTCTTAATTTCCGACAATATGCTCTTGTGCACTTCGGCCTTCCCATACGCTTTATTCAATGTGACAATGGTCGCGAATTCAATAATGCTAGCAACCGCAATTTCTTTCTCTCTATTGGCACCCATCTTCGGTTTTCTTGCCCATACACATCTCCTCAAAACGGAAAAGCAGAACGATCTCTACGATCCATCAATGACATCCTATGCACCCTCCTCATACAAGCTTCACTTCCTCCTCGCTTTTGGGCCAAAGCTCTTCGTACCGTCACTTTCCTTATCAACATCCGACCAACAAAAACATGTCCCCTCTATACACCTTTTTAGTCCTTTTTTCTCCATCATCCTGACTATTCCTCTCTTCGTGTTTTTAGATGTTTATGTTTCCCAAATATCACTGCCACTACCAAACACAAGCTCGAACCTCGCTCTCTTCCATGTGTTTATCTTGGACCCTCCGATGATCACAAGGGCTCTCGTTGTTACGATCCCTCCTCTGCCCGTGTTCTGATTTCTCGTCACGTCACTTTCGATGAAAACGTCTTTTCATATGCCACTGTCTCCTCCCTAACGTCTACCACACCACCATCTATCACCAATCCTACCCAACGACCCCTCTTATCCCAACCTATAGCTCATCTCCCCTCGCCCCCTACCGAACAAACAGACACCTCTCCCCACGACCCATGCCCCACCCCTATCACACCGCCAACTCCTGCCGCGGCAGAATTTTCTACCGGGGACAATTTCCACCTTGCCGCCAACCCCTGCCATGACAGAAATTTCTTCTGTTTCTCCTGCCGCGGCAACATATGATCCCGATCACTCCTAGGCCTCTTCTCCAGTTTCCCTCTCTGATACACCGATTCCTCCCAATGCGGTTTCCGTTGAAATTCCTCACAATGACCATGTCATGCGAACTCGAGGCAAGTGTGGCTTTCATCTTCCCATTCGTCGACTAAACCTATCCACCACTACAACTATTTCTCCAATTCCCACAACTTACAAGCGTGGCTTTCATCTTCCCATCCGTCGAATAGTACTTGATCCGCTCTGGCATGCTGCTATGCGCGATGAGTTTGATGCTCTCACTCAAAATAATACATGGACCCTCGTTCCCAAACCAGCTAATTCCAATGTTGCCTTCAGTAAATGGGTTTTTCGACACAAATTTCACGCTGATGGTACTCTTGCTTGATATAAAGCCCGTTTGGTTTGTCGTGGTTTTTCTCAACAACACGGCAGCGATTATGATGAGACTTATTCTCCTGTTGTCAAACCAAGTACTATTCGTGTCGTACTTAGTCTTGTTGTTTCTTTCTCTTGGCCTATTCATCAACTTGACGTCAAAAATGCTTTTCACAACGGCACTCTCAATGAAACTGTCTATTTTCAGCAGCCCTCGGGTTTTGAACATCCCTCTTCTCCCAATCTCGTTTGTCTTCTTCACAAATCATTGTACGGTCTTAAACAAGCCCCTCGGGCATGGTTTCATCGGTTTTCTACGTTTATTCAAACAATTGGCTTTACACCCTCAAAATCTGATTCCTCTTTATTCATTTTTTACTCTAAAGATCATACTGCCTATCTTTTACTCTACGTTAATGACATTATTCTCACCGCTTCCTCTGATTCTTTTCTCCACCACATCATCTCGTCACTCAACAATGAATTCTCTATGACTGGTTTAGGAACCCTACATCATTTTATCGGCATTTCTGTCACTCGTTCCACTGATAGTCTTTTTCTTTCTCAACGCCAATATATTCTTGACTTACTTACTCGTGCTGGTATGTCTGACTGTCAACCCTCTCGTACGCCAGCTGATGTTGGATCCAAAATTTCGGCTGATGGTGATCCCGTACCGATCCTAGTCTATATCGTAGTATAACCGGTGCACTCCAATATGCTACACTCACACGTTCCGACATCTCCTACTCTGTCCAACAAGCCTGTCTCTACATGCATGATCCTCGTCTTCCTCATTTCAACCATGTCAAACGAATCCTACGCTATCTCAAAGGCACTCTTGATCATGGCTTACTTATCAATTCTTCTTCTCCCACAAGTTTGACAGCTTATTCAGATGCGGACTGGGCGGGTTTTCCTGATACTCGACGGTCCACATCCGGCTATTGTGTATATTTGGGTGATAATCTTGTTTCATGGTCTTCCAAAAGGCAGGTTACTGTTTCCAGGTCATCAGCTGAAGCGGAGTACAGGTCTGTTGTGCATGCAGTTGCTGAGACAATTTGGCTTCGCCAACCACTTGCCGAGCTTCATCGTCCACTAGATCGTGCAACTATCGTCTACTGTGACAACATATCTGCAATCTACATGGCATCCAACCCTGTTCATCATCACCGTATGAAGCACATTGAGATTGATATTCATTTCGTTCGCAAGAAGGTCGCACTTGGTGAAGTGCGTGTTCTACATGTTCCAACCAGTGCCCAATTTGCAGATATATTCACCAAGGGTCTACCCACTGCTCCATTCATCGACATCCGATCCAGTCTCAACATCATGACACCCGACATTGACACTGCGGGGGGTGTTAACGATATGAGTCCACTTAGGACTCCAATACGTATTGTAATAGGATACCTAACCCTACCTCTATGTCGGTTGGCTCTAAACAAATCAATACAATCAATAGTTCTCCTCAATTATCAGAATCCATGAAAACGCATATCGATCACGACCTCGATCAGGCTCTTGTTCTCCCGAGAACAAGAGCGACGAGATTGCCGATTCAGTAGAGTGCCCGGCCGGTCTCTGTTAGTGTCAGGATGTCGCTGTTTGTTTGGTGGCCGCATGCATTCATGCACCTACACGCCCCTTCTCAGTTGCTACCAAACAGTGCAACTTTGTTTGCAAAAAAACTTAATTAGGAACCTGTAAGCTAAATCTGTGCCTTTCCACAAAGCAAAAGGGCTCTTTCTAGCTCTTGCCGTACACCACTCGAAGCAGAAAAATGAACCTAGCACCGAGGTGATACGACCGAACCGAGATGAGATGGTCCCTTTTTAGACGTGTTTGGTTGCAAAGTTAGAGGGATAATTCCATCCCCAAGAAGAAATATCCTCTTTAGATTTTGTATCAATTGGTGGCCCCTCCAAATTGGTCGGATAATCGGTCGTTTTTTTATCGTGTCTGCCCCTACTAGTCTTCCCTCCCTGGCCGGTAATCCTTCGGCCAGGGTTCGTCATCCCCGTCGCCAGTGCATCTTTCCCACCACCGCAGCATCTTTCTCGCCACCGGCAGCTTCCCACCAACTCGTCCTCCCTCCTCGAGCTCTCCATCCGTCCGACAGCATGTGCATCGCCTAACCACACACGAGGCCCCTCGTGTGCGCAAAGTTTGCCGGCATGCCCATCGGTCTCCTCCCCGCGTAGAGCACCGCCACGCCGACCAGATGTGTTCCCCATTTTTTGTTAAGATAATTACAGTTTAACACATGTTAACCAATTGTATTAATATTACTACATGTGTCCCATATTAGTTATCGCAAAAACGGATGTCTAAATACGTCTAGATAGATCCGTTTTAGTGATAATTAAGATGGGAGGGAGGGAGTCTAAGTTAAACACATTTCGACCCATCTCTCAAATCTTTCGAACAAAAAAAAGAGGGATCATCCTTTCTTGGACCATCCCATTGCATACACATTGAAGAAGAAGAAGAAGACGACGACACAGACAAAAAAAAAATAGGACATCTCAGTTGGAGTTTCTCTCACACCTCGTCAACCTAAGTATCACAAAACAAAGGCGAGACAAAAGCAGAATCTTGACATTAACATAAGCCGATCGTGACCCTCCCAACAAATTTACCGTCAGGAGCGGTCCGAACATGTTTGCACCCATCACACCAGTGCAAGCGGGATGTGCAACAGCGGAGTGGCCCGCCGAATCGAGGCCTCATCTAGAACCGAGTAGAATTGTGTGCACTATCGATGACTAGATTGTGAGTCACACTGATGTAGTGATGTTGATGGCGTCCACCAAGCCTAGTTATCTACGAGAACGTAGGAGGAATCACAACATCTCCATGGCTACCTGTCGGATCTTCGAACGCCAGCTAGTGGGAGGGAGGATAGAAAAGTCAGAGCAAAGGTGGAGCACGGCCCCCTCCCACTCCATTTGCTGACGATGGCAGTCGGGGAGAGAGACGCGGGGAAGGAGTACCTGGGGGTGGCGGAGCAAACACCTCGTGAGTCATAGGAGCAACTCATGAGACAGGGTTTTCGAGGCAAAATTTAATTTTACCCAAAAGCTACCCAATAGTGCATTTTCCCTAATGAAGCAATTATTCAAAGTGTGATTTTCTTTTCGATAATGGGTATTTTATTGCTCATAATACCACGCGGATCAAAGTATCTTACACACGGCTTGTGTATATCTACGATGTACATAGCCAAACAATCTGAACAGATATAAAAAGCATAAATGACGATGTACAAGAAAGATAGAGAGCTCGTAGAATGCCTATGGAACTGGAGGGCCAATACATAGATCACACTGCCATCCATGTGGCATAGAAATATTCCTCACCGTAGCCTCTATCACTGTAGATACCTCCATAAACATGCCCCGTAACTCCACGCGCTGTAGCGACGACCATGAACACAATATGTGTCAGAAACGGTAGATAACTTTCATAAAAGGGATTTGTTAACATTAAAATATTGTCATTTCTACAAACCCAAAAGGCGACCATATTACGTGAAACATCCCCCTAAGAAGAACTCTATACTGGTTCTCAGTACCATGTAACTATTTATAAAAAATATTTGCAACACTACGTAGTGGTTACAAGTTAGAACCTACTTGGATGAATAACCATATAGAACGAGAAAACATAAATTAGAAGAGCGAGTGATTTATTTTCTCATCATGATGACAAAAACACGCATTTTATGCTCCCGTACCGGTTACGTTTTACAAGATTGTCCTTGGTAAGAATAACCCCTTTACAAAGGTGCCATGCAAATATTTTAATTTTTAGAGGTGCCTTCATTATCTAGATTTTTATTACTACTATCGACTTTCACATCTTGATGAACAATTGCTCTATATATATAATCCAGACTTTCACATCTTGATGAACATGTGCTCTATATATAGAATCCATGGAGAAAATCTGTTCTCATACACGTTCCAACAAAATTCATTAGTCCCTTGTGACAGTTGGACCAATGCTAATCTCCCTAACAGGGCATTCCATGTCGCAAGGCTGAGGTAGATTAAATCTCATCAGAACATCATATTTGGTGGAAATGTCTCCAAACCCGTGGAAATTGTATCACCCTTGTGACGGACAATGTGATACCAGAGTGTGGAATTACCTATCCACTTATTCTCCCATAACCTAATATCCGAGTCATCCTCAATAGTTAATGATCCAAAGCAAAAAAGTGTTTCTTGGTCGCCGTTAGACCCGTCCAAAAATGTGAATCACCCGGTTTCCAATAAGCCGATGACAAAACTTTTGAACCTATGTATTTCCTTTTTTGGTAGAGTTTGTTTGACCCCATCTTCGATAAGAAGTTTTAGAAGCCATTTTTCGAGGAGGACTCTATTTTGACCTCAAGGTCATGAATACCCAGCCCCCGGTCTTTAGCTCGGTAGACCACATCCCATCGAGTCAGTCGACATTTTTTATCACTATCCCCTTGCCGAAAGATCTTGGTCAGAAGAAATCCAGTTTATACAAGACTCCTTTGGGGTAGCTAGAAGAAAAAAGTCAAATACATTACCATATTACTTGGTAGTGAATTGGTAAGAACTAATCTTCTATCCAAAGGTAGTAGTTTTTCTTTCTAGCTAGTTGTTTAACTTTTTGCAAGTCTATCCTCAGCATGTTTCCATTCAATATTTGTGAGTCTCCGATAATATATCGAAATACCCAGATACCTAATATGACTAGCCTTACTCGCAGCCAAATAGTTCGACATGCAGAGTAGCCTCGTCTTGGCTCTCCTCGAAACAGAACAATTCACTTTTGTGTGTAAGTCAATTTTAAGTCCTAGAAGTTGTTCCAACGTTGATAAAATTAATTTCAGATTTTTAAATCATGTTTCAGAAAGAGAATTGTGTCGATCACATATTAGACAATCGGTGGGGACAAGTCCCCATTTACGAAATGTGGCACTACCCTTTCAATAAGGGCTTCAAGTTTGCGCTTATAAAAGAGGAGATGAACCATGGTAGACGCAGTTGATGATGGTGGAGCGGAGAAGACGACGAAAGCGCAAGACTTTAAATCCAGTCGCAATCGCCCGCTTAACTCCAGCTACGACTGAACTAGGAAGAATGTTAGAATACGTATATACATGTACGAGTTAGAAATAGACTAGGACTACTAGACCTTCTTGTACTCCAAATCCATCCCCCTCTTATACTTCTATATATACCCTAAGATCACCGTAATACAACAACAAATATTTGGGGTTCTATATTTTTCACACAACGAATCACACACAAGTAAAAAAACTGTAGTCTGTAGGTGCATTTTCTCCAACGGATATAATGTGGTCGTGCTCATCCGTGCTGAATCCGTTACTTAGCCTAGAAGGTGACTAAAACTGTCTACTGTACTGCAGTTTGTCTTTTGAAATGCTGTTAGCTGTACTGCACATTATGGCCCGCACGGAGGTACACTGTGGATCTCTTTTGCCACCACAAGCTAAGCTCGCCGCGCGCGCCGCCGAGCCACCAAAAATGGCGCGGCAAAACCACACGGAGAAACGCCAAAAATGATGCCGCGGCACTAGGCAGCCTTTTGCCGCCACCTCACCATCCACCACTGGCCACTTCCCACTTCCGGCCAAGCGGAGCTATCCCTCTCCGTTTCCGACGAGTCCCTCGTGCCATCTATAAAAAGCCACCACGTTGCACCTTTCATCCCCACTCCACTCCCACTGAGCTAACGTGCGAGTGAAATAATGGCGGCGGCCATGGAGATGATGCTGGACTGGCGCTCGGTGGGATCGCTGATCGCGACTGTCATGGTGTTCCGGACTGCCATGCGGGACTTCATCCCGCCGGAGGCCGAGCTGTGGCTGCGCCGCCTCCTCGCGCGGGTCGCCGCCGCGTTCAGGGCGCCCACGGCCACCATCCTCA
Source organism: Puccinellia tenuiflora (assembly GCA_012064385.1). Lineage (NCBI taxonomy): Eukaryota > Viridiplantae > Streptophyta > Magnoliopsida > Poales > Poaceae > Puccinellia > Puccinellia tenuiflora. Next base: position 450,938 of record QRDG01002042.1, read on the forward strand.
TCGACGAGGCCGACGGCGCCGCCAGCGGCGCCACCAACGACCTCTACGACGCCGCGCAGCTCTACCTCGGCGCGCGCTGCCTCGCCACGGCGCCCGCCGTGCGCCTCTACAAGCCGCGCCAGGCGAGCCGCGCCGTCGCCTCCCTCCCGGACGCCCACACCGCGGACGACACTTGGAAGGGCGTCACGGTGAAGTGGACCTCCACCGCGCGCCCCGTCGACCGCGGCGGCGGCTCGTACAACGTCTTCGGCGGAGGCCGGGGCCCCTCCGGCGGCGGCGGCGAACAACGCAGCCTCGAGCTCCAGTTCCTGCGCCAGCACCGCGACTTCGTGCACGACAGCTACATCCCCCACGTCATCGACGAGGCCACCAGGATGCGGCTCACGTCGCGGGAGCGCAGGCTCTACACCAACCGCGCCGCCGCGCCCGGCGAGGACCACCACCGGCTATGGACCTCGCACGCCTTCTCCCACCCCTCCACGTTCGACACGCTCGCCGTGGACCCGGCGCTCCGGGAGGAGATCCGCGCCGACCTGCTCCGCTTCGCGTCCCGGCGGGAGCACTACGCGCGCGTGGGCCGCGCCTGGAAGCGCGGGTACCTGCTCCACGGCCCGCCGGGCACCGGCAAGACCAGCCTCGTGGCCGCCATCGCCAACCTCCTCGAGTTCGACGTCTACGACCTGGAGCTCACCACCGTGCCCACCAACTCCCACCTCCGCCGCCTGCTCGTCTCCACCACGCCCAAGTCCGTCGTCGTCGTCGAGGACATCGACTGCTCCCTCGACCTCTCCGATCGCAATAACAGGGGCTGCGTCGGCGAAGACAGCAACGCGCAGCCGGTCGTGGCGGCGATCGGGCGGGAGTCCATAAGTCTCTCCGGCGTGCTCAACTTCGTGGACGGGCTCTGGTCGTCCTGCGTCGGCGAGCGCCTGATGATCTTCACCACCAACCACCCGGAGCGGCTCGACCCGGCGCTGCTCCGACCCGGCCGCATGGACCGCAAGATCGAGCTCGGCTACTGCTCGCCGGCCGCGCTCCGCGTGCTCGCCAGGAACTACCTCGGCGTCGGGGAGGAGGACGCCGACGAAGACGATGTCGAGACGGTGAACGATCTCATGGCCGAGGCCGAGGGCCTGCTCGCCGCTGACGTGCGCATCACGCCCGCCGACATCGGCGAGGTGTTCATGGGCTGCGACGGGGCAGGCGCCTCCGCCGCCTTGAGGAAGCTCGTCGGTGAGCTACGCCGCAGGAGAGACACGCCGACCGTCGACGCCGCGCAGCCGAGTGCATTGACAGTAGAGACGATGGAGTAAGGCATGCCGCATTGACATCGATCGATGGCAGACCTGTTCGTGTCATCGTGGTACTTTGTTTGCATGCCAGTGGCTGCTCTATACTAATAAGTAGTAAAAAATCAGTAGTTGTAAAAAATCTGTTCCGTCTGTTGTACTGTACTAAGCACTTATTCTATTCTGGTTTGAGCTTTCGCGTATGGATGTTGATGTTTTGGGCCATGACAAAATACGATTAATTGCACGGGTGTTGTTGAGGATGGCTGTCGGTCAAAAAATGTTGATGGCCGAAAACGATCCCCAGATATATACTGTATTTCAGTGATTATTTGCACATGTGTAGTATAGTAGCCAAAGCGTCTTGTAAACATTTGGCCTAATGAATAGACAACATTTCGATCGATGGCAGACGTGTTCGTGTCATCGTGTTACGTTGTTTGCATGCAAGTGGCTGCTTTTCTGTACCTGTCTTTTTAACCTTTGTTGTGTAGTACTACACCTAATTACCTAATTACTTGCATAGTGGATGTTGACCAGGCATAATAATCAGTAGTTGTAAAAGATCTATACTAAGCACTTATTCTATTCTGGATTTCTGGTTTGAGCTTTCGCGTATCATGGATGTTGATGTTTTGGGCCATGACAAAATACGATTAATTGCACGGGTGTTGTTGAGGATGGCTGTCGGTCAAAAAATGTTGATGGCCGAAAACGATGGGGAACATGGGCATATACTCGAGGATGGGAGTATATTTTTATCAATCTTTTCTTTTGACGCTCTTTTTTTTTCAAACGATCCCCAGATATATATTTCAGTGATTATTTGCACATGTGTAGTATAGTAGGCAAAGCGTCTTGTTAACATTTGGCCAAATGAATAGACACATTCCGGCAGGTTAAAAAAATCATTTCCACCGAAGTGCACAGCACGGTAAACGTCATTTGGCCAAAAGAGTATACAACATTCAGCTAAATAAAAAGGATGAAAATCTAATATTGTCAATTGAATCCATTCATCAATTAAGATGGTTCAAGCACAATACATTTCGTAAAAGAGGACTGCATTTACAGCCTACAACATAGTGTGATCAATATGCCACTTGACTATAATTAGAAAGAACAACCGTGCATGTCAAAAAAAAAAAACGTGACAAAAACCATTGGAAAATAGACAAGCATATCTATCACGGGAGGCTAGCGGATGACAGGAACTCTTGCTCGAAGCTATAGGACATGGTTGGGCTGCTCTGTGATGCTATATCACAAGTTCCCCCGTCCAGGTTAAAGACCAGGGACTGGTGACCTTGCATCTGTTGTTGCTCAACGGCTGGATCAACTTGAGATGAATTCACCTGATCCCCTCGTATTAGCTGCAATGTTGACTCCACTTGCTTCATCGTAGGCCTTTCATCTCCTTTTAGCCTCAAGCACAGTTCCGCAAGGGAAGCAACCTTGTTGATCTCTTCCTCAGTCGCTTCTTCACGGACTTGATCTGCCACTATATCTTTGGGTTTCCTCAACTTGATCTCCGAGAGAAAATAGTTACACAAGTTCTCCTTCATTCCATCCTCGGCTGTGAAAACTGGCTGTTTCCTCATAAGAAGTTCTAGGAGTACCACACCAAAACCGTAAACATCACTCTTCTCATTTAGCTTCCCTGTCTGGTAATATTCTGGATCCAAGTAACCGAACGTGCCCTGTACATTTGTGACAAGGTGACTCTGATCAATAGGGACGGTTCTCGAAGCGCCGAAATCCGAAACCTTTGCAGCAAAGCTTGCGTCCAGGAGTATATTGGAGGACTTCACATCACGATGGAAGATTGATATTGATGCTGCAGAGTGCAGATAATATAGAGCCCCTGCAGCTTCTGACGCGATCCGTAGGCAGTCATCCCATGACAAAGAAAACATGTTGCTAGAATCACGATGGAGAACTTCAAATAATGAACCATTGGGGATGAAATCGTACACTAGTAAGGGGACCTCAGTTTCAAGACAGCACCCAAAAAGTTTTACGATATTCCGGTGATTTATCTGAGAGAGAATTGCAACCTCGTTGATGAAATCACTGATCTCGCCTTTCCTGATAAACTTGGATATTTTTATGGCTACCACGTGCTGGTTTGATAAGATCCCTTTGTAGACCGTGCCATGCCCACCGCCGCCAAGGATACGTGCAGGATCGAAGTTATTTGTTGCCCTTTTAAGCTCTTCTACTGAGAAAATCTTTGTCTTCTCGCTCGCATTTTCATCTGCTGATATCAACTGTTCTAAGAGAAGGCCCTTGTTCGTTCGGAAATACTTCCTTCTTAGTTTCTTCTGGACATCTCTTTTCCATCTTTGAACGAGAAATATTGCACTTAGCCCAAAAAGTAGCATGCCGAAGCCACTGCTAAGCCCAATTACAATACCTACCATAAGGAAATTGATCCATCAATCCTATATATTTTGAGTATGTTTTGAGGAGAAGAACCGAAGTATATATGGGCTCACCTAGGGAGAGATTTTGCTTCCTTACTGGAGCGCACAACATATTTGCTATATCATACTCAGTATGATCAGGGCATTTAGCGCAACTATAGTTTCCGATAGTGTTCAGGCAAATGCCTCTGCAAAGTCCTGGTGTCCATTCGCACTCGTTAATATCTGTAGCCATATCTCTGTCAGTGTCAAAAGATACATAACATATGTACAAATAAAATACTAGAGAGAGAGAGAGAGAGAGAGAGAGAGAGAGAGAGAGAGAGAGAGAGAACCTTCACAACCATCTGGGATGTACGGATTTCCTTGAAAACCTTGCAAGCATCTGCACTTGTATCCAACATAACCTTCGGTGGAGCTCCTGACAGCCAGGCAGGAGCTATGGATACTTACACAGGCATATCCAGAGGTGTTCTTTTTGGCCTCTTGGCATGTAAGATTGTCAACAGCCCATCGCACAGAGGCTGATTCTAGAGGATCGACATACAGGTTAGGTTCTTGAGTGTCTGAAGGTTGCGTTCTCAACATCATGTTAAAAAAGTCCTCTCCAATACTTGAGTCATATTTGATTCCTAGAATCCCCTCGCTGACATTTATGTATGTCACATCAATGATGCCGCTTTCAAGCCGGAGAACGGGCGGTGTAGTGTCTAAGCAGTTGAGTTGAAAAGATTTCCTCGCAGAACAACCTTCTTCTATTCCGAAAGGAAATGGGACACTGACATTCCCACAACGTCGAGAACAATTGGTCTTTTGTTGTCTTGAATTATACTCTATTTCTCAAAAGAAATTCAAATTCATCAGATTCCATTATGAGAATTAGCTAAAGAAAGCAAGAGGATTTATTCACATATAAAGTTCATTTATCAATACATGGGATGGAACTGTATAGTGTATATTTAGAGCGGAGGAAGAGTATATCCATTCTCCCTAGCTAGTTTTATTAGATAACACAACTCCTTGTAAAATATTGGTACTATGATTTGAAGAGTCTATACTTGTGGGTATAAGATCACAGAAAACTGACAGTGCAGCCAGACGAAAATGCTGGTGGCATTCTAGACTGGCAATAAGGTGAAAATAAATAATTAAAATTACATCCCCCAAGTCAGTTTAATATTTCTAAAACAGAATGGTGCTTTACGTTAATAAAATCTTAGCCGTGTTATACTGAACTATTACCAATTCAAGGCACACAATAATTCTTTAAAGTTGGACAGAAATACAAAGAGAAAACGGATAAGTCTCCATTCTGAACTCCAATTACCGTATGCTTAGATTCACAACACCCTACAATTTTGTTATATTAATCATGAACCTGTGCATCTACATCAGCCAATTCAGACAACCGCAAAAGTAACAGATGTTTTTAAATACGAGTAACATTTACTGTGCTTAATGAATTAGAACTACTGCAAAAAGGTAAGTAGCAAAAAGCTTTGGAAATACTACTATTATAAACATCCAATTGTTTTCCCTGGCCAATTTTCAGAAAGTACAAATTATGTTAAAAATTGAGTAAACTATTTATAACATGGATTTTCTCATAGTTTTTCCAATATGCATGTATTTTTATGAGATTATTAGTTTATTACTAAAGACATCATTTTTTTCTATATTCCTTGACCTCATACTTATATTTTACTGTTCTTGGTTGATGTCATGAAATTAGATTAGGATTCCAAATGCAAATAAATGTATCACAAACAAAGAACCGCCTCTGCAACTTGTCTGTCAAATGGCCATGTAGCCTGGCACAAAACTAAAGATTTTTTATCTGAATGAACTTCCAAATACTAAAATAGAATCCGTGTATTGTCACGGATAAAAGGCCAAAAGCTAAAACCATGTGCATGATTTCAGAAAAACTGATGCTTACTGGAGTAGGTCCCTAAGTTTGTCGGTAATTCGGTTCTTAATGGGATATATATAATATTTTCACCACATAATTGGTATTACTTTGATAATCCTGGAGTTACTTTCGTAGAACTACATATTATTTTGTACGAATAAATCCAAAAGAAGCTTGGTAAAAGTTATGGCCTGACTGTGACATGTGTAGGTGTGTGCCTGTGTGTGACTTGTACTCTCAGAAGACAAACTCCCGCAATAAAAAACATTCATAAAAGATACGCTGGAGGTGATTACCATGGTCAGGTGAGCAGCCGTCGGAGATATATGGATTGCCTTCATAACCTTTGTTGCACTGGCAGATATAACCAACATTGGAGTAAAGAGCTGCGCATTCGCTGTGGTGGCTGACACATGCATAGTTGTTATCTTCCGTGCTCCTGGGGCAGCTCGTTTGGCCCACGATACTCCAGGAGATTAATGCCTCAATATTAATGTTGATTGTATCCCACAAGATGCTGAGGTTAGATTGTGTTTTTATCTTACTTTTTTTGTGGCGAACAAACTGTAACTGGAGGGTATGAGCAGAAGATGTTAATGCCGCTAAAAAGCATGATCCAGGCCCAAGGGGGTCCTGCCTGTACACTTGCTCTGCAATCTTTATGCTAGGGCAGGTTACGTTACAAACTAACCTAAAATTATCAACGTCTTTATCTACCAAGTACACATCCAAGTCACAAGTACCGACAGAAAGGGTTATGATATCAGCGATGGAAAAACTATTCCTCGGAGTCCATGAAATGTTGTAGACATCGACACCAGGTTTCATGGGGATAGTTTTGGAAAAATTGACCTGAAGAGTATTCTGCGTCATGCCACTGGCGTCAATATTGGCGACAACCTGGGTTGTACTATCATCATCCAAGAAGAGTTTTGGGGGGTGAGTGGAGTGGTTGCAAATCAAACTGAAATCAGGATTCCTGAAGCAGCCAGCTCCTATGCCGAATGGGTAGACGAAGGTCAAGTTACCGCATGTATTGGCACAGACGCCAGTAGAGGGCAGAGTCAAATTTGAAGTACTCGTGCTGGTACTATCGCCCCGCAGGGACATAGTCTCCAACCGACTGATCGGGTGGTTCAGAAGCTGGGTGGTACTCCCCTCTACACTTCTCAAAACTGCAGATGCTCGTGCTTCAGTCGTCCCTAGCATGGCAAGTATGAACAAAGCAAGCATGGCTTTCAAGTGGGCAATCAACCTCCTTGCTTAACTAGTAAAGCGTTGGAGAGTTTTTGAGGAAGTAATTGGCATATAATACCACACAGCTGGTGGAGCTCTATTATAGGAATCACTGATGGACCCCTGCACTTACAGAGGAAGTTTCTCCTTTTTCTCTTCTCAGGGCAGGAAGTTTCGTCATTAAAAAAAATGGAAGCAGCTTTCTTAGTTTTGTCAAACCTAAGCAACTTTCTTGTGTGAAGGAATGAAAGCAACTCGTTGGAAAAGAAGTAAATGCAGTCACCAGAATATTCTAACCCATGAAAATGCATGGAGTCCACTCAATTTGAACAACAGACTGAAAACAACAAGTCTTCGATAGAACTACCGCCGCTCAATCCAAGCAGGCACCACTACATTGACTCTGTTGAATTTGAATAATACACTGAAAGCATCTTCCATGGAACTACAGCCACTCAATCCAAGCACAACATTTACTTAATCGCTCCGAGTGTGATTTCTGAAATTGCCAAGGTAGTCACCAGAATAGTCTAACCCATTCAAGTTTGACACCATTAAATTCAAACAATTGACTCATAGAAAGTCTTCAATGGAACTACAGCCGCTCAATCCAAGCAGCCACTGACAGGAAAGAACATTTATCCTGATCCGGATATACTGATTTTTCTATGATGGGGATGAGATTTAGACGAAAATACTTTCAAGTGGTGGATTTTTTTAAAACAGCCGGCGAAGCGGAGTGATCTAATTTTGCATTCGAACTTCGAAGAAATAATGAAAATTCAGACTTGTGATTTCAAAAACTAGCACAGTGACCACACGACATCATTACCATCTTTCGTCGAATTAAAGTTATAATCTCATATTAATTATGTTGTTTGATGTAGCATTATTTGTGTGCAAGTTAATGGAAATGTAAGGGTGTATAAAATGACTCTTAAAAAATGTTAAGAAATCAAATTTCTTAAAAAAATTGTATCTTGTTATACATGTCCTCCTGTGCATGGCTTTAATAGCTACGGTGCATATATTAAAAATAATCGAAGATACTAAGTAATATGAAACATGGAAACATGTCTTTTGTATGGAATATTATTAAAGACCTGTTTCCATTAATCATAGTACTATTTTTCTATCAAACTTATATTGCTCACCAATAATTTTCATCTCATACGGAGTTCATTGGCCTCTGGGCACTCATTGCTAACATCAACCTCGACTGCTGAGGGGTGAGTCCAACCGATGGTGCAGGACCGAAAATGGGCACTACTCTGCGAGCTCGGCATACCACCTCCAATTCAGTGGTTCGCAGCCAAAATTAGAGCAAAGAAGATTTGGGCTGCCAAGGCAGAGCCGAAGTGCAAGCTTTTTTCATGGTTGGTTCTCCATGCCCGTGCCCTCACCGCTAATCTGCTCACCTTGCATGTATAGACCCACGATCCCATCTGCCAGCTCTGCCTGCGTAGCCCTGAGACTGCTGTACGCATTTGCAAAGACCGGCCCTTCTCGGCTGTGGTGTGGTTCATGATCAGCCATTGGTCGAGGGACCCAAAATTTCTGTATCCCCAAAGTTTATAGTGGCGTCATGTAATCAAAGACATAATGCTATGAAAATGCTTCCGGTAGAAGTATTCCATGACAGAGGTAACGGATATGGTAATTCTATTGTGAATTTGTGAGTCACTGGAGCAACAAAGACTTGGAAGGCCCTGACCACCTTGTATTATTTAGCATTCTCTTGCACTCCAATGCAGCATCTTAATATTAGCACATGTATCCTAACGCTGCAACTGAATTATAGACCATGCAGTGTAAAGCAGACATCTAAAACCAAATGTCAATTGCCATACTAAATCACAACATATGTGATAGTGTACCAGTGTAATGGAGAATAGAAGTTAAAGATTACACCCAATCTTGCTCATTTAATTATACGCAAAAATTCTCAAGATAGGTAAGGAGTAAAAATAGGAGCAATATTTAGTCAAAGTGAACTGAACAATTATTATTAGAACTTCATAGTTATTTCTTTTACAGACAATCCTTAGTTTCTGTCTCATCCAGATTTAGGCAAACATATTTACGACATATACATACTACGCGGTAGTTCGCTCACAAAAATCAATCTCCATATACCTAGAGCTGTAGGCACCCATGGTAATGAATGAAACGGAAAGATGGAATCGTAAGTACCAGATTGTTAACTACTTCGGACAAAACATGCCAACTAAATCCAAAATCCCCATAAGTTGAACAGAGATCACAATATATACCTGATCAAGAAGCAATGTCAATGAAGAAATGGTCGTATATTAACTCATTATTACAATCAGCAATCAATCGATCATATAATTACCGAGTAGGGGATCTGTGTTGTCACCTGTAATAACAAACAGACAGAGTAAACCAACAAGGCTGAGATAATATAGGGGCACCTGAGATTGACCACACAATTAGCAAACTCGACTGCCTTCACACCTGGAGCAACATTTGATGCCATCAAGGACTCTGCATGGATAGACAGAGGAGGATTATATCTGGGTTCCTTAACTTCCTTTCACAACAGAAAAACAGTAGTCCCATCAGACACGTCGCCCAACCCCCCCACCCCCGCGTCGCCCAACCCTAGGCGACACGGGGGGCGCCGCCGCCGCCGGCTCCCGAGTCCCCTCCTCCCTCATCCCTTCCCTCCCGCCGTCGTTGGAGGACCTGCTGGGCGTGGCCCTGGCGGCGACAATGGCGGCGGGGATATCCTCCTCATGCGGCGGCGGTGGTTCACTCGATTGGCGGCGGCGCGTGGTGCGGTGATGGCTCGGCGGCGAGGTGCCGTGGAGTCCCGTCGCGAGCGCAGATCGGCGAGGATGGAGGGCCGCGGTCTCCCACGGCGGAGGAGCCCCTGCTGCTGCGGCCAAAACTCCAAGCCCATCCGTGGCCCATCTGGGTCCCTGCGGGTCTGAGGCGACGGCTATGGCGACAGGAGGCGCCGGGACGCCTGGTGTCGCCGGTGCTTGGCACCGTGGCGGTGTTGGCGGCCGGTCAGGCGGCGGCGGGCTGGTTCCACACCGGCCAGTCTCGTCGGCTCGGTTTGAATAAAGGTGGTAGTCCTGGATCTTTCTAAACACCAAGACGAAGATTTACTTGATGCAGCTCTTCATTCATTTGGCCGGATTGTCGAGTTCCGGAAGGCTCCGCCGGCGAACTCCATTGGGCAAATCAAGCCTGGAGATTGACGGATCGGGTGGGATTCGGTCGCGCGCAGCCATGTTTTTTCTGACCGTTTGGTTTCAGAGGTAGCGTTGTGAAGTTCTGCAATCTGTTGCCATCATGGATTTGTCTTTTGTTCCATGATGAAGTCAGGTTGCGGAGAATGGCATGGAAGCCAAGATTTGAGGACTTGCAATGGTGGTCCCAGTCCTGGTGGGATGAGGGATTGGCTAGGTGATTCGTAACTTGGAACAGCAGCAACGGCAAGAGGGGGCGACAGCACAGGAGAAGTTCAGTGTCTAAACTTTCAGGGTGAAAACCCAAGGTCTGGCCTTAATTGGTTGTGCCTGGCAATTGCCTTGGTGAAGGCATTGTTTTTGCGAGTGTGGACAGTCTTCAGGGTGAAAATCTATGATCTATGATCAGGGCGACGACGGCGCTTGAGCACTGTTCCCTTCTTGGAGGCGTCGCTTTTTGAAGCAGTTGGACTTCTGGTACTGTTTTGGTGGGGTTTGATCTGCTGTAACAAGGAATGGATCACTGTAGCGGGACTTTTTTTTTGTAATTCTTCTTTTTATTCTGGGCTGTGTGCATCCGTGGGGCCGCTAGGGTACGCGTTGTTGCAGAGGCTGGGTGTAATTGGTATCATCGCGATATTAATATATGCTCTTTATCAAAAAAAAAAGTAGTCCCATCAGAGATTTATCAAACAGCTTATATGCACACGATGGAAAGAAATGTGATATGGGCAACACATAGGAAGGCAGGGGAGCATTTCATATGATTACCTTAAACTGAAGCCCTAATCCCGAAACCTGGCAGCAACAAGATGCAAGTGAAGCCATCGTCCGGTACTGGCCACTGCCTCTCTCCCGCTCTCTTCCCTCCCCACCCAGCAAAGCCCCTGTACGCCACGAGATGGAGGCCTCCCACCGACGGTTCCCTATGCTGCCAGCCAGCCTCCGGCCGAGCGCATCCCTCCCACCTCTCACGGCGCTCCCTCGCTATGCCCGTGATCTAGCCGCTGGCCCAAGCTTCGTGACTCCCAGCGTCCCGACGGTGGAGGAGATCATCTGGTGACTGGTGGGGCCGTGGAGGGAGGCAGGGGAGGAAATGAGGCCCGACGGCGGGCGGCGGGGCGCCTCCCCTGGCAGATGTGTTTTTGCTACTGCATAGTCCCTGTGTAGTTGTACAATTCAGTGTTAACTTTTCGAAGGCAGCCTGATCAGGAGGCTCGCTGAGGTCTTGTAGCAGCTGATTTATGGCAGATAAGATTATGCTACTGTATGTAGCTCCTGTGTAGCTTGTACAGTTGAGTGCTAACTGAATTCAAGTCTATACTATTTATTTTTTTGTTACTGCCGTCGCCAAAGATGCAAGTCTGTACTTGAGAAATGAGACATGTACATCAAATCTTATACTATGTTGAGAATGAGTGCAATTGGGCAAGGCAGTGTCAGTCAAATATTGCAACCGGGTTCACTTGAGATGTACAAGAAATTGTAATTCTCATCAACAAATTATACTTCTCATCAGCAAAATTTAACGAGTTCAGAACCCCTGCTACTTCTCCTGAGCAATCTCAAATAAGTCTTGCAGGTTAATTGGTTTCGAATATCTCAGGAAATTGGAACGTGACTAGTAGTGTATACTGTCATGGATATGGGACACGGGTACCCGCAAGCAGGATTAACGTGGCCCATCAGGAGGAAGCCCAGCAGACCGACTCCAGTCATAATAGGAAAAGAACTCACCTTTCCTACTTGTAATAGATTAGCCGGGTCCTCTTTGAGGACTCTACTTGTAACTCGGCCCTCCACTTTTATAAGGAGGAGCCGGGAGCACCAAGAGGGACAACTTAGACAAGCCTAGACAGACCCAACACAACCGGGACAGAGCCCGATATACACAATAGAGGAGCCGCCATCATCGGCGACTTCCACCATGAGAGGAATAAGATCTAGTCACAAACAGCACGTAGGGATATTACCGGATGATTTTTTCCGGGTCACGAAGCTGTATAAATCATTTCTCCCGTGTCGTTCGTCTACTAACCCACATCGACGATGCCCGCGCGTACATAGTCCCGTATCTTCACCGTTGATCTAAACCATCGACATTGGCGCCCACCGTGGGGCTAAGTGCGCGTGGATTCACAATTCGATGGGTCCAATCTTCATCAACGACGGCGGCGAGTTCATCATCGCAACGGTCAAGCGACTCGGACGCATCAAGTTCTTCATCCACACGGCGGGCGCGGGGCTCAACATCAGCATTGCCATCGCGCGCGTCGTGGCGACTTGCGACCAGCAGTGCTACTTGGAAATTCTGCCGTGCCTGTTTAGTTTTGCCTCGGTTCTGCTGTTACGAGCAATTCGATCAGCAGTCCGGGTCCTAAGCTAGCTGTCCGGGACCAGTTCGAGTTGGTAAAGGAATTTGTAGCAGGTGGTACCACTTGATACGTACAAGTTCACGTACGGCTGGCTGTTTGTACTACTTCACGCCAATTAAGGAAAGAAGTGTTAGCTGGTCAAGGAAAAAAAGGAGTTAGATAGGAGAAGAAGAATAAAAGAAAAGGAAAGGAGCCATCAGCAGTATACAGAGTACTATTGGGACTTGCACAAGGATCGAGGCAAGAAATAAAAAAAGGAAAAAGAAGACAGCCTGGTGCTACAGGTACTCGTATGAGTCAAAGAAAAAAAGCGATCCAAGTTAATGCATTCGTACGCTGGCCGAATCGTGTCCGACTCCCACAAGGTTAACTCAGCTCCGACTTCGACGAACTCGACTGGCGGTCGGCGTACACACTTCGCGTCATCATCCACCCAAAATAAAACAAGCTAAGTGATTGCTTGCATATTTAAATTTCGTATTCTTATTTTCAGTCAGTTAAATAAATCTGTCATCTTCGAGTTAATCTCGGGGGCTATTAATTCTTCTGAGTTATGGTTGCCAAAGAGGACAAGCTGCCAGTTGCGCGGTCCAAACATAGGTATCCTGGCTCAGGAGATGGACGTTCGTTTCTTTGCTAAGTCAGATGCAAAACGCAATAAACCAAGTAGTGCGTATGAACAAAGCCGGATCGACTCTGAAGCACAGAGGCCTTTGTCGACAGAGCAAATCATATTGCATGAAAAAAGTCGCCGCAAAAGCCTACTTAGACAAGTCGGACGATTAATCACTTGAACAAAAATAAATCAAATCGTTGTAGTATTTATTTAATTCTTTTCATACATCGTGAATAGTGTAATGCATACACATATTTTATTTCAGGTACCTCAAAAAGGAGTCCCGAGTTGCTGCAGGCAAACAACCCGGCACTCGGGGGCTAGACCGTTCAAAAGCTCAAAAAAATGAGTTATAGACCAAGGAGTCCCGAGTCGTCGCAGGCAAACGACCCGGCACTCAGGGGCTACATATATACCAGTGTAAACAAGCTCGAGCAAAGTCATACATCTCGTCAAGAGGACTCGGTGAAAAATTCCGAGTCACTTCAGCACAAGTCGGCAAGAGAAGCCGGCATTGACAAGTCGACAGGAGAAGTCGGCATTGACAAGTCGACAGGAGAAGTCGGCATTGACAAGTCGGCAGGAGAAGCCGGCATTAACGACTCGACAGGAGAAGCCGGCATTAACGACTCGACAGGAGAAGCCGACATTGACGAGTCGGCAAGCGAAGCCGGCATCGACAACTCGGGAAAATCTACAACGACAACCCGGCAACATCTACAACGACAACCCGACAACATCTACATCGACAACCCGGCAAAGTCTACATCGACAACTCGGAAAATGCTGAAGCCGGGTGCCGCGACATCATCAACATCTACAACTCGGCAAAGCGCTACATCTACAAGCCGGCAAAGAACCCGGCACGGACTCTGTGTCCTATTTCTTTAACAAATCAAGACCTTCTGCATGACTCTACAAGTCACCCGAAAGCTCGGGGGCTACTGTCGTGGATATGGGACACGGGTACCCGCAAGGAGGATTAACGTGGCCCATCAGGAGGAAGCCCAGCAGGCCGACTCCAGTCATAATAGGAAAAGAACTCACCTTTCCTACTTGTAATAAATTAGCCGAGTCCTAAAAGGACTCTACTTGTAACTCGGCCCTCCACCTTTATAAGGAGGAGCCGGGAGCACCAAGAGGGACAACTTAGACAAGACTAGACAGACCCAACACAACCGGGACAGAGCCCGATATACACAATAGAGGAGCCGCCATCATCGGCGACTTCCACTATGAGAGGAATAAGACCTAGCCACAAACAGCACGTAGGGATATTACCGGATGATGTTTCCCGGGTCCCGAAGCTGTATAAATCCTTTCTCCCTTGTCGTTCGTCTACTAACCCACATCAACGATGCCCGCGCGTACATAGTCCCGTATCTTCACCGTTGATCTAAACCATCGACATATACGCTAGATATATCAATAATTTCATTGACATCGCCAAGTAGTTAACGCTTACAGAATTTGCAAATAGTTTCTCATATTACATGTTTGACTACAGATTACAGAACAGGAAAATAATCACCGATTAGTTCACAATCAATATTACAAGTTTGAGCACTAATAAGCTCTGTGAATCTGCCTGGTGACCGAGAGAGTCTTCTTGACCATGGAGCTGCCGCACCTCGCTTGGCTTCTCTCCCTCATCAGCCTTTGCTTCAGCATCTCCGGCGACTCCACCACGTGTATCTTGCGCTGCCGCTTGGCGTCCCCGGCTGCTTCTCGGTGTTCACGGAACTTGCGCCTTGAAGCCTCCATCTTCTCCTCGTAGCAGAGCTCGGCACCGTGCTCGCTGCGGACGGCGGCGGGATCAGACGCCTTCTTGGCCGACGGCTCTGGGATCTTCTTGGCAGCTGGCGTCACCGTTGCGTCGGACAGTTGCTCGTCGTTCTTCTTGGGCTGCGAGATGTTGTCCAGCCTCTTCATGGCCTCCTTGGCCTTGTCGAGGTCGTCCTGGACGGAAGCTCTCCAGCCGGTGATGATGCCGCACGCGAGGACGCGGACGCGCTCCGAGCCGTGCTTCTGCAGCGCCCCGACGGTCTTGGCGAGGTCGGTGGTGGCAAGCACCGCGGGCATCGCTGGAACCAGCCTGAGCGTCTCGAGGTGCTCCGCCATCACGTCGTCGAGCACGAGGCAGAGCTGCTCCGCCTGGACGTCGTCCGCGGCGTCGCAGAGCAGTTCGAGGATGCCGACCCTGGCGCGCCGAAACTCGTCGCGGGAGAGGGCAGGGTCGGAGGCCTCGATTGCGGCGTCCACGGACTCGAAGGCGCCTAAGAACTGCTTCCACCGGCGGAGCGGGCTCTGCGCGGGTGCGGCCATGGCGGCGCCCAAGAACTGCTTCCACCGGCGGAGCGGGCTCTGCGCGGGCGCGGCCATGGCGGCGATCACGAACCTGCAACCTCTGGCTCGATCGATCTAGGGCTCAATCCGGTGGATGGATGTATGAAGAACTGGAGGCGGAGTGGGAGATGAGGGAAGGAAACTCCCTCAGCTTATATTCATCGATCCCCGGCTTGGAAGCGCGTCATCGCTCTGGATCGAAGTCGGTGTGATTCCGAGTCCGATTCAAACAGTGTCACCGTGGCGCGCGCGTCACGAAAACATTCGACATGTGCATTATTACATATTCAAGCCCACCTCTCCTTGCTTGCTTTGTTGCTTACAAAGCACGCACCACCATGAATCCCATGGCCGCCGCTGCCGAAGACGCTATCCACGCCATGATCGACGACCAAGCCGCCGGTTCCTCCAAGAGACGGCGCATCGTGAGCACCGACGACTACGAGCTGACGCGCATGCTCGGGATGGGAGGCTTCAGCCTCGTCGTCAAGGCGCGCCACGGTGCCGCAGGCATCGACGTCGCGCTCAAGTCCCTCCTACGCCGCTCGCCTCACCTGCGACCCTGCCAAGCGTTTGCAGGCGGCCGTGGCGCTCCGATGTCCCTGGTTCGCCGGCTCTAGCGACATCATCCCTGCCTCTGCTGCTCCTGCCGTGGCGTCGCTCAAGCAGAAGGATACCTGCTCTACCGATCGAAATCCTCCAAGATTGGCCTTGCACTGTTCTACCGACCGAGACTGGTGCTACTGCTATCCGGTGCTCGAGTCCATGCGTCCCTGTTCCCACTCCATGGCGGTTTTGAGATGTCTGGCTCGTCAGCGGAGATTTTGAACATCACTATTTTTCGAACCCTGCGTATATTTTTTAGAACCTATACAGATTTTTTAATACATCACCATTTTCGAATCCCGTGTATATTTTTTTGAACCCGTAAACAATTTTTTAACCCATGAACATACTTTTTTTTAATCCGTGAACATTGTTTTTTAACCCATGAACATTGTTTTTAGCAATGTGAACACTTTATCGTACCAAGTGAACTTTTTTTGAACCCGTGTACAATTTTCAAAACACGTGAACGCTGAATATAAATTTTCTCAAACTCATTGAACATTGCGCATTTTTTTGTTTTTTTTAGAGCATTTGCGATTTTTGATGCTAAACGCGTCAAATAGGCCTCTTTACTCCTTTAGTCTTGGGCTACCACGTGGGCCATAAACGGAGGCCCAGCAGCTGCAGCAAAAGTCCCCAACCCCCACCGTAAAACCTTGCCGGAATCCGGATTCCGATTCTGCTCCGCCGCCCTCCACAGACCACGGAGTCAGTTCGCAACCGAGCGCCGCCCCTCTCCTTCCCGGCGACCGCTGCGGAGGCCGAGTCCCCTAAACGCCACCTCTCCGCCGACGAGGTTCGCTCCTTTCCTCCTCGCCGCCCGAAACGTTTTCCATCTCTCACCACGCTCTGTTCCTACCGAACCCTATTTTCTATCCCGTCTCACTCTCCCTGGCGGCGGCGGTGGGGAACGGTGCTCCCTGGCGGTGCCTCCTCGCCCTCGCTTCCCCGGTCTCTCCTCTCTCCCATCTCGCGATGGGGAACGGCGAGCAGGTGGCGGCGGGGAACGGGCGGGCTTCCTCTCCCCTCTCCCGTCGGAATCCCCTCTCTCTGATCCGACCCCTCTCTCTATCTCTCTGCAGGAGTACGGGACGGTGACAGACGACGGAGCCAGCGACAAGAAGAAGCCCAGCAGCAACCTTCTTCAAGTAAGTAATTTCCCCCCTAAAATACCAGACGTTTAACCCTAGACAAATAATTTTTTCTTGCCATGTGTATGGACTATGAACAGTGAGCATGGTTCTATTTTGTGGTGATTGTTGGCATCGAGCATTGTTCAGTGCTGTTGTGTGTGTTTGTAGTTGTACACCATCATCTATCAGTAGTTAAATCAATCCCACAACCATTTCGAAAAAAATCAATCCCACTAGGGAGGGGGAGGGGACCTTCACAATTTCTGCGTATTGCGGTGCACACCGGGCACACAATCTAGATCCGCCCCTGAGTTTAAGAACCACATTATGTAGGACACTAGGATTGCTATGCGCTGTTAGCAAGTTTCTTGCTCTAGCACTGTGTAGGATTGAAGTTCTTGCTCTCCATCTTGTGCAGGAAAAATGGCTGAGCATCTCTTTGAGGATATCTTCATTGTGACCAGGATCGATCCTGATGGGAAGAAGTTCGACAGGGGTAACTTTCTCTGGCTCTTATGCATGATGTATTTTAAGTTCTACTACGCGGCATTTTACTCTGCCAAATGGTGCACCTCATGTTTGTCTCTTAGAGTGCTGTTAGCAATGACTTTGTAACAATTTACAGCGTAGCCTTTTTACAGTGCACTATGCAAATGTTTAGATCTGGCGGTGTTCACATCATAGCTATACTTATAGAACTTCATAGCTGCAGTTATTTGTTGAATTAAACGTTTTCCTTTATATATTGGTGTGCAGTTAATCGCATTGAGGCTAAAAGCGAGCAGTTTGATATGTACATGCAATTAGATGTCGCTACCGACATCTACCCAATGAGTACTGGTGACAAATTCACCATGGTTTTAGCTCCTACGCTGAATCTGGATGGAACTCCAGACACTGGCTACTATACACAGGTAAAAGTGTCTCAATTCTTCTTTGCAATTAGATCATGGACTAATTTGGCAACTGAATAATGTGAACGTGGCTCATAATGTGTTACAGTTGCCTAAATGTTGTTCTTGTTTCACATGGACCTGTATTCATGGAGGACAAATGATTATGTGCTCAAACTTTGTGCAGGAAGCTCATGTTATATCGTTTCTTTCCTTCTTCAGGCTGGTAGGAAAACACTTGCTGACAAGTACGACTATGTCATGCATGGAAAGCTTTACAAGATTTCAGAGGATCATAAGGCTGGTCAACTTCCTAAAGTGTATGACTTCTCTGAACTTTAGATTAGTGAATTTGGATGGTTTTTTAATCTAGTAGTAGAATTTGATTATGTGGTATATTCTGTTTCATGTTACTTTTAGTGTGAGATTCATTTTTTACTTTCATATGCTGATGAAGAATCTGTTCTCTTCTTTGCTGAAGTACATGAATTTAAGATAACATAGTAGTTATGTTGTTTGCTTAATTTGAGTGTCACTGAGTAACCTGATGTATTCACGGTCCAGATACAGCTCTTGAAACCTTATGTGCCCATTATTTTAGAAGAGTTACGACGAGCATACAGTTCCTTCTTTGTGAACTCTCGAAGTAGTTGTAAGAGCCAACTAAGATGCTGAATTTTTTCATAACACCATTTTGTTTTCATAACCACTCTGATAGCGCTCATAGCTTGTGAAGAGAGATAACACTTGTGGAAATACAGAGGAATCTCTTGAGCAAATATTAGGATTATCTCTGGAACCTGCTTCTGTTAGAGCTATTCCCATGTGGTGATGTGAAGCTCTTGGTGTAACTCGTACAAAACACAAAGTTCCATCTGTTGAAGGGCTAACTGAAGGGTTTGGTTTTACATATTTGATATTCCCTGTTTATAGCTTGTAATTACTAAGAGAGGTCTTAAAATCCTTGCAAAAGAAGTCCATTTCTTACGAAACAGATGAATCAAAATTAGTTGATATTATGTTGCTGGTCTTGTCTCGTTTTTCAAAACATAAATATGCTGACACATGAATCACACCTTGCTGTTACAAGCACAGTTAATTTTCTAAGAACATTTCATCACAATGCTTATTTGGATATCTGCAACTGACTTACACATACTGGCTACTTCTCAACCATGTTTTGCTTGTGCAACTATTCTAATGATTTCACCTCCTCTCTTTCCAGGGAGATCTATGCATCTTTTGGTGGCCTCTTGATGTTGCTCAAAGGTGATCCTTCGACCGCTGCTAACCTCGAGCTGGATCAAAGGCTGTTCCTCCTCATGCGCAAGGTGTAAACGCATCATCTACCGGGTCACGAGCGCTTCTAGTTCCCTCTAGGGCTATGCTGAGCCTGTGATCCTTTCAATGCTAATCGTCCTCCCCCCGTTATGTACTCCTCGGGCGGTAATATAACTCTAGATTGGTACAATGGCTTATCTGTAGCACCTGTCACTTGTTCCCCGTGAGCATATTATGTGTGTTATTACTGTATGACATCCGTAGCACCAGTCACTTTTCCTTGTTCCCCTGGAGCATATCATGCCTATGTTAACGTATTTGTATCGATGTCGAGTTCATGACGATGCTGCACAAATGTTACGTTGGTAATTATTTTTACCAGTGTGTGGTGCTGGTATTCCGGCACTGGTACTGCATCTTGCTTGTCTGAACTATGCATACCCTCATGGTATCTTGAAGAAAATCTCCAGCAAGGCGATCAGTGAGGATGGATAGCTGTAGCCAGGCTTGGATCGGTTACAGAGTTCACATGCCATTTCCTTCCCGGCCTCAGTGAGGACAGGAACCAGTTGTGGCACAGGAGCAGAAGCCTTTACTCCTACCATATATAGACCAGGATAGGGGAACTGCAACAGCTTTGGTTTTAACTCTCTGCAAGCCACAGAAAGGCTGAAGAACAATTGCCCCGACGGACTGGAGATGTGCATGGACCACTACTGACTCGTCGTCAGTTTTTTCGAGAGCTGGAAGAGGGGCTCTGGGCCAAGAATAATCCATGAACACACACAGCCTCCTCCTCCTCCTCCTACTCATTGCCACTGCCTTCCCTGGGACCGTATCTCCGGAAGATACACACTGACTCGCAATTGGTGGCCCTCTTTACCTTTGTACGAACTGCTGGTAGTACTGGTACTGTTTTTGGGTCGGCATAGAGGCGTTGCCATGAATTCAAGCATCAAATGCCTATGCTGGTTAAGAGCGTTGGACAGGCAGAGGGGTACGATAGCATTGATACACGCTGCTGATTCGAGGAAAGCTATAGCCGTTCATGGTTGCAACAGTGCTGTGCTTCTCTGTGTAATTAGTAGTAGTGATCGTCAAATCAAGCAATGGCATTGTTCAGTAAGATAATGAGATTGCTTAAAAAACTATAGTTTCAGTAGTAGTGATCATCAAGTGAAGCCATCCTGATCGATCCTGCCATGATCATGCAGGCCCTACAACTAGATGCATATGTAAAAAGACTTGCAGCTTTCTACGCAGATATGAAATCTTTTAGGATCATGTCATGTGATGGTTCAAGGCTTGAAGCAACTCAGATGCGAACGAACAGAAGAATCTTCCCAGTTGTAGCATCAGAACAAAGACCCCCACGGATGGAACGAAAGCCAAAGGGGGGAAGCCGAGCAAAAGAACAATTCTTGTTTCCGATGGAACAACCGGACACAGCTAGGCGGAATATACACCAAGTACTCGCGGACAAGAGCTCGAACAAGAAAGAAGCAGACAAGATCATCATACGTACTGGAGTAGTAAACATCTAACCAAAAATCTTCTAAAACAAACTAACTAATACTAGCTATATTCTGGTCCATTATGAACAGATGATGATGGAGCTGAGCACCGGGCAGAGGAACCGACTCGGCGGCGAGAAATTCTGCCCGGTGCTCCGCTTCAGCTCACCGCCGGCGGCACACCGTGTCTGCTGCTCCTTCCCTCCATTTGCTCCTCTCTCTCTCTCGCGTGATCACCTGTTGTGCAGCGGGTTCGGGCCCGTCGGGATGACGCGCTTGTCGTCGTCGTCGCCGGCACCAGCGCACGCGGCAGCAGCGCCTAGGCCAACGGCGGCGGCCGTACTGTTCTTGCACCTGCCCCCCGCGGCTGCAGCGTCGAACGAGGCCGCGCCAGCGCCACCACCGCCTCTGGTCCGAGGCACGGAGGCGTGATGCACGGGCAGCGACGGCCACGACGTCGGTGGCGCCGGCAACGTCCCCTTCCGAGGAGCGCCGCCGCGCTCGCGCCTGGACAACGGCGTCCCAGCAGCGGCGCCCGCGCTTTGGACGGCGAGCTGCAGCAGGACGACAATGGCGAGGCACAGGGCGGCGGCGCGTGCCCACCGCCGCCGCCTCATGGGCGCGGAGCTCAGTGCGTGTACGTGCGCGCGCGCGCGGCTTTGGCTGGCAGCGCCCGCTCTGATGAGTTTGGTCTGGTCGGTGGAAGGGCAGCTAGCTCTGTTCTTCTGAGTTCTGTATAGAGACGGACGGGAGGGAGGAGGCACGCACGAGCAGGACGCGGCCACGCAGGTGGAAAACTGAGGAAGAAACTATTCAAAGAGTCTGCGGAGGCTGGCTGCTCCCGAGTTTTAACAGCGCTCCCCGCGCGCGCGTGGCGTGGCGTGGTGAGAGTGGTGACCACCACTGACAGTGAGACACCCGCAGCCACGAGCAGCGTCTAGCTTCACGAGGCAGCTAGCTTGAATGGCGTTTGCCACAACAGAGCGCGATGGTCCTCCTAGAAGGATTTAGTATTTCTTTATTATTACAGTTTCCATAACAACAGAGTAGTAGTAGGAGGCGCAACTGCGCGTACACTGGCTGGCCGAGCGGCGCACAGAGCCACCCAACCACATTGATGAGCCTTCACTCTCCTCCCCGACGGGGAGACAGCGACGGGCCGCCGTGCCGTGATGGCGAGCTGGCCGGCTACCTAGCCCCGACCTCCGACTCCGAGCAAGCAAAGCAACGAGGCGCTAGTAGCCTAGCTAGAGCTTACACGTACCACACCACGCCGCTGGGTGCCGCGGCATGCCGGCATCCCCCCGCTCTGCGTCTCGACCGTGCATGGCGCTCCCGCGTTTGACTGACTGACTGCCTTCCTTCCGCGTGCTCACCGGTGAGGAGGGAGAAGAGATCCATCGTCCTGGATCCACGACGCATCGTCGTCGTCATCATCATCATCATGGCAAGCTAGGTAGCTACTCCGTCACCCATTCCTCGCGACTCGCGACTCGTCTCGTCCGCGCGGATTTCCCTCTCCAGCTAGGGCGCAGATACGAGTGCAAGCTGCGCTGCTCGGCACCGTCCAACGCCACGCCTTGTCTGCGAGGGAGGCGGACTTGTGTCGTCGTCCTAGGGTAGGTAGCACTGAATTCCTGCAAACCCTTGAGCCTTCCATCCTCTGCTCCCCACGACGTAGTACAACGTACAAAGCCTTCGATCTCGCGAAAAGGCGTCGCTCCATCGACATCGATGTATCGATCGATCGCTCTGAAACTCCTACGCCGTAGTAGTCTAGTAGACTAGCTAGTTAGCCGGGTACGTACAGTACGCTCCTCTACCTGTGTTGTGCTGCACTGTGCTACGACTACACGGTCTGTACTCTGTACTACATACGTACGTGCGTGCGTGTGGGCTGACTGATTGCCACAAGACGTAGGTGTAGTACGTGTTTCAATGATTTCATCGCCATGCATATATATGCATGAGCTCGACGCGACGCTCTTCCTACTAATTAATAATGTCGTCACTCGCGTGCGTGGGTTTCCGCTGTTCCTTGTTTTGGGCGGAGCATTCATTAACGTGCTCTGCAAACGGACAAGTGCATCCATCAACAAACACACAAAGCAATCTGCATGATTTTCACGCAAAATCGACCAGAGCCTCTTTGATTTATAGGAATTCCAAAACACGGGAACAGGAAAAATACAGAAATGGAGTGGCATGCTCAATTGAATTCTACAGAACTTGAAAACCAAAGAAAAGGAATTGTAAAAAGAGGTTGGGGTGAATGGTAGATTTCCTATGGGAAAATTCCTATAGTAACCAAACCTATTAAATCAAACAACCAACAGTAGAAATAATTCCTATAGAATCGAATCATCTTACAAAAATCCTACTCCCTCCGTTCCACAATATAAGATGTTTTAGTATTTTTCTTTCCATCCGTATCTAGATATGTTTTAGTATAAAGTTGAGATACGGATGGAAAGAGAAATGCTAAAACATTTTATATTTAGGAACGGAGCGAGTATAAAATTTATTTGAATCAAATCCACGTTGTGGCTGATAAATTTCGTAGAGTGTGCATTTTATCATTTACAGCCCCGGCCGGCGATGGATATGATGATAACTTCTCCTGTCGCCACTGATCCGTGCGTCTGACGTTGTAAAGAGCGCCTCTAACAAGCTTGGCTCGTATCCCACTGTTTGTTGCGACGCGTTCCGTAGCGCTTGGCCGATCACAGTTACTGCCTCCTGTCCTGCCCGAGGCTTTGCTTTGCTTGGGCCGGTACCGTGGGTGGGTGAGTGAGTGAGCACGTTGCAAAGCCTGTGGGGTGGGGCGACTGCATATCAGAGCTAACCATATTTATCTACTTCGCCTTTTTCCGTCTCCTTCGCTTTTTTCTCTCTTTTCACAAATGATGATGACCATGGCGAGTTGAGACAAACGACCGGAAACAAAGGCTACACCTGATTTGCTAAGTTCCATATTTAAAAACTCCAAAAGAGAAAAATCTTTCCATATTTATTACGGGAGTTTGGGCATTCAATAGGCTACACCTACTGCCTAGTTACATTGCTTCTTTTCCAGAGAATTCAAGGACCAAAATCCAGAATATTTACTAGCAATTTTGTTTTGTCCGTAAAGAGAATACACTAATATAAAGAAGACTGTTCACCAGCTACACACATCCCTCTGCACCTCTCTCTCTCATCATGCAGTGCCACTCTACCCTACTCCATTGATGCCTCGCTCGGGCGCTTCGTCTATTCACCCCAAACAAGCTCCCCTCGTCGCCGCCGGACTAGACCGTGGCGCACCATTGCCAACACGTCTGAGCAGGTTCCAGCTCCCTAGAACCTCGCCAACTTCTTCTTTAACAGTTGTGGTGCTCCCATTCCAACGAACCGGACCGGAGCTCCTTTAGCTCCAGCAAAGAGCTCCGCCGCACAGGAAATGATCAATTCACCACTCACAATAGCCCTTAATCAATTCCCTGCATCCCTAGCTTCCTGGTACCCTCTCAAATATTCCAGAGCACTCATTAAAAATCCCAAGTCGTCTTCTTCCTCTCCGACCTTCCGCACGACTCCGACAAACTCTCCACTCTCGCGTGCCTCCTAGTTATCGCTAGCGAGCTCGGAGGCCGTCTGCGCCACTCCTGTGTATCTAGCCTCAATTCCGAAGGGAAAATAAATAGTTACCGGTAGCCATGTAAACCTGATAGCGGGTCCCACTTGACAGAATTGTCATTAGCGTGGCTTAGCAGACCGGTCAGTGCTTTCTACAAGTTTCTTACGCAAGAACGAGGTTTTTTTGTCACAAAAACATATCTCTGTGTTTTTTTAAAACCCTAGCCGCAATTGTGGTGTTTTTTTTTTTTGTAATTTTCTCTCTTTTTTCAGAAAGTTTAACAACCGAGTCTAGAATATTGAAAAAAAAAAGTCGTCTGCTATCAACTTTGTTTTTTACAAAGAGAATACATTAATGTCAAGAAGATAACAATTAACGTACTATGCTAATGGGACATAGCCAGAGAACTAGAAACCATGCCCACACAACACATGTTGCCGTGCAGCGCCTAGGTAAGATCCCATGACTCTGAGAGTCTAGATTGCACACGTAGAGCCTATAACCCAGTCGCGTGTCACCTCAAACAAGGGGCGAACCCACGCTTTGAGCGGAAGTAGGGTCGCCAGATCTCCCGTCACAAAAGCCTTTGTGGGTTGTGACAAGTGTCGTTGTGAACTCTCTCTTCTCCCACGAATTCAGAGATGAAGAAAAGAGACAAGTGTTTTTGTGATGTACTGCCGCTGTAGCTTTTCGGGGTTTTCTCTTTATTCTCCGGTTTACAACTGAATAACGGAAAATGTGGATCGTGTGCGAGGCGTAAGGAGCTGCCATCCCAACTCCGCTCGACCACGTCCACCACTAGACCACGACGACCACTACAGCTCGTGCCATCCCACGAGATAGTGAAAATGCATGGTTGCCCCCATGCATAGTTTTGGTAATTAATGACAATCTCGATGGACTAAGATTTGTTTTGAGCTCTATGTGTAGGTTGTCCTTTATCTTGTGTCAAGGTCATTTGTTGATCAAGACCAAGCTTGTCTCCATGTGTTGGAGTCAAGATGCTTTGCTTGATCTCCATTTGTTGGAGTCAAGCTCATGGGAAGAAAAGATTTGTGTTGATCAAAGGCCAAGTGAAGATATGCCGAAGAGGTGCTTCTCCCATCTTGGTGTATGGGGGAGCCACATGTGAATCTTCACCAAGCGAAGCGCAATGAAGAAAGGTGCTGCATCTTGAGGAGATGAAGATCGTCTTCTTCGACCTCAAGTGGATTAATGCGCAAGGCAAAGGTATGATCTTGATAGGGTTTCTATTTTACCGGTCTCATGTTGTTTAGTGAGAGACCGGGTTATAGGATAGATAACCGTACTATCAAGAGGGGCTCTCGACCGAATATCGTGATCGTATCGCCATAGAGAGCACAAACCTTTGCATCCATGCTATCATCTTTATTGGTTCTTATTTGTCTCGAATCGTGGTGTGGTCTTGGTGCTTGTCGTGCTCGTCATGACAAAGCCAAGTTCACCGAAAACGGTTTTCATATGCGTCTTATATTGCGGTTTCGGTATTGGAGATTTTGCCGGTTCATCCGTGCGGGAGATTTATCTCTTCCACTTCTTTGCAAAATCTCCATTACTTGTTTGCCATTTTCAAAGGTTGCATTTGTCGTCCTCTTTCCAACAAAATTGGTTTTATTTCATTCGGACGTCAATTGCAAAAGTTCCGGTATTTTCGGTTTGCGAAAAAGAGTTTTTAACTTTCCCCATTTGGTTTTATTATATTTTCTTGGACTATGATGTTTGTTTGCATAATCTTGTTGTGCTCGTTGTGACGATTCCAACGAGTCCAAGATTATCGAAAACGGAGTTCGTGGGTGAAAGTTATTGCATTTCCGATTTGCAAATGGGAGCTTTTACCTTTCCCCATTTATCTTTATATTATATTTTTGGACTATGATGTTTCTCTGCATATTCTTGTAGTGCTTGTTGTGATGATTTAGACGAGCCCAAGAATACCGAAAACGGAGTTCGTATGCAAAAGTTATTGCGTTTTCGGTTCGGTCGTTTTTTCAAAATAGAAAAGAAAAAAGAAGAAAAAAAACTGCAGCCGGCCTGGCCGGGCCCGAGGCCGGCCTCAGGCCGGGCGGCTCGGGTGGGCTGCCGGCCTGCCTGGCTCCGCTGGCCGGCCCAAGGCCGGGGGAAGGCCGGCCCGTTCGGCCACCCTCCCGGTCCAGCTCCCGCGGCAGGCTGGCCCAAGGCCGGGGCCAGGCCGGGCCACCTGCTGCCGGGCTGTTCCTTTTTTTTTTTCTGTCTCGTTCGCTTGCTGTGTTTCCAGCCGGCCTGGCCGGCTCCCGGCCGGCCCCAGGCCGGGCCGCCTGGCCAGATTTTTTCCATCTTTGTCCCACTAAATCTCCTCCAACGGCTCCTTTTTGGAGCCACATATAAAAGGGTTTTCTTCCCCATTTTCTGTGCAGATCTCATCCCTAGCTCTCTCTCCTCCATTGCCAACATTTTGAGAGCTCGATTTCCTCTAATCCCTCCGATGATTCTTGCCCAAATTTAGGGAAACAAGAGAGGAGATCTAGATCCATCTCTCCACCAATCAAAATCTCCTCTAAGTGAGGGGAACTCGTGGGATCTAGATTTTGGAGTTCTTTGTGTTTCTCCTCCGTTCTTCCTCCTAAATCCCTCCGTAGCATTAGTTGCTTCGGTTGGATTTTGGGGAGAAGAATTTGACCACTTGGTGTGTTCTTCCCCTTTTGCATTTGTTGCATCGGGTTGTGCTCCCCACGGTGATTCGTGGGATTGAAGGTTGAGAGCTTGTTACTCTTGGGTGCATTGTGTTCCCAAGAGCTTGTTGCCTCTTGGGTGCATTGTGTACCCTAGACGGTTGGAGGTGCCGCGAAGTGTTCGTGTTGTGAAGCTTCGGCACGAGTTTGGGAGCCCCCAATTGAGTTGTGGGTGTGTGCCCCAAGAAGAAGTTGTAAAGGGCTCCGGATTCCGCCCCGAAGGATTCCGATAGTGGAAGGTGAACCAATCCCTTGGGTGAGGTTCATCGGAGAATAGGGTGAGGCCTTTGTGGCATCTTGAGTAGGCCTCTTGTGGCGAGCTCACACCCCTCCAACGAGACGTACTCCCTTAACAAGGAGGAACTCGGGAATACATCCTCGTCTCCGCGTGCCTCAGTTATCTCTATACCCGAGCTTTACTTATGCAATTTACATTGTGATAGCCTTCGTGCTTGAAGTTCATATATTGCTATCACCTTGTTGCTTTATTTGCTTAGCATAAGTTGTTGGTGCACATAGGTGAGCCTAGTAATTAGGTTGTTGGCTTGTTAATTTAAACACCTAGTTTTATTCCGCAATTATCAAGCCCCTAAATAGAAAAAGTTTTAATCGCCTATTCACCCCCCCCCCCCCTCTAGGCGACATCCGGGCATTGTTTGTTCTTTCAGATAGTCACATTGACCGGTAGCTAGCCTAGCACTACTGAAAACAAACCTTGACGAGGCTCAGACGTGCACAGAAACACGCTACAGAGCCCTGTTATTCAGCTAAAACGACTAACACAATTAACTGACGGACGAACACTTGCAGTTTCAGAGTTTGCAGTGCAGAGTTTAATCCAACACTTCACCCCCTTAAACTTGCACCTTGATGACACCCAGCTTCTGCCTCATTTCGACGAAACGAGTTCTTCCCAATGCCTTGGTTAGAATGTCCGCCAACTGCTCATCAGTTCTGACGTGATCAACGTCGACCTTGCCTTCCTCAATGCACTGACGGATGTGATGAAACTTGATGTCGATGTGCTTACTTCTTTCGTGATGAACTGGATTCTTGCTGAGAGCAATCGCGGACTGGTTGTCAACATAGAGCTTGAACTTCTCCTTCGATTTTCCCATCAGATCAGCCAGAAGGCTCCTCAGCCACTCTCCTTGACAAGTGGCTGCTGCTGCTCAGCCACTCTCCTTGACAAGTGGATGCTGCTGCTGCGACGTACTTGGCCTCGCAGGAGGACATGGCCACCACCTTCTGCTTCTGCGAGCTCCAGGTGATCGCACTGCCGCCGAGGAAGAAGACCACACCCGATGTACTCTTGCGGTCGTTCACGTCCCCGGCGAGATCACTGTCACTGTATCCGATCAGCTCCAGTGTTCCAATGCCCTTCTTGTAGCGACACCCGTAGCCAGTAGTGCCACGGACATACCGCAGTATCTGCTTCACGAGTGCCCAATGTTCCTTGCTCGGCTCCTCCATGAAACGGCTTGCCACTCCGACTGCTAGAGCAATGTCGGGTCGCGTATTGACAAGGTACCTGAGGCAGCCGATGACGCCTCTGTACTCCGTGGCGTCCACCTTCTCTGCGCCGTCGTGCTTCGACAGCTTCAGGCGCGTCTCCATCGGCGTGTGACAGGTATTGCACCCGCCCAGGCCAGCTCGCTCGAGGATCTTCTCCGCATACGACTTTTGACAGAGCGTGATCTCGTTGTGCTCCTGCTTCACTTCAATGCCGAGGTAGTACGACAGCGGGCCGAGGTCACTCATCTTGAACAAGCGGTGCATATCGTCCTTGAACGCCATGATCTCCTCGACGTTGGTGCCCGTGATGATCAGGTCATCCACGTACACCCCCACCAGCAGGAAGTTGGTGCTGTCGCCACGCCGGTACACAGCATGCTCCAGTGGACTGCGGGTGAAGCCGAGCTCGACAAGGGAGGCGTTGAGCTTGGCGTACCAAGCGTGCGGCGCCTGACGCAGTCCGTACAGTGCCTTGCTCAACTTCAGCACCGAAGAGGGACTCCCCTTGTCCACGAACCCAGGAGGCTGCTGGGCGTACACCTCCTCTGCAAGATCACCATTCAGAAATGCAGATTTCACATCCATGTGATGTACCTGCCAGGCGCCGTGCGCGGCGAGCGCGAGCAGAACGCGCACAGGTCTCCATCCGTGCAACAGGAGCGAAAACTTCATCAAAGTCCACCCCCTGGCGCTGTGCGTATCCCTTCACGACGAGCCTGGCCTTGTGCTTGATCACGTTTCCCTCTGGATCCTTCTTCAGTTTGAAGACCCACTTCAGACCAATGCCACGGTGCCCGTGCGGCAGTGCGCACAGGGACCATGTCTTGTTGTCGAGGATGCAGGCCATCTCCTCCTCCTTTGCCCTCTTCCAGGCTGGATCAGCAAGTGCTTCATCCACGCTCGCAGGTTCCTCTGCCGTCACGAGACCTAAGACCTCGTCGTCTTCGTCGTCCTCGCTCTGTGCCTGCTCGTGCATGGCGGGCACAGCTGGAGCGTCATAGCGAGGGTGTGGACAGAAGATCCCATTCTGCGCACGCGTCACCATGTTGTGCGTGGGCAGTGGCACCGGTGGCTTGGGCACGGCCGGCTCCGTGCTGCAGAGCGTGGAGTTGCAGTGGATGTCGTGGATGCTGAACTCGGCGTCGCGGGTGCGGGTGGCGAGTGCGAGCGTGCACTGCCTCCGCTGTACATGTTCCCGCCATCATCTTCAACAGTCTTGCCGTCATCGGTGATGTACACGACAGTGAAGCTCGATGGCGCCGCGGTGCCTTGTTCAGACGCCGGTGCAGTCCAGTTCCAGCTCCGGCGTTCCTCGAACACCACGTCACGTGTGGCGTACACTTTGCCGCCCACAGGGTCGTATACCCTGTATGCCTTGGACCCCTCCTCATATCCTGTGAACACTGTCAACAGAGAACGATCAGAGAGCTTGGTGATGCCGGGGCCCGTCCTCTTCATGTGCGCGACGCAGCCGAAGGTGCGCAGGTGTTCGACAGTTGGCTTCCTCTTGTTCCAGGCCTCGTACGGGGTGATGCCGTCGAGACTGCGTGTCGGAGCGCGGTTGATCACGTACACGGCGCACTTGACCGCTTCTCCCCAGAACGTGGCCGGCATCGACATGCTTTTGAGCATGCAGCGTGCCATCTCCACCACGGTCTGGTTGCGGCGTTCCACCACGCCATTTTGCTGTGGCGAGTACGGCGCAGTGGTGTAGTGGATGATACCGTTCTCCTCGCAGTACGCCTTGAACTCGAGCGAGTTGAACTCACCGCCCCGATCTGAGCGGAACGTTCTCAGGCGGCACTGCTGCTTCGCCTCCGCCTGCACCTTGATTTTCTGGAATCTGACGAACGCCTCATCTTTCGTCTTCAGCAGCTCAAGCCACATGTATCTGCTGAAATCATCAACAACAAGGAGGAAGTAGTTGTTCCCACCTGCCGTCGCTGGCTTGATCGGTCCACACAGATCGGTGTGGACAAGGTCGAGGCCGCGCTCGGACCTGTACTTGCTCGCCTGAGGGAACGCCATCCTGTGCTGCTTGCCGATGGTGCAGCCATCGCAGATGTCGTCGATGTGGTTCACCGAGGGCATTCCTCGCACCATGCCTTGCCTGGACATGGCATTCACAGCCCTGAAGT
Source organism: Puccinellia tenuiflora (assembly GCA_012064385.1). Lineage (NCBI taxonomy): Eukaryota > Viridiplantae > Streptophyta > Magnoliopsida > Poales > Poaceae > Puccinellia > Puccinellia tenuiflora. The sequence continues at coordinate 481,790 of QRDG01002042.1, forward strand.
GCAGATGGCCGAGGCGCGCGTGCCAGAGCCACGCTGGATCGTCCACCTTTGCCAGCAGGCTCACAGGTGCGACGGGGTTCAGGTTTAGCAGATACAGGCGATTACCTGACCGCTTAACTCGCACCACCAGGCGTCGCTGTTGATCGAGGATCGTGATGTAGCCGTCCTCCACGATCGCCTTGCATCCAATCTCGTCCAGCTGCCCGATCGAGATGATGTTCGTGCACAGCTTGGGGATGAAGAAGACGCCGGCGAGCACCCTCTGACTGCCGTCAGGGCAGCGGAACAGTACGTCCCCTTTTCCTTCGATCGCCACCACGGATCCGTCGCCAAAGCGCACGGTACCCTTGATCTTGTCGTCGAAGGTGGTGAAGGAGCTCCTTGCGCCCGTCATGTGGCTGCTTGCGCCTGTGTCCAGGTGCCACACGCCGGTGGCGGCGGGCACGGGCACGACGCGTTCCTCGTTGAGGAAAACGACGTGCTATTCCGACGGAGCACAGAGAGCATTGGCGACAGGTGCCAACTCTGCAGATCCATCGATCACGCTCTCCATCACACCAAGGAAGAGGGCAGGTGGTTTGGCCTCCGCCGCTTCCGCGACGTTCGTCGCCTCCCCCTTTTTCTCGCGATCGCGCTGGGCCTTTCTGCACTCTTTGGCCCAGTGCCCTGGCTTGCCGCAGTAGCGACAGTTGCCGGGCTTACGCGAACCGGAGCCGCTGGAGTTGCCGCTGCCTTGTCCAGCGGGCTTGTCCCCACCCTGGGGTTTGGGTTTGGCATTACCCCTCCAGCCTGACGAAGATCCGCCGCCGCGCTGCTGCTGGCGGGCGCTCCACTCCTCCTCCGTGAGTAGGAGCTTGTTGCCGACGCCCTCAACGATGTCGTCGAGCTCGTAGCCCTCCTCCGCCGTGATCAGACGGCCGGTGAGCTCCTCGATCGTCAGCTCCTTCAGGTTCATGGTCTGCTCGATCGCCATGACCATTGACCTGTACTTCCGTGGGGCGACACGCAGGTACTTTAGCACCGCCCTGTACTCGTCGACGGGGTCGCCGAGCATCTCGAGGTCGTTGACGATGGCGGTGAGACGGATTCCGAAATCCTCGATGGACTCGCCCGCCTTGAAACGCAGTTCCTCGAACTCGCGGCGGCGTGTCTGCGCCTTCGCCTCCCTCACGCGCTCACAGCCGAGGCGCAGGGTCTTGATCGTCTCCCACGCCGTCTTGGCGCAGTCCTTCACTGCCAGGGTGCGCACCAGCTCCGGCGGCACGGCGCGGAGCAGGGCCGCCAGCGCTGCACGGTCGTCTCCTTCGTCGTCGACGCCGTACTCAATGACGTCCCAGAGATGCGCAGCCTGCAGCTGCACACGCATCACCATGGCCCACTCAACGTAGTTCGAGCGGGTGAGAGTGGGGTACTGCGTGGAGCCGGTGCTCTCCCTCACGACGCGCTCCCGCACCACGATCTCGCCTCCGCCACGACGTGAAGGACTGCGGCCTCGCCGCGCAACCGGGGATGGGGAGGAACGGCGTCCGCCGCGCGCCGGCGGCCTGGACCCGCTTCCTTCGCCCTGCACCCCCTTGTTCTTCTCCGACGCCGACGGTGACCTTGACATGGCTCTGATACCAAATGTCGTTGTGAACTCTCTCTTCTCTCTCGCAAATTCAGTGAAGAACAGAAAGCAAAGAGACAAGTGTTTTTTGTGCTGCTTACTGCCGCTGCAGCGTTTTCGGGTTTTCTATTTATTCTCCGATTTACAACTGAATAACGGAAATGTGGATCGTGTGCGAGGCGTAAGGAGCTGCCATCCCAACTCCGCTCGACCACGTCCACCACTAGACCACGACGACCACTACAGCTCGTGCCATCCCACGAGATAGTCACCGTGACTAGTAGCTAGCCTAGCACTACTGAAAACAAACCTTGACGAGGCTCAGACGTGCACAGAAACACGCTACAGAGCCTGTTATTCAGCTAAAACGACTAACACAATTAACTGACGGACAAACACTTGCAGTTTCAGAGTTTGCAGTGCAGAGTTTAATCCAACAACAAGCACTCCAACCACTGCATCAAGCGGGCTTGGCCATTCACGGGAGTGTGCATTTAGAAGAGATCTCTCATTTAGAACTACCAATACAGAGAACGAAATGCGTCAACTTTGTGCCTCCACAAAGCGGTTTGTATCTAGGGGTGTGTCGTCGAAAGAAAAATAGCTGACACGTGCCACGATCCCCTTGGCATAAGGCTGCCAACCGCCTCCTGACTCCTGTGAGCGATCAGGAAGACGTGTTGTCGCCGTTGCTGGTAACGAGAACCAAGAAGAATCAATGTCGCCGCTAATCAAAGAACATAATATACTACTTTGTACTCCCTCCGTTTCATAATATAAGATGTTTTAGACCTTTTCCACATTCACATTTGGACCACATGTATCTAGACATGTTTTAGTGTATATGTTCATCCACTTTCCATTCTTTTAGTCCGAATCTAGACAACATGTGAAACATTTAAAACATCTTATATTGTGGAACGGAGGGAGTATGTAAGAAGTTGTTGATTTCTAGTCGGCATGAAAGAAACAAAAAATACTCCTAGCAGTTTTAGACTGACAAAATAGCCCTTTTCTTCACGACTCACAAAAAGTCAACAATTTTTCTTGAAGTTTTTTTGAACAGAGGAAATTTTCTTGAAACTTGAAATATTAAACTGATAAAGTGACGACCAAGTAACCCACACCTGAGAATAATTTCAAACTTCTGAAAGTAGCAAGTCAATATTTTTGAAGAGGAAGAGCACCCCCCCCCCCCCCCCCCCCCCCGCCCATAGGGCCTGTATGGGGAGTTTTGACGAAAAACACGCCCACTCGCGCACCTCCCGTTATTTCGTCCGGGGCTACCAGCCCAACTCCAAGCCGTATGGAGTGCTTTGGTAGCGCCGGACGAAATTTGCATTCAACCACAGCCACATATTAATCATAAGATCCTTTTCCCTTCCATGCCGCTGTGCATCCCGACCATTTTCTTCTCTCTCCTCCTTTTGGGAAGAGTAGCTCCTCATATATTGAATTTTGTCCGGACACTCTCCATACGCCTTACTGCCGGACGTGATATGGGCGCTGCGAGTGGAGATGCTCGAAGCATGTCATCATTTGAAAAGGAAACAAGTGCTTGTGAGCACCATTCATTCAGCGTCATGCATCGCATTTGCTACTCCAAACTAAAGAGTGCCCACGCAAATTGCATGTAGCTCCAGGATCCAAATATCGGCGAGACATGGGACTCCCATGATGGGAGGATGGGTATCATTGCCCTTTTTCAGAGTGACATTCTATTAGCTCTCGAAATAGGTATTCACCCCGCTTTATAAATAAAGCCATAAGCCACCAACGAATCCATACAAGCTACCAAGTGCGAGAATAAAAATATGTAGTCTGCGGGGGCAACAGCACAAATCAGCCCAACTAGAGAAGGAGGAGGGGGAAGGGGGAGTAAAGCTCAGCGGCTAGAGCGAGCGCGGCCTCCAGAAGTCTATTGAGCATGCCATCCAGCCGCTCCCTGTCCCGCTGACCGCTGTCTACACCGTGGGTGCCACGACTACAAGAAAGCCAAGAATTTAAAGACAGAGTCAGTCGCGCGTCGGAGAAAAACACTCTCAATCACCATCTTCTTGCGAATAGTCCAGAGGGACCATGCCATCGCAGCGAACACCAACCAAAAGAGGCGACGCCTCCTCCCGGTCCAGTTCGCCTATGCCTCCAGGAACTCGCCAAGGTCCGAAGCCTGCCAATCAGGCCTTAGAGCCTCGAAAACGAAGTTCCACAAGAAGCGGGCCGCAGGACAAGCGAACAAGACGTGGGTTCCGTCTCTGGGATCCCACATAACGGACATAGGCCATCCCCTGGCGCATTCCATTTCCGCCCCTCCATCCCGAGGGTAGACGGTCCCGCAAGTCCGCAACAACTACCATTGGATGCATGCCAAAAGAGCCGTGACAGTTCCTTGTCAAAGGCTCCAATGGCATTCTATTAGCTACTCAAACATGGGAGTATTTCGCTTGTTTGGACTGATTATTTCTTTATTTTTTGGCATAGGACGAGGTTACTCAAACAGGACCTGTACATGGACTCACGTACCCCGTATGGCCGTATACGTGGTACATACATTCGACACTGTTACATGGTATGCGTTGTGGCGCTGAAATTCTGCAACACCGGGTTGACCGGGACTGGTCGGTCGGTTGGAGAAGTAGCTTTCAAAACAAGCCGCGCATGGTCGGAGCTGTGAAGGCAGGCCGTACGTGTACCGTGTACATGCCTCTCAGTCTCAGACGTCGAGTCATCCGGTCGCCTTCGCCGCAGCGGTACACGGAGTTGCCATAAATGGCAGCGGCGCAGCAGTGGATCGACGCGGATGGAGCCCCGGGCCTTTCATTGATGCGGCGAGTAACATCAGGATGGTACAAAGCTGCTGCTAGTACGGCCGCGAAGTGGGAAGCACCAGCCCACACACACACGACTGCCGGTCTGTACCTGCTCGTGTTTGGACACTTCACCCCGATCGAATGGGTACGGTGGCACAACTCATATTAGCATAGTGATCTGAGAGCATCTCAACAACAGAGTAAAGAAAGGTGATCCACCTATTTTGATATGGCCAAAATCTTAAGAGAATACAGAAATATGATTTCCTTTTATTGAATAGTTTGTGAATTCTATCACGATATGATTCACGAGTTTGTTGTGATCCCGTAATGGGTTTTGGACTCATTTCCATCCAAGTATCACACGAGACGACATCCTCCTTTCATGTCTTTCCCCTCGGTTATTTTCTTGTTGGTTTCAACATCATGGACCTCTTCTTCCTCTTGTGTAGCCCCGCCCACGTCATTCTGATCGGCGCTGGCATCCTGACCGGTCTCTTGCCGCATTGGTAATAGACACCATCATGGATAAGCCCAGCCATGGCGTTGGCGGCAACAATCTACACAATCATATACACACATGCACGTTGCCGGTAAAAAAATTATGGATGCGCTCCTCGTCGACGTAGAGCATTTTCGTCTAGCAAGTTGTCGACAATGCCATCACCTAACAGCTGCCGAGGCCTGTGTGGTGTCGCCGTGCACGAGTTGTCCGGTCCGACGTAGCACCGGCGAGTCGCTGTAGGCGTCTTGCGGGATGCTTGACATAGGGATCACACTTGTGTTCTTGGCGGTCGGTTGACGGCAATGTGAAATGAGAGGAAATACTTTGGCGCCAAAAGTGTCTATTTCACTGCCGGGTCGCCGCCTGTCGGGAAGGTGTGTACGATCCTTATCCGGTGCCCCAAGCAGACCTCGAAAGTTCAGGCGGACATGGGGTACATTTGGAGTTGCCCTTAGGATAGAAATTCCTGTCTCAAACGTGAGGGATGTTATAGTATTCCCTCCGTCCCAAAATATAAGGTGACCCTTAATTTCGCTGGTCAAGAGCGTGCAACTTTGACCATGATTTGTATTTATAATATGTTCATAAATTTAGTATAAAGATATATGAAATGAAAGAATTTTGCAAGACGAATCCAATAGCATCATGTATACATTCTCAATCCAGATAGATTTTTATATATTAATGGTCAAAATCGAGCATCAAAGAACAACGTAAAAATAGCGTGCCTTATATTTTGAGATGGAGGGGTATATAAGAAGTTTAGTTAGCATTGCTTGAACATGCGTTAATTATGATGACAATGCTTAGCAAGAACATAATATCGCTTGATCTAACAAAAAAGAACATAATATCGCTTATCTTTTCTGGAGCATTGCCATGACGGATGTGACTGAATGGGATGAGTGAAACTCTGAATCGTAATGAGCGTGCCGGGGATTAGAGATGCATTTCACTCACTTGTACCCTAATTTGACACCTGGTTTCCATGTCGAAGGAAGACCACGACACACAGTATGTCAAATATAGATCATGGCCTTAATTATGGGGCCACAGATGAGCCCATTCGTATACTGTGTGCGTGCGGCGACACGCATCTACTCCTCCTTTCGTATCAGAAGACTGTAGAGATTGTCGAATTTCCTGTAGTTCCAGCGTAGAGGCCGGCCCCTCCATCGATGGACATCTTGCAGTACTCGACAGCGAGCCTTCAAGGGCAGGGCATGCCGTTGCACGGAGACTTCGTCATTCTTACGGGTTGACGATACGACGTCGTACGGTTTGACTAGTGTTAAGCAGACACGGATGGCCGCGGTCGATCGAAGCGACGTTTGACGTATGCCAGCGCCGGCCGGAGTTACAGCGCGGTGTGCGCGCGTCATCATCGAACGAGCAGCTTCGGAAGACAGGTGATGTGATCTTTCTCTCAGCTACCAAAATAAATAAATATGGCGAAGTACATTAATCTTCCGTTGGTTTTTAAGCAAGTTCAGAAAGCAGCTTGAATGTATACTTTGCTTTATAGTGCCTGGAGACAACGGCGTCCCGACAGCGGCGCCCGCGCCGTCGACGGACGGCGAGCTGTAGCACGACGAGGAACAGGGCGGCTGCATGCGCGCCGCCGCCTCATGGGTGCGGAGCTCCAGTGTGGGTACGTGCGCGCGCTCTCTCTCTGTTTGTTTGATCTGGTATGTGGGCAGCTCTTTTTCTATGGAGACCAGAGGGAGGGAGGAGGCACACACGATGGGCTGGTGGGGCAATCAGATTAGCTTCTGCACCGATTTTTCGGCGTTTTTCTGCTGGGCTGGGGGCAACGGCCCAGCCACTGGACCGTCTGACACGGTGGGTAATCGTTAAAAAAAATTCCCTTTGCGAAGGGAACCCGCTTTCGCTCCCCTCGCGTCAAGTGGCGCCTTTTACTTTGCGCGGTCCCTAATTGTTGTTTGAATATTCGTCACGTGTCGTAACCAGAGTTAAAGTGAGGAGGAAGAGAGAGAAAAGAAGGGTACGGGTGGGAGGGAGTTTTCCCTTTTATTTTTTCAAAACGGAAACTAAAAATGAAATATCTTCAGAATCGCTAATCCAAATCACGAACCGTTTTCACTTTTAAGCTCGTCGCGTCCAGATTTTCAAAACTAGATCCCATGTTGATATGTTTCGATAAACTTTTTTTTGTACATCCGGTTCTGTATAGTTTGTACATCCGGTAGCACTGTGGTTGTACATTTTTTGTTGTGTACATCTCCAATTTTGTACATCTCCAATTTGTACATCCGGTAGCAGTGTGTTTGTACATTTCTAGTTTTGTACATCTCCAGTTTTGTCAATCTCCAATTTTGGACATCTCCACTTTTATACATTCGGTAGCAATGTGGTTGTACATTTACAGTATTGTACATCTCCAGTTTTATACATTTTCAATTTTGTACACCTCCAATTTTCTATATCTGATAACAGTGTAGTTTGTATATTTTCAGTTTTTTACATCCATATACTGTATATTATATGTCAATATGGAGTACACATATGGTTTGTACATCTTGCCTTTTTTCTCCTTTTCTATTTTTATCTCAAACGCGTACGACAAAGCAGGCCACGGCTGGTTCGGACGTACAGGCCGGCCATCGATCGTAGGGGCTTCGGATGTACAGACATGCGTACGCCATCGATCGCGGGGGGCTTTTGATGTACAGGAACGCGTACGCCAACCCAGTCGCGGGGGGCTTCGGAGGACAGCGACGCACGCTGCTCGCAGGGGGCTTCGGTCCCAGGCTCACGTACGCTCGGCGCGGACGTACAACACGCAATTTTTGCTTTGTTCAGTTAGTGTCCAAATTTGATTTTGCCTTCTCATATGGTCGCCATGTGGCGCGTTTATCAGCTAGTGGAGTTCACTTTAGAAAGGGAACTCTTTTTGTAGTCATACCTGATGGTGACACTAACAACCACGAGCATTCCATAAAAAAAAGAGCAGCACCCTTCCTGTGTAGTTGTGAGAAAATTAAAACTAAGCTAAGAAGAACTCGAATTTTAAGCCGGGCTTAGCTTATCAGCCACCGCCACTTCATGTGTACGGAGTAGTTGGGAGAAGCGACCCGGATCGCAGCTTCCCGCATCTTACCGAGCTTCTTGTTTTATGAAAATTTCGAGATTCCGAAAATAGCCCTTAAATGAATCGTTATTACTAACAAAATACCACTGCAACCTCCGAATCTCTCCCATATCTTCCATCGAAACCGTTTCGTTTTGTTTCCCGACAGACTTGGCCGAACAGGCCTATGTTTTCCAATCCGCCGCCGCTGGTCTCTCGTAGGAGCTCGCCTGCCCGCCATTTCTCTGAATGCATGGATTTGAACATTGCTCCGATAGTTGACACCCGTATGCTTCTCCCGCTTGAGTACTTCGTTAAAGTCTCCGATGCATAACCACGGTAATGAGGATGTTGCTGTAATGAATTCTTAGCATATCCCATGTCTTGTGGCCCTAGTTGACTTAAGGCTCTCCGTAAACACATGTTAGCCTCCATGGTCCTAAATTAGAACATCTCAGAACCGTGTCAAAATTATAATGAGAGTAAGACAAAACATCAATCTTCATTTCATTGTTCCAACAGATACCAAGACCGTCACTGTGGCCAGACCTACTAACAGTGAATTGTCATAGCCTAACTAATGTTCCTGCTAAGATCCCCAACCTTGTCTTATGAATTTTTGTTCCACTACATAGAGAACGGATGTGGGGAAAACTCCCTCACGAAATCGTGAAGTTCTCAAATTGTCACGTCGTTGCCAAGTCCATGACAGTTCATAAGTACGTACACATTGATCCCGGCAGTGGCAACATCCATTTACCAAAACTTATATATCCCGACGGGTGTTCTCTAGTGCCACACTCCTCCTTTGCGTGTACGAGAAGGCTGCATACAACGCAAAAGCGTGGGACTTTCTTGTACTTCGCCCTCATTATCACTGACTTTTCTCCCTCTGGTTTGATAGTGACAAAACGCGCGAGGCTCTTTCTGGTATCAAGCCACACATGAACTCGAATGAAGTTTCCACCGTGTCTATGGAACTATTCATATCCACTATAATGACCTCATATATGTCGGCCGCAAATCCCGTCATGATCGGCTTCTTCTGAAAGAGCTCTGGTACTTCATGTATCAACACCAATGCATAAGTGTAATTCAGTTCAACCGATGATGCTTTGCAGCTCCCTTGGTACTTCTCCACTAATAGGCCATGTTCCCTAAGATCTACCTAACAAGTGGCATGAACTATGAACTTGTTGTCTTGGAGATCACGGAACCTCACCTCCTTCGTTGGAGCCCAAGTGAAGCTCATTGTTTTCCTCAGGGACGTAGCGCTGGAAGGTCTCAAAGGCAATAACTTGACCACGGCCATCCACTTAGCATCTTCCTTCCACTTGGTCCTTGGCGACGAACATCCCTGCGACGTCCTTACCGCTAAGGTTCACACTATTGAGCAATTCCTCAATTACTGCCCAACATTGCTTCACCTCTCAACCAGAACATGCCTCCACGAGCTATCCCATCAACAGACCAGGGATGCTCTTGCCTCCACTCTTCTCTTGTTAAAATCGTAGGTTGGGGGGCTATTTTTCGGGTCAGAAATCGCCGATGACTTTGGTTGTTATAAATAGAGAATAGAGTGACGAAAAGTTTGTTTGGCTCCTGAGCTCCAGTGATCCTGTTACTTTAAAAAATTAAAACAATTTTCAAAAAATACTGACAAAAATATTGAATGTAGGTAATGGTGTAACCCACAAGTACACAAAAATGACAAATCTGATGAATTTGGAGATTTGAAAATATGCATATTCACATCCATAATTTTGTTATTTTTATATAACTCAGAACACAAAGTATTTAAAGTTGATTTGTTGCATTTTGTGGGTTACATCATTGGCTACATCCGGATTTTTTGTTCAAATTTATTTGAAACTCGTAAATATAATTTTCGATGTTTTTAAAAGAGCGAGATCAGTGGAGCTCGGGAGCACCAGATCTCCACTCACAGGGAGAGGGTCGAGATTAAGAAGAAGGAGAAACGTCCTAGCCATGCAACGTGATTCTTATTCTGGAGTTATCAGCCAGGAGGGCGCCGTTCGGCACGTGCTCTTCCAAAAGTGCCCTGTCGGGAGATCGACTCGTCGGGATAGCCTTGTCGGCACGGACCCTGCCGATTGGTCCTTGTCGGCACGGGTGCTGCCGATTATATCTATTCAGCACGAAGGGTGCCGGGATGACCTAGATCTGTAATTAATTGAATTCGCTTAATATTTTTTATTTTTTGTGAAATTTCTATAAGAAAGTAATATTATTAAAAAAAATCCAAGAACTTGACCATCTACCTCCACTTGGTCCCTGGCGACGAACTGCCCTGCGATGTCCTCTCCCTGACGACGAAATGCCCTGCCATGTCGCATTTCTCCCTCGTGGCCGCCATGTACGATTCAATATCAACCCACAGCTGCCAAGGCCGGACGGCTGAACCAGTCATCCCCTTCCTTGTTCAGACCGTACTGGAGAGGGGAGGGGATGGAAAGCCTCTCACTGGAGACTGAAGATCGCTGGCGGCTAGGGGGGTGTTTGGTTACTCGCATCGTTTTTAGGCCTCACGTCTTCATGGTTCTGGCGAGCCTGCCCCTGGAAAAACGGGACTTGAGCCATGTTGTGCATGTAGTTTGGTTGTCAACAATGTTCTAGCCAGACCCGTTTCGCTAGATGCAAGATTTTTGAGCACGGCGTTTGGTGGTCATCTGTGTTTCGTGTACTCTTACCTCACGTCCATGTGGTAAACTTACCTCACACCATCACAACACCATGAAGGACGGCAAGCAGGACAACGGCGTGGCGCAACAGCAGTACCGGGACGGCGGCGGTGCGCAGTCAGTTCACGTAGTCTAATAGCCGCCGCCGACGAATTCCATGGCTACGAGCGACGTCGGCTGAGCGAAAAAGATGTCGAGTAGCTGAAGAACACCGACAACAAGCACACCTAATAGCATCAGCGGCGACGACGGAGTTCACGGCAGCGGCGAACGGCGGTGACATAGATTGAAGAACATGATGTACAGTACCTACATGTAATAGAACAAGATCGGGCTGCTGTGTCGTACGCCTCGATCGTTTGCATTGATCGATATATATATATATATATATATATGATTACAAGGTCGGTTTGTATCTATACATGGAAACCTAAAATTAGGCAGGATCATGTTCTCGTATAGGACTCGAACTCAATCCCGTAGAGTCATCTAACACGCCCCCGCAGTCTGAACATGGGGATAAGCCGTCGCCGATATGAAGACTGGACCGAAACTCCAAGAACAACGGTGTTGGTAGTCCCTTGGTGAAGATGTCTGCAAACTGAGATGAAGAGGGAACATGGAGTACCCGTAAAGCACCAACAACAACCTTCTCCCGAACAAAATGTATATCCAGCTCAATGTGCTTGGTACGACGGTGTTGCACAGGATTTGCAGACATGTAAACTGCGGAGACATTGTCACAATAGACGACTATGGCACTGTCCAGAGGGCACTGAAGCTCAAGTAATAAGTGACGCAACCAGCAAGTCTCAGCCACGGCGGCAGCGACACCACGATATTCCTCTTCGGCACTACTCCGAGAAACTGTCGGCTGACGACGAGAAGATCATGAGACTAAATTGTCTCCCAAAAATACACATAACCCGGACGTAGAGCGACGAGTATCCGGGCATCCAGCCCAATCAGCATCCGAATAGGCAACACGATTATGAATGGAGGATGAATGAAGTATGAGGCCAAGGTCAAGAGTTCCTTTGAGATACCGGAGAATGCGTTTGATTAGGAGAAAATGAGGTTCTCGAGGATCATGCATATGAAGACACACTTGATGGACAGCGTAAGAGATTTCTGGTCGGGTGAGAGTTATATATTGGAGTGCTCCAGCAAGACTCCGGTATTGAAAAGGGTCAGAAACAGGTGATCCTGCTGTGGCAGAAAGTTTAGGCTTAGTGTCAATAGGTGTTGGAGAAGGATTGCAATCAATCATGCCTGCACGGGAGAGAACATCAAGAATATACTCACGTTGGGATAGATGAAGAGTTTTAGGAGTACGAGTGACGGAGATGCCAAGAAAATGATGAAGAGGACCAAGGTCTTTCATTGAGAATTCATGACTGAGTTGAGAAATAATGTTATGAAGAGTAGTGGGCGAAGAGGCTGTAAGAATAATATCATCGACATAGAGAAGTAGATACGCTATAGTGGACCCATTGTTAAGAACAAAGAGAGGCGTCAGATTTGGATGCAACAAAACAAATGGAATGAGCATATGTAGCAAATCGTTGAAACCACGCACGGGGCGCTTATTTTAGACCGTAGAGAGATTTTTGGAGACGACAAACATGAGAAGGAAAGCGAGAATCAACAAACCCAGAGGGTTGCTGGCTATAAACTTCTTCGTCAAGATGACCATGTAAGAAAGCATTTTTAACATCGAGTTGATGAATAGGCCAGGAGCGAGAAAGAGCGAGAGAAAGAACAACACAGATTGTGGCTGACTTGACGACAGGGCTAAAGGTCTCATCAAAGTCAACACCGGATTATTGAGTAAATCCCCGCACTACCCAACGTGCTTTGTGGCGAGCGAGAGAACCATCGGAATTAAACTTATGTCGAAAAATCCATTTGCCACTAACAATATTAGCACCCGGAGGGGGAGGAACAAGAGTCCAAGTGCTGTTTGACATGAGAGCATCATACTCATCTTGCATCACTTGACGCCACGAGGGGTCTCAAAGAGCAACGAGATAATTATGTGGAATGGGAGAGCTAGTGGTGGCCGAGAGATTAAGATCATCGATAGGACCAGGTAGTTTACCGGTGGTGCGACGGGTCCGATGTATAGGAGGTGGAGGTGGGGTGGGTATAGGGGATGGAGGAGGTGGGGTGGGTAGTGGGGACGGTGTGGGGAAGGCATCCGACAGAGAGGTGTCCATTGGGGCGGTGGCAGGAGATGGTGGAGAGGAGGGTTCGGGTGGGGGCGCTGCCGCGGCAGAGGAATTAGGGGTTTTGTCTGCCGCGGCAGGAAAAGATGGTGGTTGTTCTGACGTAGCAGAAGAAAGCGGGAAAAGTGCTGCCATGGTGGGAAGTGGATCGGATAGTATAGGACCAAAGATGTCTAGGGTAGGAGAGGTGGCGGGACTGGGTTTCTCGGCATAGGGAAATATATTTTCGTCAAAGGTGACATGGCGAGAGATGATGATTTGTCGTGTAGTGAGATCAAGGCAACGATAGCTACGATGCCGAGAAGGGTAGCCAAGAAATAAACAACGTGTGGCGCGAGGAGCTAACTTATGTGGAGAAGTGGAGGAGATGTTGGGGTAACATAAACAACCAAAGACATGAAGATCATGATACCTGGGATGACTACCGTGAAGGAGAAAGAAGGGTGTAGTGGAGGTAGATGAATTTGTGGGTCTAATGTTGATGAGATATGTGGCGGTGTAGAGGGCTTCAACCCAGAAGGAAGAGGGGAGTGACGCTTGGAAAAGAAGGGTACGGATGACGTCATTGGTTGTTCGAATTGCTCGCTTGGCTTTGCCATTTTGTTGAGAAGTGTAGGGGCAGGAAAAACGGAAAAGAACACCATGATTACTACAGAAAATGTCTAGTTTAGTGTTGTCAAATTCTCGGCCATTGTCACATTGGATAGATTGAATTGTGAGGTGAAATTGTGTAGAGGCATATGCATGAAAAGCAACAAAGGTAGCATAAACATCAGATTTTTTTCGAAGAGGGAAGCTCCAAAAGTAATGAGTGAAATCATCGACGATAATTAAGTAATAGCAATAACCTGAAGTACTGGGTACACGGGATGTCCAAAGATCACAATGAATACGCTCAAACGGACGACTAGTATGAGATTGTGAAGGAAAAAACGGGGACCTAACATGTTTGCCTAATTGACACGCATGACATAAAGAGGAGCCGACTTTATTTTATGGAATTTGTTGGAGATGGTGAAGACGCGACATGGTGTGCGAGCCGGGATGACCAAGACGACGATGCCAAATTTTGGGTGATGAGGTGGTGACATGAGCTTCATGGAGAGGTTGGCATACTGGGTAGAGGGGACCAGAGCTATTGCATCGAAGAATCACGGTCCCGGTGAGAAGATCCTTCACAGAAAAACCATAAGGGTCAAATTCAACGGAGCAAGAATTATCGGTGGTGAACTGACGAACGGAAACAAGATTTTTTTTTTAATTTGGGGAACGATGAGAAATTGCGAAGATGGAGAGGAATAGATGTACTAGTGAGAGCGAAAGAACCAATGTGTGAAATTGGAAGAGTTGCACCGTTACTAACAGTGACAAGTTGAGAAGAAGAGGATGGGGCAAGGGAGTCGAAGTAACCATGATCGGATGCCATGTGAGAGGACGTGCTAGAGTCCATGTACCACTCATGTGTGCCAGGAAGCTGCAGATTGTTGAGAGCCGCTAGTAGTGCTGGGTCGACTGCCGGACTTGTAGACGAAGAAGGCTGCATATTGTTGCCGTTGTTGCCATATGCAGTGTACGCCTGCGGAGCAGTGTTGGGATGGGGACCAAGGAGGCCTGGTGCCTGAGCCTTCCACGGACGCTACGGAGGAGGAGTTGGAGACTGCTGCCATGGAGCCGATGGTTGATGTTGTTGGAGAAGGTTAACCCGCGTAGGAGCGCCTGTCCACGGGTTGAACTGCCATGGGTTGTCGCGGCCACGACCACGACCGCCACATCCTCCGCCACGCCCGTGGCCACCGCCGCGGTTGAAGGTGTTGAAGCCGGTAGGTGCACCCGAGCCACGTCCTCCCCCGTAGCCCGAAGTAGGGGCACGCTTGCCACTCGCATTGGGAAGGATGCTGTTGCCGCTAGCCCAGAGCATGGTGGAGGCGGCGTTCTTTGCGTCGGTTTTCTTCTGGGATTCTTGGAGGATCAGTACCGAGCGAGTCTAGAGGAACGTGGGGAATGGCACCTGAAATGGCAGGAAAGAACGAAGGTGTGCAAAGCTGTCATTGAGACCGCGCAGGAGGGTGAGGACGAGTGTCTCGTCGCTGATCTGCTGGCCGACATCCACGAGAGAATCGGCAAGAGCCTTGAGCTTGGCGCAATAGTCGTTGACCGTCATGTCGCTTTGCGGAGTGTTCCTGAAATCCCCCTCGAGCTGGATGGCCCGATGCTTTTTGTTGTCGTGGAAGAGGTTCTCGATGGCGTCCCAGATGAAGCGCGCCGTGGAGCCAGGACACATGACAATGCCAAGAAGGTCGGCGGAGATGGAGCCATAAATCCAGGAGAGGACTATGTAGTCGTCACGACCCCAATCAGATGTCGGAGAGGTATTGGAGGGGGTGGCACCGGCGTCACCGACTACATGGGAGGTGAGGCCGTATCGGCCGAGAGCGATGAGGAACAGCTCGCGCCAGCTTGTGTAGTTGGAGGCGGTGAGGTCTAGGGTGATTGGTACGTGGAGGTTGATGGAGGTGGCATAGGTTGAGAGACTAGGAGTAGGAGGATGGGAGGTGGTGGTGGCGTTTTTGCCTTTGGCTGCAGCGTGGTCGGCTTGCTGGGAGAGCTCGGATTCTCGAGCATCAAGAGCGGCGCGCTCGTGGAGTTCCTGCTCCTTGGCTTTGGCGGCTGCATCGGTGGCTTGCTGCGTGAGCTCGGCCTCGCAAGCGTCAAGGGCGGCAGCACGCTCCTCGAGTTCTTTCTCCTTCGCGAGGATCTCGTCGGGTGTCATGGTGGTGTGAAGAGGATGGCTAGGGTTTGGAGGAGAGAAGGCCAAGGATCGGAGGTCAATCTGATACCATGTAATAGAACAAGAGCGGGCTGCTGTGTCGCACGCCTCGATCATTTGCATTGATCGATCTAAATATACATGATTACAAGGTCGGTTTGTATCTATACATGGAAACCTAAAGTTAGGCAGGATCATGTTCTCGTATAGGACTCGAACTCGATCTCGTAGAGTCATCTAACACTACAGCCAAAATAAGTGCATACATAGAGCACAAGATCTGCAGCGATGACGGATTCCATGACTACGATCGACGGCGGCTGAGCGAAGATGATGTTGAGTAGCTGCTGTTGTGCCGCTATAGCCTAGTAGCTGCTGCTATGCCGGCGGCAAAAGATGGCGACCGAGGTTGAAGAACGAAGTGCACAGTAGTGCAGTCTAAACACGTACAAAGTTCAGTATAAAATCTGCTCGTATACGACCGTCGAAACAGAAAACTTACAACACGGAAGTTTTGCGAAATGTTGAGATGAATACGGTCGAATGAATACGACTAATTTGATAAAATTAATCCAAAAAAGAAGCAAACATCAGTCCGAAATTAAGAAGATACAATCGATAAATCTCGAAACCGAGCATGGGAATCGAACCTACTCGTCGACGCGCATATTTCTCATGTACACTTTTTTTTTGAATCGAGCAATATTTAGAGAGATTAGAGAGGGACTAAGCGGAGAGATTAGAGCGAACAGTGCCCCAGTGTGAGTGTGGGCTCGGGAAAAAAGGCTGAATCGAGCGTTCCTCCCGAGCCTGACCCAGAGTGTTCGTTCTCGTGCAGGCTCGCGGAACGGGACACGCGAGGAAAGTAGGGGAAATGGCCGATACTATTGGCAGAATTCCTCTTTGGCTGATAGGTACTGTAACTGGTATTCAAGTTATTGGTTTAATGGGTGTTTTCTTTTATGGTTCATATTCTGGATTGGGTTCATCTCTATAGTAATCGGAGGGACCAGGTTGAATTTCGTTTGCAAGAGTGCGTTGTCAGGACCCAAAGCTCTGAAGTCTTAGGTTCTCTGAAGATAGCTGCAGCGCCAACAAGTTCAGTTATCCAAGCTGCCCAGGACCGTCGATCCCCCATTCGACGGCTCCAACCAGTCCAGCTACTCCCAGTTGTTTTCCCTTTTGCTTTAGCTTTCTCTAGTCTCCCTGTAAGGATATATAGCTACGCCTAGCCAGGGGAGAGGACATCTTATCTCTTTTGTATTTGGGGTTGAACCCTAGCCGCTGCCATGTTCTGGACGGCATAAGCTTTCCTCTGTAATCCTCCTCCTTAAGTAATAGAATCTCTGATTCGTAGCAAGTTTGTGTGATTCCCTGAATCTGTTCGTCAGTTTCCTTCTGAGAATAGGCTTGGTCCTATCAAGTGGTAGAGAGACAATTTGCTACCCGCATGGGTAGCTACACACCCATGTGTTATACGGAGATGCAAGCCGTATGTATCCGTTTTAGCTTGTTTTCCTAGTAAAACACGAATATTTGGTGTACAAAACAGGTTTCGAAATTTTCAAAAAAATATTTTTTGGTCTTCATTTTTAGCTTTTTTCATAGTTGACTTTTTTGTTGACTTTTGGGTCAAACTTTACTAAAAAAATCACAGCGGATGGAAAAAAATTCGAAAAAATTTCAAAATACTTTTTAATAATTCTATCAACTCTACTAGTGACATCCCCCTTGTCTACTTGAGTAATCTCATTTTAGCGTTGCATATACGTTTCGGTCAAACTTAGGGTGTGTAGCTACCCATGGGGGTAGCAAGTCTTTTCCGTCAAGTGGTATCAGAGCCAACGAATTCTTGGCGGTGATGGTGGCGGTAGACAAGCTTTTGGAGTCGATCTACTCTGGATCGGGCTTGGGGGCGATGGAATTGAAGCGGAGGCGGACTGGTTTGGACCTCTAGTAAAATCCCATTCCCTCCCTCCCTTCACGGCAGCGGTGAAACTCCTGCACATCTTGGTGGAGCAACTGCAGCGCTGTGGCGGAGAAGCTTGGCGGTAGGTTGAAGACCAGCAGTGGTTGGTCCTGCTCCTTGTGGACTGCTAGTCCAACATGAAATTCAATGGTTCAAGTGGAACAGCTACTGGTGCCCACAAGGTGTTTGACACATGGTCTGCAACAGAGACTCAGCCTAAAAGTAAAGGTATTCCTGCACAACACTTATCAGATTCAGTTCCAGACCTTGGTGGCAGAGTTCTTCATGTAACAATCCATCAAGTACAACAATTTGTGCCAACGGAAGTGATTTGCGAAGTGTTTTCCGAATATGGTGAAGTAGCAAAAATGTTTGAGTCTCCTCCTTTGCATTCACTCACTCAATCTCCTTCTTTATTCATTGAGTATGAACAGGGTATGATGGCTGATAAAGCTTTACAAGTTTTACATGGACTATACTTGTACCCAAATGATTGTCAGCTAGACATTAGGCATGCCAATCTTAAGGAGTTGCACACTTTTTATGGCCATTCTACTCCTCAATTTTCTAAAGAACAGCTTGAGCTTTTGCAGCTAATAAAGATAGACCTGGAGGGTTTAACACAAATTGACACTTGTGGAATGACTAAGGTGTATACTGTTGGGAATATGCCCTAGAGGCAATAATAAAATGATTTATTAACATATTCATGTTTATGATAATGGTTTATTATCCATGCTATAATTGTATTAAATGGAAACATAATACATGTGTGGAATATAAACACCAGGTGTCCCTAGTAAGCCTCTACTGGACTAGTTCGTTAGTCAAGAGATGGTTAGAGTTTCCTAACCATGGACTTGTTATAGTCACTTGATAACGGAGTCATATCATTAGGAGTAATGATGTGATGGACAAGACCCAAATAATAAAGAGTTGCAATTGATCGTGTCACAACAGTTTTATTGCCAACACTTTTTGTATGCCAAGTATAGTTTCCTTAGACCATGAGATTATGTCACTCCCGTTTACCGGAGGAGTACTTTGTGGACATCAAACGTCACTTCGTAACTGGGTGATTATAAAGGTGGCTTTCAGGTATCTCCGATGGTATTTGTTGGGTGACATGAATCAAGACTGGGATTTGTCCTTCCTTGTGACGGAAAAGATATCTCTGGGCCCTCTCGGTAATATAGCATCAGAAAGGTTGCAACCATGTGATTAAGTGTTAATCACGAAGATCCTTTATTATGGACGAGTAAAGAGAATTTGCCAGGGTAACGAGATTGAACTAGATATGTAGATATTGACGATCAAGTCTCGGGCAAATTTAATATCGGTGAGACAAAGGGAATCGTATACGAGATTAAGAATCTCCGGCAAATAAAGAACTTCGTTGAATATGTAGGAGTCAATATGGGCATCCCGGTCCCGCTATTGATTATTGATCTGATCATGTCTACATGTTCTCGAACCCGTAGGGTCACACACTTAAGGCTTCGATGTAGGTAGGGTTTTAGTGAGATAAGTAAATGGTGCAATCAAATGTTGATTCGGTGTCTCAGATGAGATCCTAGATATCACGAGGAGTTCCGGAAGAGTCCGGAGATAAAGTTTCATATAAGGAAAGTAGTTTCCAGGGTTCCGGAAAAGTTCGGGAATTTTCCGGCAGAGTATCGGAATATTCTAGAAGGTTCCGGAGGGGTCCCATAGTGGGGCTCACGTGCCCTAATGGCCCACATGGACCAAAAGGGGCATGCAGCAGCCCACATGGGCTGGCCGCACCAGCCCCCCAAGGGCCCATGCGGCCAAACAAGGTGAAAGGGCCAAAACCCTAGGGGTGCCTTGGGGGGCAAGCCTCCCCCCTTTGGCCGCCGGCCCTAGGGCTTGGAGGAGGGGCCAAGGCAGCCCCCCACGCCTATATAAAGAGGAGGGGAGGGCTGGGGCGTGGCACCCCATACCCTAGCCGCCGGCCTCCCTCTCCTCCCTCCTCTCTCTCTCGTACACGGCTTGGCGAAGCCCTGTCCGCGGGAAAACCTCCACCATATCCACCACCACGCCGTCGTGCTGCTGAGATCTCACGAGCCACTTCCTCCTCGCTTGTGGGATCAAGGAGAGGAAGTCTTCATCGAGCTGTACGTGTGGATACCACGGAGGCGCTGCTCGTGCGGTGCTCCATCGGATTGGATCTCGGATTGGATCTCGGATCGGATAATACATCTCCTCGCGACTAGATGAGTCTAGTTGCGGGGATCGACTAGCCAACCCCTGCACCGACAAAACGCGTTTGTTGATCTTCAAGGGTAAGAGATCGGATCTCATCTTCGCTACCTTCGTCTAATAGATCTAGATCCTTGGGGTTTCTTCTGCCTGTTGCGTAGGAATTTTTTTGTTTTCTATGCTGCGACCCCTTTAGTG
The DNA here is from genome assembly GCA_012064385.1 of Puccinellia tenuiflora. Classification (NCBI taxonomy): domain Eukaryota; kingdom Viridiplantae; phylum Streptophyta; class Magnoliopsida; order Poales; family Poaceae; genus Puccinellia; species Puccinellia tenuiflora. Next base: position 501,886 of record QRDG01002042.1, read on the forward strand.
GTATCAGAGCCTAGATCTATTCGTAGATGTTGGTGCGATTAGAACACAAGTGTTGTGGGCATTGATATTTTATGTTGCTACCTTCTCGCATGCACTTTGCGTCTTTGCGGTATTGTGAGATTGAAGCGGCCCGGACCAACCTTACTCGTCCACGCACGAGAGACCGGTTCCACGACTGACATGCAACTTGTATTGCATAAGTGGCTGGCGGGTGTCTGTTTCTCTTACTTTAGTGAAGATGCAATTTTCAATGGAAGGCCTTTCAAAAGGATGAGTAAATAAGCAACTACTATATCACCGTTGTGGTTTTGCGTAGATTAGAACGGTTCTATCTCGTTGACCCAAGCCACGTAAAAATTGCATAAACAAAGTAGAGGACGTCTAACTTGTTTTTGTAGAGGGGGTCATGTGATGTGGTATGGCCAATGTGTGATTTGTGATAATGTATGCAATGATCATGTTTGTAATCTTTCGCGACTTGCATGTCGACGAGTACGGCAACCGGCAGGAGCCATATGGTTGTCTTTTATTTTATGTGACCTGCGTGTCATTGAATCACCATGTAATTGCTTTACTTTATTGCTAAGAGTAGCATTAGTTGTAGTTGCAATAGTTGGTGGACAACCATGGTGATGGCGCCGCAATGATGGAGATCATGCCGGTGATGATGGAGATCATGCCGGTGCTTTGGAGATGGAGATCAAAGGCACAAGAAGAAAGGCCATATCATATCACAATTATGAATTGCATGTGATGTTAATCCTTTTATGCACCTTATTGTTATGCTTAGATGTGATCGCGACGGTAGCATGATAAGGTGATCTCTCACGTTAATATCAAGAAGTGTTCTTCCCTAGTATGCACCGTTGCGAAAGTTCGTCGTTTTGAGACACCACGTGATGATCGGGTGTGATAGATTCAACGTTCACATACAACGAGTGTAAGCCAGATTTACACATGCGAAAATACTACGGTTTCCTTGACGAGCCTAGCATGTACAGACATGGCCTCGGAACACAAGAACCGAAAGGTTAAACACGAGTCATATGGACGATATGATCAACATGGCGATGTTCACCTTTGAAGCTACATCATCTCACGTGATGATCGGTTGTGGTGTAGTGGATTTGGATCGTGTGTCACTAAACAACCAGAGAGATGTTGAGTTTAGTGGGAGTTCATTAAGATGAACTAAAATTATCATAATCAAAAGTCCAGATGTCTTTGCAAAAATCCTTATAGATCATGGTTGACTACGGTAGTCAGTTCGTTGCTGAAAAACTGCGTCTCGATGGGTCAAATTTGTTGAGTAGTACCTGCGTCCTGAAAGAAGTCCTACACACCAATGATGAGCTCTACATGTTAGAAGAACCTATAGGAGATAAACCCAAATATTTCTGCAAGCGATGAAGAGTACATGGAGTGGTTTTGAACCACCTACTTGAAAGTCAAGTGGATGATGTGCACCTTCATGAAATTCTGACCTAAGTAAACAATTCAAGAACTTGATTGCAATGGAGATTGTTGATGAGCTGAAAAATAGTTTTTCAGCACAAGTTAGAATTGTAAGGTTCGAATGTCTGAACGGTTTTCTTTCACTCAAGATGGAAGAGAACACTTGCTTGGAACAACACATGAGGATAATGCATGAGATACATCATCGTCTAGTGCTTGTTTGGAACCACGGGAAGAATGACAATTTCGCGATAGATGGGGTGATACGCTAGCTTCTCCCCAGCTTCAAGAATTATGTCGGAGACTATGTCATGGGAAGGGATTTGATCACTTTCTGTGAGTTTGTGTCTTGGCTGCGTCATGTCAAAGTGGAACCCATAGCAAGAGAAGTTGACAATGCAGAAAGTATATATTGATATACATGTTATAAGTGTTTAAGTCCAGATTGCAATTGTGGCAGTTCCGATAAGTATTTGATACTCATTCTGTTTTATGAAAACAGAACCTGCTGCTTGAGATTTGCATAAAGGATATGGGAAGACGTTGCGGAATGGTGGCAATCAAGGAGTTGATGCTGGCAACGATCTGTCTCTACATTTATCATTTGGATTAGAGGATTTGAATAAGTTTTGTAATCGAATTAAGTGTGATTTTAATTAGTGTGTCTTGCTTATGTGAGACGGTTATTCATGTTAAATACAATGGTTGTTCTATTTTCATGAGTGATCCTTTTTGGAAATCACAAGTTTTCGATTATAAGTGTGTTATTTTTATTATAAGCTAGATGATAAATTGGTTGAACATTTATAAAATATGTGACATACTAAAATATCCAAAACTTAATAATGACAATTGTTTTAGTCGTGCTAAAAATTGAATAAACATTTTGATGTTTTATCAATGCACCTTATTGTAAGGAGTATGACTAAAATGCCACCCTTTGGAAGAGTGCCATGAGTTGCCGAAAATAAACACAAGTGTTGGTTGTATTTTCAGCAAATGTTGGATGTCATTATTTTGTGTACTCCGTCATAAATGATTAAATAGGTGTATTTATTCGAGTTATGATATTTGATGAGATCAAATAAATTTCTGGAGTTTAGGATATTAAGTTAACAAGAAAACTGAGTCTTTATGATTTGATCAAAAGAGACAAAATATTTGAGTTATATGTTAGTATGTGGACTTGTGAGAAGTGTTATCACAAATTACAATGTTTAGAATATTTTAAAGGCGTTTGATATGTCCTAAGATATTGTAATCACACACTATTTGATATTGTGTGGTCTGATAAAATAAAAGGGGTCTTTCTTATTAGGGTTTATTTGTAGCATTTAGATTTATTTGATAAACACTCTGTTTTTTAAATGAGGATCTATTTAATGATTCGCATAAACTTTTTCCATATGAGTTATGAGGAAAGGTGGTTTCATTAATTATGAGATAATTAGAGACTATTGCGAATAATGTTGTAGTATATTCATAAGTATGACTATGAATAAGATTCCACAATGAGAGACTAAAAGGGACAAATCAATTGTTGATTGTGTTAAATGTTTTAGTGGATTTATCGTGAAAAGGTTTCATTGATAAAAGAATTGCTGGAATAAAAATGAAAAGCTGAAACCTTGCTTGTTTATGTATCAAGTGGCACATATGTAAAGTGCTATGTTGGTTAAAACTTGACACATAAAGGAATTAATGATGGTGATCATTGAATTTCGGTTTAGCTTGTCTAAAGAAAAGTAGGATTCAAGAATATGGTATTTTGTCAGGTTACAAAATAATATTCATGATTTACTTGTCATGTTTCAGAAACAAGACATACCTACGAAACTACAAAGAAGAAATAGAAACCTTAAATACGAAAATGACTGAGAGTCATCCTATGTTTAAGTTTAAATCACAAAGTAATTGTTACTTGATTTTGTGAAAGCGTTGTTTCACATATTTATTCTTCAAAAGGGTTTGTAGGGAATAAATAAAACTTAAAGCTAGTAAAGTACTAGCGTTTCGTATAAAGAGTTCTCGATATTAAATAGTTAATTAAGAATTTTGGAGGTGTCCAAAATATCGAGAAAATACACGAGTGTGATCTAATTAAAATATGTGGTGACATATGTTAAGTTAGAGCAGAAACTATTTTCCAAGATCAAAATATGTGGAGACATATGTTTGAGTGGGAGCTAATTAAATCATGGTCAAATATAAGGATATCATATTTCTGAGTGGGAGCCAAAGTGGTTTCACAATTTAATATGTGTATGGTGTATATTTGAGTGGGAGTTTACAACATCTTGTTTGTGTGAAATGGAGATTTCATAAATATTGTAAATATTTCAGGAACCAACGTATAACTTATGAAGTTAGTTTGAACGTCAAATATCCATGGAGATAATACATCTGATTGGATCTCGGATTGGATACCGCGGAGGCGCTGCTCGTGCGGTGCTCCATCGGATTGGATCTCGGATTGGATCTCGGATCGGATAATACATCTCCTCGTGACTAGATGAGTCTAGTTGCGGGGATCGACTAGCCAACCCCTGCACCAACAAAACGCGTTTGTTGATCTTCAAGGGTAAGAGATCGGATCTCATCTTCGCTACCTTCGTCTAATAGATCTAGATCCTTGGGGTTTCTTCCGCCTGTTGCGTAGGAAAATTTTTGTTTTCTATGCTGCGACCCCTTCATATACGGGTACTGATCATACACCCACGCCACCCTCCCAGAACAATATGAGTGTTGATGGATACTCAGGTTCGACATGTGTGCCAGAAGGTGTGGAAGGCAAGCACGATGAACTAGAAAACAAGCAACCTAAGCAGAAATTGATGCAAGCCCCAGCACAGCTGCAGTTTGAGTTGGAAAACGTTATGTTTCCTGCTATCATAAGTCCAAATGAAGAATCTGCAACTTGGGAACCAAAAATTGGCAGCCTTGATTTAGTTCTCCACCAAGGGCATAGTGAGCAGAAAGAAATACAAGATAGCAGTAGTACCCCTCCTGTTGCACTAAGTGTGGCTACTCCTATACTGCATGAAGTGAATGCACAAAGTGATGACCAAGTGAAAAATTCCCTCACAGTTGTTGCCTTTCACATGAGACAGCCAGAGCCACCATTTGTGCATCAGAGTAATAAGAAACAAGAAACACCATTTGAAATGCGGGTACCTCATGTGCTAGCTCTAGTTCCTTGTAGCAACAATGTGCAAGATTCATCAGTAAACAATTTTGAATTGTGTGGGAACATTAAAAACACCCCTTTGATGTTACCTTGGGATCCTGGCACTATGCATTGTACACATTGCGAATCCAATGGGCATGCCACCTCAAGCAAAGAATCTTCTAATGGCTTCAACACTACTAGGAAAAAGGCTATCTGTGGCGCACCTTTTAGACTTTCTGTGGCGCATCCTGGAAAAAGATGGGTGCGCCACAGAAACGTCGCCACTAAATTATATTTCTGTGGCGCATGGGGCCAGATGCGCCACAGAAATATTTTGGAAAATTTTGAATCTGGAAATTCAAAAAAATCTGGAAAAAACAAAAAATGAAATATTTTTGGAAAACCTAAATATTTGATTTTTTTTCCAATTTTTCTGAATTTTTTAACCCATATCAAATGATAACTTCCCGCTAGGTCACCCATCCTCAATCAAGTTCTTATTGATATAAGTATGATATCAACCCTCTTAAGCCTTGTATGTGTATATATATGTGAATGTAGTTTATGTGTGGTATGTATATATGTGTGTTTTTAAATTTCGAAAAAATCGAAAACTTCAAAAGTTTCAAAAGCAAATCCAAAGTTTCAAAAAGTCCCAAAAAATCCCAACAATTTCGAAAAAATAAAAAATCAAAAAAATTCAAAAAATCCCAAAAAATCAAAAATAAAAAAATCAGAAAATTCCAAAAATTAAAAAATTCAAAAAATCAAGAAAATAAAAAAAATTCAAAAATCCCAAAAAATCAAAAAAATTAAAAAATCCAAAAAATAAAAAAATACTTAGAAGTTCAAAAAAATTCAAAAAAATATTTCTGAAAGTTTTCTTGAATTTTGAATTTTTTGGATTTTTGGATTTTTTGAAATTTTGTGGAAAATTTTCATTTTTGGGATTTTTTTTGAATTTTTTTGGATTTTTTGGATTTTTTTAGCACTTTTTTTGGGTTTTTTTTGGATTTTTTGAATTTTTGAAATGACAAAAAATAAAAAAGAAGATTTTTTTCTACAAAATCAAAAAAATTCAAAAAAATATTTAGAAGTTCATAATTTTTCAAAAATTCATAAAAATTCTTTTTAGAAAATATTGTTTTTTTGGAATTGTTGATTTTTTTTTTAAGTTTTCTGGATTTTTTGATTTTTTTTTGGATTTTTTTTGAGTTTTTTTGGATTTTTAGAATTTTTTTGATTTTTTCAAACTTCTGTGGCGGATATACAACATGCGGCACAGAAAGCCACATTTCTGTGGCGCACATCCAACATGCGTCACAGAAATATGACTTTTTGTGGCGCATCCAACTTCCGCTACCTCACGTACGACGACGCCAAGGAATGCCTCGCCATGGCCGGCCACAACCTCCCCCTCGCCGTCTCGCTCGTCCAGAAGGCCTGCGGCAGCTCGCGCGGCCTGCCGGACCCGGATTCTGCCACGACCAAGGCCGCCATGGAGGAGGCTTCCGGCAGTGCATGGTGCTGTGATGCCCAAGACCTCCTGCATCTGATGACGTCGAGGTACGAACCTCGCGTGGTGGCTACTATCAAGCAGGTTTTGTGCGATAGCGCACAACAGCTCACTAAACAGCAGGTCAGCGAAATTTGCGACTTGCTGCGCCAGCCATGCTCGCCGCCGGCGCCACCAATCCCTATGCTAACTCCTCCTCGAACTTTCCGGGACAGCAATGGGCAAGTCACCACAACCATCGTCATCGATACACATCTTTTCCCGGCGCCGGCCGTTGTTTCGCAAAACGGCGTCTCCATTGCCATAATCACTTCCGCAGCTCGGACCAGCCATGGTGACGCCGTCCCTCTCTCGACTGCTCTAACCAAAGCCACCACCATAGATGATCTAGCGTATCACCCGCACTCCTGGTTTCTGAGGATGTCTCTACTTGACACCGTGCATGAATTATACATCAAGGCTCTTGCCCAGCTGCCTATGCATGCCTTGCATCGGCGCCATCTCGTCCGTGCCGTCCTCACAGCCGGACACACATATGGCCCCATGCTCCACCCTGTGGCTAACATCATGTTCAACGCAATCTGGTATGATGCCCTCTTTCCTTTCGGCCAGGTCGACCACCTTCCAGCAGCCGACATTCTTGACACTCGCTCCATGTCCCGAGTCGAATCACGTTCTCTTAATGCCATTGTTGCCCTTATTCGCAAGTCCCGACGTGCATCACAGCGAAAGGCACTGGAGAAGCTTTGCAAAGATCGCAGAGAGCTCAAACTGTGGTCTCGGGATTTTAGGATCGTCCAGAGAAACATACATCATTTGTTACGGGCTGCCAAACACCCACAGCCTGATGCCTATGCCGCATTCATCAAGGGTCTGACCTTGGATGTAGTCTGTGACATGCGGGGTTTGATGACGATGGACCAGGTTATCTCTGATGATGCTGTGTACCAACTGAAGGACATGATAACCAAGATAGCAGCAGCAAGAGGCATTGCAACACGGGGGCATACTCCTGCTCTGTCCAAATCCACCTTGGAGATACTGTCTCCAAGGAGGTCTGCCTTCAAGTTTCGGCAGGATTACTTTCGCGGAAAGTTGGAAATTTTGCTGGGCGACTATAGTCTCCGTGAGGTATTTAATTAATACTTATGACCTTTCAATTACTACTGCATTTACTTTTTATATGAGTGTCTGTTGTCCTTACAAGTACGATTTCCCACCTCCTTGTTGTTTTAGGGACAGAAATATCATGTTGGTATTATCTGTGGAGTGGCCTCACGGAGATACTACAACAGCACCCAATGCTATCACGTTAACTTTCTGGCCAACATGGATATTGGCATCCCAAATGATGCCACTCCCACTCCCATGCACAAGCTCTTCTTTGCTGAATTCTGGAGCCAAATTGATCAAAAAATTGAAGAATCAACAAAGCCGCCCATCTGCTGTGTTGCACAAGATTACTCTGAACATTTCGGTAAACCCCCTTCAGCACCTAGCTTTTTCCCTTTCACCGTTCTTAGAACTTGTATTCCCTTCAGCCCAGAGCAAGCTCTTGTTGTTGGAACTCACTGTATATCTATGTCGTTTGATGACCTCTTACATATAATTGGGGGTTAATTTAATGTATGTTACTGTCATCTTTGCATATTCAAAAAATGCCATTGCCAAAAAAGAAAACAACCATACAAAAATGGCAATGCCAACACGTATATACAATTGCTGAATGCATCATGGCAGTGGCATATCAAATTAACCTTTTCTGGCAGTCAATATTATTTCTAGTAAGTTGTGTTGTGTAGTAGCATTTTTCTATTACGTATCGGTAGAGGCATACATAAGATTGAGCCAGGAAAGCACTTCAAAAACGGAACATGGGAGGCTTATTGCGTTAAATACAATCAGGTAGGGAGGTTTCAAACGCCAGCTTGGAGAGCCCTCTCAAAGGTTTCTTCCGCTGATTCAGTGAACTTAACTATCACGTGGTCAGGGCCTGACAGTTTCAGCTGGCTGCGGAAGCATGGAAAGTTAGAACTAGCTAGATGCACTTATCTTAGCTCATACAAAATAGTAAGCACATCGGTCAACCATGATATCTACTATAACCAGGATAAGAGGCCGAAGACTAGATAGACAAATTCATCCACGACAATAGGAGAGAATGGTTTGCTAGTAAAACTGCAAAAAGCATCTCATGCTCACTAGTCTGTGGTTTTACCCTTAGCATATTGTGCAACTATAACAGTCCATGTCTCTTTACTAGCTAGAGCTAATCATAGAATTGCAGAATTGTTAGCTGATGAATAATATATGGTGACGGATTACTGTTTACAGAAGCGGAGCAATGAATAATAAACAAACCTTAATCCAAATTGGAAAGGAAGATGAACAGAATGATGTTTTATGAGCCTTGAAATCTCTTTTGAATCATTTATAATTTATAAACTAGTCTTGAAAATTTCAGAAAGTACCATTAACCTTGACACAAGTTGTTACAAAACTATAAGCATGTGTTTTACTCTGTCATCACAGTATGTCCTTGTAGTTATTATATACTCCCTCCGTTCCATATTAGATGACTTTCAAATGAATGTACTAGATATATTTACGTCTAGATATATCTATTTGAGAGTCAACTAATAAGGAAAGGAGGGAGTAATAGATTTCAAGATACCGTTTGCTGATAAATGTCCACTTGAACAAATATAACAAAACTGAATATGTGCAATCCACATGCGTCCATCAACTTGTAATTTCTAATTCACACACTTTGGCTTGAGTCTACAAATGAGATATACTGCCATTTTCAACAGCAATCACCTAAAGAGCATCAGAAACGGGCACACCACTAGTAGAAAAGGGGCATTTAGTCCCGGTTCATTTGGGCCTTTAGTCCCGGTTTGTCACCACGTGGCCCGCTGCTGGTAGGACTACTTTTAGTCCCGGTTCGCAACACGAACCGGGACTAAAAGTTTTTCTATTTTTTAATTCAAAAACGATTTTATTTTTTGAATTTTTTTTCAATTTTTTTAATCTATGAATTGTTGAACTCGTTAATCTCTCACACCGGAGCCTCTTAATCACACTTAGTTTTTTGTCAAATTACAATTTTGGTCAAACTTTCCGGTCGGTCACCCATTCTCACACTACTCTACCCCTAGCACGCTTAACATCCTGGTTCCTTCCATCCCCTTCCTATAATCTACTTGTAACCTTATGTCTATAGTATGCTATTAATCATATTAACTCATGGATCATGTGGGTCACGCATTTTTATAATTTGAATTCTAAACAATTATTTAAATATACAAAAATGACTAACTAATCATAATATTGAATAAATATAAAAATAAAATGTGTTTTATTATTTTTTTGACATTAATTCATTTAATATGGCATAATTCATATCTTTTAATCTGTAAATCGAAATTGAACAAATAATATGTCCATTATTATCAGAAAAATATGAGGAATCCAAATATGACATAATTTTTATATTTCTATTTTTTTAAAAAAATAAAAAAACTGAATTTTGAATCTTTTTGAATTTCAAAAATTCAAAACAGCTGGTTGAATTCGGAAAAAAAATTTAGTCCCGGTTGGTGTCTCAAACCGGGACTAAAGATAGACTCTTTAGTCCCGGTTTGTGCCCCGAACCGGGACTAAAGTTGCTCGCCCCTTTAGTCTCGGTTCCAGCTACGAATCGGGACTAATACCCCCATTCGAACCGGGACCATTGGCATTTCGGGCCCTAGCTGCTCGAACCGGGACTAGTGCCTGCCATTGGTCCCGGTTTGTGTCTGAATACGTGCACGTTGTACAGTGCATGCAGTTACATTCTTACGCGACTGTTTCCCAAGGTGAAGATTACATATAATAAGAGTGTCCAGAATTTCAGGATCCTTTGCATCCTAGACAAGTGCGTGTGAGCTTTAGTCTGAAGTTTACTGTGACGTTATAAAGTATTCTAATTTTGGTTTGCTATGTGCGGCATGGCTCTTGTGTGGATGTCTGCTCATGTCATTTCTTCTGTTTGATTCTCCGAACAGGTCGGTGCAATGTTTGTGAGAGTAGTTCAAGCACAATTGTGCACCCACCTTCTTGTGGGTATTTCATGGCTACTGAAGGGACAGTCTTTCCATCTGCTGAAAGCCTTCGTGAAGCTGATCTTGAAGCTGATCCAGGGATGCTGGATATAGATTTTATCTATTTCGATGCTGCAAAGGATGATATTGAGTCTGCTAGGATGAAACCCAGGTGGTCTGCCGGAGACACCATCAGGCCAAGATGATATCAGGAGTTCAGGACAGTCTTTGACCCCCTCCTCGAGTCAATTTCCAGTCTAGATGCTTGCACAAGTGCTGTTTCTTGGGCATCTTGTGTGTAAGAGTTCTGTTGTAAAAATATATGGACTTTGGGTTATGTGGCCCTCAGTTTCTTGGGCATCTCTTATGGCAAAATACAACCAAGTTGAATGGAGTTTCTAGGAAGCAACGGTGGTTTCAAGTTTCAGAGTAAAGGTATATTCTACTAGTTTGCTGTATTAGTTTTCGCATGGCTGAGATTTTGACAGCTGTGATGATTATTTCAAACTGCAGATAAGGGGAGTGGTATGACTGTAATTTGGTATGAGATGCATGAACCAGTATTAAAGGGTCCTTCATCGAGTCCAATTTGCGAACTACTCCCTCTGTTTCAAAATTTTACACATATTTTTATTGGATAAGATGATGCTTGGACCAGCAATTACTCCATTACTACGGGACTTATGTGATGCAAATCACATTCATAAGTAACTTTGAATAAATATATTAATGACATCAATATATTGTGATGGAGTTAATTGTGGCTCAAACCCTTTGTCTTAGCGATGTCTTATATTTCGAAATAGAGTCACTGTTCATTATTTTCTGTTGATTCTGACAGTGACAGGTTGTATTCTGCTTTCCATCTAATCATATATTATAAGCAATAGCTGATATCTGATCTTGCTGCCTTATCAGTTATCAGTCTAGGTTCTAGATGAACTAGCCCTAGTAGAGATTCTGTCCGCTGCTATGGGTAGATTTTTTACTTGCTTTGCTCTATGGTAAATTCAGTGCGTCCTGCTAGGAGTTCCAATTCCTCCTGGCCCTATTTAGGATTTTTTTTTGTGAAATGTCCTATTTAGGAATTTACGGAGTTCATGAGATCAGATTCAGGAAGTTGTTCTGCTTTTCACTATGAATCCGAAGAAATGTATTAAGATGACGTGTTGCACCCTGTTGCTATGTTTCTTTCTTTCTGGAGCGATTGAGCTACTTTAAGCTCTAGAATCAGTTAGTGTAGAACAAGACAGGCGAGTTGTTTGAAGATTCCTGAATGCCAAGTAATAACCCATTTTTTTAGCTTCACTATTGCCATTGGCTTCAGTGGAAAATGATAGCGTCCATTTTTAGCATCAAAGTATGCACGCATCAATATTTCAATAGATCTACACTCACTATAATGGGAAAAATCTCTGACTACATTAAAACATTAGAACACAGAGTTGCTAGACAAATGGGTGCAGGAGTGTTCCTAGACTAGAGTGACCATTATATATCTTGAACCCAGCTCACCTAATCTGAAATAGGTGCAGGAGTGTTCCTGGATTCAAATGGTGTCTTCAGAGGCGGAGAGGCTATCACTTGATGATATTTTATATGGATATCCGTGTTTTACGTTTTAATTCTTACAAGTGCTAAAGCTTTTGCCAAGTAGTACTAGGATTTGAATAGTTATAGACTCCAAAATTCTCTACATATAGGTGAATCTTTTCATAATTTCGAATTATAACAATGATATTTTTTTTTAGATAAAGAGTATATATTAATATCGAGGAGATACCAATTACACCCAGCCTCTGCAACAACGCAATGCCCTAACGACACTACGGATGCACACAGCCGAAAAAAGGAGAGAAAAAAAAGAAAAGTCCCGCTATAGTGATCAGATCCTAGAAACAGCGGTACTGACACCACCAATACAGCACCAGAAGTCCAGCTTCTCCAAAAACGACGCCTTCAAGAAGGAGCAGTGCACAAACGCTGTCGTCGCCCGATCACCCGGGAGACAGTCCTCGCTCTCAAAAAAGTTTCTTCATCAAGACCATTGTCAGGCACAACCAATTAAGGCCAGACCTTGGGTTTCACCCTAAAAGATAAGACCTAGGACTTCTCCTGTGCAGTCACCCCCACATACATGCCGCTGCTCGAAGACTAATCACCTAGCCAATTCCTCATCGCCACAAAGACTCAAACCCCCATTGCTTGTCCTCATATCTCGCCTTTCATGACATTCTCCGCCAGCACCATGGAACGAGAAGCATGTTCCATGATATTATCAGCCGGCAGAGCTTCGAAGCGCTCCCTCTGAAACCAAACGGTCAGATAAAAACATGGGTGCGCACGACCGAATACCATCTGATCCAGCAATCTCCAGGCATAAGACGCCCAATGGAGTTCGCCGGCGGAGCCTTCCGGAACATGACCATCCAGCCAGATCAATGGGGATAGGCATCCGAAAGTTCTTCATCTTGGCAGGAGAAGGAACCATAGGACCACCTCCTTTATTCATAGCCAAGCTAGCAACCCCCACGCCACCCGCCGGCAACCTGCGGGATCTGCCTCTTTGAGCAACCGAGGGTCATAACCAGCGGTGCGTAAGATGTGGCAGCGCAGGGTCGATCCACAACCGGAGCCGGCCGTGACACCGCGGGTAGGAGATGGGCAGGCGGCAGGGAGCACGTAGCCACCGACCACCCCAGCCCAACCACCGCTGCCAGTCAAGCGCCGCCGAGGAGAATCTCCACCACCACCCCGGACAGGGGCGCCGCCCTGACCGCTGCACGTCGACACGGTGCCCATCTCCACCCCTACAGATCGAGGTGACGGTCGCCGGCGTCCACCCCCAGACCACCATTGGCGGCTGGGCCCGCCGCCGCCGCCGCGGCGAGGGCCGGCGGGTAGCGGCGGCGGACGGATCCGATGGCGAGGGGGGAGGGCTGGCGGCGCGGCACGTAGCCCCCCGGCGGCGCTCAGGGGTGCGCCGCGGGAGGGGTTAGATTTCCTGTCCATAACAATGATATGTAGAATGATTTCGTTTCTTCTGTCGACATAATGATGACTTCCGAAGTACTGAACTTGTCTGTTCACGCAGACCGGTGAATTACCGTGGCATTGTTGATCTGCCCGCAAGAAATCCGTGACACGGTAAAGCTCTTTCTCTGCTGAAGTACTTGATGATCTTGTCTTTCGATAGTGTTTCCAGCGAGTTCTTAGCAAAGATAAATTACCAAAGACTTGATCAGAAGCAAGAACCTTGAGACCACATACAATTAGAGCTCAGTATGCTGAAGTGGCATGTTAATGCTCAATATGCATGTCTTTTTTCTTTTCTTTAGATCGTATAAGAGGCTGGAGACACTAGTAGAAAACAAGGGCTTTCGTCCAGAGGCTCTGCCAGCTTTAGTCCCGGTCTCCTTACGAACCGGGACTAATGGGAGCATTAGTCCCGGTTCAAACTGCTAGTCCCGGTTCGTGATTATGCCGGTAGGCTTTAGTCCCGGTTCGTAAGGAATCTTTAGTCCCGGTTCGTTCGTATCATCACGAACAGGGACTAAAGGGTTGCGCAGAGGTGGGGACAGCGCGAGAACCTTTAGTCCCGGTTAGAGATACAAACCGGGACTAAAGTTTTTTTATTTTGGAAAAATTTCAGGTTGACGAAGCGGTGGCGCCTTTAGTCCCGGTTTTTTTTATTTTTGCCGGAAATTCAAATTCAATTTTAGTTTTTGCCGGAAATTCAAATTGTTTTAATTTTTTGAATTAATCATTGTTGTTTATGTTAATATAGGTTTGGAATTCAAAAAATAATAGCATGTGCCATCGTGCAGGAAGATTTAAGTTTTTGTCGGAAATTCAAATTATTTTATTTTTTGGAATTAATAATTGATTTCTGTATAAAGATTAGTATTACTTAATCATTGTTGTCTATGTCAATATAGATTTGGAATGCTAAAAATAATATCATGTCTCGTCAAAGTGTAGGGGATAATAAGATTGATAGCGTAATATTATCAAGATGTACTCAATGCAATTATGGAAGCTAGTTGGGAAGGAACTCAAAAGTTAAGCGTGCTGGGGGTGAAGCAGTGTGAGGATGGGTGACCGATCGGGAAGTTTGCCTACAAGTGTGAGGATGGGTGGAGTAGTGTGGAGCAGTGTGAAATTAGGGGGTGATTAGACATTAAACTGACAAATAATTCAAAGATTCGAAATATCGAAAAAAATTCAAGAAAAAAAATCGAAAAAATAGGACTTTTAGCCCCGGTTGGTGTTACGAACCGAGACTTAAAGGTCCTCCAGCCCAGCGCCCAATCGCTTCGAAATATCGAAAAAATTCAAAAAAATTCAAGAAAAAAATCGAAAAAATAGGACTTTTAGTCCCGGTTGGTGGGACTAAAAGGTCCTCCAGCCCAGCGCCCAATCGCGCCCACGTGATACCCCATTAGTCCCGGTTCGTGGCCGAACCGGGACTAACATTAGTCACGATTTATTAGTCCCGGTTCGGGAACCGGGACTAAATGGGGGTTTTCTACTAGTGAGAGCAATAACTCGGGATGTGCACATACAATTTCTAATGGCTGCAACTTTAAATGGTCATCTGCAAAATCTGCAGGTTGCAATTCAGTGGGAGGCCATGGCTGATGTGCCCTCATGCTCTGGAGGCTGTCTACAACATGCCATTTGTGAGGTTGTTCAAATTGATGCTCAAAGTATGCGCACTTTACTTGCGGAAGAAGATTGTTGTGGTCTCAGTGATCAACGTCGCTTCATTAAAAAAAATGCTGAAGTGCTTGTGGTGATTGGCTTTGACAAGGCTGATGCCTTATTTCATCAGAGGGTGTAACATCATTGAGCATCAGTTTAAGCTCTGTGTGGCTTGGGAATTTTTGGGCCTGTCTATATGTCTTCAGATTTCATGAAGCTTATGTCTGTGACATCTGTTTTAACAGTTTGTGTAATTGTTAAATGTGTTTGTCATAAATTTTCCTGCGTTTGTGCATCTGGTGAAGCCGTAGAGATCTTAGGGGACAGAATATTATGTGTAGATATATGCTACATCCTCCAAAAAATATTTACTTTCTTTTAAAACTCAAAAGTTCTTATATTTGGGTGGCTGAGTATTATGTGTACATTTTAAGTTTCATACTCCCCCGTGTCGCCCTTCTCCGGCGACCCGGGGGGAACCCTAGCCGCTGCCGCCGGAGGCCCCCCCGCGGCCCTTCCCCGCATCGCCGCCGCCGGAGGGGCCGCCGGCAAAGCCGCGTGCGCCCCTGTAAAGGTGGCGGCGGGGCGTTTCCTTTCGAGGCCCAGTCTCGGGCGCGGATCTCATGCTGGCGACTTCGGCTGAGGAGGACGACGGCCGCGGCCCGGGCCGTCGCGCAGTGGAGTCCCTCACCACCGTGCTCGAGGTTGTTCGCGGCGGGGCGGAGGTGCAGGGGTAGGAGGTGCGATGGCGTCCGCATCGGGCGGCCTGGCCATGGCGGCGGTGCTGGCGTGCTGGTCGCGGCGGAGGCGGGGGCTGCACCGGGGCACGCGCAGGCCTACATCTGGTCGCGCGGGCTCGCGCAGGGTGCGTCGGCTGCGCGCGAGGAGGAGGTGGGCACGACGTCGGCTCTGATGGCTGAGGTGCTTGGAGGGTGGGCTGCTGGTTGGGGAGGGTGGGGACTTTTCCTCCACCCTCCTTCGGCCACGGCACGCTCACAGGAAGGAGGAAGCCGGGGCGGCGGCCCCGGAGCGAGCAGCGGCTGCAGCAGTCGCGTGGCCGGCTGCGGCATGCGGAGTAGCTCGGTGGTTGACGACGGGGACATGCTTTCATCTGACCGCTCCCTGAGCTTCGCGGGCGGGAAGAATTCCGGGCGAAAGCTTGCACGGATTTTGATCTATGCCAATGACGGTGGCGCCTTCGGGCGTCGTTCCCTTCTTGATCGTGTCGTTGAGGAATATCGACCCGGTCCGACACGAGTGGTTTCAGGAATCTCTGGGTGAAAACCTAAGCTCTGTCGGGGGTGGGCGACGATGACGGTCGAGTCACTACCTTGTTGGAGGCCTCGCCTTGGAGTTCTTGGCCTTCGTGGTGCGACGGCTTCGCAGTGGATGTGTAGGATGGCTCCGTGGTCGGGGGAGACGGATCTCGGGGCGGCGGCCCCGGATGGTAGTGGACGTTGAGGTGGCGTCCTCAGTATCCCACGCTGCGACGGTCCTATGAGGCAAGGCCGTTGTCTTGCTCGGGTCAGGGTGGCGACCTGGATGAAGACTGCGCGGCAGAGGGTTCGTCGACTAGACTGGACCGCCTTCGGGCAATGGAAGGTCGATCTGGTTGCTACATCGGGGTGGCGGCCCCAAAAAAGGTGGGATTTGGTGGCGCCCTGGATGAAAACTGCCCGGGCAGAGGGCTCGTCGACCATGACTGGATCGCCTTCGGGTAATGCGAATGTCAATCTGGTTGCTATGCCGGTGCGGCGGCCCCGGAGCAGGTGGGATTTGGTGGCGTCTTGGTGCTGTGCGGACAGCAGGCTCGTCGACGCCATGACTGGTTCAGCTTTGGACAATGCGAAGCTTCGTCCTGGTTGCTACGCCAGGGCGGCGGCCCTGGAGCAGGTGGCATGTGTTGTGGCGTTTGGTCGATTTGCGTCGTATGGGCGGCGGGTCGTCTCGTCTGTAAGGTTTTTTGATCATGTTTTCCTCATAAACAGGGCATTGTACAGTTTGTATGGTTTTTGGACCCGGTTTTCCTTATAAACTGGGTCAACTCTATTCTATCTAATCGAGCGGTGGATATCGACCACCTTAAGCTCAAAAAAAAAACATGTCTACATGTCCTTTGTTGCAATGTTGTTGTTTGATGTACCGTGTTCTCGTTCTGTAAGTTGCTCCCCTCTATAACTGGTCCATTGGAAAGAAATCCCAGCCTAACCTAACTTGGAATCTGTAGAAAACAAATTTCTGATGTACTCTTTGAGTTTCAGAATGTTGGGACAGAGTGTGTATTTGACTGTCCGATTACATGTTTTCGCCAATAGTTAAACCAATACGCATCACATCTGAGAAAATCTAAGCTCCCGGTTACAGGGCTACTAACAATGCTAAAGTACTTATGGTGAATAGCTTTGACAAGGCTGATGTCTTATTTCATCAGACAGGATGTAATATCTATGAGCATCAGTTTACAACCTCTGTGTGGCTTGGATTTTTGGGCCTGTCTACTAGGCTTGAAGATTTCATAAAGCTTATGTCTGTGACATCTGTTTTAACAGTTTGTGTAATCGTTATATTTGGGTGGCTGCGTATTATGTGTACATTTACATGCTTATATGCCCTTTGCTGCAATGTTGTTGTTTAATGTACTGTGTTCTTGTTCTGTAAGTTGCTCCCTTCTATATCTGGTCCGGTGTAAGTGACTGTCGCCAATACTTAAACCAATCCGCATCGCATCTTAGATCAGCTTTGACCTACCAGAAACAGCGATCAGAGGAAAATCTAAGCTTTCGGTTACAGGGCTACTACTAGCTAGCTAGCTGGATACAGCTCGATGGATGGCCGTGCATCCTAGCTTCAACTGTAACTGTGGCTACAGCATGCACAGCACGAAGCTATCAGCCTGCTAATCAGTGCCAGTCCTTGATGTTGCCTGCCGGCGTCATGTCCCCCCATGCTTCATCCGTTGGCCGGGTTTCTAACCGAACCATGGTTTGGCTGATCTATTAGCGCGCCTCCACATCAACTTCCATCTTCATTTGTCACCAGGCTGCCAGACGAGGTCATGAACAAACGGAGCTATTGATCAAGGGCTCAGTTGCGTGGCAAGAAGGCATCTGATGATCCAGATTATCCCACGTTGAGCAGCGATCCATGTCGGAGCTCCATAGCTCTGTGAAGACGTGATCTACGATTGATGAGCAAACTTTGCCTATGTCCCTGAATTATCACTCTGCTGGGTCACTAGAAGGCACGTTCGTCGCGAAAGCTCGTCTGCGTCTGATTCTCAGTACCATCTTGCTCTTCTCAGTATGGCACGTTCGTCGTGGCCTACTGTTACCCCAAGATCGAGGAGATAAGGGCATAAGGCCACCGCTCCTCTGAGACAAGATGTCAAGATCACAGGCCAGCATTAGCTAGCTTTGTAACACTGCCCATCGCCATCAGGCCATCAAAGTAGCGAGTGCACCTCCACAAGCCATGTAGCGGCGGTCTGCAACTTTTTTTTAGGCTCGCTACGGTATAAAGTTGTAGTACATGTTCAGACGCACACACAACACCCACGCACACCACACTCACATACCCCATTATGCGTCATCCTAGATCTACAACCTATACACCAACACGTTCTAAGAGACTTCCGAAATCACTGACTTCGGGAACGACGGCACGTCGTCCTCACCTATGGCACGAGAACGCGACTTGAGACATCTGCAAATTTATTCCGTAAGACACCAGAAATATTCGTCCCGCTGGGATCGAACTCTGGCGGGCTGGGTGCTCACCAGCGACCCGAGCCACTCGAGCTACTGCTCGGTCTCGCGGTCTGCAACTGCAACTTGAGCGGTCTGAGAACGGGGCAGAGGCCCAGCGGTAAGGGAAGTAGTTGCTGATCCCAGCAACCATGGTTCGACCCTCTGTCGGGGTCGAATTCCTGAAATTCTCACATAGGAGCACTTCTTCTATAAAATTAAGCCACCAAGGGCTAGTTCTGGTTGGTCTCATTTTTTTGCAACTTGAGCGGTCTCGTGCCGATCCGACCAACCTACACGTACGCCGTTCACCTTTGGCAGTGAAGCAGACGAGGGCGTGCAGGTGCAGCTCGGGACCTGACGGATCACTACGAGACCCCTTGTCTCTTATCGTGGAAGTGATCTTCCCGTCCTCTCGCCGAGCAGTGGCCATGCCTTTGTACTGACAGTGTTTCCTGTCACCTTACACGTACCGCGGGGCGTGTAGCCAGTGCACCACACCCAGCGGACGAGGCAGAACAAAATGCTTATGCTTCTACTAATCATGGAAAGATCTTTCTCTACCCAACGAGCGTCTTAGTAAACAGGGAAATAAAATCCACACTTATTTGCATTGTGCGGGTTACATATAATAGTATTTGCTTCCCCTTCCCCATAAATTGCAAGTTAATCAAATTTCGGCCTCCGTTCTAAATTAATTGAAGTTCTAGCTTTGTTATAAGTCAAATTTATTTGAGTTTGACAAAGCCTATAGCAAAATATCGACTTGGCAAACTAATTTTTTTATGTTTGACAAAACCTATAGAAAAATATCCACAACATCAAATACATATAATAAAAATACATTTTATGGTTAATCTAACAAAACTAATTTGGTGTCATAAATATTCATATATTTTACTATAGACTTAGCTTACTTAATTTTTTGCGCAAATTCAGAACGTGCTCCTGCGTAAATTAAAAAAATAGTACATCATTTTAAAAATTCTTAAACAAATTGGTTACAAACATATACAAGTTTCTCACATGCATGCCAAGTTTCATGGTGAAATTACATTTATGTTGCATTGTGAAAAAAAATCGGTAGCCAAAATTGGATCTAAAAAATATTTTCAGTGCACTGGTTGTGTTTATTTCGCACAGAGCACCACACATGTAATTTCATTATGAAACTTGACACATGTTTTGAAACTTGTATATGCTCATCACCAATTGTTTTCAGATTACTGTGAAATGTTTGACTGTTTTTTTATTTTTTATTTCGGGAGGAGCATGTAGGCTCAGGAGCAGAAACATCACTTCCAATTTTTTTCTTTTTTTAATGAAAAGTCCACTGATCTATTAACAATCATCAATAGAAAAAGAATCCTAAAAGTAAAAATATATACAAATATAACCTTGGACCATCTAGCGAAGATTACAAGCATCAACATCGTCGCTCCTCCCTCACCAGAGTCGGGCAAAGCGTGGTGTAGTATAGCTTGTTGTATTAGAAAAACGAGAAGTCGTCGTGTTAAGAGGATCAGCGCACCTGACATGCAGCCATCGCCAATGATGAGAACCACAAGTCGGAAGATTCATACGTACAACTAGACAAACGAACACGAAAACCAACTAGATGCCAGGAGATTCGCAGAACACACAACTCCATGTGCGCTCCTCTAGTGCTAGGTGCATCATTGGGTGACCTTATTCCGACTTCAGGGTGTCGCCGCTGCCTCACAGTTGGAAAGAAGAGACTGAAACTACCTAAGAGAAGAACTGAATCCCTCCCGTCTATGAGGAGCCTTGGTCCGCCGCACCTCCAAATCCCCTAGGGCCGCCGGAGTCGTGACGGCCAGATGGCATCGCTGACAAGGGGGATATGGAAACCCTAAATTGTTTTTCCTTTTCTGGCAGTTGGGTATCGGTTCGGTTATTAACACGACTGTATGTGGGATCACCCTTAATTTTGTTGACTTAATTAGGACAAAATTGGAACTTCATTAATTTTAAACAAATAAAGCTGCAAACAAGACAATAAAAATCCACAACGACTTCAAGGTAGTAAGGAGAGGTTGTGAATATGGTATATTTGCTTGAGTGCACACACACGCACGCATGCACGCACACGAAGCAATCATGATGTTTTTGCCTTCATGGTTTGGGCAAACCAAGATGTGTTTGCACGGAACGGAGGACCAGCAATTTTCAGACCTCTTCGTGTCTAGAAGCTGGTCAACAATTATGTCACGCCATGCATGCAAGTTCAGGGAACAATAATGGACTTCATCTGTTGCACAAGTTTATTGATATTATTCAAAACCCTATATATACAGTTTCATTGCTAAGAAGTAGCCGTGACAAGGATGCACTATGGAGAGATTACTATACTCTTATCATTTGCACCATCTCTTGTACCGATATTTTATTGGTTTTTGCAAGTGTGCAAACACAGGAAAACACCTACACTTTGATTTTGCAACGCGAACAAGGATCAGAGACTCGTGCCAGTTTGGAATACGCGATGTTACGAAGGGGAGGAAGGCAGCCGGAGCATGATAGCGAACTACACACCCACCAAAATAAACGCCGGGGAGAACCAATCATTTGTCTCCTATTGTCCGAGTTCATGCATCTGACAATATTGTGGGTCTGGTCTTCTCGGGTGTATCATTGCGCCACGTACAGTTTAGCTCATCATCATGCGTAGATATTTTTTTTTAGATAAAAGTCAATAATATCCAGCTTTGAATTAACAAAACTCAGAGTTTACAG
Organism: Puccinellia tenuiflora; assembly: GCA_012064385.1. NCBI lineage: Eukaryota > Viridiplantae > Streptophyta > Magnoliopsida > Poales > Poaceae > Puccinellia > Puccinellia tenuiflora. The sequence goes on from QRDG01002042.1 coordinate 523,315, forward strand.
CGGCAATTACATACCAGGTGCTGAGGAAATCAGCATACAAGCACAGGAGCAACAAGCAAACGAAAAAAAAAACACAAGACACACAGCTTGAAGAGCTCTAAAACGTTGTAGGCTGCAACGATCGTTGATTGAAGGTGACGCGAGAGCGAACTTGTCGACGAAGCCTCTAAACCGCTGAACCTGCCCATATCTGCAACCGAAGATCAACCCGTCGTCGAGGCGCCATACGTCTCCACATTCGAAGAAGGCCCCTACCCCCTCGCTCGGTTCGAAGAGCACCGCACCGTCGGAGTTGGAGAAGCTCACCCTAGAGCACATATGACAAGAGGACTACAAGGTCGCCAAGGGAGATCAAGAACAAAAGCCCACCGAAGCAGAAAGCACGACGAGAAGGGCATCGCCTACGGCCGCCACCCACACCCCGTTAACCGGTAAACATGGCCACTTAAGACGGCACACCTTCAAGAAGCCCGAGGTCAAATAGGCATGGACCCTCGACGACGCCCCCAAGGGGAAGCGCGGCACCCGAGAGCGTCACCATTGCCGGCCAAGAAAAGCAAGGCATGTTACCACCTACGAACCACTTCCATTCCAATGAAGAGAAGTCGGAAACAAGGGTGAAACTGGTGCAATCGAGACACCAAAGATTGGAATAGAACAAGCTCTCGACCACGATCGACCCACGACGAAGCCTTCGCTGTCCACACAGACCGAGGCACCGTCGAGCACCTTGCGTTGCGGAGCCCGCCGCAAAGCCACCGCCACGCCCATCGCTCAGGGCCACCACCCCGACTTCCGAGGATTGCCAACCTCACCCGCCTAGCGCCCTGCTCACCTCCTCCGTTGGACGCGGCCGAGAAACCTCACGAGAAACCATAGCAGATATGTGGCTTCCTTGGAAAAAAGTTGAAAGTTGCGCCTCGAGAGGGAGAAGCACCCGCACTGGCCAGCCACACAAAGTGTTGCACCCTACACCTGAGCAGGAGCCGCGATGGGGGAGCCGAGCTTGCCAGATCTGGCCCTCCAGATCCGGCCGAAGCAACCAACGCCACCGCGGAACGAGCTGCGAAGCGTCGCTGTTGCCGGGATCTGTCTCACCTCTGCAACCACGAGCTCCATGGGGATCCAGCAGCGCCATCATGGCTTCGGACCGGCAGACCTTGGGGCCTATCCGCGCGAGAGATGAAGTAGGGGGGAATGGAGGAGGACGTGGCGGGAAGGCCCCGCCGCCGGCGTCGACGGTGAGGGGCGGAGACGGAGTGGAGGAGGAGCTAGTCGGCGGTGGTGGGGGTCGCCTCGTGAGTCCCAGGAGCGGCTCACGAGACCGGAGGGGGGGGGGGGGGGGGGGTGTCATGCGTAGATCGGTGCAAGGACATGCAGGGTACAATAAAACTATTTTGTTAGTAGAAAAATAAGAAGGGGGCTCTGAAAAAAATAAAATAAGAAATGCATTTGTTTGTTTTTACCATCGATATCTATAATTAAGGTATGTCATGGCAATTGTTTGCATACATATCATTTGCAGTTACTTCAGAAATTGGTTGCATGGCGCTTGGCGCAGCATAAGTTCGAAAAGAGAAGGCATTCTTTTGTGAGACAGAGACAAGATCACAGTCGAGCACTAGTAGCCTGTCGAAGTGTTCAAGTGCCATTCAACGTAAGGTAGCGATCAGTGAATCGCGAAGCCAAACAGAGCGTGGCGCTCTCCGTTCAGCGGACTGCGGCTTTTGATCGTAGTTCTCGTGCAGTCGTGCTGATCCGATCGAACGCCGGGCATAAGTTGTCGGCGGCGAGGTCAGACACGCCTCTCACCTCTGGATGTCTTCTGCCCGGCTAGTGTAGCAGAGAACGGGACGAGGCTGGGTCGGCTGGGACCTGACTGAGTGAGTACCTGACGGATCATTACGAGACCCCTGCCGTCCTTTGTCGCGTATACTGCTACTGATCGTCCTGTGACCGAGTTTCTTGTCATCTTACACGGCCACTTGCATGCACGCATGCCCAGACAGTGATCTGCCTACTATTCAACACACCGTATACGAAACACGAGTAATCCAACCAACTGACCAAGCTATTATGTAGTGGAACAGACAGCAACATACACGTGAAAAATTAACAAGAAGATAGGAGGCATATATAACACACGAATTGAGCGTCAGCTCGCACGATTACACGAACTTGGCGTGACAGAGAACAAACAGAAGAATCTAACCAAACCACCGGCTACAATACACATGCATTTTCCCGTCACCTATCCTCGTTTATTCAGAGCTTTATACATCGTCTTCCCTATCTCCGGCCGGCCAAGTCGATCTTGCTCCGGCCATCGACGTATACACGTTCCGATGCTGCCATCGTGAATGGAGAGGAGACGACTACATGGAGCACTCGGCGGGGAGGCCCTGCGCGACGCGCTTGGGGTCGGTGCAGTAGTTGTAGATCATGTAGTTTCTCTGCACCTGCCGCATGCGTTGCTGCCGCGTAAGGTCCAGCTCCTGGTTGAACCAGGCGCCCGCCGCCGGGGCGGCACCGGTGCCCGGCGCGACCTCCTCACCGACGGTGGCCCCGCAGCGCGTCCTGCCGCCCGCCACGACCACGCACGCGTCGGCCTTGAAGCCGCGGTAGGAGGCGGAAAAGGGGGCGTGGGACCAGTCCGTCTTGACGCGGCCGCCCTGCGTGGCCCAGTCGTCGGCGTTCCACAGGCTGGAGTAGAGCCGCATCGCCTGGTTCTTGGGGAACGCGATCCCCTTTCCCTCCAGGTTCTTGAAGTCCCTGATCGGCATGTCGTCCACCATGAAGCTGCATTTACAAATCGATCATCAGGCCCTGTACGTACTTTGGGTTCTTGAAAAGAAAAATGTCGAGCTCCGGCCGGCCGGTGATGAGCTGAGCTAGCTTACATGATGTGCTTTGGGTTCCAGAGGATGGAGTAGGTGTGGAAGTCCTTGGTGGGATCGAACCAGAGGCGGAACTGCTGCTCTCGCTGGCCCTGCCCCTGCGTGAACACGTTGGTGTGCAGCGTGTACGGCTCGCCGGTCTCGTTCCCCAGGAACTCGAAGTCGATCTCGTCGTGCGTCGCCCCCTGAGACGACAGCTGCATGTAAATTCACCAAACCAAATTAGGCACCAACATCAATCAAACAAGCTACGTGCTTGTCATCCTAGACAAATCGAGAAGCAGAGAAATCAGAGTTAAAAAGCTTACGTAGTAGGCGGTGACGGTGCCGGCGGAGTTGCCGGCGACGAGCTTGAGCTGCATGTCGATCTTGCCGAACAGGTACTCGTGCTTGGACTGGAACCCGGACCCAGAAATCTTGTCCAGCCCCAGCGTTAGGAGCTGCCCATTGTTCAGGATCTTGCCGCGGCCGTCACCCCACGTGATGTCGAACTCCTTGTCGAAGCTCGCGGCCGCCGCAACGGCGCAAGAGGCAAGGAGGATTGCCAGCACCGACGACACCGCCATGCCTCTGCTCTGCTCGATCCCAAAGCTCACTATACCCAACTAGCTAGCTACTAGCTAGGAACACTAAAACAACTGGAAGATGAGTAGAGAGCTCGATCGAAGCTCGTGTTGTGTGAGTGGAATGAACAAAGCGTGAGGGGGTTTATATAGGGGTTTCGAGATAAGCTTGGCTTGGCGTATGAATCGGAGGAGGGGTCTTGCCAGCACGGCGTAATGCGTGTGAGTTGGCGCCAGACGAGAGGAGACAGGGCAGGACACAGCTCTGTACGTAGAGAGCAGCAGCGCGTGATTGGGAAAACGAGAGGGTTGGCACGGTGATGCCACAGGCTCGCGTACGCACACTGTGACACATTAAAATCGATCGAGACGTGCATGCAGCAGATTTCTGGATGCAACGGCTCCCTAATTTTTCTGTCTATGGCATTTCAGATGGCTTACTTAGGTTTAGCAGACAAATGGCACTGGAGAAAGAAAGGAAGACATGAATGCATGAGCAGGTCATAATCAGGGGATGTATGATTAACCTTTTCTTGCGTTATGTGAACATTCAACAACTGTATACGTGTTGGTTCCGTACCCCGACCTCTGAGAGGAAACATTGAGACTACTTTCAATCTCCACTTCTCCCTCAAATAAAAGATGCAATAGCACAGGATCATAGCAATGGTATGATATCACTCATAGAGTTGGTACCGGCTCGTTTCGTTTCTCTCCTCATGCGCTTCCTCTGCTTTTGCATTTGTCAGCAAATAACTCTTCAAGCATGAACCACATGGTAAGCGTGGTACGCAAAAAAAAAAAAAACTCTTCAAGCATGAAATTCAGGTGGAGAAGCGTAATTCCGCAAGTTCAATCCGGACTCCGTTGTTCATCTCTTATTCAAATGTCATCCCATATATTATTTGCGGATGAATAGCGTCTAAGGACACAAATTTGTCGAAAGTAAATGGAAAGACAATCAGGAAAATTGATAGAACCATGTAAGGTCACTAAGCACTTTTTTAAGAGAAGTTACTCTGGATTTTGTAGAAAAATATAACTTTTGGAAACTTCAGAACACATAAGGTTTAAAATATAATATAAATTTATTTTGTAAAAATCAAAATCTATCTTTTGCAATAATTAATTTAATAAACAATCCCATATTTCAGAATAACTTTTGTAGGTAATTGCCAAACTATATATTTCCTCTCATTTTATTATTTTAATTCAAATTTTGTAGTTCAAATTTTCAAAAAATTATTTGACCTATATGTTCTAAAAAATAGGCAATAAAAGAAATAAAAAAACTAATATTCTATCTTAAATATTAGGAACTTATCATCCATGTCCTAAAAATCATAGATTTATTTTTATTTTTGGATAAAAGATGAGTTTGTTTCATTTTTTTGGTGCTAGCCGACCGCATGCAAAATCTTTGTCACATATTTGTTAGAGCTGATTGAAATTTCGAAAAAGAGCAAGTGGATTGGTTTAGCAGTTTTGGGACCAAGAATTTCTATTATTGGATCCAAACTTAGACTTTGCGAATAGTTAACGTACCTGGTGTATATTTCTTCAATGACGTGGCTACAATTTCTATTATTTCGTTTGTTCCAAACTATTTCAATCCGTATTCCATCCAAATTAAAATATCAAAAACATTTTATAATTTAGAACTGCGGTTGTAATAAACATGAGACTTGCGCAATGATACGTCTATTTTGCATCACTATTTCATATCATAATTTACTGTTATTCATGGATATATTTCATATTAGAATGCCATACTTATATTATCTTATCTTATTTTGCATGAATGATGATTGTTGGTGGTTTGACCGCCGGAGCCCGGAATCAGCTGGAAAAAGCACCGTCAAGATATTGAACTTCTGCAATTCTAGAAATTCCGCAAAAAATCAGAGATTATTATTTCGCCAGAAGACGAGGGGAGCCAGAAGGGCGACTAGAGAGGGGCCACTGGGTGGCCAGACGCCACCCAGGCGCGGCCTCACCCTTGGCCGCGCCTGGGTCCCACCTGGAGGCCCAGTTGAAAGAACAACTATGCCCGAGATGTCGCCTATTCACCCCCCCCCCTCTAGGCGACATCTCGGGCATAGTTGTTCTTTCAATTGGTATCAGAGCCTCGTCTCTCTTGTTTGGCTTTACCGCCTAGAGAGTAAAGATGTCGTCTAGGGATTTAGTGCACAATTCCTTGTTTAGATTTAATGGCACAAATTTCAATGTTTGGAAAACTCATATGCTTAGTCACTTACGGGTCTTGGACCCCAATATTGAGCGTATCTTAGATATAGGTTTTTCTCCTCCAAAGGACTACGCAAGTACGACTTTAGAGGATGAGAAAAACTTATATCTAGATGCTCTAGCATCTAACGAGTTTTGCAAGTTTGTGAGTGTAGTTGTGTTTGAGTCAATCATGCCTATCCGGGATACTCATGAATTATGGACCAAGCTTGAAGAAAAATATGGAGTGTCCAACTCTATTGAGGATGATTGCTTTCCCTCCACCTCCGGCCGTAACGAGTCCTCGTCTTCATCTACTTCACCAAAATGTGGTAAGCCACAATCCAATGTAATGGTGAGTAGTGATAGGCTTTGCAATTTGGATAGTGAGCTCATTGTTGATGATCATTTATCTCTATCTTGTTGCAATGCTTCATCTTTGGACCTAAACACACATAGCACTATAAATGTCATACATGCTAGTGTTGATAGTCCTTGCATATCATCCAAAAATTGCTTAGATAAATCTAATGATGATATGCTTGCTTTATCTTGTTCCAATGATGAAAATGCTTGTGTTCCCTCTAACTCTTGCATGAATATAAATGTAGAGGAAACTCAATTAATTGTGGAACAAGATTTGAACTTGAGTAGTTCAAAAATTAATTATCCCTCTTCATCCACCTATCATTGCCTCATGGCTAAATCTTCTTCTAGCAATGATAATAATAATGATAATGATGATGATAATAATGATGAAGAAGATGATGTGGAAAAGGTTAATGCTATGCTTCAAAATAAAGGTCTAATGATTCTTAAAGCCCTTCCTAGCAATAATAGTGCTCAAGCTAACCTCTTTGAAATCATGAGCACTCTTATTGAGCGTGGGGAAACTATTGAGTCCTTGAAAGCAAGCCTTGAAGAGAAGGGTAAGATAGAAAGAGATGATGCTATGGAAAAGGCTACTTTAGAAGATGCTCTTGAGGAAGAGCAAGAGACTCGGGCTTCTCTTGAGGAGAAACTTGAGAATATTGAGGAATCTCACGATGCTATTATTGCTGAACTTATTGAAGAACGTGACCATGCCATTTCCAAATATAAAATGCTTAAAAAGGAAAAGGTTGAATTTGGGGTTGGCAATGCTAGACTAATTGAGGATATAGAGAGACGTGACAAAGCTCAAAAGGCTTTGGAACACGAACACTCTCTCCTCGTCTTGTCTCATGATCAACTTCAAACTCAACTATCTAAAAATGATGAACTTGTTATGCCTCCTTCTATTCCTAATGCTAATGATGCTTGTGCTACTAACTCCATTTCTTGTGAAGCATCTACTTTGAAGGAGAATGTTGAGCTAAGGGCTCAACTTGAGTTGCTAACTAGCAACTATAGGGAGTTGGAAGAAAGTCATAAAAAGCTATCTAGCTCTAATGATGATCTTCTAGCTTCCTATGCTTGTCTAAAGTTAGCTCATGAGGCCATCACTAAAAAGGTAACATCTAGTGAGCCTCATGTGGATATTAGCACAACTTTAATTAATAATGCTATATTGCCATGTGCTAGTCCTAGTAGTTCATCCACTAAAAATGTTGGTACATCTTGTGATGAACTACTTGCTTTGCCTTGTTGCTCTAACAACGATGCATCTACCTCCTCTAGTACTTGTGTTGTCACTAACCATGTAGAGAAAAGAGGAGAGCTCAAGGCCCAAGCCACTTCTTTGAAGAAAGGCTTGGAAAAGCGTCATGAAGGGAAGCGTGCACTTGACAACATGTTGAGTGTGCAACAATCCCCAAATGACAAGAGTGGACTTGGATTCAACTCCAACATCAAGAACAAGTCCAAGGTTGAGAAGAAGAAGAAGGGCCAAGTTCAAGTCAAGAATCCGGCCAAGATCACTTGCTTCAAGTGCAAGCTAGAAGGGCACCATGTTCGTGATTGCCCTATGAAGAAGAAGAAGCCTCTTAGTGAGAAGCAACTAGGGAAGCGGCCTCTTGTTCAATCTCGTGCTCAACCACGAGTTGAACAAAGGCCACCTCCTAAGAAGACTCAAGTTATTGCTCCTCAAGTTGAGGGGCCTATTAAGAAGAAGAAGAGTCGGTGTTGCTACCTTTGCCGTGGCAAAGGTCATTTTGCTTCTTCATGCACGAACGGTACCCCATCCAACCCTATCATAATTGATGATATTTATTCTCTTGGGAAGGATAGAGTTGGCAATGTGTTTGCCAATTATGTGGGAGCTCAAAGTGGTGTCAAGAAAAGCACCATTTGGGTTCCCAAGCCTATTGTGACTAACCTCTTAGGACCCAACTTGGTTGGGGACCAACAAGCTCAAACTTGATCAATAGGTGTTTGTGGAGGGCATTGGAGACTTGGCTATTTTTGAAGAATTAAGGGATCTTCATGGTTTTATCTCATCAAGCCAAGTCAATTGGATCATCACATATCTATCTCATAACCAATGCTTCCTCCTTGCGGTAACTTGTATTTAACTCATATATACATTGAAAGTTGCTTGCTCCCTAGCATGTGTTAGTTTTGTTCCTAGCATGTGTTTGTATGTGATATGCTCCTTTCTTACTTATCTTGTTATTCAAGGTTGTGTATGTTAGCTGTGTATCATGTATGTGTAATTTGTGTGTTGAGCTTTATTGAATCTTGTGTGGATTTCATTTGGCTCTTTGAGATATTAATGGACTATCCCATTTTGGGGGAGTGATGTGCTTTGTGCACGTCACAAACCTAAAAATGTGTATACATGAGGCACACCACCTAGTATTGATATTTCAATATTATCTAGCTACTATGTGGTATGTCATATTCATGAGAAATTCAAATTCTACAATGTCCATTAATTTCTCTAGTTGGTTTTATTTGCCTCTTGTTTAAAAATAAAATGATTATCACATTATGGGGGAGTAATAAGCTATGTGCATATTACAATCCCATAAAAATGTGAACATTTGAGGTTTGCCACTTAGAGTTGATATTGTACATTATCCATTTCCTATGTGGCATGTTTACTCAAACAAGTTCCAATTTTCCTTTGTTGGTTACCCTTTGGTTCTTGTTTGCTTGGGTTTGCTTGGTGTGGTTTTTCTCTAAATATGCATTTCCATATATTATGTGAGAAACCATTTATTTCCTTTTATTCTAATCATGGCTTTGCCGGTTGGTTCGAATAATTGAAACTACCAACAAACCTCTTTAAAAATGGTGTTTTAATTCCTATCTTTTGCCGTTTGCTAGTTTGTGGTGAAGTTGGTCTTGTACATCATTCCTTTATACCACCGAGAAATATCTCTATATACTCCTTGTCCATGACAAGTGTTTCTAGTAATTGTGGTGGATTTTGTAGATCATCTTCACATTGGCTCTTGCGTTGATTTGCTTATCTATTGCCTTCCTTGACTTTTGAATGGATCCTAATTTTCAATTGGTAGTGTTTAGTGTTGTAAATAAAATATGGAGATTAATGATCCCTTGTGCATGCATTTTGTATTCAAATGCAAATATCCAAGATAATGAATTAATCTTGGGGGAGAATTCCTTTTTATTTAGAACACTAACCTATCTATCAATTTTTTATCCTTTCAATTGGCATTTGATTCTTTATCTTGTGTTGGCATCTTCAATTGGTATTAATTGGAATTTAATATCTCCTCCATAGATATTTGTTCCAATTGATATTTATTGTGTGAGTCTTGATACCCTTTTGCCTTTTTTTTCTTTACTTGATTTCGGTCAAGTATCACCCTCTTCTTGGTATCTTTTCTCCTAAATTGACATTTGTTGTTTTAATTGGTATCTTATTTTCAATTGGTGTCTTATCGATCATTTGTTGTGTTGATTTGATTCCTTTTGATATCACACCTCATGTGTTGATGTGTTATGGAATCAATCATTTGTTGATTTGATTTTTTCCTCAATCATGTGTTGATTTGGATTTTGATATAATTTGGACAACCTTTTCTTGTCACACCTTGGTGTGCTTTATTGGTTTACTTGGTGTTTTTGTCCAATTTGTATCTCTTTTGGTTCTTGTAAGTCTATGCATGCTTTTTACTAGTATATATATTATTTAGCATGCTAGTCTTTCTAGTTCCAATATATAGGGGATACTCCACCGAATCCTAAATCGGCTAAGATGTGCATGAAATTCAATTTCATATCTATATGCACATATTTATGTGGAGTGTTTCCTATATATTGTAGTTGATCTAACTATTATGGGACCCAATGAGTTTGGGAACCATTTTGTGCTCTAATTGTGTTTTAGGTACAATAGAGATGCATTGGATGCTTGCCTCATTCATAAGGAAGGTGTTCTCACCGTGTGATTGTCGGAGTCAAGCTTTGATGACAAACCAACTCTCATCATCTTCATCTTCAATGCATCTCGGTAACAAGTATCTATCCCATGCATACCTTTCTAGTATCCAACCTTGTGTAGGTTGCCTCTTGGCATTAAAACTCATATATGCAATTGTTGTGGTTTTGGCCTTTTTCCTTCACTTAATATATCTTTGTGATATGTGTGTTGAATTTGCAAAAACCTTTCTTTAATTGATATTATTTCCTTGTGATACTTGTTGCCTATTTCAAAGCATCTCCACTATCTCTTGTTCCCTTAGTGATATGTGTGATGCATTTGATATATTTGAAGTTCATTTATATACAATGAGATAAAATTGAGCTATGTGCTATGCTTTTATGCAACAATCTCATGTGTATATTTATGACTTCCTTTTGGATACCTTGTTATCTTTTTCCCGGACCATTTCGTATGTATATGTTTCTTTGCGGATGTATATCTTCAATGGTTTGTCTAATAAGAAACCTATACATATGAGAGAGGTCATCTTTTAGTTGGTATCCTATTTCTTTTGAGCCACCTTGTTTTTCATCTATAATTCTTTGGTGGTTCCAAATTTGTCTCATGAGTGCTCGTCTTATTGTTTATTGGTATCTTTACACACTCATATATTTTTGAAGATCTTTGACTTCATGCCTACCATGGTGAGCATGTTGATTTTATTGGCTAAATGATCTCACTAGCTTTTGGCATTTTCAATTGGTTTTAGTTTCCAATTGGTATCCCTAAGCTTGTGAATATATTTCTTTAAAAGATCTCTTTATCTCGGTTGGGCCTATCTTATGTTGAATTTTTGAAAATTGGTATCTTTTTATGGCTCAACCACATCTTTGGTGCAAGTGCTATGATTTGCTTTTGCATTATGCACAATTGCACTTGTTGAGTGTTCTAGATGATTTTGGGGGAGTGAGGATACCATATTTGTGCACTCCTTATTTGTGCATGAACATTGGGGAGTTTCTCCGTTTTTATTTAGAACTCTCGCTTTGGATCTTTTTATTGCTTTTCTCCTTTGTGGAGATGTTTAAAATGATTTCATTCTTTTTGCAATCTTTTGATCCTCAATATAGTTTGATTTCCTCTAATTTATTCGTTAAAAGGGATTGCCTTCACCTTTATGGAGGAACTCATATTATATTGGCTCTCTAAATTTTTCTTCCCATTTCGGCAATCGATGCCAATGGGGGAGAAGTTTAGAGGGTTTAAGGGAATTTGGGTTTTATGCTTTTGTTGCATTTGCCTTTAATGCGCTTTGCATTCTTGCTTGTTTGTCACGCAAGGTTGCTTTATTCTTTATATAAACCCTCTTAAACGGGATTGTCATCAATTACCAAAATGGGGGAGATTGAAAGTGCATGGTTGCCCCCATGCATAGTTTTGGTAATTAATGACAATCTCGATGGACTAAGATTTGTTTTGAGCTCTATGTGTAGGTTGTCTTTATCTTGTGTCAAGGTCATTTGTTGATCAAGACCAAGCTTGTCTCCATGTGTTGGAGTCAAGATGCTTTGCTTGATCTCCATTTGTTGGAGTCAAGCTCAAGGGAAGAAAAGATTTGTGTTGATCAAAGGCCAAGTGAAGATATGCCGAAGAGGTGCTTCTCCCTTCTTGGTGTATGGGGGAGCCACATGTGAATCTTCACCAAGCGAAGCGCAATGAAGAAAGGTGGTGCATCTTGAGGAGATGAAGATCGTCTTCTTCGACCTCAAGTGGATTAATGCGCAAGGCAAAGGTATGATCTTGATAGGGTTTCTATTTTACCGGTCTCATATTGTTTAGTGAGAGACCGGATTATAGGATAGGTAACCGTACTATCAAGAGGGGCTCTCGACCGAATATCATGATCGTATCATCGTAGAGAGCACAAACCTTTGCATCCATGCAATCATCCTTATTGGTTCTTATTTGTCTCGAATCGTGGTGTGGCCTTGGTGCTTGTCGTGCTTGTCATGACAAAGCCAAGTTCACCGAAAACGGTTTTCATATGCGTCTTCTATTGCGGTTTCGGTATTGGAGATTTTGCCGGTTCATCCGTGCGGGAGATTTCTCTCTTCCATTTCTTTGCAAAATCTCCATTGCTTGTTTGTCATTTTCAAAGGTAGCATTTGTCGTCCTCTTTCCATCAAAATTGGTTTTACTTCATTCGGACGTCAATTGCAAAAGTTCCGGCATTTTCGGTTTGCGAAAAAGAGTTTTTAACTTTCCCCATTTGGTTTTATGATATTTTCTTGGACTATAATGTTTCTATGCATAATCTTGTTGTGCTTGTTGTGACGATTCCAACAAGTCCAAGATTATCGAAAACGGAGTTCGTGGGTGAAAGTTATTGTATTTCCGATTTGCAAATGGGAGCTTTTACCTTTCCCCATTTATCTTTATAATATATTCTTGGACTATGATGTTTCTCTACATATTCTTGTAGTGCTCGTTGTGACGATTTCAACGAGTCCAAGTTTATCGAAAACGGAGTTCGTATGCGAAAGATATTGCGGTTTTACTTCGGATCTTTTATTTGACAGATTTTATTTAAAACAGAGAAAAAGAAAAAAAATGCAGGCCGGCCGGCCTGGCCGGGCCCGAGGCCGGCCCCAGGCCGGGGCCTTCGGGTGGCCTCCCGGCCCACTTGCTTGCTGGCCGACCGGCCCAGGCCGGGAGCAGGCCGGCCGGCTCGGGCTGCTGGCCGGCCCACCCGGGTGCTCTCCGGCCCAGGCCGGGCTGGCAGGCCGGGCCACCTGCTGCTCGCGCTGTTTTTTTTCTGTCTGTTCGCTGCTCGCTGCGTTCCAGGCCGGCCTGGCCGGCTCCCGGCCGGCCCCAGGCCGGGCCGCTGGGCAGTTTTTTCTCCACTTTTGTCCAATGTTTTCTCCTCCAACGGATCCTTTTTGGAGCCACCTATAAAAGAGTTTTCTTCCCCATTTTCTGAGTAGATCTCATCCCTTGCTCTCTCTCCTCCATTGCCAACATTTTGAGAGCTCGATTTCCTCTAATCCCTCCGATGATTCTTGCCCAAATTTAGGGAAACAAGAGAGGAGATCTAGATCCATCTCTCCACCAATCAAAATCTCCTCTAAGTGAGGGGAACTCGTGGGATCTAGTTTTTGGAGTTCTTGGTGTTTCTCCTCCGTTCTTCCTCCTAAATCCCTCCGTAGCATTAGTTGCTTCGGTTGGATTTTGGGGAGAAGAATTTGACCACTTGGTGTGTTCTTCCCCTTTTGCATTTGTTGCATCGGGTTGTGCTCCCCACGGTGATTCGTGGGATTGAAGGTTGGAAGCTTGTTACTCTTGGGTGCATTGTGTTCCCAAGAGCTTTGTGCCTCTTGGGTGCATTGTGTACCCTAGACGGTTTGGAGGTGCCGCGAAGACTTCGGCTTGTGGAGCTTCGGCACGAGTTTGGGAGCCCCCAATTGAGTTGTGGGTGTGTGCCCCAAGAGAAGTTGTAAAGGGCTCCGGAATCCGCCCCGAAGGATTCCGATAGTGGAAGGTGAACCAAGCCTTTTGGCGCGGTTCATCGGAGAATAGGGTGAGGCCTTTGTGGCATCTTGAGTAGGCCTTTTGTGGCGAGCTCACACCCCTCCAACGAGACGTACTCCCTTAACAAGGAGGAACTCGGGAATAAATCTTCGTCTCCGCGTGCCTCGGTTATTTCTATACCCGAGCTTTTACTTATGCAAATTTACATTGTGATAGCCATCGTGCTTGAAGTCTATATCTTGCTATCATCTTATTACTTGCCTTGTTTAGCATAGGTTGTTGGTGCACTTAGGTAAACCTAGAATTTTAGGTTGTTGGCTTGTTAATTTAAACACCTAGTTTTATTCCGCAATTATCAAGCCCCTAAATAGAAAAAGTTTTAATCGCCTATTCACCCCCCCCCCCCTCTAGGCGACATCTCGGGCATAGTTGTTCTTTCACCAGTGCTGCCTCCGGCTTCCCCCTTTCGCGTACATGATCCCTTTGACCTAAAAAATCATGGGGGAGGCTTCGAAGAAATATTCTGCCGCCGCCTCGAGGGCGGAAACCACGGAGAGAGAAAAGCTCTCCGGCAAGGAGAAATCTGTCGGGGAAATTCCTTCCCGGAGAGGGGAAATCATCGCCATCGTCATCCCCATCACCACGGGCTTCATCGGGATCATCATAAACATCATCCTCATCGACGACACCATCATCTCCACAGCTCCACTTCGTTCCGCTGTTGCATCTAGGGTTATATTTGTTGTAGTTCATTGGGATCACTTTTCCGGTGTTGATTGCCTTGTGTAGTTGGTGCTATTGAGTTTTATCAGTGAAATACTTTTAGATTGCTATCCATCCATTTATCAACTCTGATCATGATCCATGTGATGTCTCGTGAGTAGTTCGTTTAGTTCTTGAGGACATGGGGAAGTCTTGTTGCAAGTAGTGGAATTATGCTGAGTAGTATTTAACGGTTTGATATTTAAGTTGTGGTGCTATTCTTCTAGTGTTGTTGTGTGAACGTCGACTATATGACACTTCACCTTTATGGGCCTAGGGGAATGCATCGTGTATTTAGTTTGCTTGTGTGGTGGTTGCTGGATTGACATAAACCTAAACCCCCGCCGGTAAACTATTGCATGAGGGAGTGTAGGATCTCAGAGTTTAAGGCTGTGGTTAGTTAATTCTTAAATACTTCCTTGCAGTTGCGGATGCTTATACGGAAGTGTAATCACAAGTGTGTACTAGTCCAAGTAAGGGCGGTTCATTAACATAGGTTCACCCACACAACACTTAGCAAAACATTGAACATTAAGCAGCGGTATGTAGCGAAGGTGACTTGACATAATTCCCATGTGTCCTCAGGAGCGTTTTAGCCATCTTAAGTAACATCACCTGCTTGTCCTTTGTGCTAAAAAGTATTGGGCCACTTGTTGTAATTATTATTGTTCTCTTTTATTTACTCGCACTTTATTTATCTGTTACTATAAAAACCCATAAAACTTGTTTGTTAGTATTTGCAGTGAAACCTTGCGCGAATCTACAAGCAGCACTTTCTGCTCCTCGTTGGGTTCGACACTCTTATTTATCAAAAGTACTACGATAGATCCCCTATACTTGTGGGTCATCACGCAAACAAAGCCATCACCGCAACACTCATACTACATGTGCAATTGTACACTCTATGGATTAATTAGGTCGCTAATTTATTATGAAACGAAGATTAAATCTTTGATTATGTGGTTCTGCTAAGTATGTGATTTTAGTAAGTCCTAGTTGATTCAAAAAAAAAGTTGTTGAAAAATCACAACTTACAATTTTCACTAAACTTAAGTTCCACTTTATGAATTTGTTGAGACTTTGAAGATCTGGACAAACCCTTTGTTAAGACATTGTAGATAAACAATCAAAACTAAGAGCATATCCACTGGCGCCCTGGAAGCTCCCCATCGTCCTAAGTAGGGAACAGACACAAAAATAGACCCACCAGCCCTCCACATCGGTCTGAACCGCTCGAAATTGTTTCTTGTATCCCTGTGTCCTCCCCCAATTTTCAGGATGACTCGGGGTGCCAGAAATGCCTGCCACATAGAACCCCACATGCCGGCACCACATAGCCCTCTCCCTCCACCAACAAATTGCGTCGTCGCCCCTTTCCGTAGGCACCTGTCTGGTGGGAGTCCCTAGCGACCACGCAAGCTGACTCGTCGACGATCTCCGTCCTCGTTAATTTGTGTGTCATTTGCCATTAGCGGCTCCCGCTAGCCCCTTCAAACGACATACGAGACTACCTCCCGTTGTGCACATAACGTTTTCGGTCATTCGTCTAATAGGTAATTTTATTGTAATATATTTGTACTATGTAAATACGATGGAGTTGTGTGTAGTTTCATTGCTTCATTGTTTGATTCATACACTATGGATAACAGCAATGAGTTCGTGTTTTACCAAACGAAGGAAGATGCCAATACCACAACCGATGATGATGTAGATAACGAGAAGATCCTTTTGGTTGTTGTTTTAGCTGCACAAGAGGAGCTAAATGCCCCTCCCGAAGGCCGAGGATCAAAGCATGGGAGACAAACCAACAAGAGCCATCGAAAGGCTATGGGTCATGTGCTCCTATACAATGACTACTTTTCTGACAATCCAACACGTGGTCAAATTGTATTTCGGTGACGCTTTAGGATAAAAAAAAGTGTTCTTGTGCATTGTGTATGGTGTTCAGGAGTATGATTACTTTGAACTTAAGAAAGATTGCACAAGACTAATTGGATTCTCATTTATTCATAAATGCACACCTGCTATATAATGACTATGTTATGACAATTCAAAGCATGGTTGAATTTCATTTTGGCAACGCTTTGAGATGACGAAAGATGTGTTCATGAGCATTGTGTATAGTGTTCGGGAGTATGTTGACTACTTCCAAGTAAAAAAAGATTACACCAGACTAATTGAATTCTCATCTATTCAAAAATGCATAATTGTTCTATAGTGTCTTGCATATGGATTGCATATGGAGTTGATGCAGCTACCGTTGACGACTACGTTCGTATGGCTGAACGCACATGCATTGAAGCCATGTACATATATTGTGCAACGGTGACGAAGGTGTTTGGACCGACCAATCTAAGAGCACCAAATGCAACAGATACAGTTCAGCCGATGGCAAAAGGTGAAGCGGGAGTATTTTCTGGGATGCTTTAAGCAGCGCGATTGCAGACACAATGTCATTTTTTTTCTAGATTTTGCCAAATTTAAATTTACCTTAAATTGTTGTATTAACTATTATTTGAATTTGAATTATTGTTAAACTATGCAATCTAGTAGTATTTCAGTTAGATATAAATATAAACATATAGATGGGAAATAGACAGAAATTGGATATGAGCCACATAGGGCTTGCCGTCTCAGAGACGCCGATGGGGACATCCGTCCATGCGAGCCGGACTCATGTCCATGTCTGACACGACATAGCGGACAGTTATTAACACATTTCCAGAGTTCTCGGTGAAGATGCTCAAAGAGCATCTCCACTCGCGCCCCCCATAGGCCGTCTGGATCGGCGCCGAAACAAGAGCTATGGGGGGTGTCCGGACGAGATTGCGATTATGGGGTGCGTCTCTTCCCACTCGCGCCCCCCAAATTATTTTTATAAAAAAATTGGAAATGAAATTAAACATGATTTCATTCAAAATTTAGGAATTTTACAAAGTTCGAACGAAATTTAACTAAAACTTAAAAAAACTAATCTAATGGTCGTTGAAGACGTCAAAGTCCTCCTCCTTGACAGTGTAGCCGTCGCCGCCGCCGCTGGGCCCAGCCTCGTCGTTGTTGGCGCCGCTGCCGCCGCTGCTGTGCCACTCCTCGTTCGGCTCGCCGGTGAGGTCCAGCATCGGCGCGCCGATGATCTGGAGGTGGTCCTGGAGCGACCACGTGCACGCCCGCGTCGCGTCGAGCGGCGGGACTGTGTTCACCGACGCCTCGAAGGCGGCGGCGATGTCTTCGGGGTCGTCAGCGGAGGAGAGCTGCTCTTGCGCCGCCATTAGCTCCTACAGCAGCGACGACGGTGCCTCCGTCTTCACCCTCGTGGGGGCTGGCGGCACCCTGGAGACCATGGCGGAGCCGATGATGAGAGGGCCGGTTCCCGGCTCCGGCTTCGGAGCTTGCAGCGAGAAGGACGGCGTCGATCGGCGGGAGGAGGACGACGTAGACCGAAGAAGGACGGCGTCGTAGCCCTCGGTCCCCATCGGCAGGCTGGGGTCGGTGGCGGCGCCTCCGTGGGCGCCTCGAGGCACGGCTCATCGTCGGCGTCGATGTGCGCCATGACGACGGCGAGCATGCGGCCCGGTATGCCTTCTCTTCGCCGTCCCAGAACATCATACGCTCCTGGTGGATGCGCCGTAACTCGGTGTTGTAGCGCTCGGTTTTCGACGGCGCCCACTCCGGCCGCTGGCGCTGCTCGGCGGTGAGCTCGTGCTAGTAGTGATGCATGACGGCGGCATTCCAGTCGGTCTCCCGAGGGAGCGGCGCGTCAGGCACCGGCACGCCGGCGACACCGATGGCGAACTTTTGCCCGGCGCGCATGTCTGGCGGGCACGGGTACCAGCACCAGAAGAGGGCGTCGGCCTCGCGCTTGAGCAGGCTGCGCGGGCCGAAGCCGTTCGTCGTCGTTGGGTGGTTGCGGCGGTCGAAGCCCATGGCGAGAGGGAGAGGTGTGTGTGCGTGGCGAGAGGAGAGCGGTGTGTGTGCGCGCGGCGAGAGGAGAGTGGTCTGTGCGCGGCGAGAGGGAGAGAGGCGGTTTTTAGCGACGACGGGGGGATCATTAACGCCGCCGCGTGGGTAAAAGCATGCTCGCCGCGTGGTCGACGGGACAACTCACTGCGGCGTCGTAGTTTGTGCGACGACCGCGCCGTTCAAACTTAATATGCGTATGACAGGCATGGCCCACAACCGAGGGTGGCGAGGGGACGGCACGAAGATTTGGCGGGAAGGCGACGAAGCAGCGGTGGGTTCGCACCGTTTTTTATGTGTCGATGACACGGCGGGCCCGCGTGCGCGTCGTTTCAACCGGCGCTACCGCAACACGCCCCGTCGAGCGGGGTTGGGCTGGTAGCACCGGACGAAATAACGGGCTGCCACAGACGAGATCGGTCTATGGGGCGCGTGAGTACGGGCCGTTTTCGACTGGGGCGCCCCATAGGGCTATGGGGGCTTGGGGGGCGACGAGTGGAGATGCTATGAAACCTCAGCCTTTTAAAAAATTCAGTCGAGCTAGACGAGATGATGCATGTACCGTGTACAACGTTGTCTATTCATCCATAACTAGTCATCTCGACTCTACAAACCCACCTTTCTCGAATATTGATGAACAATTCAAAACCCACCTTTCTCGGACCGGTACACACGTATATGTACGCACATACGGGACGCAGCATTGTCCTTTAAATCAACCACGGCACCAGTACAGACTACAGATCGAACAAGAACAAATTACAAAATACAAACCCGCCTTTGTCGAATATTGATGAACAATTCAAAACTCCTCTTCCCGTTCCCTTCACGCTACTACACGGTACAACCTAGCTACGGCACGGTACAGACGATAAACATCTCTGAGACTCTGACGTACGCGAGGCCCGCGCATGCAAGATATTTCGCAGTTTGTGGCCTACGCACGTACTGGTACTACTAGTACCCCATGGCTCCAATCATCACTCCACGAAAAGGCCATTGATGGATTGTACATGTGCCAGCTAGCTCGATCGGCACAGCCAGGGAGATCTAGAGTGGCCTATTGCTAGAGGTCATTGGCAAATTTGAGCCGGTGTAGCGTATTCAAGTGGAGTTGAAAGCTGACGCGTACGACTGCTTCCCGCATAATCGATCGCCGTTAAACAAGCCTGGCGTTGAGCTCGCGTCTGGACGGAGGATTCAGACCGCTGCCGGCCGAGATGCGCTCCGCCGCACGCCTTAAATTGATCGAACGCGTCCGACTCCAGCGGCATGCCGGGACCATACGTACAATGGAATGCAATGCATGGCCGTGCATGCGTGCGTGCATCAATTCGCTGTGCAGTCCGCATAAGTTTGTAGGCCCTGAGTCTGATGTGTAATCGTAGTATGCACTAGTCAATTATCCCAAAAGTTCGAACTCATGGAAAAGGTTATGT
Source organism: Puccinellia tenuiflora (assembly GCA_012064385.1). Lineage (NCBI taxonomy): Eukaryota > Viridiplantae > Streptophyta > Magnoliopsida > Poales > Poaceae > Puccinellia > Puccinellia tenuiflora. The sequence continues at coordinate 543,002 of QRDG01002042.1, forward strand.
AATATATTTAACACTCCCCCTCACGTCTAGAATGGATAATCGGTTAAATAGTGTGGAAGCCGGGGCTTAAACTTGAGTCCTCCTGGCTCTGATACCATATTAGAATTGATGCACTAGCCAATTATCCCAAAAGTTCGAACTCATGGAAAGGGCTAGGTAACATATTTATGAAAGGGTTCCCATAAAAAATGTCGCTCTTTTTATAATAAGTTAGTACAAACTTGTACTAAGTGGGCGACACTTTTTATAGATCAGAGGGAGTAGGTGTAATCAGTTGGAGTAGTTGCTGAAGCAGGCTCTTCAATTCACCTGTTGTGTAATCAGTAGGTGTAAGTGTAATTCTGGTACTCAGAGCATATTCAGTTCACCGTGTTTAATTTGATCTGTTTTTTTTCAAGCTCGAGGTGAGTAGTATGCAGATCTGCACCGTATGGTTAATTTGTGAGCAAGTTCAAACCATGCAATTAGGCCATCTCCAACGCGCCGACCCAAACGGACCTGTTTTTTGTCCGTTTGCGTCGCGAAACGGACAGGGGTCCATCCCCGTCTGGCCTTTTTTGGCCAGTGCACCCAACGGGCCGACCCATTTGGTCCGCCCCCTGTTTTTTTTTCCAGACAATAGATTTCAAAACAATTGCAAATAAGAAGACATAGGCAATGCTAGCAAAATATGTGCCATATCGGCATTCGACATAGTATCCAAAAGAGCAGCCCGATGTCCACATAGTTCATGGACAATACACACTTGAGATGAATCAAACATCTCGTTCCATGTAGTACTTTTGCTTCTTCTCGTGCCATGCCCTTTTCCTCGGGGTCATTGTGGTGAGGTCGGCCATCATGATCCGAGACTCCTCGGCGAGCATCGCGTGCTGCGCTTCCATGGCCCTAGACCGGGCATTGGTCTCGTCGATCTCGAGCTTCTTCTTTTGTAAATCGAAGAAGTTCTTCGTGTTCTCCTCTCTCTCCCGCCGCTTCTTCTCTTCCCTCTCCTTCTTCTCCTTGATTGCCTTGTCCTTTTGGGGTATGAATCCCTTCAAGGTCTCTTGCAAATTGCGATGCAAGTGTTGTAGCATCACGCTTGGCCTCCATCTTGGTGCTTGTCCTTCCTCTCGGTCGTTTCCCATCATTTGTTCGGATGGGCTCATCGTTGTCGGGAGCCGAGCTCCCTCCTCTCTTCATGGATGCCATGAGGTCCATCCATTTTGTACAATCCTTGAGCTCATACCAACAATGAGTCAAGGTACCTCGGGTCATCTGGGATGGGCGCGGGCATATCGTCGAGCAGGATCCGCGCGTTGGGGAAATTGGCCGCGGGGATGACACGCGGGCGCTTCCCTCCATCCACGAGCGAGTCGCCGACACGGGGGGCCTCGTTGAGATTGAGGGACACGGAATCAGCCATGTCCGGCGACTCGCTCGACAAGCGGGACCCTTCTGTGAGGCCGGGGGCGCGGCCGGGGAGATAGCCATATGGTGGCGGTGGCGATAGCGAGCCTGACGTTGACGCGTCCGGTGAATGGGGAAATGGCGACCGTGCTGAAGAAGCCGAGCTCGCCGCGGCCACGACACCGGCCATGGGCGGCAGCGGTTCGACGAACCCTCGCATGAGGAGAGCCGCGGTCTTCGCTGCGATGATATCTGTGTCCGCGGGCGCAGCGGCGGCGGCCTTCGCGACCGCCGTTGCTTGCGCCTCTGTGGCCTGCACCTTCGCCCTATTCCTCCTGAAGCCCCTCTTCTGCGACTCCTTCGCCCTCTGCTCCTCGGTGAGCTCTTTCTTCGGCTTCGCGACGGCCGGTGGGGCTATGGTGGTGGGCGCGGCGTCGAGCACGACGGTGGTTTCGTCGACGGCGTCGCTGGTCGCCATGGGGTTTTCGCGGGAGAAGGCGGGAGATGGCAGCAAATGAGGGTTCTGTGGCTGGTCGGCGGGCCAGGGCGTGAAGGGAGGACTCTGCGCGGCGTCCAGACGCATCCGCGCCGACGCAAACCCGGCTCAAATTTGGACCGGATTTGGATCGAAACGGACGAAAAAACGGACTTCGATTCGTTTGCGTTGGCGCATTCGGTCCTGGTTCGGCACGTTGGAATTGGCCTTAGAGTCGATTCATGCTGGCTCCGCTCTGTGTTGGGGAGATGAACCCCAGATACCCCAAAGACGCTCACACATTCAAAATCCTCATGCCGTCTGAGCGAAGCTGCCTGCACTACGCCAGCTGGAACGGACCGCCTGCGTCTATCCGGACACGGACGTCCGGCTGGACTAGAGCCGGACCAACCAACCGACAGTTCCGTACTAGTGGGCCAGCCCCGCATAACCGCTCCTGGTGAACAGTACTTCCTATCGGGCATCCCCGGAACAGAATCATGGCAACGAGCTCCAGCCGGCCTTGTACTGTAGCGATGTCATAGGGCAATCCTGTAAATTCCTTGTAACCCCAAAACCCTACCCCGTTGCCTATATAAGGCGGGCTAGAGCCTCCTGCCTGAAAAAGGCAGCAGTAGGACACGACACAAGACACACACGAGCAGAGACTCCACCACATTCACGATCATCATCATCTTCCACCTCCAGACGGCCCAGTAGTTCTAGCCGGCTGCACCACGAAACAGCTCTAGGAGCACTCTGTAATCCACACTCCGTGATCAAGCAATAGGAATCAAGAAGAAGCAGGACGTAGGGGTGTTACCTTATCACGAGGGCCCTGAAACTGGGTATATCGCGTGTGTTTGCGTGCTTGCTACCCAATCCCGCGCGAACGCCATCGTTACGTTGCTCCACAAACTTTTAGATCCTTGATGGATATGTCGTTAATGCCACCACGACACTCTGGATATGTCCGTGTGAATTGAAGCTCCGCGCGAGCTGTCTCGCCATCGTCTCCAAATCCGTGGCGTGGGGTGGATCTGGTGACGCCAGGCCGCCTGCCATGGCAGCCGTGCGCGCTCCGCTTTCCAGCTGTGCTTGGTGCGTGTACGTCTCCGTGCAGGTTGGCGTGCATGCAAATCGCCCGCCAGGCGCCAGTACCTCCGGTCCGGGAGGTCGGCCGGCACACGCGTGTTGTCGTCGCCTGGCCGTCTCTGGTTCCCCAAAGATAAACCCATGAGCACACGATGCTCAGCTAGGCCTTTAGCTTATCAGCAATGCCTTCATATATCTCGTCTCATTCTCATGTGGGGTAGCCACGGGAGCCCTGGCCAGTCTCGGTGTTTCTCAAGACCACGCACGCACGCGCAAGCACGGTGCCCGGCCAGCTAGGCTTTGCTTTTTTATCTTCTCTCGTGTGGGGTAGCCAGGATCCGGGGCCTGGGGCCGAAATATTGCTTCTACCGACGCGTCTTGCCGGAGCCAAAGCGCAGGAGTCCGTGTCTGCATGCAGCATGCATGCACGGCTACACGAGAAAGAGATAGATCGATGATTTGGACCCAAGCTAGCCAAAGTTCGATCGATTCAGCGGCAAGGTTCATTATTTAAAATATCGTCCCCCATGATGTATATCTCTCGATCCCACCTGCTAGCTGTACCGACAACCCTCGCATCCGCTCCTGAGGGTGACCCCAAGGGTCCCAAACCTTAGCGACCCCCGCCGCCGCCACCGCCGACGTGCCTGTCTTGATGGATGGATTGCGGAATATGATTGACTAATATTGGTGATTACATTGTGAGCCCTTGGGCTGTTTATATAGTAGAGAAGACTTGGGGGCTAAGGGAACTAGGAGAAATAGACTAGGATTACAACTCTTTAAACCCTAAACGTAATATACTCTAACACCCCCCCGCAGTCGGATCGGTAGTGGCGCGAACAGCAAGAGCGTCGCGGACGGTCTGACTGGAGCATAATCCGAAGTCGTGAACTGGAGAGGGAGCCGAGGTGATAACCCTTTGATGCCGATGTCGATGTAGCCGAGGGTGTGGGCGTTGTAGCCGTGGTCGATGTCGCCGTTGGTGATGTCGTCGCTGTGGATGAAGTTGATGAGGTTGGTGTTGTTGTGGTCGATGTTGTCGTTGAGCCTTGGAGAAATTCGCCGTAGTAATGTAGTCGATGAAGTAGTTGGAGTCGGAGTAGTCGAGGTAGACGACACACCTTGCCGAGCTTGCCGGACTCGGGAGCGCGCCGGGGACGAAGGCACGCGTCGGTGTTGCCAAGACCGGACGTGCGAAGATAGGGACCACCATGAACCTTGCGAGCCAGAGCCGGATGAAGAAGCAAAGAAGATCTCCGTTGTCGGCGGCGCGTAGCGCAGATTTTCCGCCGTTTTGTTGTCGGAGTAGACGAAATAGTTGCAAGAAGAAAATTGGTAAAGTAAAAATAAAAATAGACTGCAACTCTGGCGGCGAGGTCATGGTGGACGAAGACGACGAGGTAGTTGTTGACGAAGATCGAATTGTAGCGGTAGTTGATTTTGGGGATTAGACCCCTATTTTCCGCTTGTAATCAGCGCGGCGTCGCTGGTGAAGAAGAGGAAGATTTTGTTGACGTTGACGATGTCCACGATCGGTGGTGACGGCGACGATGCGGTGACGTAGATGTAGATGTTGTCGGCGATGATTACCACGAGCGTTGTTAAAGTCGATGGCTCATAGTAGATTGGCTTGAGGCAGACTGGTTCCCGGCTGATCGGGTTGGTGACGACCTTGGTGCAGACGTTCATGATGCAGGTTGGCTTGAGTAGAAGATCCATCCTTGTCCCATGCATACGCACGCACGAGACATGGCCTTGTCCTTGCATGCATCTTGGATCGAAGATGTGCTTTGATGCTAGCTCGTGTACAGCCGACGAAGACCGGCTGCACAAGATCAGAATCGTGGCCTCTGCATGCGGAGGCGTTGTTGGAGCCGTCGTGCGCCTGGAGTCGCCGTGTTCCACGATCCGAGTAAGAGGGCTAAACTGATTTTGGTGGCTAATTGGATCTAAACTACAGAATTGAAATCGATCTACTAAAGAAACCTAAGAACCGATTAGATCTTTGATCTAGACCGGGTGCCGCGCCCCCGAGGAGAGATCTCCCCGGGGGCGGCGTGCGATGCGGAAGTGGTGGGGGTTTAGGATCGGCGCCGTGAGGCTAACCGCTCTGATACCATGATAGATTGCGGAATATGATTGACTAATATTGGTGATTACATTGTGAGCCCTTGGGCTGTTTATATAGTAGAGAAGACTTGGGGGCTAAGGGAACTAGGAGAAATAGACTAGGATTACAACTCTTTAAACCCTAAACGTAATATACTCTAACATTGATGGGGGCATGCTGCTGGGGCGGAATCATGGGAGGTCATCGAGTGCGGTGGCGACCTCAGTCAGGCGGCAGTAGCCTCCTTCTCCCATGGTCACCGCTGCGTGCAGGTGATCTACGTGTGGTGGCTGTGGGTCTGGGCGTTCCTCTAGATCCGTCACCGGTGTGGCTTTTGGCCGGCCAGTGGTGCGTAGAGGGCCGGGTGAGGGGTTGCTTGAGGGCCTCTGCCGGTGTACCGGCGACTACGTGCACCTCCGTGGCGTGGCTCCGCAGGGATCTAGTCAGCTTCGAGATAGGTGCGGTTGGACTGCCGATGAAAACCGGGGCGGCTCCGTTTCTCGGCCGTCCTGGCCTCGGCCGCGCGGGCGGCGAGGTCGCGGCGAGTGGGCGCAGCTCGCGGAGCTCCCCGTCGACTCCCACCTGTCTTGGCGGTCCACCGCAGGCTGCGGCCCGCCGGGCTCGATCTGGGCTCGATTGGGCCGGGCGCTCCATCGACGACCTCCCTCTGGTGCTCTTTCCGCCCTTCGGCGGCCGTGCCTGTGGCGCGCGTGGGGCGCGTCGGGGCGTGCTGCAAGGCTGCTGCCGAGGTTCATGGTGGATCTCGGCCTCGGAGACCGCTACTCTGCCCCCTGCCGGCATGGTGCTCGGCAGGTGCAGGGGTTCGCGTTGCGTCCGGCGGCCTGGTGGAGCTTGCGTCGGGTTGTTGTCTCAGGCCGCGTGTAGTCTCGACGAGGTGTCGGTGGCTGTTGTGGTTGTTGGTGTTGACCGACCGCCGTCTCTGTAGGTGTGCTCTTGCTCCGGGTGAAAACCCCACATCGACTTTGTCGTTGCTGATGGCAGCGGCTTCTTTGGACGCGGTCTCCTCGCTGGAGGTGCCGTTGTGAAGCTCCTGTACCTACTGTTTGGCCTCCGGGTGAAAACCCAGGACCCTGCTTGCCGGGTCGGATGACGGTGTTGTGTCCACAACACTTTCTCCCTGGAGACGTCGTCTTGGAGACCATAATGATGGCTTTGTTGCTGCGTGTGGTGATGGTGCTGTGCCTGGTGGTGTTGGTGCGGCCATCTTGGGGCCGACGGCGGTGTTTTCTCGCTTCGGCTGGCCTTCACGTGGTCTCGGCCACATGGATGTGCTTGCCCAAGACCTTCCAGTGGTTGCCGTTGCGGTGTGGGAGCTTCGTGCTCTTGGTCGCCTCTCGACTCATCTTTGCTCAATGACGACACAATGTATGTCTCCCCCACCTGCTATTCGTCTCAACTTCGTGGCGGAGCTCCCTGTCTAGGCTAGTGCTAGGTGCTAGGCCTGTCACTCGCCAATGATGATGGTGGTGCTCCTCAGTTGTGCCGTGGGGTTCGCCGGTGCGGTGCGCGAGGCTGATTGCCGAGTCTTAGTATTGTGATTCTTGCTTGCACCCCCTCACCTCTTGCGACTCTCTTGGGGGATCTTGCTATCTCTCTTCTAGTGGTTTTTTTCTTGTTTTTTCAGTGTCTTCTCTTCCCCTGTATCCCCCTGTAATTTCTCATCTGTTGTAAGAACATGGCCCGCCAGGCTACTTTTTCGATGAATGCAACAAATAGTGGGGATTTATTCCCCCCTGTCAATCTCGAAAAAAAACCCGACCCGACTACGGCATCGTCATAACAGCTCTCACCCGTTTGCGCGGACCGCTCCGGTGGGATCCAGGCTCACCGTCGGGCGGCTTGGTTAAGACCTCCGGATTTAGATGATGTACGTAGGTGTGTGAGATAAGGGCACATGACTCTGATCATATCCGCCCCCTTCATCAAGCTTATAGGTGTAGCGACTTTTGACGTCGAGAAGGCGGCATCCGGTTGATGATATATTTATTGGGTGCAACTAGGGCTCAATCGAGTGATATCTCAGATGATGTCATCCAGTTGCATATGCAACTCAAATGCAATCCATGTGCAACTGAGAAATCTCAGTTGCAACTATGTGTAATCCATGTACAACTGAAAAAAAATTAAATACATAAATAACATATCGCACGAATCACGATATAAATCCAACGGGGTTAAAGTTGAGTGAGCTCTAACTTAATACTCACTCGAGTGAGAAATAGCAAAACCGATATTTATTTGTATAAAGCTTTGTGATTTCTGTTTTATTAATAAAGAAAGAAAAAAAGATTGTGTTCCCGAGTTTTCGGGGGGAAAAAAGACCGTGCCAACACGAACGTTTTCATAACACCGATATGATTGTTTATTAATTTGGCAGGCAGGTGCGACATTCACATATGCTCGGCATTCATGGCCCGGCGCAGCCTACATCGTGGACCAGCTGGACCTACGTACACCGTCGCGTTTCATTTCGTTTCTCCTCCGGCAGATCCACACGACTACACAGTGCTGTGGCGATCTCGACAGAAATCGTATGTATGAATGGCGACTTGGCGTACGTCCGGCTGCAGGCAGAAGGCGACGCGGGGATGGAGGAGGGACGTACGGCGCTGTGCGTGTGCGTGCATGCGGTGCGGTTGGCGAATGGCAACCAGCTGTGCGTCTAATCATCACGAGGGGAAGGAAGGAGAACCACACGTACGTCCACATCTGCTCCCCCTGCACTGCAATGCTTGTTTGGGTCCGCTCATGTCTCCTAGCTACTTCAATCCATCGTATCAAGTGCTGGTAGCGTAGAATCAGGATTTTACAATTGGGTATGCCACACCGTAAATTTTGGTGCTATTATAAAAAAAAATCATTAACCAAATTTAAAATTTACGTTCTCGCAGGATATAGAAGTAATTAATAAATAATCTAATCATTACTACTCCCTCCTTTCCGATTTAAATGTCGTAGCTAGAACTTTGCAGAACAAAAAAAAAATGTTTTCTTTTGTAGAACCGAGACCGCTTCCATTTTAGGCTTCCTGACATGACAGTGGATGAGGTCAGTCCCGACATGGCTATCTTGGACCAATCCGCCACAAGTGAGTAATCATACATGGTTTTCTCTTCCCCATTTCATCAACCTCGCACCTTACTAATCTTTCTTCCTGATTATTCTTGCGTCCAACTTACTACTCACTTTATGCATGTGCAACAACATTACTTTTGAGGTTGAATCTTAGAGCAAAGTGATAGCTCCTCTATCCTCACGTTCCCTATCGACATGGAATTGTTCTTAATGATGTCTTTAAGTTTTTTGTTCACAGGGGATGGTACTAACATCCCTTTGCTTTTAGCATACCTTAAGAAAAAAATTCTACCCCCACAAGTTACTCCGGTACTCTCTTTTGACAACCACTACCAAGTGATGGTCCGATCAATTATACAAAAATCGAAGACTTCTTCATAGTTCACCCTTCTAGTGTCTTGTCCATTGGGGTCGTAAGATTCACACTACGGTGTAATTAATTTGCCACCAACAGCAAATTGTATTACACCACAGATCGAGATCATGATATAGAGTATCCACACGAGGCTAAACCAATAATGCATGCAGCGGCCATATTGGATCGATACATGATCGAAAACTTGTTGATAGTCCCTGTTGTGAAGTAAACTATGATGTCGAGGGTCAGTGCAACGAAAATTTTGGCCCGGGACGAATCAAAATAAATATATTTTTCACACTAAACTTTTATAATTTTTTAGATCTTACTTTTATCATGTTACAATATCACATGTAATATTTTCTATTTGGTGGCGTATGTAACCACATAACTCATAATTTTTTATCAAATATGAGTTGGTGTTTCTTTTGTTTGTACTGAATATCAGTGAAAGATAGTAATTGTTTTTGTTCACAGAAGTCTGTTCTAAAACTATTTCATTCCAAAATGCATAACCTATATACATATTTATCGTAAAGATCTGCAATAGTACGATCTAATAAATATCCCAATAGCGGTTTATAGTGTATGCCTAAGTAAGCATATATTTATAGAAACTTTTAGAGTATAAACTGAACCGATGTCATTATTATTTACTTTTTTTGTGATTAGAAGTTTCTCGCAATTTTTGTTAACAAACTGTGCATGCTTTCTACTTTGTATTGAAACAACATTGTTAGAGTAATCATCGACGAATATTAAATATTGTGGATTCTTTTAAACTTGCATATGTAAAAAATTATTATTTGATACGCTCTTATTCAATGTGCACGTTATCATCTCGTGTATACATGCCCTGTCAGTTGCAAATGACATCTTTGCATTTGGTCCTCTGGAATATTTTCATTGATATGTATTCATAAAGACATTCATGCTTTAGGCTCTGTTTGAAATCTCAATTTTTTCAAACAAAAGTATATTAATATCATATTATTTTAGTGGCTGATTAAGGAATAGTTCAAATTTTCTCCTTCTTCAGTTTTAGAAAAATGAGGGTTGGACCAATATCTACAATACTAAAAAAAAACAGTTTTGAGGAAACCATAGATTTCAAAATTGCAATATGTTTTAGAGCCAAACATTTCAAAGTATGTTAAACTGAATTACTTTTACAAATCATAGTACTCCCAGGGCGTGCAGGCGCAGCTAGCCGGGATCAACCCTCATAGTACCTGTCCTTCCTCGCGTACAGTACTAGTGATCGTTCTGCAGGTAGTGGCCGTGTCCTGTGACCGAGTTTCTTGTCATCTTACACGGCCACTTGCATGTATGTTCAGCCAGTTATCTGTATATATATATACACTGGTCATCGATCAATAACAACTACTCATCCAAATCAGTTCATTCACCACACAGTACACGAAATACGAATTATCCAACCAAGCTGTTGTGTTCTAGAACAGATCGAGTGCAAGATAGCCGTGTAAAAGAGAAGAGGAGGCATATAGTACATCCGAATTGAGCATGAGCAGTTCAGGACGATTACACGAAACGAACTTCCCGTGACAACGAACAAACTGAAGAATCTACCAACCACCGGCTACAATACACATTTTCCCACCACCTATCGTTTATTCAGAGCTTTATACATCGTCTTCCCTATCTCCGGCCGGCCAAGTCGGTCTTGCTCCGGCCATCGACGTACATATACACGTTCCGATGCTGCCATCGTGAATGGAGAGGAGACGACTACATGGAGCACTCGGCGGGGAGGCCCTGTGCGACGCGCTTGGGGTCGGTGCAGTAGTTGTAGATCATGTACTTGCTCTGCACCGAACGCATCCGCTGCTGCCGCGTCAGGTCCAGTTCCTGGTTGTACCAGGCGCCCGCCGCAGGGGCGGCGCCGGTGCCCGGCGCGACCTCTTCGCCGACGGTGGCACCGCAGCGCGTCCTGCCGCCCGCGACGACCACGCACGCGTCGGCCTTGAAGCCGCGGTAGGAGGCGGAGAAGGGGGCGTGGGACCAGTCCGTCTTGACGCGGCCGCCCTGCGTGGCCCAGTCGTCGGCGTTCCACAGGCTGGAGTAGAGCCGCATGGGCTGGTTCTTGGGGAAGGCGATCCCCTTTCCCTCAAGGTTCTTGAAGTCCCTGATCGGCATGTCGTCCACCATGAAGCTGCATTTACATCAACACCAAATCGATCAGTCCCTGATTGTCCTTACAAAGTGTCAGGCTTCATCCGGCCATTGATCAGGCATCAGCTAGCTTACATGATGTGCTTGGGGTTCCAGAGGATGGAGTAGGTGTGGAAGTCCTTGGTGGGATCGAACCAGAGGCGGAACTGCTGCTCCCGCTGGCCCTGCCCCTGCGCGAACACGTTCGTGTGCAGCGTGTACGGCTCGCCGGTCTCGTTGCCCAGGAACTCGAAGTCGATCTCGTCGTGCGCCGCCCCCTGAGACGACAACTGCACATTCCACACCGATCGAACCAAACAAATTAGGCACAAACATCAATCAAAGAATCCGAGAAGCAGAGTAACCAATGTAGCAAGCAATCAAGCTTACGTAGTAGGTGGTGACGGTGCCGGCGGAGTTGCCGGGGATGAGCTTGAGCTGCATGTCGATCTTGCCGAACAGGTACTCGTGCTTGGACTGGAACCCGGACCCAGAAATCTTGTCCAGCCCCAGCGTCAGGAGCTGCCCATTGTTCAGGATCTTGCAGCGCCCGTCACCCCACGTGACGTCGAACTCCCTGTCGAAGCTCGCCGCCGCCGCAACGGCACAAGAGGCGAGCAGGATCGCCAGCAGCACCGACACCGCCATGCGAGCCATGCCTTGCGTGCTCGGTGCCTCCGTCCAAAACTAAGCTCACCCAACTATCTAGCTACAACAGTACGATTCCTAGAAGATGAGAGGAGAGCTCGATCGATCGAAGCTTGTGTTGTGAGTGGAATGGGCAGGGCATGATGGGTTTATATAGGGGTTTGGCGATGAGCGTTGCGTGCCCGATGGATGGTTCGGCGAATTGGAGCTTGGAGAAGATTGCCAAACCGGTGTAATGCGTGTGAGTTGGCGCCAGAGGGGTGGGAGACAGGGGGCAGGACGGCTCTGTAGCGGCCAGCGTCTTGATGGAAAATCAGAGGCCCGACACGGCGACGCCATACGCTCTCACGTACAGCAAGAGCACATTAAGGATCGATCGAGACGTGCAGCGAAATTTCATGATGCAGCGGCAGCTAGCGGCTCTGAATTTTTGCGCTGCGTTTTCGTACACATGCTTTTGAGATTGGTTTTGTGTTTTCCTTTGGATTTGTATGCATGATCAGGCAGTAGACAGGGGATGGATGGACGACCAGTTTCATTTTCTTTGTGTGCGTGTGAAGATTTGTGAAGTTGCACACACGTTGGCTCTGTTCTGACATTTAAAGAGATGATAACAGAAGTAATTTGTTGCCCTGGTTGTAGGTTCAATACAGTTTGCTGAAACATAGGGATGGCAATAATATGCGTCCCCAGTTTGCCCATTTTCATGTTGTAGTTTTTTTGAAATACTAAAAGAGGTGTGGAAAATATCAGATTTTTATAGGTCGAGATTTTTTGGCAATGCGATGTGTACAAACACGAATAGTGGTTCACAAAGTGAAATATTATTTGTAGCTCTATATACCAGGGTTGTTTAGATATTGAGATTTTGGATATGAAGAACAAATGTTATGCGGCAAGGGGTTGTTTAAGCTTCTTAACTCAAATACTGGTTCACTAAGTGAAATGCCTTTTCTCTAACATTATCCCAAGTTAGAAAGAGAAACCCATGGATTTTCTTTTCCGGAAAGACCTTCTGCATATAAAGAAGATCTTAATAGAGGGCCATTTGTGGTTGGGAATGGCACGAATACTCGCTTCTGAGAAGACATTTGGCTTGGTAATACGCCTCTTTGATGCTCATCCTTTTATGACATTACATGGAGAAAATATGGTTATATGGCCAATGTTATGTCGGAAGTTTTGCTAAACATTTGTTTAGACGAGCCTTAACCGTGGACACATAGACAACATGGATACACTTGGTTCAACGGTTGACGTAGGTGTACCTATCTAATGAAATAGATAAGTACAAATGGGGCCTTACTACTTCGGGTTCTTTCTGGTTAGGCAAGCAGTGGAACCATTTAGCAAGCTGCCCTAAAATTGTACTGCTATCCTAAAGGGTTCTTTTGGCGGCTTCTTCAGCAAGCAGTGGAACCATTTAGCACCCGGCCGAAAGGTCAGCTGCGAGAAATCTACTATCCTAAAAATCTACTGCAAGCAGTGGAACCATTTAGCAAACTGTTTGTCTGATGTCAGATTTAGTGGTGAAAAGTCTGGAACGCCCTAGGGATGCTGAGAGTTTGTTAGCTATTGAATCACTGATAATGATATGGTACAATCGTATTTCACTGCTAATTGAACTACTCTACGCAAATCGATAATTTTTTTGTCGGGTTCTCTTAAATGAAACAATGTCACTATACTACAATACCTATGTTGCTTGGAACAAATTGAATAAATATCTAGTAGCTATGTTGCTCTACTAATTGATCTAGCAACAAAAGCAAACTAGCTAGTTTGGATCTAATTGATCTAGCAACAAAAGCACATGTTGTAGGCTGCGGACACGTGCGACGCGAATTTACTGTTTGGTTCGGCTTGTGATGTTTGCGTGGGAAGCCAGCCTATAAGACCAACCAAACAGCCTCGTAACCTAAGATATATATAACGTGAGTGAAAAAGTATACTATGTGAATAGTGATATAACCATGATAATATTAATCCTTTACTCAACCAAATGAAAGCGACAGTGAGAAACACAAAATTAGGAGACAGATTTTTTTGACAAGAGATATTCCAAGAGTTTGGTGCTCTTTCCGTCGGCTTCTGAAGCATAGGCCTGGACACACATACCACAAATGGTTGATAACTAAGTACAATTTGCTTCATTAAAATCAGTCACTCACCTAGAAAATAAATTACCTTGATTGGTCCTAATATACCACAAAGTAACCCTTTGTAGAAGTGGAAGAGCTTACTGCAACCTAGGGGGCCACCGCCCGCCCCCCTAGTTTCCATTTTGGGCCAACCTATAAATATAATTTTTGGGAGGGTCTACATGGAAAACATGATGTAGGAATACTCAACCAAATGAAAGCGATAGTGAGAAACACAAAATTAGGAGACATATTTTTTTGACAAGAGATATTCCAACAGTTTGGTGCTCTTTCTGTCGGCTTCTGAAGCGTAGGCCTGGACACACATACCACAAATGGTTGATAACTAAGTACAATTTGCTTCATTAAAATCAGTCACTCACCCAGAAAATAAATTACCTTGATTGGTCCTAATATACCACAAAGTAACCCTGAGTAGAAGTGGCAGAGCTTAGTGCAACCTAGGGGGCCACCGCCCCCCCCCCCCCCCCCTACTCTCCATTTTGGGCCAACCTATAAATATTTTTTTTTGGAGGGTCTACATGGAAAACATGATGTAGGAAATATGTTTTCATGATGGCAACCGAATCTTCCATACAATGAGAGAATAGTTATCGCAGTGCAAGGTTTCCTCCCATATTTGTCAGCAAACATGCCCCTTGGCACAGAACTGAAGGCTCTTGCAAGGAAATAAGTAGCCCCTAGGGACACATAGTATACAAATCCATAAGTACTAACAAAAAATAGCCGTTGTCACATCACACTATTACGTTATATAACTCTACTCAATGTGTGATTCTAGACTTTGATTTTTTTAGGGAATTCCACTCCATATATTTGTATGGATGCAAGGAGAGAATGATCACCGACAAAACCAACATCGAACCCGATGTCTTGTTCTTCTTTGTGACTTTCAAGAATCTTATCATATATTGAATTTAATTAATCATCATATATTGTCTAGGAATTCATTAAACAATAACTTTCATGCATATACTCAAGATACATTTTTTATTGGTACAAGATATTTACATTCCTTGACATATAGATAGGGAAATAAAGTCTGGACCCGTCGATGATATATGGGGCCAGCCTGTACGATTACGCCATACGACGGCTACCTCTATCCTGCTTGCGGAGATCAAGACCTGGGAACCTGTTTTGGGGCTGCACCGACCTAGTTGGTTGTGATTCCCAATGAGTTGGGGATTGACCGTGTTCTCCAGTCACTTCCACCGAGCTACAAAAGCTTTGTGATGAACTATAACATGCAAGGGATGGAGAAAACTCTCCCTGAGCTTTTCGCGATGTTAAAGACCGCGGAAGTGGAAATCAAGAAGGAGCATCAAGTGTTGATGGTCAACAAGACCACCAGTTTCAAGAAAAAGGGCAAAAGAGACAACTTCAAGAGGGACGGCAAGCGAGCTGCCGGGCCTGCGAGGAAGTCAAGGAAGGGCCCTAAGTCTGATACTGAGTGCTTCTACTGCAAGGGAACCGGACACTGGAAGCGGAACTGCCCCAAGTATCTGGCAGACAAGAAGGCTGGCACCGTCAAACAAGGTATATATGATATACAAGTTATTGATGTGTATTTAACAAGTGATCGTAGTAGCACCTGGGTATTTGATACTGGTTCGGTTGCTAATATATGTAACTCGAAACAGGAGCTGCGGAATAGACGGCGCTTGGCAAGGGACGAGGTGACGATGCGAGTTGGAAATGGATCAAAAGTTGAAGTCATCGTTGTCGGCACACTCCCTCTGCTTTTACCCTCGGGATTAGTTTTAAACCTTAATAAATTGTTATTATGTGCCTGCGTTGAGCATGAACATTATATCTGGATCTTGTTTATTGCGAGACGGTTATTCATTTAAGTCTGAAAACTTTGGTATTTCGATTTATATGGATAATACTTTTATGGTCATGCACCTGAGAGGAATGGTTTATTTCTATTGGATCTCGATAGTAGTGATACACATGTTCATAACATTGATGCCAAAAGATGCAAAGTGAATAATGATAATACCACTTTTTTGTGGCACTGCCGTTTGGGTCATATTGGTGTAAAGCGCATGAAGAAACTCCATTCTGATGGACTTTTGGATTCACTTGATTTTGAATCATTTGAAACTTGCGAACCATGCCTTATGGGTAAGATGACTCGAACACCATTCTCCGGCACGATGGAGAGAGCAACAGACTTGTTGGAAATCATACATACCGATGTGTGTGGTACAATGAGTGTTGCAGCACGCGGTGGATATCGTTACTTCTTAACCTTCACCGATGATTTGAGTAGATATGGGTATATTTACTTAATGAAACATAAGTCTGAAACATTCGAAAAGTTCAAAGAATTTCAGAGTGAAGTTGAGAACCATCGTAACAAGAAAATAAAGTTTCTTCGATCTGATCGTGGAGGCGAATATTTGAGTTACGAGTTTGGCATGCATTTAAAGACGTGTGGAATTGTTTCACAACTCACGCCACCCGGAACACCACAGCATAATGGTGTGTCTGAGCGTCGTAATCGAACCTTATTGGATATGGTGCGATCTATGATGTCTCACACAGATCTGCCACTATCATTTTGGAGCTATGCATTAGAGACAGCCGCATTCACATTAAATAGGTCTCCATCAAAATCCGTTGAGACGACTCCATATGAGTTATGGTTTGGCAAGAAGCCAAAGTTATCGTTTCTCAAAGTTTGGGGTTGCAATGCTTATGTGAAAAAGCTTCAACCTGATAAGCTCGAACCCAAATCGGAAAAGTGCGTCTTCATTGGATACCCTAAGGAAACTATTGGGTATACCTTCTACCACAGAACTGAAGGCAAGATTTTCGTTGCCAAGAATGGTTCCTTTCTAGAGAAGGAGTTTCTCTCGAAAGAAGTGAGTGGGAGGAAAATAGAGCTTGACGAGGTTGTTGAACCTGTTCTTGAGATGCCGAGTAGCGCAGAACTGGAAGTTGTTCCAGAACAGCCATCGCCACCTGAAGAAGGAGCAAATGATGGTGATCATGCTGTTCCAGTCAAGGCTGCTATTGAACCTCGCAGATCAACGAGGGAACGTGCCGCTCCTGATCGGTACGACCCCGTCATGAATGTCATGTTGTTAGACAATGATGAACCTGCGAATTATGAGGAAGCAATGATGAGCCCAGACTCCGATAAATGGCTAGGAGCCATGAAATCCGAAATGGAATCCATGTATGAAAACCAAGTATGGACTTTGGTAGACTTACCTAACGACCGTAAGGCCGTTGAGAACAAATGGATATTCAAGAGAAAGACAGACGCTGACGGAAACGTCACCGTGTATAAAGCTCGACTTGTCGCAAAGGGTTTCCGACAAATTCAAGGAGTTAACTACGATGAGACATTCTCACCGGTGGCGATGCTGAAATCTGTTCGGATTATGTTAGCAATTGCCGCATATTATGACTATGAAATTTGGCAAATGGATGTGAAGACCGCGTTCCTTAATGGTCATATTAAGGAAGAGTTGTACATGGTACAACCCGAAGGTTTTGTTGATCCAAAGGATGCTAACAAGGTATGCAAACTTCAGAGATCCATCTATGGACTGAAGCAAGCATCACGGAGTTGGAATCTCCGGTTTGATGAAGTGATCAAAGGGTTTGGATTTGTCCAAACTTATGGAGAAGCCTGTATTTACAAGAAAGTGAGTGGGAGTTCAGTTGCATTTCTAATACTATATGTGGATGACATATTATTGATTGGAAATGATGTTACACTACTTGAAAGTGTAAAGTCTTATTTGAATAAGAGTTTTTCAATGAAAGACCTTGGAGAAGCTGCGTATATTTTAGGCATAAAGATCTATA
Source organism: Puccinellia tenuiflora (assembly GCA_012064385.1). Lineage (NCBI taxonomy): Eukaryota > Viridiplantae > Streptophyta > Magnoliopsida > Poales > Poaceae > Puccinellia > Puccinellia tenuiflora. The sequence goes on from QRDG01002042.1 coordinate 560,338, forward strand.
GAGATAGGTCAAAGCGCCTAATTGGGCTTTCACAGAGTACATACCTTGACAAGGTTCTGAAGAAGTTCAGAATGGAAAATTCAAAGAAGGGATTCTTACCAATGTTGCAAGGAAAGGTTCTGAGTAAGACTCAGAGTCCTGTTACGGCAGAAGATAGAGAGATAATGGACAAGGTTCCTTATGCCTCTGCGATAGGCTCTATCATGTATGCCATGCTATGTACTAGACCAGATGTGTGCCATGATGTAAGTTTGACTAGCAGGTACCAAAGTGATCCAGGAGTGGAACACTGGTCAGCTGTCAAGAATATCCTTAAGTATCTAAATAGAACTAAGGAGATGTTTCTCGTATATGGAGGTGACCAAGAGCTTGTCGTAAGGAGTTACGTCGATGCTAGTTGGGACACAGATCCGGATGATTCTAAATCTCAGTCCGGATACGTGTTTATTCTGAATGGTGGCGCTGTGAGTTGGAGGAGTTCCAAGCAGAGCGTGGTGGCGAAATCTTCAACAGAAGCGGAGTATGTTGCGGCCTCGTCGGCAGCAAGTGAAGCAGTCTGGATGAAGGAGTTTCTCTCAGAGCTGAGCGTGGTTCCAAGTGCGTCAAGACCTCTGGCCCTGTACTGTGATAATACAGGTGCAATAGCTCTTGCCAAGGACCCGACTTCACACAAGAATACCAAGCATATCAAGCGCCGCTATCACAATTTGCGTGAGAATGTCAAAGATGGTGACATAGAGATTTGCAAGGTGCATACGGATCTGAATGTGGCAGACCCGTTGACTAAACCTCTTCCACGAGCAAAACATGATCAACACCGAGAGGCTATGGGTGTTAGATTGCTACAAATATAAACTAGATTATTGACTCTAGTGGAAGTGGGAGACTGTTGGAGATATGCCCAAGAGGCAATAATAATGATTATTGTTTATCATATTTCTTCGTTCATGATATGTTTAATTCCATGCTAGAATTGTATTAACCGGAAACAAATACATGTGTGGAATATAAACGGTAATGTGTCCCTAGTCTTTCCTCTTGTGACTAGTTCGTTTGATTAAGTGATGGTTAGATGTTTCCTAACCATGGATTTATGAATCGCTTAATAAACGAAGTTTGTATCATGGGAGATGATATAATGGACAAGACTCAAATTAAATAGATGTCAAATATAGTTTCCTTAGACCATGAGATTATGTCACTCCCGCTTATCGGAGGATAGCTTTGTGGACATCAAACGTCACTTCGTAACTGGGTGATTATAAAGGTGGCTTTCAGGTTCTCCGATGATAGGTTGTTGGGTGACATGTTTCAAGACTGGGATTTGTTCATCCAACAGTTGGATAGATATCTCTGGGCCCTCTCGGTAGTATAGCATCCAAACGCTTGCAAGCATATGACTAAGTGGCTAGTCATAAGGGATCCTATTCTATGGGAACGAGTAAAGAGAACTTGTCGGTAACGAGATTAATCAGATATGGAGATATCGGTGGATTGAATCTCGGACAAGTAATATATCGTGAAACAAAAGGAATCGTATATGGATTATTTGAATCCCGGACATTGTGGTTCGACTAGTAAAGTACTTCGTCGAATATGTAGGAATTAATATGGACATCCCGGTACCACTATTAATATGACATATTCGCGAACCCGCAGAGTCACACACTTAACGTTCGATGTAGTTAGGGTTCGAGATAATGATGGTGAGGACGAATATTGATTCGGAGTCCCGGATAGGATCCCGGACGTCACGAGGAGTTCCGGAGTGGTCCGGAGAATAAGATTCATATAAGGAAAGTTGTTTCCGGAGGTTAAGAAAGGTTCGGGGATTTATCGGTAAAGTACCGGAATGTTCTAGAAGGTTCTAGAGGGGTCTAGAAGTGGGGCCCATAGGAGTATGGGGCCCACATGGTAAAAAAGGGGCAGTGGGCTGGCCTAATGGGCCAGCCGCACCATCACCCCATAGGCCCACCCGGGCCATGCTTCTAGAAGCAAGGGGGGGCCGGCCGAAACCCTAGAGGTGGCTTGGGGCCAAGCCACCCCCCCTTGCGCCGGCCCTAGGAGAGGGAGGGGCGCACCCCCCTTGGCCTCCTATATAAGGAGGGGCAAGGGGAGGGGTGCCGCACCCTTTGGCTCCTCCCCAAGGTGCCTAGCCGCCGGCCCCCCTCCTCTCCCTAGCCGCACCCCTCCTCCTCCTCTCTCCCGACACCGCTTGGCGAAGCCCTGTCCAATCTCCACCATACACACCACGCCACCGTCGTCGTGCTGTTGATCTCGAGCCTCTCCACCACCTCTTGCGGGATCAAGAACGTGGAGTCTTCATCGAGCTGAACGTGTGGATCTCTCGGAGGCGTTGCTCGTGCGGCGCTTGGATAATACATCTCCTCGCGACTAGACGAGTCTAGTTGCGGGGATCGACTAGCCAACCCCTGCCTTGACAAAACGCTCACGGTTTTCTTCGAGGGTGAGATTCGATCTCCTTCTTGCTACCAACCTCTCGTAGATCGGATCTAGATGTTGGGTTTATTCCGCTATCTTTGCGTAGGAAAATTTTTGTTTTCTATGCTGCGACCCTTCAGGTATATCGGTGTTTGCATACAAGTTCATCATCATCATCGATCCATTACATGTTGAACCGAGCCCTCACCGAACAAATGAACTCCTCTCCGATCGCCGGAAGTGAGATTGCTGGGGGATCATGAATTCTATCCTTCGACAGGTAATCTAGATGATTTACATTTTTTATTCTTATTTGTCAGAGTGAATTTTACTTTTCTTCCATATGTATCCTAAGAAATTCTTTGTACTAGGTTTTATGGATAATCCAACATCCACTGAAGACTCGTTTTAAAAACCCTTCATGTTTTCTGTGACGGAATAAAAATAACTTGGGTGCATATGAAATCATGTATGACTGAAGTTGGTATGACATTGCAATTCCATGTTTTTATGTATTCCTACATCTTGTACAATCCCACAAATAAAAGAAACCCTCACTTGCTCGACACCCGATCAATGCCCTCCATTTATGTGATCTTCGCTACAAAAACAATTAATATATGTCTTATTTTAGGCACAACACAACTTACTCATATTTACCGACTAGCTTTACATAGGGAATATGTTGCAACGATTTCCTACAACGTAAGGGCACCATAAAATTGTAGAAATGGAACTGCGGCATGAAACCAACCTAAAATCTACTGCCTATAGCCTCATAAGTTTATGCTCTTGTGTATGTGTTGTAAAGGAGAAAATTGGCTACTAATTTTGGGATCACATATTGCTTTAGAGAAATGATATTATCACGTAGAAATGAGAAAACTAAGATAAAAAATCAAGTAGTAAAGTGAGTCAAGAGTCCATAACGGAAGATGAAGTACACCAAGTGTAATGTCAGAAAAAAACCTACCATATACTCATGAATGCCTATCTCACTTGGGTCAAGGTTTCATTACCCCGTGGGCAAGTCTATAGACTTAGGACGACCAAATTACCTTTGTCTTTCTTCTAATTTATGCAATTTCTAATGAATTACTACATTATCCTCACGTTTCGTCCCTCCTATCGAGAGTGTTGGTAGTGATAGGTAAATCATCCCTCATATGACGAAAAAGCTCCAACCTCGGGTGAGGTCTAGATTTCTAGACGGCGATACCTCTAGCACATGGGTGCAAATGAAATTATCTCGAGCCTGGATTCGAGATAACTACTCCACATAGAAGTTTGATATGTGTCCGACGAATCATCTAACAGCACACCGTCGAACTACTTAAAGATGCTCGAGGCTTTACCACTACACCACAATACATGATTCCCTACCGACATCTGTCAGGAAAAGTCATTTACACTAATTATTCGGACGCGGAGCAAACTTCTTTAGGGATTGCTTAAAAGGTTACATCACTTTCACATATGTGGGTCGTGGCCAAATGCAGTAACTAAAAATCTTATCCCCGTGCTAGCACTCAGTTACATAGGATGTTTTGAGGATTCCTATTTGTAGGATTCTTTTCTGTAGTGATTGTTTGATTTCTAGGATTGAATCCCTTATAAAGCTTTCCTAAGGAATTCTTTGAAGTACTAGGTTTTATAGAAAATCCAACATCTACTCAAGATTCTTCCCCTCTGTGATGATTAGACGCACAGCTGGTTGCCATTCATTCGCCAACCGCACCCCATGCACGCACAGCGCCGTGCGCCCCTCCTCGGCCGCGTCGCCTTCTGCCCGCAGGCCGTACGCCAATAATCACACGATTCCTGTCCGTGCGTGCTCTCCCGAGACCGTAGCCACTGTGTGGGCGTGTGGAGGAAATGATCAAATGAAAATGAAATGCAATGCGATTGTGCAACGGCCCGGTCCGGTGGTCCGGCTGGTCGAGCCTGAGGACCCGGCCATGAATGCGGATCGCAGCTGCCTGCCAAATTAATAAACAATCATATCGAATTATCGATGTTATGAATCGATCGGTCGTCCAAGTTGAGCTCTCCCTTTGTCCTGACCCGGCAAGCTGCCGCGCCAAGACGCGACGGGCTTGGCGTCGGTAGAAGCAAGATATCGGTTCCAGGCCCGGCCGGTAGGTACCTGGAGACGTGACCCCACATGAGACGAGATTAAAAAAAAAAACTGAGCAAGCTGTGCTGAATATTCTCCCGTGCTCCTGCGTGGTGTTGAGGAACCCGAGACGGCCAGGCAGGCCGACCTCCCGAGGCTGGCTGGCTGGTGATGCGCATGCACGGACCAGGCACAAGCTGGGAAGCATAGCGTGCACGGCTACCCCACACAGCGGACTGGGAGACGATCGAGCATTACAATTACACCTACTGAGTACTAGTACTAATCTCAAAGTTAGAATTACACCGGCCCACTGATTGCACATCAGACTCAGGGCCTACAGACTCTGCGATTGTGCAGCTAGCGAATTGATGCATTGTGTACGCATGCATGGTCCCGGCCGGACGCGTTCGATCAATTCAAGGCCAGCGGCGGAGCTATGCGCCCGGCCGGCAGCGGTCTGAATCCGTCGGACCAGACGCGAGCTCAACCACAGGCTTGTTTAATGGCGATCTATTGTATTGTACGTGGGGGAAGCACTCGTGCGCGTCAGCTTTCAACTCCACTTGAATAAGCTAGCTACACCGGCTCTCGATCCATCCACCCGGCCGTTCTATAGTAAGTACAATAACAAAATCCATTACTTGCAAAGATCTAACCTAAAATATATATATATATATATATATATATATATATATATATATATATATATATAACACGATTAAAATAACCATGATAATATTAATCCTTTACTCAACCGAATGAAAGCGATAGTCAAAAACACAAAATTAGGAGACAAATTGTTCTTACAAGAGAAATTCCTAGAGCTTGGTGCTCTTTCCCGTCGACTTCCGAAGCGTAGTCCTGGATACACATAACACAAGCAATTGATAACTAAGCAGAATTTTCTTCATTAAAATCAGCCACCCACCCAAAAATTAAATTACCTTGGGTCCTAATATACCACAAAGTAGCCCAAGTAGAAGTAGAAGTGGCAGAGCTTAGTGCAACCCAGGGGGCCACCGCCCTCCCCCCCTCCATTTTGGACCAACTTCTAATATGTTTTTGAAAGGGTCTAGATAGAAAATATTAGTCTTTTGTCTCCCCCCCTCCCCCAAAGAACACTCATATTTGCCATCCCCCTTCACTAATAGAATTATGTAAGAAATATGTTTTCATGATGTAACCGAATCTTCCATACAATGAGAGAATATTTATCAGAGTGCAAGGCTTCTTCCCATATTTGTCGGCAAACATAAGCCATGGCACAGAACTAAAGGCTCTTAAAAGGAATAAGTAGCCCCTGAGGACACATAGTATATAGATCTGTAAGTACTAATAAAAAATAGCCGTTGTCACATAACACTATTACATTATAAAATTCAACTCAATATGTGACTTTATAATTTTACTTTTTGTAGGGAAATTCCACACCGTATATTTATATGGATGCAAGGAGAAAATGATCACCGACAAAACCAACATCGAAGCTGATGTCTTGTTCTTCCTTGTTACTTTCAGGAATCTGATCATATATTGAATTGAATTAATCATCATATATTTGTAAGAATTCATTAAACTATAACTTGCATGCATATAATGAGCACCACAAATTCCGGAAATAAATATGAAACGCAAAGAGTGGCAGGCACCTGCTAGTAGTAGGATCGCATGAACAAGCCGACACGAGCGTGCGTCAAGGACCCCGAGCTAGCATACATAGCAGTGCATGGGGGAGCAGATCGATGTGGACGTGTGGTTTTCTTCCTTCCGCTCGATCGTCATGATTAGACGTACGCACAGCTGGTTGCCATTCGCCAACCGCATGGATGCACGCACAGCGCCGTACGCACTCGCGTCGCCTTCCCCCGCGGCCGTACGCACGCACGCACACGTTTTACTCCGGCCGGTAAAATAAAAACACACGCTCTTTCGATCGAGATCACGCAGCTGCCAAATTAATAATAATAATAAACAATCATATCGAATTATGGATGTTGTGAATCGGTCGTGTCGGTACAGGTACAGCTAGCAGGTGGGATCGATCGATCATCGAGCGACAACGAATGATAGGAGGAGCTAGACGATATGAACCTTGTCCCTGGATCCATCGAACTTTGGCTACCAACAAGCTTGCAGGGTCCAAATCATCAAGCTCTCTCTCTCTTTCTGCTGTAGCCGTGCTGTGCATGCTGCGTGCGGACACGGACTCCTGCGCTTTGGCTCCGGCAAGACGCGTCGGTAGAAGCAATATTTCGGCCCCAGGCCCCGGCTCCGGTGCGGCGGTGCCCCACATGAGAATGAGGCTCTTGGGGAACCCGATCGAGACGGGCAGGCGACGACAACACGTACAATGGCTGGCGTCTGGCGGACGATGAGCGCGCACGGCACGGCAACCTGCACAGCTGGAAAGCCGAGCGGCCCCATGCGAGGCAGCGCGCTATCGCGGACCTTCACACGGCGGACATATCCAGCGCGTACGTGGGCAGAGCGGAACCAGCCTGTAAGGATGGTAATGAATAGGGTATGGAAAGGGTAGAGTAATACTATATCCATATCAATATAGTCACTGGGTATAAAATTGTACCCATACCTTTATCCGCGGCGAAGAGAGTATACCCGGTCATACCCATATCTGGCGGGTACCTTACCCGTTGGATAAATCAAATAGTACATAAATTGTTCAAGTTTTATATTCGTTGGTAGCGTATTTGACAAAAAAATCAATCATCCCAACTCAGTAACAGTAGATGAATACATGACAATTATCTAACTTTGGAAATGACAATCCCATGGTCATATCTAGTAAGTCAACCGAGTAGGGTCTATATGTCAGTATAAAAGGATATGATATGGGTACAGGGTTGTACCCATGCCCTACCCACGACTTGGCGGGTAGGGTATGGACACTAACCATAGGGTATAAAAATATGCCCATACCCTCCCCATACGGATACAATACCTGCGGGTACCCGTACCCATGGGTAAAATTGTCATCCTTACCAACGTGCGTGCATATGGTATGAGTGGTCGATCCTTACAAATTTCCAGGACTAGTACTCGGTCTCCCACCTGTTGTTCTGGGTCACACGGTTAAGGTTTGACTCGCCTCCTTACAAATCCCCGGTAAATGACTTTGCACGAAACATCTTTTTTTTGTCTTTTTTACACCAGCCATAGAAAATGTCTTTTTTTTTCGTGAAACCTTTTTGTATGAACATAGAATGTTCATATGTACATCCAAAAAAATTTGTTTGATTTTTTTAGACATTTTAAAATTCAGTTAAAAAACATTGCTACACCGGCTGCATCTACACCCATGAGCCAAAACAATGTGTCCCATGGTGCAGATTTGTGTATTATTCACCCATAAAGCTTACGGCGAGAGGGGCAGCCTCGGGATTCTCAACCTCGACTTCGGCTTCGATGGATTCGGCGGCACGTCTCCTATTTCAAAGTAGAATCTCAACTAGAGTGTGGACTACGGTGAAATCTTGGTTGGGCATGCATGACATATCCCCCATCGGATTAGAGTGTCATCCCCAACATCCAAGATTGGTGCGCAGAGGTGATTCACGAAAGATCCCACCATGACAAGGCTCTTACCTCCATGGCTATGCTCATTTCTTGGGATCTTTGGGAATTAGAACGGAATGTCCGTATTTTTCGCAACTAACCCTCCACTATGGCGATGGTGGTAAATAAAATTAAGGAGGGTTCTAGGTTGTGGTCGCTAGCGGCGGGGGGCTAAGGCCTTGCTTGTTTCTTCAACTACTAACAATTACATTTACACCTACTGATCACTCATCAGGCAGGGCCTACAAACTTATCACGGCGAATTGATGCACGCACGCACGGCCATGCATTGCATTGTACGCATGGTCCCGGCCGGCCGCTGGAGTCGGACGCGTTCGATCAATTCATGGCGTGCGCATCCCATGCGCCCGGCCGGCAGCGGTCTGAATCGTCCGTCCAGACGCGAGTCAGTTCCTCAACGCCAGCCTTGTTTAATGGCGACCGACGCGTACCATGCAAGCTCGAATTAGCCATGGCCTCTAGATCTCCCTGGCTGTGCCGATCGGGCTAGCTGGCACACGTACGATCCATCAATGGCCTCTCTAGCTATGCGACGCCACCCATTTTGATGGAGTCATGGGGCACTACGTGGTACCAGTACGTGTGTAAGCCACGAATCGCTAGGTGTGCACAATTTAGAAAGTGCATCTTAAGTTGAACGAAAAATGTAACTTGTGATTTTTAAACCACTTGCTTTTATCTGAATCACATCGAACTAAAGAAAATATTAGAGTTGGCGGAACCGTATAAACGATCTAATCCCCGATTCAAAAGAACTAGCGACCCAATTCGTAGAGTGTACATGTACTATAAGTTTTGGGGTGATGGCTTTGTTCGTGAAAGTCTCTTGTTTATTACATGTAAAAACAAATTGGATGCACACTATATAAGAAACGAACAATAGGGTTGTTAAACTCACAAAGTCTAAGTTTGGTCCCTCAAATCCAATTATCCAATACTAGAAATTATATGTCCGAATAGTTTTAAACGAATCTAAAGTTGGTCCTTCGCCAAATTTAAGTCAGCTCTAACAAAGGTGTGACATCGGTTTTGCATGTGGCCCGACCAGCACCAAAAACTAATGAAATAAAATAATGTTTTATCCGAACTTTTTTTTCTTCAGAATTTGTAGAAAAGGCGAAAATTAGTTATATTAAGGATACAATATGGATGAGTATTGCTTTTTACAATATTAAGGATAAAATCTTCTTTAGAACATATGTTAAAAATATTTTCTAGAAAAATTCAGAATAAAAATGGAGTTAAAAAATATGAGGAAATTATATAGTTGACGGATATCCTAAAATAATTCTATAATACATATTATTTTAAAGTAAACATTACAGAATATAAAAATTTAGATTTTTTACAAACAATATATTTTTGTACAATATTTTTATTGTTATTCCTTCTATTGTTTTAAAAAGATCTAATTAAGTATATAGAAACATTCTTTAGTAACTTCCTAGAAAAAGTGTTTAGTAAATTTATGTGAAATGGAGACTCTCCAGAGGCGACCCTCGCCTTTGGTGGCGATTCAGGGCGATGAACACCCTCGCGTCTCCGCTCTATTCTCCATCCCCCTCTGCCTCCTCCGCCGATCGCTGCCTCTCTCCGGCCGCTCCCCATCCTGCTTGTCCGAATTCATTGGTTCGCGCTGGGGTGAATCGGAGGATTTTGTTCGGGCCGTGTTTGGAGACCCAGGGCTCCCCTGCTCGGGAGAAGGGTTCGGCGAGTTCGTGCCCCTCAACTCCTTCTGCCTGTGGAGATTCTCCGCTGGGAGCTTCTCCGGTAGATCCAGGGAGGAGAATACCTGAAGAAAAAGAATCTTGAGATTCCTCCTTATTTTAAAGGTAATTCCTTTGCTATTCTCAGCCCTGATGTTCTTATTGATATGGCTGAGACTGTTGGCTTGTCTCTTGGTAAAACTCATGATGATAAACTTGTGCATGTGCAAAAACTTTGTGATAAGGAACTAACTTTTAATAATAATTTTGCTTTAGACAACCCTGAGGTTGTTCTGCCTTCTAGTGAGGACCTTTGTTCTCCTGGTTTTTCTAATAATGCTTGTGATCTCAGCCCTGGAAAGTCCTATGAAAATTACTCTGATCAGTTGCCTGATCCAGAGTCAGGTTACCCTGATGTTTCTTGGACTACTATTAATGCTAGGAAGTCTAAATTGTATCCCGATGATAGGAGCTTTTTGGAACATTAGAGGTACAGCTAAGGCTGGCCGTAAACAAGCTTTGGCTGATTGGGTCAATAAGTGGGCTCTAATTGAGTTTAAACTTTCAAATAGAAGCTTCGCTTGGTCAAACAACCAGAATTCTCCGGTTATGGCTACTTTGGATAGAGTTTTTGCTTCTACTGATTGGGAAGCTTGCTTCCCCCTTACTTCTATTAAAACCCTCCCTAGACCTATCCTCTTAGATTCTGGGTTGAATCATGTGGTTCCCCCAAAGATTTTTCGTTTTGAAAAAATGGTGGTTAGAACACGATGAGTTTATCAATCTGGTCACTAAAACTTGGAATACTCCTTGCCGTTTCACCTCTGCTATAGATGTTTGGCAATTCAAAATTCGCCTTCTTAGGAGAAATGCTAAAGGGTGGAGCATTAATGTTGAATTTGCTCAGAAAAAACGTAAAAAGATTTGCTGCTTGAATTTGATATTCTTGATACCTTTTCTGAAACCAATTTACTTTCTGACTCTGAAAAGGAAAGAATGTCTCATATTAAGATAGAACTGGATAATATTTTAAATCAGGAAGAGACCAAAGCCTAGCAAAGGTCTAGAGATAGATATATTAAGGAAGGGGACCGTAATACTTCTTACTTCCATGCTCTGGCTAACCAGAGGAGGAGGAACTGTGTTAGATGGTCCCAATGGTCCAGTGGACTCTAATGCAGAGATGTTAAAAGTTGCCTCTGACTTTTATAAAACTTGTTTGCTAGAGAAGAAAAGTTAGATATCTCATTAGGGGCCCATTTCTGGGAACCTAATGAGATGATTACTCCTGAGGAAAATGAGATTCTTCAAAAGCCTTTCTCTGTTGAAGAGATTAAGGCTGCTGTGTTTGATTCCTATGCTAGTGGTGCCCCTGGTCCTGATGTCTTTTCTTTCCTGTTCTATCAAAGGTTCTGGGACCTGATTAAAACAGATTTTATGGCTTTAGTGCATGACTTTGAAAAAGGGTCCCTTAATGTGAGTAGGTTGAATTATGCCATAGTGACTTTGATCCCTAAGGAACCAGAGGCTAGAGATATGAAAAAATTCATGCCTATTAGTCTGGGTAATTGCTGCCTAAAAATTATCTCTAAAGCAATCACTAACAGGATTTCTCCTATTGGTAATAGGATCATAGCTAGTAACCAAACTGTTTTTTATTAAAGGTCGGTTTATCTTGGAAAGTGTTGTTGCAGCCCAAGAACTAATTCATGCTGCCCCTTCTAGGGGTAATAGTACCTTGGTTTTGAAACTAGATTATGAAAAAGCCTACGATAGGGTAGATTGGGATTTCCTTGAGGAGATGCTTAATTCTAGAGGTTTTGGGTCCATTTTTAGGGGGTGGATAAAAAGCCTTCTGGTGGGGGGATCCTTCTGTGTAAGGATTAATGACTGTAACAGTTCTTTCTTTAAAGCTGGTAAAGGTCTAAAACAGGGAGACCCCTCCTCCCCCATTCTTTTTAATTTTGTTGCTGATGTGTTCACTAAAATGTTGTGTAAAAGTAGCAAGTAATGGTATGATTAGGGGGCTTTTGCCTTAGATTATTCATGGTGGTGTGATTAGTCTCCAATATGCTGATGATACTATTTTATTCTGGAAAATAATATTAATTTTGCTAGGAATTTGAAATGGTTTCTGGCCTGCTTTGAGTATATGTCTGGGTTGAGGATCAACTATCATAAGACTGATCTTATGACGGTTCATGTTAATCCTGAAGATGCTAGAGCTGCTGCTCAGGTTTTTTGTTGCAAAATCTCCTCTTTCCCTTGTAAATATTTTGGGGTGCCTTTACAGTTCTCTCAGTTGAGAAGAGAGGATTTGCAACCTGTTGTAGATAAAACCTTAAAAAGATTTGCAGGCTAGAGGGGAAAGTTGCTTAATTATAAGAGTAGGTTGGTCCTACGTAAATCTTGCATTGCTAGTATCCCCATGTATCTCCTTTCAGTCATTAAATTCCCGAAGTAGGCCATTAAAGCAATCAACTCTCAAATGTCTCACTTTTTGTGGAGTGACTCTGAGAGTAACAAAAAATATCATCTGGCTAATTGGGGTTTAGTGACTATGAAACATGAGTTTGGTGGACTTGGTGTCCAGAACTTGAGGGATTTTAATCTTTGTTTGTTGGCCTCTTGGATTAAAAGATACCACATTGATGGTGGTAAAATCTGGAGGAAAATTCTTGATTATAAATATGACTTGTCTCCTAATATCCTCAACTCTTCCCCCATCTCATGTTCTCCCTTTTGGAAGGGGGTCATGTGGGCTGCTGATGCAGCCAGGGTTGGTTATAGATGGAACCTTGGGAGAGGGTCCAAAATCAGATTCTGGCTTGATGTCTGGATGGGTTCTTGCAGTCTTGCCATTCAATTTTGGGATTTGTTTTCGATTGTAAATGAGCAACACTACACAGTTGCTCAAGTCTGGGATGGGGTTGACCTTAAGCTCACTTTTAGGAGGTGTGTATCTCCTGAGCTGTTTGGTAGGTGGTTAGCTCTTTCTCGTTTAATTCAAAATGTTCAGATGACTGAGGAGGAAGACATGCATGTGTGGGCTATGTGTGCTTCTGGGGTGTATAGTGTTAAATCCTTTTATTCCTTTGTGAATTATAGAGGTGTTGTCCCTGTTTATACTCCTGCAGTATGGAATTAAAAATCCCTCCTCGGGTTCATGTTTTTCTTTGGTTGTTGGCTAACAATAAGTTGCTCACTAGAGATAATTTGGCTAAACGTAGAACAGTGGATGGTCTTACTTGTTTATTTTGTTCTGAACAAGAAACTTGTCATCACCTTTTCTTTGATTGCTTTGTTGCCAAGCTTGTCTGGCCTATTATCTCTGATCTTTGTGGTGTCCAGGTCGGCTCTGATTTTGAATCAGTAGCTAGATGGTGGTTGAGCTCCAAAAACCCTGCACTGAATGTAGTTTGTGTTGCAGTTCTGTGGTCCTTATGGAAACTTCGAAATGATATGTGTTTTCAAGGAAAGACATGGCCTGGCGTGCAAGATATCTGGAGAAGGGTACCTGTCGATCTGGAACAATGGAAAGTTCTCTCCAAGGATGCAGTGTCTCAACTCTTGGCAAGAAACGCTCTCTTACTCAACAAGAAGAGGGGGGAGTTGCTGAGGATCGCGTGGCGGTGAAGCCTAAGACCTTGGGTGTTGGCGAACTATCAGCGACGATGCGGAAGAAGCTCGACCAGGAACAGGCTGAAATGTACAGGAAGCTTATCCTGGGGTTCTCTGGTGTCTGAGCTTATTCCGGATGCGTATGTCGTGTCCTTTTAGCTTAAAATGTTTGCTGCACTCTGGGTTGATGTGGGACTAGTTGTAGTTTTCGCTTGTTGGCATGTTTTGCCTTGTTCGTTCTAGGACATGGCTGTGCTATTTTGTACAAAGCCTGGGAGTTTTTAACTCGGTGTCTTGCTAGTTGATTTCAATGAAATCGGGGGAGCCCTTTGTATCAAAAAAAAAATTATGTGAAATATTTGTGCCCTTGATTTTACGTATTTTCTAGAACATATGTTAAAATAAATTTTGGAAAAAGTCAAAATAGTCACATGGAATGAAAATAAAAGGAAAATATATAGTTTAGGAATATCCTAAAAAATATTACATGGGATTATTAGAAAAAAGAAAATATAAATTTATGATTTTAGCAGGTAGTGGTACGATCGAGTGAACTAGCTAGCCGACACGAGCGACTATTTGGCCCTCGTGATGATTAGACCAACATCTGGTTGCCATTCGCCAACCGCATGCCGCAGCCATACGCCAAGTCGCCATTTATACACGATTTCTATCGATCGAGATCACCACAGCATACTGCCGGCCGGGAGGAGAAACGAGAAATGAAACGCGACGGCCGGGTCCGGGTAGGTCCAGCAGGTCGAGCTGCGACCCGAAATTAATAAACAATCATATATATCGAATTATCGATGTTATGATGAATCGGTCGTGTCGGTACAGCTGCAGCTAGCAGGTGGGATTGAAGAGGCTGTACCGTGATCTTCAGCTACTACTACTACTAGTGTTTACACCTACTGAGTAGTACTACTAATTTCACAGTTACAATTAATTACAGTATTACACCCACTGAGCCCACGTCAGCATGGCAGGTCCTACAAACTTAAGCGACTGCACATCGAGTTGATACACGCACGCACGGACTCATCGCACTGTACGTATGGTCCCGGCCGGCCGCTGGAGTCCGTCGCGACGCGTTCGATCAATTTATGGCATGTGCGGCGGAGCGCATCCCATGCATGCATGCGGCCGGCCGGCAGCTAGCGGTCTGAATCCGTCGGACCAGACGCGAGTCAATTTCTCAACGCCAGCCTTGTTTAATGGCGATCAACGCGTACCATGCAAGCACCAATTAGCCATGGGCGCCACACTTTTCATGGAGTCATCACCTAGCTAATGCATGCGCAGGCCACAATACGCGAAATATCTTGCATACGTCAGAGTCTCTGTACTGTCCTGTCGCTAGGTTGTACCGTAGTAGCGTGAAGAGTAAAATTCATCGGTGGAAAAAGCCTAAAACAAACCTTAAACTTGAATTTGTAGATGAAAGATAAATCCAACCCTTAACTTCAAATCCCGGAAGTTGGCATACTAAACTTGTGAATCCCGACCAATCTCAACCCTGGATCAGTTTTGAGCACCGGGAAAGAGTCGAGCCCGGCCGGGATTATTCTCTACTCTCACTGACTGGGTGGGTCCACATGTCATATCTTTCTTCCCCAATCTTTTTTTGCTGACTTCTATTTTATCAACCCAGTCGGGGGCTTTTATCTTGCAAGTTCCGGTGCCGTATAAAGTTTTGCAATGGCAACAGTCAGCACTTGCTAATATTCAGTTAGTAATCCTCAACGACACCTATGGTGCATGGATGGACAAACAAGACCAAGAAATCAGGATGCACCCGTGTTGCCATTAATTCAAACAGATATTGTGGCGAGTGTCGTACCATTGGTGAACTCCATATACGCAGTTGGTGCCGCCGGTTAGTTGGACGTGGTTGGCGAGACGGCGCACTGCCATGGCCGACGGTGCTCCATGACCTCCAATGCACCGCGTAACGATGTCGTGTTGGATGCTGGTGACTCACGTCGTATCTGGGAGCTTGCTGGAGTGAAGCAGCGGTGCGGCGCTACCGTCGTCGACTTCACCGGCGAGAGGGATTCCGTCATGAGGTCGATGGTGAAACGGAGCAGCGGCACTGCGGTCTCGCTGACAAGTCGTAGCAGCACAGCACGGCTTGCCATCTGTTGTGTTGTGCTATTGCAGTAGGAGCGCCGTTGCTTGAGCTGCTCTGCAGTTGGAGGTCAGGTTGCACAATTTGAAGGTGAGAGAGACGACATCCACATGGGCTCTGTTGATTGATTTGTACTACGTACATGCTTAATCCATTCGTATTGGCTGGTCACTGGCTGCTCTCTCCATTCTTATGTCTCGTTGGCATGTGGTGTAGAGGATAAGTGAGTAGTGCTGAGTGCTGACCATGGACACGGCGCCGACGCAAGGGGCCATGGCGCCGGCGACGTACTGCTACTGCTAGCTACTGCTCCGGGCGCGCGTGCTACAGGTGCACCGGCATAGGGAGATGGTGCCTGGTACAGGAGCACGCAAGTACCAGAGTAGGAGAGCAAGCAACATGAGATTGATTTGGGAGTTGATGTAAGAAATAGGTCGGGGAAGAAGATGAACATGCTATGCGGCCCCACTGTCAGTGAGAGTGGTTAAGAATCCCGGTTGGGGTCATCCCAGTGTACCAAACAGGGGTAGGGTTGATATTGATCGGGATTCACAAGTTTGGAATGCCAATTTTCGGGATTTGAAGTTGAGGGTTCGATTTATCTTTCATCTACAAGTTGAAGGTTTGTTTTGAACTTTTTCCTTCGTCGGTGGTCACCGTATTTGAGTTCATTAATCGCCGTCATCACAGTACATCACTATACGCCATTTACGGTCACCGAATACAACGTGCTGTTACTTGAACAGGATCTGTTCTATAGGCTCGTACCACAGCATCCTTTACCAATATAGAGCCGGTAGAGCTCTGTATTGGCTGACGTGGCACTACCTCAATCCCCACATGTCAGGCTCAGCTGCTGTCCGCGGGATACATTTTCAAATAATAAAAATAGAAGTGCTAAATTGAAAATTGACAACCATAGCTGACCCGTCGCTGCGGCGTCTTGGAGTGCGCCTCGCAGACCTTGTGCCATCGGTGGTAGTCGCGCCCACGACGTGCAGTACCCTGCGCGGACGCGAACGTGGACGCTTCAACGGGCTCGCGGATGGCACCACCGCCGCCTGGAACCTCACACCGGCACGACCAGGGCCCTTGCCGGCGGCTCCTTCATCGCGCGTCTGTCTGGCGCCACGCCGAAGTTCCCCATCCCGCCAAGCTTGAGGTAGACCGAGCACTCTGTCAGGATCGGCGGACCGCGCGACGGCGCCACAGTACCCGAAGCGGACACCACGGCGGGGGCAGCGATGGCGGGCGCCGCGTCGTGCTCGGTGCTCCAGCTTGGCCAGGTCCCAGGAAACCGGCATCTTGAGATCCTCCGACGGATCTCCGCGTCACTCTGCTCCTTCTCGTCGGCCCTAGCAGATTGCCGTCGCGGAGCGCATCTCCGGGATGGCGCCGATGGAGTCGATCACCTAGGCGTGCGCGCAGAGCATGGATGGGCGTCGAGTTTAACGCGCCACCGCGGCGGCGCGGCGAAGGATCAGGATGTGAGCGGCTCGACCTCACCACAGACGCACCTGCCCGCCTGCCCCCTCCACCCCGCCACTTCCTTCGCAGCACGCGACACGGACCGTCTCCTCGCCCCGCGCACAGACGGCGAGCGGAGGCAGCAGCAGGCTCTCTCGACGAGGGTACCGACCTCGCCACCGCCGCACGGGGGGTGGGGGGGGGGGGGGGGGGGGGGGGGGGCTGGGATGGATGCTACGTCCTCCCCGCGCTCCGCATCAACCGACACGGGGGGCCGCTCTTGGTGCGACTAGAAGGCCGGCGCCGCGCTCTCGCAGCAGCCTCCGCTGCCTCCCACACACGGATTTGGCGTCCCTGAAGCCGAGGGAGCGGACGACGTCGCCGACGAGCCGAGGGAACGAAAAATTGAAACAAAATCATCATTTATCCAAAAGTTAAAATAAATATGAGAATTTTAGGAAATGGATGATAAATGAATGTGCATTTCTTCTATTACCTGTTTTTTTAGACATAGGTTAAAAGAAATTTAGGAAAACCTCAACATACATAAGTAGAATTAAAAATAGAAAATATGATGAAAATATACTGTTTAGAAATATCCTACAAATGCTATTCTAAAATATGAGATTATTTAAAATAAACATTACAAAAGATAAATTATTGATTTTACAAAAAATATTATTTTTTCTACATTATTTTATTGTTATGGGTTCTGAAGAATCTGAAAGTTCTTATAATTTCTCTACAAACAGTCTTCCGTAACTTCTGTAAAAAAAGAAGTCTTCAGTAACTTTGTGTGCAATAATTATGTTCTCCAATTTCAGTAACTTTGTGTGCAATAATTATGTTCTCTACCAAGCATGAACTTTGACAGTTATAGAGAAAGCTAGCTATTTACGCTCTCTAATTATCATTGAGTACACTGCGGAAGTACGTGGGGTGTAAGTTGCAATGTGTCACTTGCCGTTGTAATCTTGGTATCTACTCCAAACAAGTGTACTTTAAGGGTTTGTTCTACTTCAAACTTTATTAAGTTTAACCAGCTTCATAGAAAAAATTGCAATATTTATAACAACAAATTAATATCACTAGATGCTTCTTAGAACATAGTTTCATAATCTGCCAATTTAATGTCATACATATTATCACAATTTCTCTATAATGTTGGTGAATTTCTTAAATGTTTGAATTACAACAAAAACAAAAAACACACTTATTTGTGGACAGAGTAAGTATGTTGTGTAATTATGGTTCTACACCTCAATTTGTTTCATGAAGCGCATGAGAGACACTAAACGAGCAGAGTGATATCATACCCTTGCTACGGTCATGTGCTATTGCATCTTGGCGTCACAGAGATCACGAGGTTGAAAGTAGTCTCAGATTTCCTCTCAAAAGTCAGTGCACAGAACCAAGACGTATACAGCTCTTGAATGTTTCACGTCACAGATGAAGAAAAGGCTAATCATTCATCCCCTGCTTATGGCCTGCTCATGCATTCATGTCTTTCTTTCTTTCTCCAGTGCCATTTGTCTGCTAAACCTAAGCAATCTCAAAACATTTGGGAGCAGTTGCATCCAGAAATCTGCTGCACGTCTCGATCGAGTTTAATGTGTCACAGTGCGTACGCGAGCCTGTGGCATCCCTCTCGTTTTCCAAATCAAACGCTCCTGCTCTCTACGTACAGCGCCGTCCTGCCCTGTCTCCTCGCCTCGTCTGGCGCCAACTCACACGCACTACGCCGTCCTGGCAAGACCCCTCCCCCGATTCGCCGAACCATCCGTCCGCCATGCCAAGCTTATCCCCAAACCCCTATATAAACCCCTCACGCTCTGCTCATTCCACTCACACAATACAAGCTTCAATCGATCAAGCGAGCTCAGTCTCTACTCATCCTCTAGTAATCGTACTGTTCTAACTAGCTAGTTGGGTGAGCTTAGTTTTGGACCTGAGGCACCGAGCACTCCAGGCATGGCTCGCAACGCGGTGTCGGTGCTGGCGATGCTGCTGACCTCCTGTGCGGTTGCGGCGGCGGCGAGCTTCGACAAGGAGTTCGACATCACGTGGGGTGACGGCCGCGGCAAGATCCTGAACAATGGGCAGCTCCTGACGCTGGGGCTGGACAAGATTTCTGGGTCCGGGTTCCAGTCCAAGCACGAGTACCTGTTCGGCAAGATCGACATGCAGCTCAAGCTCGTCCCCGGCAACTCCGCCGGCACCGTCACCGCCTACTACGTAAGCTTTCTACATTGGTACCTCTGCTTCTCGTTCTGGGATGACAATTATTAGCACGTGGTCGTAGCTTGTTTGATTGATTGATTGATGTTGGTGCCTAATTTGGTTTGGTGAATGTACATGCAGTTGTCGTCTCAGGGGGCGACGCACGACGAGATCGACTTCGAGTTCCTGGGGAACGAGACCGGCGAGCCGTACACGCTGCACACCAACGTGTTCACGCAGGGGCAGGGCCAGCGGGAGCAGCAGTTCCGCCTCTGGTTCGATCCCACCAAGGACTTCCACACCTACTCCATCCTCTGGAACCCCAAGCACATCATGTAAGCTAGCTGATGCCTGATCAATGGCCGGATGAAGCCTGACACTTTGTAAGGACAATCAGGGACTGATCGATTTGGTGTTGATGTAAATGCAGCTTCATGGTGGACGACATGCCGATCAGGGACTTCAAGAACCTTGAGGGAAAGGGGATCGCCTTCCCCAAGAACCAGCCCATGCGGCTCTACTCCAGCCTGTGGAACGCCGACGACTGGGCCACGCAGGGCGGCCGCGTCAAGACGGACTGGTCCCACGCCCCGTTCTCCGCCTCCTACCGCGGCTACAAGGCCGACGCGTGCGTGGTCGTCGCGGGCGGCCGGACGCGCTGCGGGGCTACCGTCGGCGAGGAGGTCGCTCCGGGCACCGGCGCCGCCCCCGCGGCGGGCGCCTGGTACAACCAGGAGCTCGACCTGACCCGGCAGCAGCGGATGCGGCAGGTGCAGAGGAACTACATGATCTACAACTACTGCACCGACCCCAAGCGCGTCGCACAGGGCCTCCCCGCCGAGTGCTCCATGTAGTCGTCTCCTTTCAGCAACGGGACGTGTATACGTCGATGGCCGGAGCAAGACATGGCCGGCCGGAGATAGGGAAGAAGATGTATAAAGCTCTGAATAAACGATGATAGGCGACGGGAAAATGCGTGCGTATTGTGGCCGGTGGTTGGTAGATTCTTCTGTTTGTTCTTTGTCACGCCATATGTCCGTGTAATCGTGCTCACGCTCAATTCGTGTGTAATATATGCCTCATTTCCTCTTGTTTTTCACGTGTATCTTGCACTCTGTTTTACACTTCTACTGCACTTACACCAACAGCTTGGTTGGATGGATTATATATTGGTCTTTCGTATACTGTGTGTTGAATGAACCGATCTTGACAAGCAGTTGTTATTCATCGAGGACCAGTGGATATACATGCAGATAATTGGCTGGACATGCGTGCGTGGAAGTGGCCGTGTAAGATGACAAGAAACTGGGGTCACAGGACACGGCCACTACCTGCAGGCGACAAAGGACGACAGGGGTCTCGTAATGATCCGTCAGGTCCCAGCTGCGTCCTCGACCCGTTCCCTACTACACTAGCCACACGTGGTCTGGCCGCGCCGACAAGTTATGCCCGGCGTTCGATCGGATCAGCACGAGACCGCTGCTACGTGATCCCGGAACGCAGAGCTCCTTCTTTGGCTTCGCGATTCACTGATCGCTACCTTACGTCGATGGCATTTGACACTTCGACAGGCTACTAGTGCTCGACTATGATCTTGTCTCAGTCTCACAAGAGAATGCCTTCACTTTTGGATGCAACCAATTGTTGGAGTAACTGTAGATGATATGTGCATTTCTTATTTCATTTTCTCTAGAGCTCCCTTTCTTATTTTTCTACTGGGAAAATGAATAGTTCTATTGTACTCTGCATGCCCTTGCTGATGAGCCAACCTTACGTGTTGCAATGATGGACCAGACCTACAGTATTGTGAGATGCATGAACTCAGACAAGGAGACAAATCATTGGTTGCCATCCGGCGTTTATTTTGGTGGGTGTGTAGTTTGCTATCATGCTCTGGCTGACTGCCTCGCCTTCCTTGTATTCCAAACACGGAATTGCTTCACATACGACGATTTATTTACCATCTCTGTACGATACTTCTTCCGTGCTAATTATGACGGAGCTAATTAATTCGTTGTCCCGTGCCGCCATGACCAAGTCCAGCCCAAACCAAAACCTGCAACATATGAGCAGTTTCCAGTGACATAATCACCAGATCCTAGCGGAAACAGATGAGCAAAACCGAGGAGAAACGATACAGTCGTTGCTAATATGCGTGGTCGCGGAGGCAGTGGCGCCGACCAAGACGAGGACAGCATGGTTGCAGCAGGATTGGTGATGACAAAGACGAGGGCGGCGAGATAACAAGAGAACTGTAAGTCCAGACTTCAGAGCGTGGCTGCGGCCGGTGGCCGGCGGCCGTAATTGAACTGGCGGGAACGACGAGCATTCTGCACATGGGACGATTTGATCTTGAGCTTCACGGCTTCGCAGTTTAGGTTAGTCATGGACTCATGGGTTTGGATCTTAGGCAGCCAAAACACAGAGTCCGTGCGCCGCGCGTGAGACTCGCTGCTGCCACGTAAGGTCGGACGGGTGTCGGACGGATGTAGGACTTATCTCCGATCCTTGTTCGCGTTGCCACAGGAAAACAATACAAAATAAAATCGAAAGTAGTGTAGGTCTTTTAATGTATTTGCACACTTGCACATAGCACTAAAACCAATAGAAAATCGGTCCAGGAGATGGTGCAAATAATAAAAATATTTGAAAGATCAATATAGGGTTCTGGAATAAGATCAATAAGTTTGTGGAAGTCTATATTATTGTTAACTGCACTCGCATGTGGTGACATAATTGTTGGAGTAAATTCTATGTTTTATCCCATAGTTTTACATTCGTGACACTTGTTACCCCGTTTAGTAAAACAACATCAGAAATACATCATGTACAAATTTTGAACATTATTTTATCCCATTTTAACATTCTACATGTTTTTTTAATAGACCGGTATATTAGGTCTAGATACTGCGCAAAAATATATAAACACCAGAGGGCTTCAACTATGATAACGTACAACCTCATGTTCACAATTTGTTCAATTCCTAGTTATTATCCGGGTAGTTTCCGGGCTTGAATCATCACCTCACACCTTAGCCATCGGATATGCATAAGAAAAGAGGGTCGAAAGTTTTTAAGATGGGCAATTTAAACGATTTCACTAGATTGGATAATTAGTGTGTCACAAACACATAACAAGTGACATTCACTCTAATTGTTGGCTAGCTTCTGGATACGAACTGGTCCTCTGTTTCATGCAACACATGTTGGTTTGCGAAAACCATGAACAAAAAGCGTCATCGTTGCTTCATGTGTGTGCATGCGTGCGCACTCAAGCGACTATACCCTATTGCCGCTTTCTTTGTTTAAAATTAATGAAGGTATATGTTTTTCTTAGTTAACTCAAATGATTAAGCTTGCCAAGTCGATAGTAAAATATATGAATGTTTACGACACCAAATTGGTTTTGTTAGATTAATCATAAAATATATTTCATATCATATTTGTTTCATGTAGTAGATATAGCACATTTTTAACGTTTTTTTAACCAAAAATGACAATTCTGCATCACTGTATGAAAAAAAAAAAGAGAATTGACCGGTTCATTGCCGGTGAATTAACTGAAAATCGATATAAATACATCAATGTCATCATGAAAGATTTTACGGTGAAGGGGAAGTAGATACCATATGTAAGAGCATATCCAACCGGATTCCACTTTGTCCCTATTTGTCCGCATGCACAAACCATCTGGACAGGAGGGAGAAGGAAAAAGAGTACCCAACCGAAATCCTCACTTTGTCCCTATATGTCCAGAACGTTCTGCATCCCCCACTTTCATCTCATATTTGGAGTACAAATGAGGCCCAGTCTAGACCATATTTTCTCTTTCTTTTATTTTTCTCTCTTCATCCCGACCAATCATATGTAAGTATCTGGCTAATTTTATGAAATATGGTTGTGCACACGTACAAATAGGAATTCAAAGTGGACATGTCCGGACACTGTCCGAACATGTTCGCAGACAAATGAGGGTCCAAATTAGCCTAGTCTGGCTAGAATTTCTCTCACTGCCATAGTGCAAATCATTGCGGATTTTATGCAAGTCATTGTGCATTTTGTTTCCATGTTTGCCAAAACGCAAGAGATTGAATATGTGGACCATGAGTTTTGCACATGTACAAACAAAGTAGACAGTCTACATTTCTGTAGTTAATGTAAAGCAGTTTTTTAATTGTAGGGTTTTTGATTATTTTCTTTTGTAACGTACCTACTTTTAAGTTTTACATTTCTTTTGTTCGTTTCATGGTTGCTCACTATGAATGCGTGCAACCCTAGGATTTCAAATGTGTAATTGAGTAGTTGCACTTATGAGACATCTATTTGCACTTTTTGTGTTTAGTTTAGTTTAAAAATATGTAATTCAGTTGTTTGTGTGTTACAAAGCATGCAATTGACATAAAAGATGCTTGTGCATCTTTAAGTTTTACACGTACAAAATTGGGTTGTTCAATAACAATTCAGCGGTGTCATTCTAAACCGGCATGCAACATTGCGTATACCGAGGAGAAATAAACTATATAATAATATTTGATCATGATGTGATTACATCGACAAAGTGATATAACCGGTCATTAAAATAAACATATTTTTTATGACCAACATATCTAACTTCTATTTTTAATGTGTTTATATTGATGGAAATTTCTATCATTGCTTTGTAATAAATAGACAGCCATGGCAACACTGGACATCGTGGTTTAGTATCGATTAGAAGAACCTGCTAGCTTTTTTTTTTAGATAAAGGGATTTTATTACTTAAGAGTTTTAAGCATTACATCCGGCCTCTGCATAGCTAAGATGCACACAGCCACCAGTTCACCAGTAGCCAGTTCTAAACAGCAAAGTAAAAAAGGTGAATTACATATCATAATGAGAAATTGTAGATCCGCCTAAAAGTTGGTAGATCTATCCGGAGTCTATGCTGTCATCCATGTCGGGATAGTAACTCCCTGGCCGCAGCCTCCAGTCTCGACGCCACCTCCAAAAATAAGTCTCGGTGCTCCACACGCTGCAGGGCTGACCATGCTCGAAGCATCGCAAAACACCGACAAATAACCTGCATAATAGAAGCAATCACGGCTTAAAGAACCTGCTAGCTACAAAGGGGCCATCACGGCTTGATTACTTATTTTCTTTGTGAAAGTCGATGAATTCCCGAGGAATTTTGGAGGATTGCAATCGTTAGATTTTGTTTGTACTCCAACCAAAGAATATTACCTTCTTCCCGCCTTCTCTGGTACCCCCAAATGAACCACAACCATTTATTTTCGTTGATCTAAAGGCTGAAAACGTTTCATACTGGTGCTAAAAGTGTGACCAGTAATTTTCGTACTGGTGCAAAATCGGCACCTCCATCATATGGGCTCTGGCCCAAGACCGTAGAAGTGTGCTGGCCCAGGACTTGTTAATTTTCAACCCACGGCAAAGACCAAATTACTGAGAGGCTGTCCCGGCCGCGGTTCATCGTTGCCGCAATATAGCCTATATGTATGAGCAGGCATATGCAAGCTACGTTAGAATTTAGTGAACTGCGTGCATGTGATAATTGAGAACAAAGACTGATTGCTGAAGGAAAAAGCAATAGCTTTATCTCAAGTTCACTAGCATAAAAAAGAAGCAATGATTTGAAGCAGAAACTAGAGGAGCTCAACTCAAAAGCACCTGAAACTTTTCTGAAGCCAAATGATGCTGTGAATCAGAGACCTTTCCGACAGCAGTAAATAGCAGATATATAGGCTTCCCAATAGCTCTGTTTTCTTGTAAGCATTTTGGTCATCCGAAGGGCACACAATTCGTGAGATATCTAGGTAGGAGCGAACAAAACCTCAGGTGCTCTTTTGAATCACCTGATCCTTCAGCGAACAAAACCTCAGGTGCTCTTTTGAATCACCTGATCCTTTATTACTATCTCTGATTTTACAAATATCTCATGAGATACATGCACACATTATAATATGGAAGAATTCGTATGTGCCGTAATACTGAGAGGCGTTCAAATGCTACACACACATAGTTAAACCCTTAACACTATGCTGAAGAATGCCGCAAGAGCCAGATGTTTTACAACATACTCCCCTCCGTTCCATAATATAAGATGTTTTAGATGTTTCACATGTTGTCTAGATTCGGACTAAAAGAATGGAAAGTGGATGAACATATACACTAAAACATGTCTAGATATATGTGGTACAAATATGAATGTGGAAAAAAACTAAAACATCTTATATTATGGAACGGAGGGAGTATATCATAACACGCATTTGCAAACTTGAGTGTGCAAAGAATTAGATCATGCACTGCAGAAGTTTTCTTGTTGCCACAAAATTCAGTGGAAGATAACTTTGCCTTCTCAGTGTCAGTTTCCATGCAAGAAACTTTAATACATGCAGCCGCTAGTTCAACAATATCATTTGAAGCTCTAAACTGCTCCTGAGCAACAAAAGATTTAACACAGTTAGCTGCCACTTCGGAGTAATGACTGGCATTTATTCGAGCCAGTTCTCTTATCCGGCATCTTACTTTATCAATACAAACAGAAGAACCACAAGGGTCCTTTGAACCCATATGAGCACTAACAACTGGAAAAATCCAGCACAGAACAGTTCCATAATATTGCAAAATGTACTAGGAATAAAATTACAAAATGAAGACCGTCTATAGTGCAGCAAGTTGGACAGTGCAGCTGTCATGTTGATGGGCTGATCTTGCTGCTGCAGCTGCCTCTTCATGGAGGCCATCACTAAATACCTGTTTTATTAAGAAAAAGAGACAATAAATAATAAGCATAGTATAGCACATTTTTTTATGAATCCAGTCTTCATCTCAGATGTTGGACTGAAGATCAAACTATGTTTTCACAGGTGCTTAATTAGTATTCTAGCCTGAATTTCTAGTACTTGTGCTTAGTTCCTAAATACAGTACTTATATTGTATGGGATGCTTAGTTACTTCGCAAATTACAAGGTATGCTATAGCACTATACTGTAATGCATGAAAAGCATTAATTGCAACACTTTTAATGTCTCAAAATCAACAATTCTCGTCCTAAATTAATTAAAGCATCATACTACAACCAAAAAAGAACTTGTTAGTTCTGTCAATCAGTACTTTTTTAATGCAAAATTGCCTTCAAAGTAGAGTTCAGTACGAACTACCAAGCAGGTTAACCAGTAAAGATAGAGAATTGCTAACTAGTTTATGAAACAATATAAATTCAGTAGCACTAAATAACACTGATGGGTCAGATTTACCAAGTGCTCTGAACAAGAACAGGTACAGGAAGCATATCTGACAAATATGTTTACTGACAGAACTAAATTACGTGTATGTTATCTGTACAAGGAAGGACGTTTGCTTTCAGGTGCGGCGAGTCGTGCGGGTTCGGCGCCGCGGCGCCGTCCACCTCCGCTGTTCCATTTGCCGTCGCCTCCCTCGACGTCAACATGGATTGGAGAGGTCCAGATGGGGTTCGACGACATTGTTGATGGACAAGCGTGCGGGGTGGGGTGGGGGCGGCGGTTTGGGTGGAGGCGGGTGGCGGGCTGGCGGCGAGCGTCCGCTGCGGGTCGGGTGGCGGCGGCAACGGGTCTGGTGGAGGCGGACGGCGGCGAGGCGACGGCGGGCGGTCGGGACGTGGCTCGCTTCAGTTAAACGATTGTTAGGCGTCCCTCATGTTTTCTACCTGTGAATAACATTAGATGGGCCTGCTGGGCCTAATCTCGGACGACAAATCTGAACCGTTCAATCAAACCATACTGGTCCTAAGAGAGGGACCAGTAAATGGTACAGTAGAAGTTGCCTAATTTAAACAAACAAAAATCTTGTAGGACACAAATGGGCATGATTTTCCAATCCTACAATTTTCATGTTTCTGCACTTCTAAAATCATGAAAGTCCCATCCGCCCAAACTAAACAGCAATCACAGTCTCCGCATAATTGGTAGTACACCAGGTGACATAAGCACGGACCAACTGGACAGTGGGGCGTGGGGGACAAACCAGCCAATGATGTAGAGTCCGGACCAGCATACTCCTAGGGGGGCTAGGGAGCACTCCCTTTCAAGCACCAATGGCATTGCATAGCGATTTTCCGCTAGTGATTTAGAGCAACTCCAGCCGTTGGCCCCCCCCCCCCCCCAGGGTATCCGGCGAAGGCTTTTTAGCCCGTTCGCCGGCNCGCCCCCCAAGCCTTGGGGAGGCCTCGGTTCCCACCCGCCCCCCCAGCTTTCAGCCCCAAGGCACTTTTTTTTTTGAATCGGCGTGTTCCCGCTACATATCGGCGATCATCGCTAGTCCGGTCAAGCTTAAAAGAAAACATAATTCGGTCAAAAAGAGGCCAAATCGACGACGTCGACCTCAAATCGCCGGCTCGTCGTCCTCCACTTGCACCACGACGGAGAAGTCGGTCGATGGCGCAGCGATCTGCGGCGACGATGCCGGCTCACACTAGAATCTTCTACTCGTACCTTCTCCACAACTAAACAAGGCAGGTGAAAAGCACACAGGCAGTGCATCACCACAGACAGACGCCAATAAGAACACTGAACACACACAATACAGACGCAACGAAGACAGGCCTGCAGCGCCCCCAGCGGCGGCACAGAGCAACCCTAGATGCGCCCCAAAACGCCAACTCGACGGACCAAAGAACTCAACGCAGTCATTAAGAAAATCTAGACCTGCAGTTATCGCTAGAACATATCATTTGCCCGAATCCCAAGGCGTCCACTCCAGTGCAGCCACCGGGCAGGAACACCTCCAGCAGGCAGCAGCAGCTCATGCGCGCTGACAACGTGGCCGTCCGCGCGGAGCAGGGCGACCAGCTCCCCAGTAAGTCCCACCGCTGCACCGCAGACCCTGCCACACCGCATCTGAGGCCACCTCCCGGGCGTGGTCGCGTCCCCGGTGGACACGCAAACAACGACCACCACGCCAAACGTCCGGGGGCAGCCGGCGCGCTCCATGCAATCCACCATCCGGTGCGCGCCGGGCAGGTCCCTCTTGCATAGCGCAGCGACGTACAGGTTGTACACTGCGACAGCCGGCACGAGCCATGGCAGGAGCATTTCGTCGAACACCTCGTTGTGAGGACCCCTCTGTATGCCAGGCCAGTGAAAAGCTGTTCAGTTTAGTCCCATCTCGCCTAGTGGAGGAGGCCACACCCAGCTTATAAGGGAGAGATTCACTCCTCCCTTCAGTCCGGATTTTTGAGATGGAATGGGCTCTCACTTGTAGTTGGGCTGTGTGCGCATAAACGTCTGAAACTAGGCTGAGTGCTGGGCTAAATCTGAGTGGACGCTAACATTTGGTATCAGAGCCAGCATCGCCATGCCCGCCTGGGGGGCTTCCTAGGGGGATGGGATGTGAGGACCCCTCTGTAGGCCAGTGAAAAGCTACTCAGTTTAGTCCCACCTCGCCTAGTGGAGGAGGCCACACCCAGCTTATAAGGGAGAGATTCCCTCCTCCCTTCAGTCCGGGCTTTTGAGATGGAATGGGCTCTCACTTGTAGTTGGGCTGTGTGCGCATAAACGTCTGAAACTAGGCTGAGTGCTGGGCTAAATCTGAGTGGACGCTAACACTCGTCGACGGCGCCGAACTCACCGCAGTTGCTGAAGGTGCATTATCAGCTCGAAGTCAGCCACCCGGAGCCGGAGGGGCCACGCCGTCAAAGTCCATCTTCTCCTTGACGACCTCGTACGCCTCCTAGGCCATCTCCTCCCGTAGGAACACTTGGAGGAGGGGCGCGATGGTCGAACCCGTTGGGCAAGACGACCCACCGGCAAATGTCGTTCAGGAACGCTGCGGTGTCCCGGGCCTGGGCGCACTGGCGGAGGGAGGAGAGCACGGCGCGGCAAATTGGCAAGTCCGGGTCGAGGAGGAGGGAGGGCATGCAGCATAGGAGGTCAGCGGCAGTGGAGGGGCGGCGGGCGTGGCAGAGAGCGGAGGCGAGCGGTGGCGGCGTCGGGGGAGGCGGTAGGGGCGTCTAGGAGGAACACGGAAGGGGCGACGCGGAGCAGCGACGGTGAGGAGCAGATGGCGGCGACTCGTTGCGCATACAGCGGAGGAGACGAGCGTCGTGGCGGGTGTGAGGGTGGCGAGAATGGTGGTCGGGCTCTGGTGGCGGCGAGAAGCTCATCTCGCGGTCGTCTGGTGCCGATGTCGGCAGCCACGATAAAAAAGCACAAGATCTGTTCTAGAACAGGAAACACACATGAAAGTCAAAGGAACCGATCAGCAAAGTCACGCTGACAGGTGGGACCAACACCCAGGATGCACCACAGCTCAAGGATTCCAGGGAGTTTAGGGTTTGGAGGGATAACTAGGAGCTTACACTTCCGATCGCTGTGAGGTGACCAGCAAGCCACCGACTGTCAATGTTAACAGTACGTGCAAAAGAAGTTTAACTAGAGCCGCTTGGTGCTGCCCAAGAGCCAGAAATCCTAGACTGTTTCCGGCTGTACCGTGAGTACCAATCTGGAGTGGTGGAGATAAGAGCAAACCTGGCCAACGGGCCGGCCCGGCCCGGCACAGGCCCGGCACTGGCTTGATGTGCCTGGACCGACACGGCACCTTTCGGCCCGTGAAGCACGCGTGCCGTGCCGGGCCGGCCCATGTGCCTGGCTGAGCGGCACGGGCACGGCACCGGCCTTAGACGGGCCGGCCCGCGGCACGTGAGACCGCGTCCTGTTTGTTTTTTTTCTATTTTTTCAATTTCAGTTCAAAAAAATGCAAAAAAAAGCAAAAGAAAATGCAAAAAGGCCTGGCGTGCCGTGCTGGGCTGGCACGCGGGCCTCAAGACGCGGCCCAGGCACGGCACCCGCCTCTCATGGGCTGGCACAGGCACGCCACGGGTCAGGCCGGGCCGGTGCCGGGCTTTTTTCGCGTGCCACGTGTCGGGCCGCAAAAAGCACGGCCCATTGGCCAAGTCTGGATAAGAGAGAGGAGAAGGATAAGGTAGAGAGAAGAGGTCGGGGCGCGCGGAGTGGGCGGCGCTAACTTACCACCGGCGAACGCCGTTTACTGTATGGGTACCGCTAGCGCACAGGAGTTCTGTTCGCTAGCGGTAAGTTAGCGTTGTTGGGTCGCGCAGGCCCACACTTACCACTGGCGAACGTAGATATTATTGCGGCAGCTGTACTCCACCCACCGCTGGCGAACGTGAAAAATTCACATTCGCCGGCGGTAACCTGGCGGCTGTAGCCAGTTTCCTACTAGTGTTCAGGGAACACAATCTTCAAGATGACGCCCTCATGAGGGGGATCGACACGAGGTCAACATCGTCGTCCGACCGAGCAGCGCGGGATCCAGGCCTTGACTCGAAGATGTGACCCGAGGGCCGAGGAGGACGAAGAGCTCCACGATGACCCCCAAGGAGGAGAGCGAAGGCCAAGACGCCGCACTTTCAAGATTTTTCTCGCAGCAAACTGCCTCCGCAACCTCACACAACCAGACAGAGATGGGGAAGACCCGCAACATTGTCGGATGGCAAATCCACTGGCCCAAGCACACTTGCGCAGCAATGTCGTCACCACCACGCAGGAAACCACCAAACTCACCGTTGGCAGGAGCCGACGGGCCAGACTGTGTTGGCCCCGACCGATCTGACGCCCCAGGACTCTGGACCACTGCAGCAACCCGCCGGCCGAAGAAGGGTCTGCCACCCTACCCCAACACATCGAGGAGCCGACACCGCTGCAATGAATGGGGAAGAAGGAGCTTACCACTGGTTGTCGCAACGCAGAAGGGAGTGCAGTCGCCCTCGCGACGGCCGCAGACGATGAGGCCGAAACCTCCCTCCACCGTGGGCAAACTCCAGCCGCAGTGCTACGAGTGAGAAGAGCCCCGCCGCCGATGTCCTCCGCATGGGCTTAGCCCAGAGGATTCATCTGACGATGGCGAGGGGGCATAGTGGGCGGGGGTGCTGTGGTGATGGGGGATCTAGGTTTCCCCGAGACACCCTGGGGACGACGCGAGGTCATTCGGTATTGCCGTGTTGTCTGCTCGGTTTGATTCCCGTGAGTTAGACCTTATGGATCATTCGAAGGGAAACTATGCCAGGCTATGTAGCCCAGTGCAGCGCACCAAGGGAGAAACCGGTCAAGTATAGCTCGAATCAGTGCATGGGGATGTGTTCTTGATCGGCACTCATGCTTACAGCCAATTAACTCCTACCTAGCTAAACTACATAAGTCTCTGCTTCATGGACGCTCTCCCCTCGTCGTGTGTAAGATCGAATAGCCCGGAACAACGCATTAACACTTCATGAACACATAGAATCCTCAAACTAAAACATCTCCCCCTTGTTTTCCCTATATGTCACATTTAGGGTTCGCAGGTTCAACATAATAGCAGGTGATACACTTTGCAGATAAATACCAAACTCAATTATATGATGGGGCAAAATAAGTTCAGTACTGAAATCATGCCACTCGGGCCCTAGTAGCAAGCATTAAACATAGCATAAGTGCATCAACACAATACAAAAATATCCTCAAGATAACCCCTAAGATCTCGGACAACAGGTATCATTACATGATCAATCTCATCCAATCCCCATCCACCTCATGTGCCTACAGCGGACTACTCACACATGGTGATGGTGAGGGAGCTCATGGTCGATGGAGATGAAGGCGGTGAAGATGGCGGTGAAGACGGCCTCCGGATCCCTCCTCCAGGGGAGAAATCCTGGACCAATCTGACTCCGAAAACGAAGATCTTGGTGGCGGCGGCGCTCTGTTTCGCGAATCGACCTCTCCTCCTAGGGCAGCCACTTTTTCGTATATATGAAGGGGTACGCCGAAGCCGAAGGAGAGGAGGTGCCCGAGGCTCCATATAGGTGGGCCCACGCGGCCAAGGAATCTGGCCGCGTGGGGCCCACTCTTTTGGGCCTCGGACGCTTCCTCGTGTCTTATTTTCGCACGATATCCTTCTTTTCCATAAAAAATGACGTGCTATTTTTCTCCGATTTAAATTCCTGCAAAAACAACCAGAAAGGAGACTTTGCTAAAAACAGCGTCAGATTCAGCAGTTTTATTCAAATATGGGAAGATTCCGGAGCAAATTATGAGGCAAAGTGATTGGAAAAGTAGATGCATTTTAGGTGCATCAGCTCCCCCAAGCTTAGCACATTGTTTGTCCTCGAACAACTCAAACGTAGTGCAGAAGCGATGAAAAGACTTTGACAAGAACTTTGCATTGCATATGTAACACCGTTTAATACCAACAAGTATTCACAACATAACTTCCATAACAAATAACAAAATGCTAGCAAAGGTGCATCTAATCAGTGTTAAAGTGTTTATATTTGCTGCAAGAGAAATAACATGAAGTGTCAACACTTGGATGAGTTTTGCCCAACTGTAAAAATAAACAAAGGTTCTTGCATTGCTTTTGATTGAATCCTGTCAAGATTTTGAGATCTTTTGATTCTTTCTTTTATTAACTAGTGAACTCATTGTGCTTACAACCTTGCCCTCAGTTTTATCAAACCATTTGGTGTTCCCTATTATGGCTCATATGCTTGACTAACTAATGGTTGAGAGCCTCATGCCCCGTGAATACGAGTACCTACACCACGGTGTTACTCAACTTGGGCCACAAAGCAAGTTTGAGTTTTTAAGTCATTGCAAGTAATAATAGCGTCATCAAGAGCGTCAACTGGGGTACCTCTTGTCCCAAGACATGGAACCAGCCCATGTCAAAATGACAAGACAAACAAACAAAATGAACAATCTCAACACCCCTTTTTTATTGACTATTGGTATAACTTTTTATTGTGAGGTGCATCACTAAAGGTTCACTATAGCATGTAAGTAAATTTCCACAATGAATGATGCATGGCTTAGATTAGCGGCCCAGGCGTCTCTCTAGCCATTTATACCCACTCCTCAAACTTACTAAGTTTCCACATTTATTTGGCACCATGATAGGCATCCATAAACAGAAGTACATGATATCAACTAAATATAATTTAGTTCAATGTTGAAAGCTTTCTATGTGTCGCACATATAAGCTAACTCCCATCCCCTAAGCTTGTCAAGCATATGACTTCATGTTTTAACATTTGAAAAACTCTTTTACTTTTTCTATGGTTGGCAAGTTTAGTAAGCACAATGGAATGCGAAGACCTTTGTTTAGAGCCACAGTTACTCAATCTACAGCCAAGTGTTGTCACTAAATAATATCTCACTTGCATCATCATATAACATACTAGAACATGGAGAAGATAAACATTTGCTACCACTTCCCTAGATGTTAAAGAAACTATGATGTGCGCACTTGCTGTTATTAAAAAGTCCACATAAGCACGGCAAAGGTGTCATACCTTTCATCCATTTCATGCACATCAACTCATCATCGTTGTTCTCCTCTCCAAACTTGAACTGCGCAATAAAAACCCAAATTTTCTTGCTGTGCTTGTAGCTTTCGGGCCCCTCGAACCGGAATGTGGAAAGGAATTCTCGCGAGAGTTCCTCGTATGTATTCCGTGGATGACGGGAAAACTCGAGTAAGCCAGCTGCAGCGGCGAAGGCATTGAAGTCCTCCTTTATCCCCCAATGATCAAGAACAAAGGGGTCTTGCCATTTGGTTGCATGAATCCGAAGCCTCTCCCCTGCATATACTGCACCATCCTCCCAAAGTTGGTTGTCATCATAATTCTCGGAGACTCTAGATGATCTTCTCCTTGGTCTCGAAGTCGTCCCAAGCAATCCCTTACCCTTGTTCATGATGAAACCTTGCTGTCCAAAAATAATATTCAACAAAAATTAAGATGTAACACCCTAAAACAACATTGAGCCATCCATAACTAGTCTCCACATCAATATCAACTAGAAAACTCAAATCCATGGATTTCTCAAGCATATTAGGTGACATCTAGTGCAGCAAAATACTTCATACATAAAGTATAAGAACAAAAAGTAATTGGATGGGTGGAGGAGTCACATACCAAGGAGCAATCCTACCAAACAGATTTGAAAAATCTGTCCTAAACTTGGAGATTCCAGGATAGCAGGAAGAACGAGCTCGGGAAAATTTTGGGAAAATACCTGGGGCTGGTTTTCTGTCGAGGGGAAGGAGATGGGCACAGATCACTCACCTAACTCCCCCTGGGGGCCAAGTTAGTGGGTCCCACGCGGCCAAGGAATCTGGCCGCGTGGGACTGATGCATGTAAAATGCATACATGAACTTTGCATTATAATTCTCATATTTCAATCATATTTGCATCATATAAGGGTTATATCGTTGTTTTATATTGATTTTGGGGATAATTCACAGTTTCCCCATTTATTTGGAATTAACCCTGCAGAACCAAAAAACCCCTTTTTCCATGTTTTTGACTTTCAGGGACCCAAACGACGTCCAAATGACCTAAGATTTTACGGGGCCCAATATTTGGAAGGAAGAAGACGTACGAGCCAAGTATCCGTGAAAAAGGAAGTCCGAGGAAGAAATTGGGTGGGCCCATGCAGCCCCTGTACCTAGCTGCGTGAGGCACCCCCTTTTCCCCCTCGTGGCTCCGATGCCGTCGATCTTCGTATCCCTGGTTTCGTCTTGACCTAAAACCGACTGCATAAATAGTCCCCCGAGGAGTTTCGCGAGGGGGCGGCCGCAAACAGAGAAACACCAAAACGGAGATCAGAAGCTGTAGATTGGAGGGGGAACTCCGGCGGAGTGCTGCCGGGGTGGTCTCGATCTCCCCCAACGACATCTCCACCGTCTCCATGATGAAGGGGGAGTAGTCTCCTTCGGGGCTGAGGGCTCATGCCGGTAGCTATGTGGTTTATCTCTCTCTCCCATGGTGTCATCTTTATGTGATCATGAGCTTTGTAATCTAGTTGAATCCATAGATGTTACTCTTCATCATCTTATGAATTATGCTACTCAAGTGGTTTTATTGATGTGATTTCTGGAGTCACCTTTGTCCCATGGTGTGAAGTTAACAGTATGTGCACCGTGTGTGGCTTTTAGGCTAAAGATTACATGAATACTTATCATGAGTTATTATTTGTGTTGGATGTCTCTATGATATTGTGGTGTTTGTTAGTACTATCTTTGGATGCAGATAGTGAACGCATGAAGTGTCCATAGATGTGGAATACGAACTTTACGAGGGCATTGGAATTCAAAGTGTCTATAGTATTCAGAGCAACAAATTTCTTCCTCATAAAAGTTAAGCAGCTCATTAGCAATTTTATATAGGAGCTCTATGTAGCCTCCTAATCTTTTCCCTTCTTTTGATTCTCTAAATTCAGCAGCTATTATGGCATTTTTATAATAATTTTCCATTTTTTAAATTTTTTGGGTTTTTGATAAATGCAAAACTGAAAGTAAAACTAAGAAAAACTTCACAACCAAACAAGTTAAAGAGGAACATCCCCAAGCTTAGATGATTGCAAGATACAAAACAAGATAAAATAAATCTAAAGTCTAGTGCACACAAGAATAGAAACTTAAGCGCTACGCTCCCCGGCAACGGCGCCAGAAAAGTACTTAATAACCCCCAAGAGCAGGGGATCACTGCAGCACCTATCAATGTGGAAGAAGGGTATCGATCCGCAGGAGCAAGAAGGAAAAGTTATCTATTCCCTACAACTAAAGTGTCACAAGTTTTAGTTGATTATGCACTAAACAAGTTTAAAGAACAAGATGATTGATTTAATGGATGGAAGTTTAATGTAACAAAACAAGAATGTGAAAGTGTCCCAATCCTCTTCAATGCAAGAGGACAAGACAAAGGTGTAAACGGTGCTTGGAAATAAGGCCTAGGGATCATACTTTCACTAGTGGACACTCTCAACAATAATAATATAATTGAATACATAGATATTTCCTTTTCACT
Source organism: Puccinellia tenuiflora (assembly GCA_012064385.1). NCBI lineage: Eukaryota > Viridiplantae > Streptophyta > Magnoliopsida > Poales > Poaceae > Puccinellia > Puccinellia tenuiflora. Next base: position 596,482 of record QRDG01002042.1, read on the forward strand.
ATGCTACCCCGAACTATCATCTGGTTGGATAATGAACACCAATCCAATGTGTAGGGCTACAAAAAGCACACCAATAAAGATGAACCTGTTATTGCAACTTATCATACTTGGAATTATGCTCACTTAGGGATGAAAGAAGTAGAGCAATTTATTATTTTTATGGCAGCCTATGAGTTAAACACCTTCATTGATGAACATGAAACCTTCCCTATAGCTTCTCAATATAAAGATTTGATTGTCATTATCCTTAATCTCTGCAGAAATGAATTTGATGAAAATATTTATGTTATTGACACAACGAAGAGAGCTACCCAAGGAAGATCTAATGTTTTGCAGGAAGAGGATGATGAAAACATAAGCTTGGAAGAGGAAGTATGTGAAGAAGATGACAAAAGCCTAAGCTTGGGGATGCCCATGCAGCCCCAAGAGGAGGACAATGAAGAGCAAGAAGATGTTGAAAATGATGAACAACTAGATAATGAAGAGAGGAAACATCCACCTTCACCACCTATGGATGAGGGTAACACTCAAAATTTGGTTGATAATAAACTTTGCTTTTATGATTTTAAAAATGATGAAGAATATGGTTTAGACATGCTATATGATAATGCTTTAGATGATGGTCCTATGCTTATTGATAATCCTCCATGTTTAATTGTTACTACCTTATGTGAGGATAAAAATGATATACTTGCTGCTTGTGATAATACTCTCACTCATGAGAGTCCTACTTTATTTCTGAACTCTCCTATTCACACCATAGGGGAGGAAATTTGCTTTGATGATACTATACCTCCTATATATGATGATTATTATGATGAATGTGATATTTTCAGTCCACCTACTATTGAGGAAAAAGTTTATTATGATCATGATATGCCTCCTATTTATGATGATTACAATGATGGCTATGGTAGTTTTACTCCCACTATTACTAATGAGAAGGATTTTACTTATGTGGAGAGTAATAATAATAATACTTTTATGCATGTGAATCATGACAAGAATGCTTTATATGATACTTATGTTGTTCAGTTTGTTCATGATGGTACTGAGATTTATTATGAGAGAGGGAAACTTGTCTCTAAATATCTCAATAATATTAAGTTTCCTCTCTTTATGTTGAAACTTTTGAAGTCTCACTTGTTTTGCCTTCTTATGCTAATTACTATATGCTTCATTGATTTATTTTCTTACAAGATCCCAATACATAGGAAGTGGGTTAGACTTAAATATGTTTCATATTTTTCTCTTGATGCTCTCTTTTGCATTTCAATTCTTATTCCTATGTGAGCATCATTAAATAACCTCTTTTAGGAGGTAGGATCAAACAAAAGTGATTTGCTGTCCAGAAAACAGATTCCTAAGCTTCACTGCGAAAAATGTTAAAAATCACAGAAAAGGAATTTTGACTTGATATTTTACGACAGCAATCTTCAGTTATTATTACACAATTCATTAGTTCAAAGTTTTCTGATTTGAGCAACGTAAGTGCCTCTGAAAATTCACTCTTTACGGGCTGTTCAGTTTTTGACAGATTCTGTCTTTATTTTGCATTACTCTCATTACTTGTGTTTTGTGTGGTTCTATTGATCAAAGAGCAATGCACAACCATAAGTAATAGTAGATAATGTTTAGAATTAACTCAGGATATATCTTTGCTGTATCTATGAGGATTTAATATCTTGCATGGGCCTTGTATACGTCAGGGTCTAACTTCTCAGAGATGTTTATCTGTATTATACCTAGGTTGTACCGTAGTAGCGTGAAGGGAATGGAAGATGATCGAGTTTTGAATTGTTCATGAAGATTCGATTTTTCGGGCCCGGTTGCTCATGCACAGGCAGGGCCGGCTCTATATTTTGCGGGGGCCTAGGGCGTAGTTGACGATGTAGGCCCCTAAGGGTAATATATATGTACGTATATCTAGATTGTATGAAGAGCGGAAGAGGTAGAGCAGGTCGATTGCAAAAAACAAGGTAGAGGAGATCGATCGAGCACGGCGTCCCTGCGTCTGTTTCCTCTCCTATTGTGTTGCGAAGGAGCAGGTGGACCTTTCCAACTCTTTTTTTCAGCCCAACACAAAGAAGAGTTGGCCGGTCATGGGCCCCTCTGAGGCGTGGGCCCTAGGCGTCGCCCAAGGTCGCCATACGTCAGAGTGCACGGGTCTAACCTCATCTACCACAATTGACTTACTAAAAAGGCTAGACTTTAGTTTTGACAGTTTTGCATTGCTACTTTTGTGTTATAATTAAGAGTTAGTCCGGCAAAGGCTAAGTGTCAAAAAATTTAGAAAGTGCATCTTAAGTTGAACGAAAAATGTAACTTGTGATTTTTAAACCACTTGCTTTTATCTGAATCACATTGAACCAAAGAAAATATTAGAGTTGGCGGAACCGTATAAACGATCTAATCCCCGATTCAAAAGAACTAGCGACCCAATTCGTAGAGTGTACATGTACTATAAGTGTTGGGGTGATGGCTTTGTTCGTGAAAGTCTCTTGTTTATTACATGTAAAAACAAATTGGATGCACACTATATAAGAAACGAACAATAGGGTTGTTAAACTCACAAAGTCTAAGTTTGGTCCCTCAAATCCAATTATCCAATACTAGAAATTATATGTCCGAATAGTTTTAAACAAATCTAAAGTTGGTCCTTCGCCAAATTTAAGTCAGCTCTAACAAAGGTGTGACATCGGTTTTGCATGTGGCCCGACCAGCACCAAAAACTAATGAAATAAAATAATGTTTTATCCGAACTTTTTTTTCTTCAGAATTTGTAGAAAAGGGGGGAAATTTAGTTATATTAAGGATACAATATGGATGAGTATTGCTTTTTACAATATTAAGGATAAAATATTCTTTAGAACATATGTTAAAAATATTTTCTGGAAAAATTCAGAATAAAAATGGAGTTAAAAAATATGAGGAAATTATATAGTTGATGGATATCCTAAAATAATTCTATAATACATATTATTTTAAAGTAAACATTACAGAATATAAAATTTAGATTTTTTACAAACAATATATTTTTCTACAGTATTTTTATTGTTATTCCTTGTATTGTTTTAAAAAGATCTAATTAATTATATAGAAAAATTCTTTAGTAACTTCCTAGAAAAAGTGTTTAGTAAATTTATGTGAAATATTTCTGCCCTTGATTTTACGTATCTTCTAGAACATATGTTAAAAGAAATTTTGGAAAAAGTCAAAATAGTCACATGGAATGAAAAATAAAAGGAAAATATATAGTTTAGGAATATCCTAAAAAATATTACATGGGATTATTAGAAAAAGAAAATATAAATTTATGATTTTAGCAGGTAGTGGTACGATGGAGTGAACTAGCTAGCCGACACGAGCGAGCGTACGTCAATCGTCAAGGAGCCAAGGTAGCATAGCAGTGCATGGGGGCCGGAGCAGATCTGAACGTGTGGTTTTCCTTCCTTCCCCTCGTGATGATTAGACCCATTCGCCAACCGCATGCACCGTCCCGCCCCGCATGCCGCAGCCATACGTATACCCGATTTCTATTCACCACAGCATACTGCCGGCCGGGAGGAGACACTACAGAATGAGCTTCTATGCCGACGGCCATACCCTATACCGACGGCTTTTTATCGGGGCCGTCGGCATAGCCTCCGACGAGGCCTGCCCGTCGACACGGCCGTCGGCATAGGTTCTGCCGTCGGTGCAGGGGCTATGTTGACGGCTTTGCCGTCGGCATAGGTTCACAGGTCTATGCCGACGGGCTTTAATTTTTTTTCTGTTTTCAGTTTAATATGAAATAATTCATATCTTTAAATCTATAAATCGAAATTTAACAAATAAAGTGTCTAAATAGATTAGAAAAATGAGAGGAATCTAAATATGACATCCATATCATCTTTTTGATCATGTATATGACTTTTTGCAACATATTTGTGGTACTTGCAAATGTTTTATCATGAGCTATCTTTTATTCATGTTTTGATGCTGTATGTTATTTCACCTTGATTGACATGAATTAGTTAGTTCTATGGACACTCATGCATGCATCTAGATGGTCATCTTTCTCCCTTTTGCTAGCCCAAAAATTCCAACAAGTAAAAACTTGTTTTCAACACCTTCAACCAAAGTTTTCCAGTGAGTCCACCATATCTACCTATTAGCTTTATGCTATTCCGAGTATGTTTATCATGTTATTTGTGTTATCTATACCTCTAAATGAAAATAATTATGTTATTTATTGTAATGGGAAAAGTTGGTTAAAAAGCTCTCGTGAACTTCATGCACACTTTACTTGCATTTAATAAACATGAACCATTGTGATTAATATTATGATGATAGTGGCTTGATAAATGTTTAAGGTTGGGAGTTACCCCATATGTGCTGTGACATGCAAAGCTTTCAACATGTTCCATCATTTATTTAGTTGATATCATATACTTTTGTTCATGGATGCCTAGCATGGTGAAATAATATGGAAATAGAGTGAGTTTAAATGAGTTGTGTAAATGGTTAGAGAGAAACCTGGGCCGCTAAACTAATCCATGCATCATTCATGGTGGAAATTTACTTACATGCTATTTTGAACTTTCTGTGATACACCCTACAATAAAAAGCTATATCAAGTGGTAAATAAAAAGGGTGTTGTGGTTGTTCATTATGTTTGATTGTCTTGTCGTTTTGATGTGAGCTTGATCCATATCATGGGACAAGAGGTACCCCAGTTGAGGCTCTTGATAATACCATTTTTACTTACAATGATAGATAACTTAAACTTGTTTTGTTTCCCAAGTTGAGTAATCATGGTGTAGGTACTTGTATTCAAGGGGCATGAGACATCTAACCTTTGCTTTATCAAGGCCACTACTCATATTTGCTTTCACATTAAACTTTAATCATTAAAGATGCTATGTTAGGGGAATGAGAGCTTGACACCAAGTATTACCATTGCAATCAATAACTTAAGTAGAATAGTTTGGAGGATAGATGAAACTTATGCATGTTTTAACTCTACTCATTTATACATCTTTCCAAAGTGTCCACCTTTTACATTCAGATTTTCATCTTCACTCTATGACTAATATAGGATGTTCTTACTTATCATATTGCATACATGTGGTCCATATTACTATCTTTTATGTTACACTTTGTGAATTATCATTGAACATTCTTGCATTGAATATTTGATATCACTTTATAATCTATCTTGCATATTGCTACTCCTTTAAAGAATGAATCATTTGACTCTATGTAGCAATAATAATCATCTTTGATATCCACTGATAGAATTAAAATGCAAAGTCCATGTTAGTTTTATCACCTTCATACTCGAGGACGAGTATAGGTTAAGCTTGGGGATGTTGATGCATGTACAATGCATACATGAACTTTGCATTATAATTCTCATATTTCAATCATATTTGCATCATATAAGGGTTATATCATTGTTTTATATTGATTTTGGGGATAATTCACAGTTTCCCCATTTATTTGGAATTAATCCTGCAGAACCAGAAAACCCCTTTTTCCATGTTTTTGACTTTCAGGGACCCAAACGACGTCCAAATGACCTAAGATTTTACGGGGCCTAATATTTGGAAGGAAGAAGACGTACGAGCCAAGGATCCACGAAAAAGGAAGTCCGAGGAAGAAATTGGGTGGGCCCATGCGGCCCCTGTACTGGCCGCGTGAGGCACCCCCTTTTCCCCCTCGTGGCTCCGATGCCGTCGATCTTCGTATCCCTGGTTTTGTCTTGACCTAAAACCGACTGCATAAATAGTCCCCCGAGGAGTTTCGCGAGGGGGCGGCCGCAAACAGAGAAACACCAAAACGAAGATCAGAAGCTGCAGATTGGAGGGGGGAAAACTCTGGCAGAGCGCTGCCGGGGTGGTCTCCATCTCCCCCAACAACATCTCCACCGTCTCCATGATGAAGGGGGAGTAGTCTCCCTCGGGGCTGAGGGCTCATGCCGGTAGCTATGTGGTTTATCTCTCTCCCATGGTGTGATCTTTATGTGATCATAAGCTTTGTAATCTAGTTGTATCATAGATGTTACTCTTCATCATCTTATGAATTGTGCTACTCAAGTGGTTTTATTGATTTGATTTCTGGAGTCACCTTTGTCCCATGGTGTGAAGTTGACAGTGTGTGCACCGTGTGTGGCTCTTAGGCTAAAGATTACATGAATACTTATCATGAGTTATTATTTGTGTTGGATGTCTCTATGATATTGTGGTGTTTGTTAGTACTATCTTTGGATGCAGATAGTGACCGCATGAAGTGTCCATAGATGTGGAATACGAACTTTAATGTGTGCTTTTTGTAGCCCTACACATTGGATTGGTGTTCGTTATCCAACCAGATGATAGTTCGGGGTAGCATAGTGAAAAGAAAATATCTATGTATTCAATTATATTATTATTGTTAAGAGTGTCCACTAGTGAAAGTATGATCCCTAGGCCTTATTTCCAAGCACCGTTTACACCTTTGTCTTGTCCTCTTGCATTGAGGAGGATTGGGACACTTTCACATTCTTGTTTTGTTACAGTAAACTTCCATCCATTAAATCAACCATCTTGTTCTTTAAACTTGTTTAGTACATAATCAACTAAAACTTGTGACACTTTAGTTGTAGGGAATAGATAACTTTTCCTTCTTGCTCCTGCGGATCGATACCCTTTTTCCACATTGAGAGGTGCTACAGTGATCCCTTACTCTTGGTGGTTATCAGGGACACCCTCTTTTGGTCCCTGGTGGCCTCCTGGTGCCCACTTTTGGCTGCTGGTCCCTCTGGTAAAATAACTTACCCCCAAATTTTTCTGAAATTTTTCGAGAAAATTTTCTGAAGAGGATTTTTTTCAAACTTCATATTCTGGAATTTCCTGAACTCTGAAATAATTATATCTATGCATATACTCTAAAATTTTAAGATAAACAAAATTTAAATGCAACACAATTTTTATGAGAATCAAGTTTTCATCATTTCCACATTAGTAATGAGGTTAATCAAGTCTCATTAATAATATGTAAAATATATAATACCGGATATTCACTTTGGCACCCGGGTGCACCTGCACCCGGTTTGCTTTTTGATTTTTCAAAATTTGAAAATGCTTCGGAAAAATCTGAAAAATATTGGACACAAACATACTCTAGTGTTGAACACTCGTGTAAAATTTCGACAGAAAATACCAATGTTTCTGCTCTGTGCAAAAAAGACAAATTTCTGACAAAAAACATACTTTTTTATATCTCAGTTTTTGTCAGAAATTTGTCTTTTTTGCGCAGAGCAGAAAAATTGGTATTTTCTGTCGAAATTGTACACGAGTGTTCGACACTTGCGTATGTTTCTGCCCAATTGTTTTCAATTTTTTTGAAGCGTTTTCATATTTTCAAATTTCGAAAACAAAATCGGGTGCAGGTGCACCCGGGCACCAAAACGCCATCCTCATATAATACATGATTCTTATTTTATATATAAAGAAGAAATTCAAGTTACCTCATATTTGATCGGAGTAGTTCCAATCATCATGGTAGCATATTTTGGTTCAGGAGGTGGTAGTGCAAATTCAAAGCTTCCAACTATAAGAGTATTTTTTTGAATAGAATTCACACTCTTGTTTATCATTGTGACAGGATTCTTCTTGGGAAAATAAATAGTATGCTCATTTCCTTTGACATTAAATGTCACTTTGCTCTCAGGGCAATTTATCACAGCTCCTGCAGTGTTTAAAAAGGTCTTCCAAGAATAATAGATAGATTATCATCCTCAGGCATTTCTAATATGACAAAGTCTGTAGGTATTAAAACATTAGCAATAGAGATGGGAACATCCTCACATATACCTATGGGCACAGCAGTTGATTTGTCAGCCATTTGCAGTGAAGCTTCAGTTGGAACCAATTTGTTTAGGTTAAGTTTCTTATACAAAGAAAAATGCATAACACTAACACCAGCTCCTAAATCACATAAGGCATATTTCACATAGGTTTCTTTAATATGACAAGGAATAGTTGGAATATCGGGATCTCCATGCTTTTCAGGCAATTTCCCTTCAAATGAATAATTAGCAAGCATAGCAGTAATTTCTTCATTAGGTATCTTCCTTTTATTATTGACAATATCTTTCATATATTTTGATTATGGAGGAATTTTAATAGCATCAACAAGAGGAATTTGTAGATATAAGGTTTTAACTAATTCAAGAAACTTCTCAAATCTAGCATCATCCAAAGATTTCATTACCTCTTGGGGATATGGTATGGGTCTTTGCACCCATGGATCCCTCTCTTTACCTTTTGCTGATTTGGATGCTTCTTCTTTTTGTTCTTCTCAATAGATGGTTGAGGATCTTCTTTCTCAGTAGGTTCAGGATCTTCATTATTTTCTTCTTCTTGTTGTTCTTCATCAGGTGGAGATGATTCTTCTTCTACAAAATTATCATCTTTAGTCTCAGCATCAGAAATAGAAATATGCTTGTCTTTGTTCTTGAGAATTGTCATTATGTTTGTTTTCATTGGGAGATTTTCCTGCAGAAGATTTCCTTTTGAGAGCCTCTTGCTCTTTCCTCTTGGGATGATTTTCAGGATAGTCAGGATCCTGAGTACTTGCACCACCTCTAGTATTAACTCCACAAACCTATTTCTTCTCAATAAGATTTTCATATAATTTATTTCGAAGATAAACCATTTGTTCAACTTGATTATTCATCATTTCACAGTGTTTAACAATTCTTCTAACCTCTCCCACACTAGCATTTAAATTTTCCCGAAGAAATTTAATCTTATGAGAGTTTTCCATAATTTTCATTCTAATATCATGCTCTTCAGGATTATTATGATAAGCAAAATCATTAACATAAGATACTTCAACAGGACGTGTTACCTTTTCATTACCTTCCATAGAGCTTATAGCATTAACTTGAATACGGAAGCAAGGTTGATCAGTAGGAAGTTTAACACCCAATTCAGATAATTGCTTGAGATGAGAGGTTTTAATTCCCTTCTCTTTCATATCCCTGGAAGCTCCTTTCATTCCTTCTTCATTTAATTCAAGAATGCCTCATTTCTTCTTCGGGAATATCTCTCTTCCATCAAACTCTTCAATATTCCAATCTTCATAATTTATGGAGATAGTTTCCAATAACTCAATAGCTTCATCAACGGTCCTTTCCCTGAAAACATTACCTGCAATACTATCAAGATAGCTTCTAGTATTTTCAGTTAGTCCATTGTAAAATATATCAAGGATTTCATTACTCTTGAAGCCTGGGTAGGACATTTCCTAACCATCTTATTGTACCTCCCCCAAGCTTGGGGTAAATCCTCCTTCTCTTTCTGTGAAATTTGCTAATCTCAATAATTAAACCGTGGATCTTATCAGCAGGGAAATATTTATTATAGAATACCTGCAAGCATTCCTCTTTGCTACTAATAGATCTAGGTTCTAGATGATTATACCAAATTTTAGCATTTCCTCCCAAGGTAAAAGGAAACAACTTTAAGAAATAATAACGTTGGTGGATTTCATCTTTACCAAATAACACAGACAGATCATGCAAAACAGCAATGTGTTTAAAAGGAAATTCATTATCTCTCCCATAAAACTTATACTTCTCGGCTTTTTCAATTATTTCAGGATCAACACTAAACTCATAATCTTTGTCTTTAATTTTAATAGCTGGAGCATTCGTTTTCTTAGTAACAGGGAAATAATCATCAAGAGGAGAATTTGCATAGCTATCAAGTTTTTCCAATTTATCAAAATTCGAATCCATAAAAGCCATAGTAAATGCATCTTCTTCCTCAGAAGAAGTTTCATGCTCATCATCAGAATATTCATTATCTTCTAACTCAGACTCCACATTTTCAATAATAGAAGATTCAGGAATTTCAGGTGTCTCAATTATCTCAGATGTTTCAGGAGTTTCAGGTGTCACTTCTTTGTCTATGCTACCACATATTAAATCATTTTCAGTACTAGTAGACATTTTAGACAATGGTGAACTAGATATATTTTTACCTTTGTTTTTAGCAACAATAGAAGAAGTAGCAGTAGGTGAAAAGTTTGGCCTACTTGGCAAGTCCGTACCTCCTCGAGTAGTGGAAGGCCTTACTTCCTTCAGAGTGTTCTTTTCCTTTCCCATGGTTGGGAACAAGCAAATGCGGCAAATAAATGATAACAAGTTGTCTTACCAATAAAGCTAGGTTCCCCGGCAACGGCGCCAGAAAACGTCTTGATACCCACAAGTATAGGGGATCGCTGAAATCTTCATTGGGAAGTATTACCCAAATTTATAGTTTGACTCGATGGGAACACAAGAATACCAATAAGACTTTAGAAATTGAGGCGTTACTCTCAACCACACCTGTATATCAATAAACTTGCAGCAGTAATAGTGATGGCAGCAGGATGATTCAAGCAAATAAAACAGCAGTAGTGAACAATGGTTTCCCAGTTTTCACCGGAAAAGTGAAAGTGTAACTCAGAGATTTAAAACGTAGGCATGAAGTGACAGCGGGGTGTTGCATGAATAAGATTGATCATATAATAAGATTCATATAGCAATGAGACTTATCTCTAACTCCGATATATGTAGGTATGTGTTCCATAATTAGTTGTGCGCACTAACCAAGAGAATTTGCACAACATCTATTGTCCTACCTGCCCATTTCACCGGGGCCAACTTGGAACTACAGGTAATTAAGGTCTACCCTTTCGAATAGCCCGGAACAACGCATTAACACTTCATGAACACATAGAATCCTCAAACTAAAACATCTTCCCCTTGTTTTCCCTATATGTCACATTTAGGGTTTGCAGGTTCAACATAATAGCAGGTGATACACTTTACAGATAAATACCAAACTCAATTATATGATGGGGCAAAATAAGTTCAGTACTGAAATCATGCCACTCGGGCCCTAGTAGCAAGCATTAAGCATAGCATAAGTGCATCAACACAATACAAAAATATCCTCAAGATAAACCCCTAAGATCTCGGACAACAGGTATCATTACATGATCAATCTCATCCAATCCCCATCCACCTCATGTGCCTACAGCGGACTACTCACACATGGTGATGGTGAGGGAGCTCATGGTCGATGGAGATGAAAGCGGTGAAGATGGCGGTGAAGACGGCCTCCGGATCCCTCCTCCAGGGGAGAAATCCTGGATCAATCTGACTCCGAAAACGAAGATCATGGTGGCGGCGACGCTCTGTTTCGCGAATCGACCTCTCCTCCTAGGGCAGCCACTTTTTCGTATATATGAAGGGGTACGCCGAAGCCGAAGGAGAGGAGGTGCCCGAGGCTCCAGATAGGTGGGCCCACGCGGCCAAGGAATCTGGCCGTGTGGGGCCCAGTCTTTTGGGCCTCGGACGCATCCTCGTGTCTATTTTTCGCACGATGTCCTTCTTTTCCATAAAAATGACGTGGTATTTTTCTCCGATTTAAATTCCTGCAAAAACAACCAGAAAGGAGACTTTGCTAAAAAAATGCGTCAGATTCAGCAGTTTTATTCAAATATGGGAAGATTCCAGAGCAAATTATGAGGCAAAGTGATTGGAAAAGTATATACATTTTAGGTGCATCAACTCCCCCAAGCGTAGGTCGTTGCTTGTCCTCGAACAACTCAAACGTAGTGCAGAAGCGATGAAAAGACTTTGACAAGAACTCAATATTGGGGAGGTTCCCATGGACCTCCTCTTAATACAAGTGAAAGGACACGGATGTCGCCTAGAGGGGGGGGGGTGAATAGGCGATTTAAAATTATTACGGTTAAGGCTTGAATAAATGCGGAATAAAACTAACGTTTAATTTATCAAGCCAAAACCTAAACTAGCTAGGTTCACCTATGTGCACCAACAACTTATGCTAAGCAATATAATCGACTAGGTGATAGCAAGATATATAACTTCAAGCTAGATGGCTATCACAAAGTAAGTAGCATAAGTAAGAAGCTCGGGTATAGAAATACCGAGCCACTTGGAGACGATGATTTATCCCGAAGTTCACTTCCCAATGGAAGCTAGTCTCCGTTGGAGCGGCGCGGTGTTCACCAATGTGAAACACCGAGTAGCCTTGATATGGCACACCGTATCTCCGTTGTGTCTTACCACCAATGTGGCGAGGCACTTGTCACTATGTTGTCGTTGAGGTTGACAACTAGAACCTTTATAAGGATGAAGCTCACTCCACAAGTTGGAGGGTCTTCACCAAATGCACCGAGCCGCCAAGACTTGATGCTTCAAGGCCGGGGCACACACCACAACTTAATTGGTGGCTCCCGGCAATGTCTTCGTAGCTACCAAAACTCCGAGACGAACAAGGTTGAGCCGCACTCCACAATTGGAGGCTCCCAACAAATCCCGTGAGCCACCAAGACTCCGAGAAATCAACAACCGTCTAGGGTACCAACGTGCCCTAGAGGAACAAGCTCTAGGGCACCCAAACACCCAAGAGTAACAAGCTTCTCAACTTCACTTTCCACGAATCACCGTGGAGAACTCAAACCGATGCAACCAATGCAATGGCAAGAACACACTAAGTGCTCAAGTCCTTCTCTCCGAAATCCAACCAAAGCAACTAACGCTATGGAGGGATTTAAGAGGAAGAACAAGGAGAAAACACAAAGCAACTCCAAGACCTAAATCAAAGATGTTCCCCTCACTTAGAGGAGATATGGTTTGGTGGAATAATAGATCTAGGCCTTCTACTTCAATCCTCCAAAGATCAACGAGTTTGAGTGAAGAGATTGGGAGATCTATAGGATTTGAGCTCTTGCAACAATGAAGAGAGAGAGAGAGGGGAAAATGTGCTCAAGAGGTCAACAAAAGTTGGGGTTCACTTGGGGAAGAAAACCCCTTAAAAGGGAGCCAAAAATATGGCCGTTAGGTCAATTTTCGGGCAGCCGGAGGAGGGAGGCCGGCCTGGCCGGCCATAGCCCGGCCATGATGGCCGGCCATGCTGGTCTAGCCAAACCAGTGAAACTAAAATTGCAATATCTTTTGCATCCGGACTCCGTTTTCGACGATCTTGGGCTCGTTGGAATCACCATAACGAGCACTACAATATTATGCATATAAACATCATAGTCCAACAAGATATTATAATAACATATGAGGAAAGGTTAAACCTCTCTCTTGCAAACCGGAACCGTCATATCTTTTGCAAATGAAGTCCGAAAGAGGTGAAACTAATTTTGTTGGAAAGAGGATGATAGTAGCTATCCTTGGAAATATTTGAAAACAATTAAGAGATAAATTATCAACACATGTATGTGTGGATAATTTCTCAAGGACAAACCGACAATATTTCTAATATCGAAAACGCAATGGAAGACGCATATGAAAACCGTTTTCGATGAGCTTGGCCTTGTCATGACAAGCACGACAAGCACCAAGACCACACCATGATAAGAGACAAATAAGAACCAATAAAGATGATGCAAATGATGCAATGGTTTGAGCTCTCTACGACCGATACGCTAAAGCTCACTTGAGAGCCCCTCTTGATAGTACGGTTACCTATCCTAAAACCCGGTCTCCCAACTACACCGCGAGACCGGTAAAATAGAAACCCTATCAAGATATTACCTTTGCCTTGCGCATTCCACTTGAGCTAGATGATGACGATCTTGATCTCCTCTCAAGTGGATCACCTTTCTTGATTACGCTCCGCTCGGTGAAGCCTCGCATATTGCTCCCCCATACACCAATATGGGAGAGACACTCTTTCGCATATCTTCACTTGCCCTTATCTTGTATGTTGATCAACTTGCACTTAGCCTTGATCAACATATAATCTTCTTCTTTTAGCTTCGACTCCAACATATGGAGTTCAAGCATTCCATACGGACCAACACCTTATCTTGTATGGTGATCAACTTGCACTTAGCCTTGATCAGCATATAATCTTCTTCTTTTAGCCTCGACTCCAACATATGGAGTTCAAGCATTCCATACGGACCAACACTACAAATATAACTCAAAGCACACATTAGTCCATAGAGATTGTCAGTAATTAGCAAAACAACATATGGGGGCAACCATGCTCTTTCAATCTCCCCCATTTTGGTAATTGACGACAATCCCTTTTAAGAGGGTTTATATAATGAATTAAACAACCTTGCAAGACGAACACGCAAGGGTGCATGAGCATGAGAGGCAAATGCTTAAGAACCAAACTAAAGCATAAAGCCAAATTCCCTTAAACCCTCTAAACTTCTCCCACATTGGCATCGATTGCCGAAATGAGAAGAAAAATTAAGAGAGCCAATATAATATGAGTTCCTCCATAAAGTGTGCATTTCTCAAGATATGAGTGAAATCAAATGCACATATTCATTGACGAATAATTAGAGGGAATCGAACTATATTGAGGATCCAAAGATTGCAAAAGGATAAAATCATTCTAAACATCTCCACAGAGAAAAAAACAATCGAAAAGATCCAAAGTGAAAGTTCTAAATAAAAATGGAGAAGCTCCCCAATGTTCATGCACGGTTGAGGAGTGCACAAATATGGTATCCTCGCTCCTCCAAAATCATCTAGAACACTCACCAAGTGCAAGGATGTAAAAATTAAAGCAAAACAAAGCACTTGCACTAAAGATGTGGTTGAGCCATAAGGAGATACCAATTAAAAGAAACTATCAAGAAGGGTCCAACCAAGAGTATGTGTGTGTGCAAGACAATTAATTTGGTAAGACACATAGTCTTAACCAAATGGATATAAGTTATATATCAAGTATTGACACACACAACTTACAAAGAAGATTTTTCAAAAAAGAATATGTTTACAAACTCAAGGATACCAATTTTTAAAGATTCAACATAGGATAGGCCCAACCGAGATAAAAGGAAGATCTTTAAATGAGTATGTTCACAAGCTTAGGGATACCAATTGGAAACTAAAACCAATTGAAAATGCCAAAAGCTAGTGAGAGCATTTAGCCAATAAAAATCAACATGCTCACCATGATAAGCATGAAGTCAAAGATCTTTAATAGAACTTGAGTGCGCAAACATACCAATAAAAAATGAGACAAGCACTCATGAGACAATTTTGGAGCCACCAAATAATTATAGATTTCTAAAAGGTGACCTCTCTCATATGTATAGGTTTCTAAGTAGACAAATCATTGATGATATACATCCACAAAGAAACTTGCACATATGAGATGGTTGATAAAGTGGAAACTATGGTATCCAAAAGGGAAGTCATGAATATACAAAAGAGATTATTGCTTAAAAGCATAGCACATAGCTCAAATTTATCTCATTGTATATAAATGAACTTAAAAAAATATCAAAGACATCACACATATCACTAAGGGAACAAGAGATAGTGAAGATGCTTTGAGATAGGCAACAAGTATCATAAACAAATAATGCCAATTGAAGAAAAAGGTTTTTGCAATTTCATCACAAATATCACAAAGATATATCAAGTGAAGGAAACAAGCCAAAACCACAACAATTGCAAAATAGGAGCTTTCATGCTAAGAAACAACCTACACAAGGTTGAAACTAGAAAAGTATGCATGAGGTAGATACTTGTTACCGAGATACATTGACGATGAAGAACATGAGGGTTTGTTTATCATCAAAGCTTGACTCCAATAATCACATGGTGAGAACACCTTCCTTATGAATGAGGCAAGCATCCAATGTATCTCCATTGTACCTAAAACACAATTTAAGCACAAAATGGTTCCCAAACTCATTGGGTCCCATAGTAGTTAGATAAACTACAATATATAGGAAACACTCCGCATAAATATGTGCATATAGATATGAAATTGAATTTCATGCACATCTTAGCCGGTTTAGGATTTGGTGGAGTATCCCCTATATATTGGAACTAAAAGACTAGCATGCCATAAAATATACATACTAGTACATATGCATGCATAGACTCATGAGAACCAAGAGAGATACAATTTGGACAAAAACACCAAGTAAACCAAGAAGAGAGCACACCAAGGTGTGACACAAAAAGGTTGTCCAAATTATATCAAAGTCCAAATCAACACATGATTGAAAAAAAAATCAAATCAACAAATGATTGATGAAAAATCAAATCAAACAAATGATTGATTCCAAAACACATCAACACATGAAGTGAGATATCAATAGGAATCAAATCAAACAACACATGAGAGATAAGACACCAATTGAAAATAAGATACCACTAGGAGAAAAGATACCAAGAAGAGGATAATACTTGACCGGAATCAAGTAAAGTAAAATAAAGAAATAAGGTATCAAAACTCCCACAATAAATATCAATTGGAACAAATATCTATGGAGGAGATATTAAATCCCAATTAATACCAATTGAAGGTACCAAAGCAATGCCGATGAGCATAACAGACAAAAGGAGAGATGCTCAAAAGGCTTTCCTCATTCAAGGAGATAAAACATAAAACGGGGAATGAGAAAGCAAGACTCCCAAGAGAGAGCAAGGTTACACCAAATAAACCAAACACCCTCTACACTATTAATGATGGCACATAGCATCAAGAGAAAAAGATTTGTCTTCCATAAACACGTACGATAGAAATCAATTGTCAATTGAAAGGATCAAATATTGATAGATAGGATAGTGTTCTAAATAAAAGGAATGCTCCCCCAAGATTCATGCATTATTTTTGATATTTGCATTTGAATACAAAATGCACGCACAAAGGATCATTACTCTTCATATTTTATTTACAACACTAAACACTACCAATTGAAAATTAGGATCCATGCAATTGGCAAGGAAGGCAATGGGAGTCAAAATAAATATTTTGGCAAGAGATGGGGCAAATAAAAGCCAATGCCAATGTAAGGATAATCAAAAATATTCTATCACAAACATAAATATGGATTGTCCAAGGACAATGACCATTTGGAATTATTTTCTCGGTGATAGAGGTATCCACGAATATCCTCACAAGATAAAACATATGGCAGGAGATAAGAAATAAAACACCATATTTTAATAAAGTTTGTTGGTAGTTCCAATTATTCAAACCAACCGGCAAGGCCATGGTTAGAACAATATGGAACAAATGGTTTCTCAAATAATATATGAGAATGCATATTAGAGAGAAACCATACCAAGCAAACTCACACAAACAAGAGCCAAAGGGTAACCACAAAAGGAAAATTGGAACTTGTTTGAGCAAAGATGCCACATAGGAATAAGATAATTTACAATATCAAATCCAAGTGGCAAACCTCGAATGTTCACATTTTATGGAATTGTAATATGCACATAGCTTATTACTCCCCCATAATGTGATAATTCATTTTATCTAAGCAAGAGGCAAACAAAACCAACTAGAGAAATTAATGGACATTGTAGAATTTGAATTTCTCATGAACATGACATACCACATAGTAACTAGATAATATTGAAATATCAATACTAGGTGGTGTGCCTCATGTGCACACATTTTTAGGTTAGTGAAGTGCACAAAGCATATCACTCCCCCAAAATGGGATAGTCCATTAATCTCTCAAAAGAGCCAATTGAAATCAACACAAGATCCAATAAAGACTCAACACAAAGTTTACACATATATGGAGCGCACATTTAACATACACAAACTTGATTGCTCAAGGTAAGTAATAAGCACAACATATACAAGCATATGCTAGGAACAAAACTAACACATGCAAGGGAGCAAGCAACTTTCAATGTATATATAATTTAAACACAAGTTACCACAAGAAGGAGCATTGGATATGAGATAGATATATGATAATCCAATTGGCTTGGCTTGATGAATTATAAACATGAAGATCCCTTAATTCTTCAATTGATAGCCAAGTCGCCAATCTTCTTGTTCTTTATTATATTGCAAAACCATCCTTTCATACCCGTTTTTTTCCTATAGTTTTATTTCCTAGATAGAGCAAACGTTTGGTGTGCTCAGAGTTGTGTCAATGGTTGATACCTTTAGCTCCTTGTTGGGTTTGACACTCTTATTTATCGAAAAGGCTACAAACGATCCCCTACACTTGTGGGTTATCATAGTACCACACAGTAATGATGGAGTTATCACCCGAAACTAATGAAGTTGCCTACCCAGTAGTGATAGAGTTATCCACACTAAATTAATGGAGTTACCCACCCTAGACTAGTAGAGTTACCACCCCGTAGTGATGGAGTCACCCACCCTAAACTGATGAAGTTACCCACCCATCAATGATAGAGTTACCTACCCTAAACTGATGGAGTCACCCATCCAGAAGTGATGTAGTTACCAACCCTAAGCCGATAAAGTTACCACCCCCGTAGTGATGAAGTTACCAACCCTAAACTGATGAAGTTACCACCCAGTAGTGATGGAGTTACCACCCCGTAGTGATGGAGTTACCAACCGTAAACTAAAGAAGTTACCGCCTGATGCATGTAAAATGCATACATGAACTTTGCATTATAATACTCATATTTCAATCATATAAGGGTTATATCATTGTTTTATAATGATTTTGGGAAGATTTCACAGTTTTCCTATTTTTCTAGAATTAACCCTGCACTGGCAGAAAACCCTATTTTCTATATTTTGATGTTTCAGGGACCTGATGATGGAATTGCAATCTTGATACCCTGAAAGGAAAATAATATATGGGATAGGTTGAGCCTCCAAGTGCAGAGTATGTAGAAGTGGAAGTTTTTTCCCCACGGGGGTGACTCGAGGGTTTAATATCGAACTCTCGGAGAATCAATAGTGGGAATTTTATCTCCTTGTCCTTCTCTAGATTTCCTGCAAACAAAGTAGATTGCTTTGTGCCCTCAACCTCACCAAGTGGTTGTCAAGCACAAGGTGTGAGAATGATATTAAGATAATAATGAATGCAAAATAGTAAATAAATATGCAATGGTGGTAAGTGGTAATGCAAGGATGATAGTAATGATGATGGATGATATTTTTGGGGTTTTTATATGTGTATGCAATGAATAAAAGTGTTTTTGTATTTTCTGATTTTAAAATGGCTAAATGTAGAAAATGCTTAAAAGTGGTTGGAAAGTTGCTTCTTATGATTAAAAATGGACCGGGGTTCATGGTTTCACACATGCACTCTCTCTTTAATATAGTGTGGCAAATAAGTAGACATAGGATTAACATATGAGATTGCAAACAAGTTTAATGACATGTTACTAATTATATGGGCATCACGTCCTAACATAGAGACCTTTTGATTATTAGTCTCACTTATACTCCACCAAGATGCGAACTAAATCATAACACCTCAGTAATTAAGATGACTCAGAGTATAGCCTTAAGATTAATGACACGAAGTGAAAATAAGAACATGCTGGATCTAGTCATAGGTAGAGGCTTGTCACTCCTCATACCTTGCAACATGGTAATTTGGTTTATCCCTAGTGAGGCAACAAAGTAAGGTAAACACCCAATGGATCGTGATATTAAGTTGTCAGCTTATCACATCACCACCCCCGTTACTCCAACTAATGCACACGTTCCCCCTCACACGCTCTAATAAACATGCTTGATCAAAACAAGGATACAAGAACGGGGTACATAATATGCATCTACTTTCATAACTGAAATAAACATTGCAATCTCAACATATATTAACTCATAAAAAGATCCACCACTAAGGTAATATAACGATGACCGTAATCATGTTCAGCAGCTCATACGGTGCTTATTAGTGAAGCTCAAGAGAGAGAGAGAGATACATATGCTACTGCCACAAACCCATAGTCCAGAGGTGGACTACTCCCTCTTCATCATGGAGACGGTGGAGATGTCGATGGAGAAGAAGGAGACCTCTCCGGCAGCGCTCCGCCGGAGTTTCCCCCCTCCAATCTGCAGCCTCCCGGTCTCTGTTTCTTGTTTCTCTCGTGTGGCGGCCCTCTCTCCGAAAAACGTCGGCGGGCTCTTTATATAGGCGTTTTTAGGTCACGAGGAAGCTTCAGGAAGAAGGATCGTCGCAAACGGGGCCACGAGGCCAAAAGAGGTGGGCCCACGCGGCCCCTGTACCTGGCCGTGTGGGGCACCCTCTTTCGCCCCTCCGGCCTCCGTTCGCTTGCTTCCTTCGCTCCTAGGTCTTCCTCCTTCCAAAATAATGACCCCCGTAAATTTGCAGCTCATTATGACGTCGTTAAGGCCCTGAAATAAGTAAGGAAAGAAATAGGGGTTTTCTGCCTACGCATGATTAATTTCATAAAAAGGGGAAATCATTATTAATTACCAAAAATCATTAAATAACAGTAATATACCCCTTATATGATGCAAATATGAATGGAATACAAGTATTATAGTGCAAAGTCCATGTATGCATTTTACATGCATCAACATCCCCAAGCTTAACTCATGCTCGTCCTCGAGTATGAAAGTGATAAAACTAACATGAACTTTGCAATATAATAACAACATGGATATAAAAGATGATTGCTACTGCTACATAAAGTCAAATGATTCATTAATTCAAAGAAGTAGCAATATGCAAACAGTTTATAAAGTGATATCAAGTATTCAATGCAAGGATGTTCAATGATAGTTCACAAAGTGTAACATAAAATATAGTAATATGGACCACAAGTATGCAATATGATAAGTAAGAACATCCTACATTGGTCATAGAGTGAAGATGAAAATCTGAAAGTAAAAGGTGGACACTTTGGAAAGGATATATAAATGAGTAGAGGTAAAACATGCATAAGTTTCCCCTATCATAGCATCTTGAATGATTAAAGTTAAATGTAAAAGCAAATATGAGTAGTGGCCTTGATAAAGTAAAGGTTAGATGTCTCATGCCCCTTGAATACAAGAACCTACACCATGATTACTCATCTTGGGAAACAAAGCAAGTTTAAGTTATCTATCATTGTAAGTAATAATGGTATTATCAAGAGCCTCAACTGGGGTACCTCTTGTCCCATGATATGGATCAAGCCCACATCAAAACAACAAGACAAACAAACATAATGAACAACCTCAACACCCTTTTTATTTACCACTTGATATAGCCTTTTATTGTAGGGTGTATCACAGAAAGTTCAAAATAGCATGTAAGTAAATTTCCACCATGAATGATGCATGGCTTATATTGGCGGCCCAGGTTTCTCTCTAACCATTTATACAAACTCATTTAAACTTACTCTATTTCCACATTATTTCACCATGATAGGCATCCATAAACAAAAGTACATGATATCAACTAAATAAATGATGGAACATGTTGAAAGCTTTGCATGTGACAGCACATATGGGCTAACTCCCAACCTTAAACATTTATCAAGCCACTATCATCATAATATTAATCACAATGGTTCATGTTTATTAAATGCAATAAAAAATAAAGTGTGCATCAAGTTCGCGAGAGCTTTTTAACCAACTTTTCCCATTACAATAAATAACATAATCATTTTCATTTAGAGGTATAGATAACACAAATAACATGGTAAACATACTTGGAATAGCATAAAGCTAATAGGTAGATATGGTGGACTCATTCGAAAAACTTGGGTTGAGGGTGTTCGAAACAAGTTTTTACTTGTTAGAATTTTTGGGCTAGCAAAAGGGAGAAAGATGACCATCTAGATGCATGCATGAGTGTCCATAGAACTAACTAATTCATGTAAAACAAGGTGAAATAACATACAATATCAAAACATGAATAAAAGATAGCTCATGATAAAGCATTTGCAAATTATTACTCATAAAGAAGCTCATGAATCATGCAACTATATGTGTCATTAAAAATCAACTTAGACATCCCTTTTCCCAATACAACAAAAGCATGCAAGATATTTCAACCCATATTTCCAGTAGCTTTATCATATATAAATGATATTTTGGTGGTCTCACAAAATAAAAATCAAGGCAAAAACAAACAAAAAGACGCTCCAAGTTTATGCGATAAAGTGTTTCAAATGAAAAACAGAAATTAGACGTGTGCAAACCGAGAGTATGTTGGTTCAGTGGGGATGTTCTCCACATCCCCAAGCTTATGGTTTTCACCATCCTTGGATAACTCATGGTGCATCTCCTCCAATCCCTGTGAAAAAACTTCAAACATTGTTTCTCCCATTTCTTTTTCTGTGGGGTGATATTAGTAGAGATAAACAAATAGGCTTCTTGCTGCATATAATCCATGGACTAAAATTCATATGAATGATCAGAGAGTGTATAATGTTGTATGCCCACTCATAAACTCAATTGGATCAAAAAGATTCAACTCAAAAGTTCAAACTATGCATAAAACAATATGGGACAGAATCTGTCCAGAAAAACAGCAGCAGAAAAACGTATTTTTCTGTCCTACTTAAACTCATCGAAAAATTCTGAAACAATTCAGACGTACAGAGGATGAAAAGTTGAAGTTACAGTTAAAATCTCAGCTCAATCGGAGTTACAGAATAGCAATGAAAAATCAAACCGTGCACAGACTTCGTGCAGGAATAAAATCTCCGAATAGAAGTAGCAACTTTTTCAAACCAAAATAGGTAAAACTTGGCACTTTATTAAAAATTCCAGAAACTAAGCTAAGAAAAAAATCTCTCGTTACAGCAAGAGGACACAAAGAAAATCCAAATAAAAACAACTGGGTTGCCTCCCGTAAAGCGCTTTCTTTATAGCCATATAGCTAGGCTTACTGACTTGTTGTTTACCGAAGATGAAGCTCATGAGGGAGCTTAAAAGTTGTGCCCTTCTTCCTTGGGAAGTGTTCCATGCATTTCTTATGTGGAAACTGAAACTTCACATTCCCTTCCTTTGAATCAATAATAGCCCCTGTGGTACGAAGAAAAAGGTCTTCCAAGAATTATAGGACTAGAGGTTTTATTCTCCATATCCATGATTAGAAAATCCACATGTACAAAAGTCATATGTAACTCTACCATAACATCACTTAATTTTCCTAAAGCACATTTAATGGTATTATCAGCAAGTGCAAGTTCAACAGAGCATTTTTCAAGATTCTTCAATTCAAGTACTTCATATAATTCTTTAGATAAAATAGAGACACTAGATCCTAGATCAAGTATGGCATGGTGTGTCTCTTTTCCAATAGTTACTAGCACCTTGGGGATCCATATATCCCCAAGCTTAGGTGGTATCATAGCTTCTTGATTGTATCAAGCAATTTTTTCTTTCAAGACATGATTAGCAATATAGGAACCAAAACCAGATTGGTTAGCATCAATAGAAGGATCACTTGCAAATTTTTGTAAGATAGATATTAATTCATGCAAGGTACAATTCTCTAAATCAAGCAAAGGATCTTTAACTTTATTTTCCTTTTTGGCCCAAACTTGTTTTTTAACAGGGGGTACTTCCTCACTTTTAGTTTCTTGCTCATTGTCCATAAAATTGGTCAGTTTGTTTTTATGTAGCCAATCTTTAAAAGAGGGACAATTTTTTCTAATGAAAGCTTTTTCTAATTCCCTCCAGGTCTTTGTTGTAGCAGGTGGTAGTGAACGTATCCATTCTCTTGCCTCTCCTTTTAATGAAAGAGAAAATAATTTTGGCATCACAATATCAGGTTCCTTGAGGTTTAGTGCAAAACAAATACTGATAAAATTATTCAGATGATCAAGGCAGTCTTCTTTTCTTTTATCACCAAATTGTTTCTTAGTTATCAAGTGTAGTAAGTCATAACTTACTCTAGAATTATCAGCTTGTATCTCAGGTGTGGTAATAGGTTTAGCAATAAATTGATCATTTGGAGTATTTGTGTAGTCACACAACTTAGTCCTATCACCCATTTTAGCAAGCTTTTATGTGTTTTTAATTTTTTTTGCAAAACTGAAAATAAAATGACACTAAATAATGCAAACCGAATTAACTAATGCAAAACAAAATGCAAAACTGAAAAAAATGCAAACCGAAATCTAAAAATGATATGCAAGACAATAACAAAACAAAAATAAAATGCTTGAAGGTAAAGATGGACAAGATGATGCTCACATAGGTGCAACCTCCCCAAGCTTAGGTGTTAGCACAAGTTGGTGATGAAGTTGAATTTGTTGTGATATCCTTGGATAAAACCTTCCAGCTATGATTCCCCGGCAACGGCGCTAGAAAAAACACGTGATGACGGAATTGATGAGAGTGTTTCTCCCTCAACTACGCCAACAAGCACTCTTGATACCCTGAAAGGAAAATAATATATGGGATAGGTTGAGCCTCCAAGTGCATAGTATGTAGAAGTGGAAGTTTTTTCCCCACGAGGGTGACTCGAGGGTTTAATATCGAACTCTCGGGGAATCAGTAGTGGGGATTTTATCTCCTTGTCCTTCTCTAGATTTCCTGCAAACAAAGTAGATTGCTTTGTGCCCTCAACATCACCAAGTGGTTGTCAAGCACAACGTGTGAGAATGATATTAAGATAATAGTGAATGCAAAACAGTAAATAAATATGCAATGGTGGTAAGTGGTAATGCAAGGATGATAGTAATGATGATGGATGATATTTTTGGGGTTTTTATATGTGTATGCAATGAATAAAAGTGTTTTTGTATTTTCTGATTTTAAAATGGCTGAATGTAGAAAATGCTTAAAAGTGGTTGGAAAGTTGCTTCTTATGATTAAAAAATGGAACGGGGTTCATGGTTTCACACATGCACTCTCTCTTTAATATAGTGTGGCAAATAAGTAGACATAGGATTAACATATGAGATTGCAAACAAGTTTAATGACATGTTACTAATTATATGGGCATCACGTCCTAACATAGAGACCTTTTGATTATTAGTCTCACTTATACTCCACCAAGATGCGAACTAAATCATAACACCTCAGTAATTAAGATGACTCAGAGTATAGCCTTAAGATTAATGACATGAAGTGAAAATAAGAACATGCTGGATCTAGTCATAGGTAGAGGCTTGTCACTCCTCATACCTTGCAACATAGTATTATGGTTTATCCCTAGTGAGGCAACAAAGTAAGGTAAACACCCAATGGATCGCGATATTAAGTTGTCAGCTTATCACATCACCACCCCCGTTACTCCAACTAATGCACACGTTCCCCCTCACACGCTCTAATAAACATGCTTGATCAAAACAAGGATACAAGAACGGGGTACATAATATGCATCTACTTTCATAACTGAAATAAACATTGCAATCTCAACATATATTAACTCATAAAAAGATCCACCACTAAGGTAATACAACGATGACCGTAATCATGTTCAGCAGCTCATACGGTGCTAATTAGTGAAGCTCAAGAGAGAGAGAGATACATATGCTACTGCCACAAACCCATAGTCCAGAGGTGGACTACTCCCTCTTCATCATGGAGACGGTGGAGATGTCGATGGAGAAGAAGGAGACCTCTCCGGCAGCGCTCCGCCGGAGTTTCCCCCCTCCAATCTGCAGCCTCCCGGTCTCTGTTTCTTGTTTCTCTCGTGTGGCGGCCCTCTCTCCGAAAAACGTCGGGGGGCTCTTTATATAGGCGTTTTTAGGTCACGAGGAAGCTTCAGGAAGAAGGATCGTCGCAAACGGGGCCACGAGGGCCAAAAGAGGTGGGCCCACGCGACCCCTGTACCTGGCCGCGTGGGGCACCCTCTTTCGCCCCTCCGGCCTCCGTTCGCTTGCTTCCTTCGCTCCTAGGTCTTCCTCCTTCCAAAATAATGACCCCCATAAATTTGCAGCTCATTATGACGTCGTTAAGGCCCTGAAATAAATAAGGAAAGAAATAGGGTTTTCTGCCTGCGCATCATTAATTCCATAAAAAGGGGAAATCATTATTAATTATCAAAAATCATTAAATAACAGTAATATACCCCTTATATGATGCAAATATGAACGGAATACAAGTATTATAGTGCAAAGTTCATGTATGCATTTTACATGCATCAGGACCCAAACGACGTCCAAATGAACTGAAAATTTACGAGCATCAGTTTTGGAAGGAACAAAGCGTAGGAGCAAAGGAAGCGAACAAACGGAGGCCCGAGGACCAGAAGAGGGTGGCCCACGCGGCCAGATTCCTTGGCCGCATGGGACCCACCATCTGGGGCCTCAAGGCTCCGTTGCCGTCGACCTTTTCTCCAGAACCTTCGTCTTGACCTAAAACTGACTATAAAAATAGTCCCCGACGCCCTTCGGAAGGGGAGGCCGCTGAAAACATAGAAACACCAAAACAGAGATCTGGAGCTGCAGATTGGAGGGGGAAAACTCCGGCAGAGCGCTGCCGGCGTGGTCTCCATCTCCCCCAACGACATCTCCACCGTCTCCATGATGAAGAGGGAGTAGTCCACCCCTGGACTATGGGTTTGTGGAAGTAACTT
Source organism: Puccinellia tenuiflora (assembly GCA_012064385.1). Classification (NCBI taxonomy): domain Eukaryota; kingdom Viridiplantae; phylum Streptophyta; class Magnoliopsida; order Poales; family Poaceae; genus Puccinellia; species Puccinellia tenuiflora. The sequence goes on from QRDG01002042.1 coordinate 622,747, forward strand.
ATGTATCTCTCCTCTCTCTTGAGCTTCACAAATTAGCACCGTATGAGCTGCCGAATATGATTACGGTCATCTATGTAATTCCTTTGTGGTGGATCTCTTTATGAGTTAATATATGTTTGAGATTGCAAATGTTTTGTTTCAGTTATGAAATTAGATGCATATTATGTACCCCGTTCTTGTCCTTGTTTTGATCAAGCATTTTCATGAGAGCGTGTGTGGGGGAATGTGTGCATTAGTTGAGTAATGAGGGGGTGGCTAGTGCGGTGAAAGTGAGAGAAGTTTCGCGATCCACTTGGGTATTTTTACCTTACTTTGTTGCCTCACTAGTGATAAATAAAAATACCATGCTACCGGAGGTGTGGGTGTGACCATTGCCACTTCTTCATGACTAGATCTAGCATGTTCTTATTTTAACTTAATGTCATAAGACTTAAAGTTATACTCTGATTTATCTTAATTACTGAGGTGCTAAGATTTAGTTCACATCTTGGTGGAGTATAAGAGAGATTAATAAACAAAAGATTCTATGTTAGGACGTGATGCCCATATAATTAGTAACTTGTCATGAAACCTTTTTGTTGCAATCTCATATGTCAATTCTAGTGTTCCATTATCTACCACTTTATTAAAGAGAGAGTGCATTTGTGAAACCATGAACCCTAGTCCATTTTTAATCATAAGAAACACCTTTCCAACAACTTATATGCATTTTCCATTTTCTGCCATTTAAAAATCCGAAAATACAAAAAATACTTTTATATCTTGCATTCACAATACAAAACCCAAAAAAATATCATCCATCATTGTTTCCACCATCCTTGCATATTTATTTATCATCATTGCATATTTATTTCTTGTTTGCATTTGTTATATTTTCATATCATTCTCACACCTTGTGCTTGACAACCACTTGATGAGGTTGAGGGCACAAAACAATTTACTTTGTTTTGCAGGTTTTCAACAGAAGGATAAGAAGATAAATCTTTCACTACTGATTCCCCGAGAGTTCGATATTGAACCCTCGAGTCACCCCTCGTGGGGAAACCGTCTTTTCTATACTACACACTATGCGCTTGGAGTCTCAACCTAAGCTAAGTTCAAGGCCATCAAAGACATTTTCTGGCGCCGTTGCCGGGGAATCATTGCTGTAAAGATTTGTCCGAAGGAGTATCTCACAACAAAGTCAAATTCATCACCAACTTGTGCAAACACCTAAGCATTTTATTTCGTTTGTTATTGTCTTGCATATCATATTTGTATTTCGGTTTGCATATTTTATTTCAGTTTTGCATTTAAAAAATAAAAAACACATAAAAACTTGCATAATGGAAAAGAGAACATTTTGTCCATTTAGTGTTAGAAACTTTCCTCAAGATATGAATATCCCTGTTGAGAAATTTGAAGTAGATCATAATATCACTAAAATGATTTATGAACACCGTTTTTATGGGAAACCAAAAGAAGATCCTATACTTCATCTTAGGAAGTTTAATGAAAGATGCAAAGTGTTAAATTTGAACCATGCCAATGTTAACATGATTAAAGTTAAGCTTTTTCCCTACTCCCTAGCTGGAAAAGCCTTAGATTGGATATTAAGATGGCCACCTGGAAACTTTAGCACTTGGTTCAATTTAAAAGCTTCATTCATTGAAAGATTTTGTTCCACTGAAACTGTTTGTAACCTTAGACAAATAGTTATCACCTTTAAACAAGAAGAGGATGAATCTTTGGTAAAAACATGGGAAAGGTTTAGAGGTATAGCTTTTGGAATGGAACATGGTATTAGAGATTGGATGCTCATGCATATATTTTATAGAGGATTGTCTGAAAACTCTAGAGTCTTTTTGGATAACGAATGTGAGGGTTCTTTCATAAATACTATTGCTGCTAATACTCATATTCTACTTGATGGCTTGCTTTTGGAAGTAAAAATTAAAGAAAGTTTAGAAAAAGCCCAAGTACCTGAAGATGTTTTTGATGACCGTTATGAAATATTTGATCTATATAATAGGGGAAGAAAAGTTGAGTAAGTTAAAATGCTTAGTGAAGTCAAGGAACCACTACTTGACTTAGATAATTGTAGCTTGCATGAATTAATATATATCTTACAAAAAATTGCAAGTGATCCTTCCATCAACTCCAACCAAGCAGGTTTTGGTTCTTATATTGCTAATCATGTTTTAAAAGAAAAGAATGCTAGGTACAACCAAGAAGCTATGATACCACCTAAGCTTGGGGATGTATGGATTCCCAAAGTACTAGTAACCATTGGAAAAGAGACACACCATGCTATATTAGATCTAGGATCTAGTGTCTCTGTTTTATCTAAAGAATTATATGAAGTTCTTGAATTAAAGAATCTTGAAAAATGCTCTATTGAACTTGCACTTGCTGATGATTCCATTAAACATGCTTTAGGAAAAGTAATTGATGTTATCATAGAGTTGCATATGACATTTGTACCTGTTGACTTTCTAATCATGGATATGGGGGAATAAAACCTCTAGTCCAATTATTCTTGGAAGACCTTTTCTTCGTACCACAAGTGCTATCATGGATTCAAAAGAAGGGAATGTGAAGTTTCAGTTTGCACACAAGAAGTGCATGGAACACTTCCCAAGGAAGAGGGACACACCAAAGTTCAAGCTGCCTCATGAGCTTCGTCCATCATAAATATCAAGTAATAAGCCTAGCTATATGGCTATAAAGAAAGCGCTTTACGGGAGGCAACCCGGTTGTTTTTATTTTTTATTTTCTTTGTGTCCTCTTGATGTTTTCAGTTTTGTTTCTGGAATTTTTAATAAAGTACCAAGTTTTACCCATTTTGGTTTGAAAAAGTTGCTATTTGCATTTGGAGATTTTATTCCAGCACGAATCTGTGCATGGTTTGATTTTTCATTCCTATTATGTAACTCCGAAAGATCTGAAATTTTTAATTTAACTGCATCTTTTCATCCTATGTATGCATGATTTTTTAAGAATTTTTAGACATTCTTAAGCGGGGTATAAAAATGCGTTTTACAGCTGCTGTTTTTCTGGACAGATTCTGTCCCATTTTGTTTGATGCATTCTTTGAACTTTTAAGTTGAATCTTTTTGATCCAATTGAGTTTATAAGTAGGCATACAAAATTATACACTTTCTGGACATTCATATGAATTTTTTTTAAGGAGTCTATGCAGCAAGCAATTCATTTATCTATCACTACTAATGTCACCCCACAGAAAAGAAATGGGAGAAACAGTGTTATGAAGTTTTTTCACAGGGATTAGAGGAGATGCACCAAGAGCTATCCAAGTATGGTGAAGACCATAAGCTTGGGGATGTGAATACAACCCCACTAGACCAACATACTCTCGGTTTGCACACGTCTAACTTCTGTTTTTCGATCAATGCACTTTATCGCATAAACTTGGAGCGTCTTTTATTTGCTTGTTATTTTGATTTGATTTTTGTTTTGAGACCACCACTATCATTTTTATATTAGAGAGCTACTAAAAATTTGGTTTGAATTAAGTTGGATGCTATTAAAAAGATTGGGAAAGGGATGTTTGAGTTGATTTAAAAAGATACATATAGTTGCATGATTCATGTGCTTTTTAATGAGTATTAATTTGCGAGTGTTTTATCAAGAGCTATCTCTTATTCATGTTTCGAAGCTGAATGTTAATTTAGTTTGTTTAAAATGGATTGGTTAGTTCCATGGACACTTGTGCATGCATTTAGATGGTCAACTTTCTCCCTTTTGCTAGCCCAAAAATTCCAACAAGTAAAAACTTGTTTTCCAACACCTTCAACCAAAGTTTTTCCAGTGAGTCCACCATATCTACCTATTAGCTTTATGCTATTCCGAGTATGTTTATCATGTTATTTTGTATTATATATACCTCTGAATTTAAATGCTTATGTTATTGATTGTTATGGGAAAAGTTGGTTAAAAAGCTCTCACACCTTACTTTTATTGCACTTAATAAACATGAACCATTGTGATTAAAATTATGAAGCTGTGAGCTTGACAAGAGTCTTGGTTGGGGGTTAGCCCATATGTGCTGTCACATGGCAAGCTTTCAACATGTTCTTAATTATATTTAGTTGATATCATTTACTTTTGTTTATGAATGCCTATCATAGTGCCAAATAAATGTGGAAACTAAGTAAGTTTAAGTAGTTTGTACAAATGGCTAGAGAGACACCTGGGCCGCGAATCTAAGCTATGCATCATTCATGGTGGAAATTTACTTACATACTATTGTGAACCTTCAGTGATGCACCTCATAATAAAAAAACTATATCAATAGTAAATAAAACGGGTGCTGAGACTGTTCATTATGTTTGTTTGTCTTGTCAATTTGACATGGGCTTGTTCCATGTCCTGGGACAAGAGGTACCCCAGTTGACCCTCTTGATGACGCTATTTTTACAATGACTTTAACTTGAACTTGCTTGGTAGCCCAAATTGAGTTACACCATGGTGTAGGTACTCGTATTCACGGGGCATGAAGCTTTCAACCCATACTTTGTCAAGCATACTACTCATATTTGCTTTCACTTTTAAACTTTAACCATTCAAGATGTTATGATGGGGGTAATGAGAGCTTGACACCAATGAATACCACATTGCAAACATTAACTTAAGTAGAAGCATTTGGAAGTTAGATGAAACTTATGTATGTTTTACCTCTACTCATTTATATATCGTTCCAAAGTGTCCACCTTTTATATTCATATTTACAAGAGTACTCTATGACCATCATAGAATATTTTTACTTTTCATTATGCATACATCTGGTCCATAGTACTTTATTCTATGTTGCACTTTGTGAGTTATCATTGAACATCCTTACATTGAATATTTGATATCACTTCATAATCTATCTTGCATATTGCTACTCCTTTGAAGAATGAATCATTTGACTTTATGTAGCAATAGTAATCATCTTTGATATCTATTGATAGTCTTAAAATGCAAAGTCCATGTTGGTTTATCACCTTTATACTCGAGGACAAGTATAGGTTAAGCTTGGGGATGTTGATGCATGTAAAATGCATACATGAACTTTGCATTATAATACTCATATTTCAATCATATTTGCATCATATAAGGGTTATATCATTGTTTTATAATGATTTTCTGAAGATTTCACAGTTTTCCTATTTTTCTGTAATTAACCCTACAAAACCCTATTTTCTATATTTTGATGTTTTAGGGACCCAAACGACGTCCAAATGACCTGAAAATTTACGAGCATCAGTTTTTGGAAGGAACAAAGCGTAGGAGCGAAGGAAGCGAACAAACGGAGGCCCGAGGGCCAGAAGAGGGTGGCCCACGCGACCAGATTCCATGGTCACGTGGGACCCACCATCTGGGGCCTCGAGGCTCCGTTGCCGTCGATCTTTTCTCCAGAACCTTCGTCTTGACCTAAAACCGACTATAAAAATAGTCCCTGATGCCCTTCGGAAGGGAGGCCGCCGAAAACACAGAAACACCGAAACAGAGATCTGGAGCTGCAGATTGGAGGGGGAAAACTCTGGTAGAGCGCTGCCGGCGTGGTCTCCATCTCCCCCAACGACATCTCCACCGTCTCCATGATGAAGAGGGAGTAGTCCACCCCTGGACTATGGGTTTGTGGAAGTAACTTATATATCTCTCCTCTCTCTTGAGCTTCACTAATTAGCACCGTATGAGCTGCCGAACATGATTACGGTCATCTATGTAATACCTTTGTGGTGGATCTCTTTATGAGTTAATATATGTTTGAGATTGCAATTGTTTTGTTTCAGTTATGAAAGTAGATGCATATTATGTACCCCGTTCTTGTTTACTTGTTTTGATCAAGCATGTTTATGAGAGCGTGTGTGGGGGAACGTGTGCATTAGTTGGAGTAATGAGGGGGTGGCTAGTGCGGTGAAAGTGAGAGAAGTTCCGCGATCCACTTGGGTATTTTTACCTTACTTTGTTGCCTCACTAGCGATAAATAAAAATACCATGCTACCGGAGGTGTGGGTGTGACCATTGCCACTTCTCCATGACTAGATCTAGCATGTTCTTATTTTAACTTCATGTCATAGGACTTAAAGTTATAGTCTGATTTATCTTAATTACTGAGGTGCTAAGATTTAGTTCACATCTTGGTGGAGTATAAGAGAGATTAATAAACAAAAGATCTCTATATTAGGACGTGATGCCCATATAATTAGTAACTTGTCATGAATCTTTTTGTTGCAATCTCATATGTCAATTCTAGTGTTCCATTATCTACCACTTTATTAAAGAGAGAGTGCATTTGTGAAATCATGAACCCCGGTCCATTTTTAATCATAAGAAACACCTTTCCAACAACTTATAAGCATTTTCCATTTTCTTCCATTTAAAAATCCGAAAATACAAAAATACTTTTATATCTTGCATTCACAATACAAAACCCAAAAAAATATCATCCATCATTGTTTCCACCATCCTTGCATATTTAGTTATCATCATTGCATATTTATTTCTTGTTTGCATTTTTTATATTTTCATATCATTCTCACACCTTGTGCTTGACAACCACTTGGTGAGGTTGAGGGCACAAAATAATTTACTTTGTTTTGCATGTTTTAAGAGAATGATAAGAAGATAAATCTTTCACTACTGATTCCCCGAGAGTTCGATATTAAACCCTCGAGTCACCCCTCGTGGGGAAACCGTCTTTCCTATACTACACACTCTGCGCTTGGAGTCTCAACCTAAGCTAAGTTCAAGGCCATCACCGCCCAGTAGTGATTGAGTTACCCACCATAAACTGATGAAGTTGCCAACCAGTAGTGATGGAGTTACCCACCCAATAGTGATGGAGTTACCCACCCTAAATTGATAGAATTATTCACCCAGAAGTGATATAGTTACCAACCCTAAGCTGATGAAGTTACTGCCCCCGTAGTGATGAAGTTACCAACTGTAAACTAATGAAGTTACTACCCACTAGTGATGAAGTTACCCACCCTACACTGAAGGAGTTACCAACCGTAAACTGATGAAGTTACCGCCCAGTAGTGATGGAGTTACCCACACTAAACTGATGAAGTTACCCACCCTAGACTTAGGAGTTACAACCCAGTAGAGATGAAGTTACCACCCCGTAGTGATGAAGTTACCAAGACTAAACTAATGAAGTTACCCACTCAGCAGTGATAGAGTTACACATCCTAAACTGATAAAGTTACCGTCCCCGACACGTAGTAATGGAGTTACGCACCCTTAATTGGTGGATTTATCCACCTCATTTTAGGGGTGTAGTTGTTATTATGAAATCGACAAAGTTATCTCCCTAATACTTATGGAGTTGCATGTATGTTTTAGTGTATATTTATCCACTTTTTACACGATACATTTTATCGTCCCAAAGTGTTAACTCACTTATGAAATTAGTTAGTAACTTCAAAATTCGGAAAAATCGAAAAGAATAATCAAAAGTGTGATATAGTTTCAAACAAAAAATAATCGTTTTTTTGGTGGCAACTTACATACTATAGCCTGATAACTTATGTGTTAGTGGTTGATAACTTTTGGGTAAAAAAAAATATTGTCGAAACATATCAACATGGGATCTAATTTTGAAGATCTCGACGCGACTAATCCAACGGTGAAAATGGATCATAATTCGGATAAACGGTTTGAGCTAAAAAAACATTTTAAATTTCAAAATTTGCATTAAATGATGATGATGTCAGCAATTCTGTTTTTTATGCATGCATGCATACAAAAGGAGGCTGTTGGTGCACATCGTTGTGAATAAATGACCCGTTGGTAGGTTGCTTAGCTAAATCTAATCATTTCTATGTAGTCGCGTCCTTTATTTATGTCGTGTCAGGCCGTCGCATTTTATTTTGGAACTAGATCATTATGGCGCGCGTTGCCGCGCCCGTCTATTTTGAGAATAGAATAGTTGGAGTTTTCACAGTATACTCTAGCAATAAAAGGTAGCACCAAAAGAACTGAATATGATGCTCTGATGGTAGAACTTGAATCATTCCATTATAAACAAGTACTTCCAAGTTCACTTACTACAGAAAGCATCACTTACTTCCAAGTAGATCCACCAAAACACATCGTGTGACAATTCTACTCCATTTAGTGACTTAACACATAATCAAACACAGATAGGTGTCCTAGTTCAGGTGTACCGGAGAGCAGCCATATTGTTGAGCTAAAAAATTCCTGCTTTTTTGCTTTCCTCCTCTCCTTGTGGTTCCATATCTCTGGGAAAGAGCCCTGTTATGTCAACACTGCACCTAGGCTTCCACGTTGTACTCTTAATTCAGTTCCTTGAGTTTCTTGTCATCCTCCCTGATTACTTCCTACATAAAAATATGCACCAGGTGCACCATCACCAATCCTAATGCATACTTCGTATGCAAAATAATGAAGAAACTTTAAACATATATCCGAAAGTATTGACCAGGAAGGTCAACCACAAATACAAAAGGTAGTTGGCACTTGGCAGTAGCAGAGGCTAAATGTATAGAATGTAGTGAGAAGGATTGCTAAGCATAATGGGCTCAGCCTATGCTGTGTGAAATTTGAACTCTACTCCTATTGTATTACTACCATGTATTCAATATTGTTTGGTTGCAGATATAAAGTGCCTTCTTGGTGCAATATATCTAGTAAGCTTTACCTTTAGTCTTATAAAAATAACTCAAAGTCTTAATCAAAGTATAGGAGAAAGTGGACATCGTGATTGGGTAATCTCTATGCATAGGAGGAAGGACCAAACAGTGGCCATTTGAGTACACAAAGGAAAACGCTCTGCCATCCATTTATAGTGCCAATAGAAAGACACACAAATGTCCAATGTATTACTTTGTTTGAACTAAATCACATAAAACATTATACAAAGAGCTCCCTCTGTTTGACAGTTGATCCGTTGGTAACCCTTGCATACGAAAGACAGTGGGGGATAGCATCCAGTGACTACATTTCAGTCATGATACAAAGCCCCATCCTAAGAGTCAAGTTTTGAGGCTTTCTAGCCTATCTCTCCTTTTCTCTTGGCGGAAATAAAGACCCATCACTCCTTCCAATTTTTAAAGAGTTTATTTCCATGAAAGCCAGAGCAACATGAAAAAATATGTCGATGTATTTCAATAGTCCTAAAAGTTTGACGATAATAACTCAGTAAATATGCTACTATATTAATTCTGGTCTATCGTAGCAAATGGACAAAGATTCATACCGAATCTTTGTTGATGACCATAACAACCATTAAAAGATGCAAGTTTTGATTGTTAGTTTCATTCTGCCACTTTGAACTAAGCTTAACACTTTTAACTTTAGCATCAACTCTTGGAAACTTTTGCCTGCACACATGCTGAGTTAGCAAGGGACATGAATATGCCAAATGGATAGTTGATCAGCTATGCTCATACTGTCATACATGGCATGCTATTTATGATCTGAGCACAAATCTGCAAGAATTTCATCTAAATATTTAGAAAGTATCGCGTAAAGCTGAAAAAACCAACCTGCATGTAACTAAAGCCCGTTTGGAAATTCCAAATCCTAATAAAAACTAAGAAGAGTTAATTAAATAAACAAAATCACAACCACTCAAAGAATCTAGAAAGGAATAGGCACTGACTGGACATGACGAATACACCGTAGCACATTTTATTTTTAAAAATACAAGCATATATAACTTAAGGGTAATATATTTACATGCATCTGCTCAATCAGTATATCGGAAGTAATTGTGAAATGGGAGTTGACGCAACATAAGCAAGTAGCAAGCATGCCTTGAACTTTCACCTATCTATTAAAAAAATTAAACCATTAATAGCAACAACATAACCAATGAATATATACAGGGATAAAATCAAGCTAAGTGGTTGTTCTTACCAGGAACAAACATGGGCATAGAAAGCAACATTTTGATTCATTCCAGGACTGAAAAGAGGGGAAATCAAAAACACACTTCAATTCATTGGAAATATACACATGTAAACACGCTAGTTCAGAGGAAGCCATAAGATAGTGGGGAATCTTTCATACTACCACATATTGTGCTCATTCTGTAATATTCCTACTCCATTGGAAGTTTGGAACAACGTGAGACCTGATATTGAAGGCACAACATGTGTTTTTCGTTAGAATTGCCCTTATGTCCAACCTCTGAAATGCACTCCAGTTGTTTACGTTTACCTGAATCACACAGGAAAATAGAACTTTCAGACAACCTAAACTGATATTTCAGAATAACAGCAGGGCTAAGTATGTACCACTAAATTTGGTTATCTCCTCTACAAATGACATCCTAACGTTGGCTCAATAACAATATCTCATGCAGAAAACAACAGTACTATTGAATCTGAAAAAATAGAAGCAAGTAATGTGGAGAACAACTCTGGTGGCTTCTCACCTTCGTAGATCATCAAATGGGGCAATCTGGCAGTGCAAAGGTGAGGTGGATGTTAAGATATCAAAGTCATGTGTTGCTGCAGGTCTCAAGACGGATACCTAGCACTGCTAGGTGAAAGGATGCTGGGGAGAGGAAGGTGAGGACGTTGGAGGAGATGAGGTCGTTGGAGTAGAGCGGCGCAGAGAGGTCTCCTATGAGGATGAAAGTAACCGGCGGATCTGTCGGCTCCTGGGAACGCTCATCGATCTGCTCGATTGATGTGGAGATGCCAGCGCCTTGAAACGCTGCGTCTAACGGCGCCGCCGACAGGCGAGTTGGCTAATCGAAGTGGGTGCCGTCGCTGGAGGTCAACATCGGGGGAGGACGCCGCTGCTCGACGATGGTGTTGGTGGAGCCGCACGGCGGCCTGAGCGACGAGGAGGAGGAGATCGAGGTTGGGGCTCTTTCTTCTCTCAGGCGCCTCTAGGTTTTGCCCTAGGCCGAGATCGGGAAGTGAGGAGGGGAGTGAGTTTCGCTATAAGGTGGACATCACCCACAGAACAAACGCGGCTGTATCGTGACCGTTCAGCTAGGATCGAACGGGATGCATCCGATTTGTTTTCCAGAGCAGCGTCCCTAGGGACGCTCGGCCCACGAGCGGCCTAGGTGGGAGAACAGTCACATCAGACGGCTGAAAACGACCAGCCTGGCTAATTGGACGGCTCAAATCAGTGAGGTCGTGAGAGAGCTTCCTCTTGTCCCAATTAGAGCATCTCCAACAGCGGCTGCAAAAACGCCGCGCGCGCCATATACCGGTCCTTTGCCGCGCGCGGGGCCGTTTTTCGTGCTCCAGCGGACGCGCGATAAAATCGCCGCGCGGTATATTCGTCCAGCGCGCTGGACGAAGCGGTACCGTCGGCGTCAAACCTCCAGCGTGCCGTCCAGCGCGCGGGGAAAAGAAGAACGCGCGCGAAATCTCCAACTACCGCTGAAATCTCCCGCCGCTCGCGCTCTCTCTCCCGCCCTCGCCCCTCCCGCGCCGCCGCCGGCGAAATTCCGGCGATGGACGGCCGCTTCGACGTCCCCCCGACCCCTCCCTACCTGCGCGACCCCTCGCTCGCCGGCGCCGCCGCAAACCCTAGCGCGGGATTTGCCACCTCCACCGGCGCCGCCGCTCCTCTCGCGCGCGGCCTTTTCATGGCGCCCCCGGCGAGCTCCGTCGACGGCGTCGCGCGGGCGCCTGCTGCGCAGCCGCGCAAGGTCCTCGCCAAGCGGCCAGCACAGAAGGAGAAGAAGGGGGAACCGGCTGCGAAGCGGGTGAGGAAAGCGCCGCCGCCACCGCCCTTCGAAGCGCCACCACCGCCCTTCCAAGTGCCGCCGCAACCGGAAGCGCATCTGCCATCCCAGCCTCCGCCCTTCCAAGCGCGGGCGCAACCGGAAGCGGAGCTGCCATCCGACGCGCCCGTGGTGTTTGATCTATGTTTGAATTGTTCATATTGTTTGAACTATCATATCTATGTTCATATTGGCTAGCCGCGCGCGCTGGAGTTTTGGGCGTCTGCTGGAGCGCTGTGTTCCGGCGCGCTAAACTATAGCGCGGCTGGAAAAGCTGAACCAGCGCGCTGCGCCCGAAAACTGCTTTTTGACGCTGGATACAGAATATAGCGCGCGGCGCCGAAGCGCGTCTGTTGGGATGCTCTTATTATACCCCTAATAACTACTCCCTCCGTTCCAAAATATTTGACTTTCATTTGTCTACATGTGAATGTATCTACATAGTAAAAGATGTCTAAATGTATCCGTATCTAGATAAATAAAAGTCATCTATTTTGGAACGGAGGGAGTAATAGCCAGCCTACCCAAGATCTGGAGGCACCTGGTGGAACTTTCGCTGACAAGTCCACACGAGACCAGAACACAAAACGGCAGCAGCAAAGGACAGTACAACTTGACGCCCCCCGCTCGCTTGCTGCACAGCCCATTCCAAGACAGCAACAGGAGGAACCAATCAACCAAAGCAGGAGCGAACTGGTGCCTTCCCTCCACCTCCACCGCCGGTCGCCGTCGTCGTCGTCGTCGTCTCCTCCCTCCCGCTCCCCCTTCCGAGGTACGCCCTGCCCCTCCCCGGATTCCTCCTCGCGATCTCCCTCCGCAGCAGCATTTGCCCGTCGGATCTGACCTCCCCGTGCGACGGCTGCTTTGTTTAGTTTTTCCGGAATTTTAGGTGTTAGATCTCGCAGAAATCTGGTTAGCCTAGATGAAATGGCGGGGGTTACTGCTTCTCTGCCCTCACTCGCGTAACGTCTGGGAATAGCGGCGGCGGGGCTGGAGATCTATGTATCATCATTCGGAATTCGGTGCGAACTACTCCAGCGGTTTCCGTGTGGTGGATTGAATCTTAGTTAGGTCGTGGATGGGATCGCGCTAGTCATTCCGGTGCCCCCTACTTCTGCGCCTGGTGATGCTTTTGGTTGTTGAGTTGACTGTACCAAGTCACTGATCCAGTTCATATTCAGTTCCAGTGCGCCGGTGCTTCTAGCTATTTTGCGTTTTATATAGGTCTTAACTGCCCAGTGCCCGCACTGGATTGGAATTGGTTTTCATGTTCCATGAGAGTGGTTTGCGGTCGACTAGGTTTGATGAAAGTTAATCTAGTGTAAACAGGTTGATCTAGTTTTTTGTTGCTTAGGATAGTTGCATTGTCATGTTGTTGTTGTCTGATGGAATGACTTACTATTGGCTGCCCGTACATTATGAAAAACGCTTAAAATAACATTGGTACTATGGCAAGCTGAGGGCAATAGATGGTGAGGGTACAGGTTTTCAGGCACAGCAGTAATAATCTGCAGACATTCCAATCAGGCATGCCCTTTTTTTTTGAACATAACAGGCATGCCCTTAAAGCTTGCTATGTTACAGGCTAAAGTTGATTACACCAGCGCTGCATCCTTACAAAGACAGCGAATTCCATTGATATTTGTTCTCTCAATTTTCCTCCACTCACCCATTTCGATATTCACTTCAACATCGAATACATTTTATTGGAAAACCAGCATTCACAAAGCAAACGAAGCTGACATCACTCATCAGTGATGGAGCAAGGATTGAGCAGGCCCGGGCCAAAGTTTAAGGGCTTACGACTACCGCACCCGCCTACCCCGCACCACCGCGTCGCCCCGTGCCGCGCCCTCCTCTGCTGGACTGTTGCATCGCCCGCTGGTGGATCTCGTTGCAGCTCTCCGCGCCGGCTCGTCGGGCGCTGCTATCAGCAGGTGATTTCCCCTAAACTCGGACCCCACATCAAGTAGCACTCTAGTCCTAGTGATTTCGCCAATTTAGCAATTTTACTTTCTCTACAGTTGATCTTTTCTCTCAGCGGTTTCATCATGTTATAGGAATGCAATTTCGAAGGTTTTGGTTCCAGATCAACCAAATCATTCGATTTGATTTGTATCCTTTGTGTCCCCATATTATTATAATGTTCAAGCATGTTTCTTATGTACTTTGTTCGATCATTAAGTGTTTGAGTTCAGATTCGTAGTAATATATGCAATCAAGCCATACTATTTTTTATTTATGCTTCGGCACCCTAAACCCTTATGCGGTAGTCGTAAGCCCTTAAACTTTGGCCCGGGCCTTGCTCAAATCCTTGCTCCATCACTGATGAGTGATGTCAGCTTCGTTTGCTTTGTGAATGCTGGTTTTCCAATAAAATGTATTCGATGTTGAAGTGAATATCGAAATGGGTGAGTGGAGGAAAATTGAGAGAACAAATATCAATGGAATTCGCTGTCTTTGTAAGGATGCAGCGCTGGTGTAATCAACTTTAGCCTGTAACATAGCAAGCTTTAAGGGCATGCCTGATTGGAATGTCTGCAGATTATTACTGCTGTGCCTGAAAACCTGTACCCTCACCATCTATTGCCCTCAGCTTGCCATAGTACCAATGTTATTTTAAGCATGGCAACCAAATTTGATATTGGGAGACAAACAAGAATCTTAATATCAAATCGGTTTGTTCTTGGTGTTGAGTATAAGATAACAGTGTGCTCCTTTTGAATGGTTTCGTAGGCGTTCATCATCTTGATCATGGTGTTCAGCAAGGTGGAAGTGAACTTGAAAAGGCTGCTTGAGGCAGCTCCTCGGCAGCAGAATCAAGCTAAGCTTGTCCATGTATGTGTAGCTCCTCTAAATTCATGCTTTGTTTCTCTTCAGAGTCTTAGCAGACACTGTTCTGTAATTTTACTTGGAGGATAGGATATAGCTTCCATGAAAAGATATAAGGAAAATTGGGTGGTGGAATTTGCTTTCTTGCTAATGAGTATTACATTTTTTTCTGAAATTAATGAATATTACCTTTGATCTTTGCATTTTGATTGGATTATATGTAATGTACTGGCACTGACAGCCTCTGATGAGCAGTACATAACCACAGCGAGGGAACTGTTGGAGCAGCTTGGAGCAGAAATTACACCAGAAGGGACATCAAGGTACTCATGGGTTTCTATGTTCTCTGATGGTATCCTATTTTTGCTTTGGAGAGTTAATATGTTGATGGTGATACACATCCTGCAATCAGTGTTGCAGTCAACTTTACTCGAGGATCCATAATTGTAGAAAGAAACATAGTAGGCATATTACAAGATCCCAACCATCAAAGTCGTAGGCTAATATGAAACTGTTATATGTGAAACTCATATCTGGTTCCTATTTAGTGGGAGTTTAGTGTGTCCTTCCCAGTTTCCAGAAACAAATTATCAAATCGTGATACCACATCTGTATCAGTATCACTGTCCTTTATTTATTTATTTATTTATTTTGCATCAAGGTAAAGACTGGAATTGGTAAAGAATTAATGGTTATAAATTACTGAAATGCATCAGCTTGTTTTTGAGTAGTTGTATGTTTGAGCATTCAATGTTCAAATACTGTATATTGGGTAGCATGATCTACCTGAATGCTTTTGCATACTGTATTAATGGTTTCGGCTTCCAGATCAGACACACCCTTCTTTAATATAAAGGGATCCTTGCTAGTCAATGGCGGCAAGCAAATCTGGATACTCTTCTTTTGGATCTGTTAGCAAGCTGTTCACGGAAATCTAAATATTTTATCTGTAAAGATGTATTAATGGTTTTGGCTTCCAGATCAGACACACCCTTCTTTAATATAAAGGGATCCTTGCTAGTCAATGGCGGCAAGCAAATCTGGATAGTCTTCTTTTGGATCTGTTAGCAAGCTGTTCACGGAAATCTAAATATTTTATCTGTAAAGATACTCTCCTTACTTGACAAATGAAATCTTGTATGAAGGTTCGGACTATATTTTTTCATGATTTTCTTCCATTTGATGGCCTGCATTTTGGTGATGAGAATATCTGACTGACTGCCTTCCTTTTCATCCGCAACCTTATAGCTGATTCAGTGGCGTAGTAGCGTGTGGAGCAAAGCAAGTTACCTTTTGCTGTTTGTTTGTATTTTCCCCATCATCGGAACAACATGTTTATTCATGACTTTTTTCTTAAATTCAGTGTTTCAAAAGCTAAGCTCAGTGAGTATTCTGAAAAGATCGAAGCACTTGCTGCCACACTCGCTGCTCTAGTGGTATGTGTTTATCCTGTTGATTCATATTTATATATTGATATTCTTAATGCCTCTATCTCGTTCTTAATGCCTCTATCTCTGCCCCGTGTAACTCAATACGACCACAAGTCCACAACATATGATGCCCTGAGACTCTTTTGAACTGATTTCTCGGATCAGGGCATACCACTATAACTATATAATCTTGCTTCTGTATACACTTCAATTACTATCTTGTTTGATGCAGCCAGAAAATGAAAATCCGGTTGATGAGAGCAGAGAAGAGGAAAGCTCTTACGAAAGAGAAAAGGTCGGAAGTCCAATATCCTTGTCATCAGGATTGAGAAGGAGATCAGTGTAAGTAAAATTTGGTCTCTTTTTATTTGGTTCCTTTTCTTATGGTTGGCGCAGTGGTGAAGTACTCCCCACTTGTGCCAAGAGGTCCTGGGTTCGACTAAGCCTCTCTGCATTGCACTTTGCAGGGGTAAGTCTTGACTCGTATAATCCTTCCCCAGACCCCACCTGGTGTGGGAGCTTCTAGCACTGGGTCTGTCCTTTTTCTTATGGTTACAACTAATGAACTAATGGATGCAATTAATTAGGCCTCATGTGGAGGTTGGACCAAGCAGTAATGAGAGAAAAGAAAGAGACACTGGAGCACCTATTAAATTGGATGCAGAAGCTCAGGCTCACATTGAGAAGCATAGGTATGCCCCCCTTTGTTTGCAAAGTTTCTTTTGGGCCAAAGTCTCTGTCTTAGTGCTCTCATTGTTCTTATAAACACAATCAACTAGTTTACTGATCAATTTTTGACTGGCCTCGCTGATTTTTCTGTTATCAAAAGTTGAAGCTGTCATCAGTGCTATGCTTCCACTTCTGTTTGATGTTATAAGACCGAAACATGAAATGTTCAGGGTTGTACAAGATGAACAAACGAATATACTGACTATCCTCTTTGTTGGATCTCCTAACTGCACAGGAAGCTGCAAGAAGATCTGACAGACGAAATGGTTGACTTGGCACGCCAGCTGAAGGAAAGTAGCATGTTAATGAACCAATCCGTGCAAGATACAGAGAAGGTAGATTCTTCTGTCATTGTTTCTTCTGTGGATGGAGTTCCCTCAGCTCCCCTTCTTCCGGATGCTTACTGAGAATGCTCACTTGCTTGGTGCTGCTGATGCAGATCCTTGATTCCACCGAGAGAGCCGTTGAGCATAGCTTGGCGAGTACCGGGCGTGCAACGGCACGAGCCTCGGAGGTCTACTCGCTGGCCTCCAAGACCACCTGCTTCCAGTGGCTGCTCCTCTTTATGATGACCTGCATGTTTGTCATGGTGGTTCTGCTCATACGGGTCACCTGATGTTATCAGTTGCTCTTAAGATGGTTCAATCTTGTAAACAGTTCGTTATATGAACACAAAAATGAACATGTGTTTCAGAATGAGCATCGCTTCTGTCACCGCATCGTTAGGCAGTCTGCTGAAGAAATATATTCTGTTGGGAAAATGCCTGAGCGCACTGTGGACCTAGGTGCTATTGCCGACTCAAGTTTTTACAAGAACCAATTATCTTTGTGCAGGTTTTGCTGATGGCGAGTCCTAAGTTTTTAGAACGCAGCCTCAAGTCCTTTGCATTAATAAAGTTCACATCTATCTTCTATATAAAAAAAAAGGGTTTTGATGCCTTCTAATTTGACGGAAAATACCCACATTTCTATCGGCAGCCTCAGTCAGTAAGTTCCAAATTCGAAACGAGCAGTGAGAAACAAAAAAGACAAATCTGTTATGAATAGTGTTACTGGTGTCACTAAAAGACAAAAGCAGAAAAAATTCATAGCAGATTTGTCTTTTTTATTTCTCACTGCTCATTTCGAATTTGGAATTGAAATTTTTGGAGGTAATAGAAACATATCTTGTTAACACTCACATTTTTTCCTAGAATTTTTTGACAAATTTAAAATTGATTTTTTTGTTGATAGGATTTGTAGCACCCTAAGGGCTTGTTTGGTAACTGTAATCCCGGGGGATCCCGACCTTTTCCCGGGGAGAATTTTCCCCTACTCCGGAGGTCGGGAATAAAATCCCGAAGTTTTACACATGTTTCTTCATATTACTGGTCGGGATTATTTTCCCGGGACTATTTAACCCGGACAACCAAACAAACCCTAAGGGGTGGTAGCACTAGATATTATATCTCAGTCCTATCCCTACAACGGTCCATCCAACGGCACAGGATGACCGAAAACGTCAATTCTGCGTCTTTACCCCTGACCAAATCGAACAGAGCCCTCGGCCGCATTTCGGTTCGGCGCTCGCGACACGACACAGTACACACCCCGCCGGCGGCCAGCGAGGCGTCCGGCTCCTAGATAACTCTTGCACGGCGCCGAGATCGCGAGGGAAAGTTCAACCACCCGCGGCCGCGATGGCTGATGCGGTGGCCGCAGCCTCTTCCTCCGCGTGGGACTTCACCTGGTGAGTGGTAAACTGGTGACTGCCCCCATTCCCTCTCCCGGCCTGCTCGCACCTCTGGTGAAGACGGCTGTCGTCAATTTCCTGGGCTTCGTAGCTTCTTGTGCAGTAAATTCTGTAGCTTTCTGAGTGCTGGCTTGTGTATGACTCCGTACTAGTTTACTACTCACCTTGCGCGTGTGGTGTTTGATGTATTGCCTGATAGTAGCTGGCTGTAGTTATAGGCAGAGAATACTGCACGGTCAATTGAGATTACGCGCATATTATCCAGCTTTCCTAGTCTTACATCATGCGATTTTAGAAATTTGAGCTATCACCAATTAAATCACCTATGTCGGTGATAGTCGGCCATCATGTTTGCTTCTCCTATATCGATATAAAAGGAAAAGCTTTTGCCTCGTCTCAAAAATAAAATAAAATAGTTATACTACCTAAGCGTTGACATGGAATATATGAAAGCCGAATACTGCGAAGATTCAGATGCCACTGGGCCAGCATCTTGCTCCCAAAATCCATAAGTTCCTTCCGTCCCTGTTTCTGAACAAGCCACCACTGCTCAACCAATATTAGCATAGGATGGTTAATGACTTTGCGATTGGACATCACATCATTCCTAGACAGCCAAGTAGCTCCACAAGGAGCTGCTGCTCCCACTAAAACCAATGCTATAACCTGTTTAGGGACCCGAGTTACCAAACGTGTGATCAATATTAGCTCGTTTCTGAATCCCCGATGCAATCCTATTGAGCCCAATGGTATGGATTCCTGAATGATGGATGCTAACATTTACTGAAAACTTGTGTGCATTTCTTGTTGTGCCTACTTCGACCAACCGCAACCTTACCAAGAAATCCCTGAACTAGTGATAATAAACATGATATTTTGCAGATCATGTGCTCATCTGCTACCTTCACAGCGTTGCCTATTTGAGAACTGAGACACCATATGCACGCAGTACTGTATCATCAGAATTTAATGTAACAGATAAATTGCAATGTTGTGACGCGGGTGTCCTCTTGCTGTCTGTTGTTTCATGTTTGTGGTTCCTGGAGAAATTCTATAGTGCAATACTAACTTTTCATTTGCCAGTGATTATGAAGTTGATTATGGATCCGAGGAACATGCCGTCGTCGTCTACAAGACACTAGCTGTTGACAAGGAGGTAAGAGTCTCATCGGACCTTTTAAGATAATGACTGCCTTCATAAATTAACTTCTCATGTTTCTTTGTTCATGGCACGTTTGTTGAAACCCTTTTGATCTCTTTGTATCGCAGTTGCAGCCCGATAAGGTCAGGAGGGTGATGACTGTTTCTGGTGGCAAACTTCTCGTGTCAGTAACTCTACACCGGTACTTCTAAGAATTGCCTTTGCGTTGCTCCATGATGTGTAACTAACCATTTAAACCTTCTCATCTGTGAATTTTCAGGCACTTTGAAGCAGTAGAGGCTCGGTTTCTGCGAGCATCTTTCAGTGCCTTTGTTGATCTTATGGTGCTCGTGACAAAGCTCGTCGAAGAGTATGGTGGCGTGAGCCAGGCCTGCTGATGGCTGATGGCGCCATCTATCTAGTCACACCCTCCGTCTCCTTGGATGAGCTCTTCACTGTCAAGCTATAGAAGCTATATTGGGACAACACAATTAAGTAGCTGATTTCCTGATGGATGTGTTCTGAATTAAATCTTGTATGTATCATGCCAGCTGCGGTGTTTCTAGATTACATTGTTTGGTCGATCAACCACTTCACTTTTCAGCGCTTTTGGAAAGCAGTGCAAAGACACTAATATAAGAAATGTTGTTTGGTTGAGCCAGGAAACACAACAAGTAGTAAGATACAGCTAAACTAATCAGTTAGTTACACAATCTCCAGGTAATTAATTAATATCGCCATGTTCACGTTTCAAACATCTGGTCAATTGACCTCGGTCAAGGGCACGACCAATACACATGTAACAGCATAAGTAGTAGCTCGTCTTACTATACGACCAAACCTGCAGTCGACAGAGGCACACCTGAACATGACAATCAGCTAACGACAGTACTACACACAATCCAATCATACTTGACTAATCAACCCACACGAGCACACCCTGCAGTGCAATGATACTTTAACCAACTAAACCCATCTCACTTCTCCTGTTCTGATCTGTAACCTGTTGCTGTCAAAGTCTCTGTCCCTGTCTCACGCGGCGGTGACGATCTCGATGAGCCCCGCCGGCTTGTCGACCTTTGGCACCTTGCCGATGTCGGTCTGCTGCTCGGTCGCCCTGACCTCGATCCACTAGTGGAGAAAAGGCCTGTAGTCCCGGGTGGGGAGGACCTCTAGTCCTCCCGGGTGCCCACCCGGGACTACGGAAGCGGGACTAGAGCCCCCCTCCCTCTAGTCCCGGGTCAGTTACGACCCGGGACAAAAGGGTCCCCACGTGGCCCGTTCCTCCGCGCGTGGTCGAGGACCTCTAGTCCCGGTTCGTAATACGACCCGGGACTAGAGTTCTTCCCCGTGGCAGCCTCTGGCTCTCCCTTTTTTGTTTTTCCGCCAAATCTCAAATTTAAAACTATGATCAATATTACAAAATACATGGTTAATTAATTACAAAACTGAAAAATACACATAGCATATCAAAATGTTCATAAAAGAAATATCTATCTGATAAAATATAATTTATTCTTTATGATAATTCAAAATTTTAATTAATTACAGCGAGATCACAACCGGGGCTAGAGCCCGTCTAGCTATTCGATTACATGAAGATCATAACCGGGACTAGAGCCCGTCTATTCAATTACATGGAGGGCACAACCGGGACTAGACCCTCGTCTACTTGGTGCCATTGTATTTTCCCTTAGGGTTTATAACGTGGTCCACCGAAAATCACGCAATTTTCTCTTGAAGCGCTATAAAGCGCTCCTTTGGTTGTAGTTTCCTCCGCATTTTATCCAACTATAAAAGAAGGAGATCAGTCATCATAACAATAATTATGAATGACACTCAACAATGGTAATAAAATAAAATTGTGAATATATTTGTTCACGTACCTCTATAAATTTCGATGCGTTCCGCTCACTGACCTCCTGGCGAATCCACTCGCAAACGAAGAATCCACAAAAATTGGACCCCGATGGCTGCCTCTCGCACTTTACGAGAATAGAATTTAATAAAATAATAATCAAGCATGATATAATGGTATTGAAATTAGAATTAAAGAGATGCGCGGACCTAGCTCGTACTACTTACCTTAACTTGATGAAAACTAAGCTCGTTTTGAAATTCACCATGTGTCCTCTTGATGAAACTTTTCTAAATCCTGCCCGGTAAAAAAAATGAATAAATGAGTTATTAGTTACTGGATATCTCGGTAAATGAACAAAAGAGACCGATATAGTGCGATAATGATTAAAATTATCTTTGGAGCACATCTTTAATGATTTGGTACTTCTTTTCGGGTGTATCCAATGAGTCGTGCAGTTCAACTCTTCCAGAGTCAACTTTAATGATTAGCAGAATGCAATTGAATCTGCGCACACGTTTATATACGTCAGTAACTCATCAGTTAGAACTAACATCGAGTAGAAAAAATTAATTTGTACAATACAGTAATAGTCTTATCCGAAATTGTAAGGAAACAATATCTTCTTTTTATAATGTTGGCTATGTATGGATCTTAGCAAGTTGCTCTCCGTTTCCTTGGGGAACTGTAATAGCAATTTTTCATTAATTCCGAGGACCGGGACAGGGCCCACGGACAGGATGGCGACGGTGTGCACGGGCAACTCGATCACCTGCTGCTGCTGCTCCGCGGCGCCGCCGTCACCTATATCGGTAGTCGTCGGCAGCACGGCGTTGCTTGGCTTCCTGTACCAGAAGTAGAGCCCCATCTGGGCGACGCTGAAGAACAACCCTCCGATGTTCGGGTACTGCATACAATTTCATGACCAGAGTCAGAGATCTATATTCTTTGACGAAGCTGGCTATCAATACCGTCAAAAAAAAACTGGCTATCAGTGGCGATTAATGGTGTCAGTAGAGTATAATTAGCTAGGTACCATGACGAACGGGTCGTGGGTGAAGTAGCCGTAGCAGAACCACGCGACGGCGCTGAGGACGAGGCAGAAGGAGAAGCCGACGGGCATGTACTCCACGCTCTTTGTCTTGATCACCTTGAACTGCACCCATCGATCCATGGAGATATATGTGTCATGTCATGCATGACCCAACCAAGACAGAAGAGAGATTTAGTATTACTCCAACCAAGACAGAAGAGATATATATATCATGGAGATATATGGAGTACTTACGATGACGGAGAGCGGTGCGACGAAGACGGCCATGGAGAAGGCGAGGCAGACGCTGCCGAGGAACTTGACGCGGTGGGGCGGCGCGACGGCGTAGACGGTGACGAAGAAGACGAGCGCGAAGGCGGCGACGTCGAGGAGGAAGAAGTAGGCGAGCGTCCTGATCCTGGCGCGGCGCGGCGCGTAGACGTTTAGACGAGGTAGAAGACGATGTAGACGGCCTCGACGCCGCATCCGAAGGCGTTGATGGTGAGCAGCAGGTCGGAGTCGGTCTTGAAATGCGCGTAGAAGATCCACAGCACGCAGCTGAAGAGCGCCACCACGTACGGCACCGAGCTGAACCCGCCCGTCGTCTTCTTCTTGTACACCTGGATGAATGTCACCCTGAAAATCCATGGCACACATGCATCAAGATCAGTCAGATTAATGGCGCGCTGAAAGATTCAAGATTATTAGTGCGATGATGGATATACGTAGATGTTAACACTATTGCATCTAGTCTAGATAGATCACGGTGAGCAACTCTAGGGTTCTACCCTTCTACTGCATAAACCAGAGAGATAGAGAGAGGGAAACGAGAGGGAGAGAGAGATCGGCGTAGCTACCTTCTCCAGGGAGTGGTGTCGAGCTCGAGCCTGAGGCCATGGTGGTGGTGGTGAGTGCGGTGAGGTGGTGATGGTGGTGAGTGCGGCGGCGGTGATGCTTCCCGTGACTAGCGCTAACCCTAGATCGGATGGGCTTATCGGTGGGGTGCTGGGCGACGGTGAACCTCGTGACTCGTGCCCCCGGCCCCCACCCTGTTAATATAGCGCTGCCACAGGGGCCCACCAACCAGAAGAGGGTTGGGCGCCCCCGATCAGGGCGCGTTTGACCTAGGGATCGTGTGACCGTTGGGTCACAACGTGGAGATCGACCTAACATTCTCCCCCTAGATCTCACCTTTGCTTTTTCCTTTTACTTTACTCATTTCATCACAAATCAATACATAGAGCATGTTTCATCATCTCAGCTCAATTGCCGATAGAATCAGACAGCCACAATGTACCTCTCTGTTTTGAAACAAAAACTTTTACTTTTGGGCCTCTTATGATCCAGGATCATAGGCTCTACCTTAAACCCATGCTGGCTAAGTGTTCTTGAACACATTGGGAGGTAAGCCTTTCGTTAGCGGATCCGCAAGCATATCCTTTGTCTTATATGCTCGAGACTTATAGTTTGATCCTGAATTTTATCTTTCACAACATAATACTTTATTTCTATTGGCTTTGTAGCATTACTCGACTTGTTGTTGTGAGCATAAAATACTGCGGGCTGGTTGTCACAGTACATCTTTAGTGGTTTGTGAATACAATCTACCACCTTCAAGTCGGGTATAAATTTCTTTAACCATATCGCCTGCCCCGTGGCCTCATAACATGCTATAAATTCTGCATACATCGTTGATGATGCAACAATCGACTGTTTGGAGCTTCTCCATGAGATAGCTCCCCCTGCAAGGGTGAATACATATCCAGACGTGGATTTTCTATCATCTTTATCCCCCGCAAAATCTGCGTCTGAGTACCCTCTTATCTCTAGGGAATCAGATCTTTTGTATGTTAGCATGAGGTCCTTTGTGCCTTGCGCATAACACAATGCTTTCTTTGCCATCTTCCAGTGCTCTAAGCCTGGATTTGATTGATATCTACCCAGTACCCCGGTAACAAATGCTAAGTCAGGGCGAGTGCACACTTGTGCATACTGTAAGCTTCCAACAGCCGAAGCATATGGTACTGACTTCATTTGATCGATCTCATATTGATTTTTGGGACATTGAAATTTCCCAAAACTGTCGCCCTTGACTATAGGAGCAGGTGTGGCATTACTCGAATGCATATTATATTTCTTTAGAACCTTTTCTAAATATGCCTTTTGCGAGAGTCCTAACACTCCATTTTTTCTATCTCGGTGAATTTCTATGCCCAAAACATATGATGCTTTACCAAGGTCTTTCATGTCAAAGTTTGAGGACAAGATTCGTCTCTATTAGTAGACTAACATCACTGCTCGCAAGCAGGATATCATCCACATATAGGATTAGGAAAATGTATTTCCCACTTTTAAACTTTGCATAAACGCAGTTGTCCTCAACATTTTCTTTAAATCCAAATCTTTTAATAGTCTCATTAAATTTCAGATACCACTGTCTAGAGGCTTGCTTTAATCCATAAATGGATTTCTTTAGACGGCATCCCATATCTTCCTCCCCCTGCATGATAAAACCCTTGGGTTGTTTCATGTAAACAATTTCTTCTAAATCTCCATTTAGAAATGCCGTCTTTACATCCATCTGATGCAGCTCTAAATCAAAATGTGCAACTAGTGCCATTATGATTCTGAAGGAATCCTTACATGAGACTGGAGAAAATGTCTCATTATAATCTATTCCTTCTCTTTGTGTAAACCTTTTGCCACAAGACGCGCTTTATACTTTTCTACATTCCCATCTAGAGTCATACTTTGTTTTGTAGACCCATTTGCAGCCTACTGTCTTGGCTCTTTAGGAATCTTTTCTAAGTCCCAAACATCGTTGGAACTCATCGACCTCATCTCATCTTCCATAGCTTCAAGCCATTTCGATGAATGAGGACTTCTCATGGCTTCTTCATATGAGGTGGGATCACCTTCCATATGACCTATCTCAGTATTATATACATAATCACTGGAGATAGCTGGCTTTTTAATTCTCTTAAACCTTCCAAGGTTTTCATTCTCTATGTTTGGCTGCTGCAGCTCCCTTTCATGCTCAACAACGGGCTCAGTCGGCTCCTGAAGGACAGGTTCCAAAACTTCACCCATAGTTGTCACGTGTGGAGTTACAACAGGTGCTTCCACCACAATCTCAGGGACTGTTGGTGTAGGCACAACAGGTAGCGAGAAAAATGGCTCCTGAATGATCGGATTAGGTGCATGCACCCTCTTCTCCTCAAGATCAATTTTTCTAGCTACCATGCTCCCCCTCATCAGTTCGTCTTCTAAAAAAACTGCATGTCTCGTTTCTACAAACTTTGTGTATCTGTCTGAGCAGTAACCTTTACTTCGGGATAGCCAATGAAGTGGCAACTGACTGTCTTGGGGTCTAACTTTGCAATATTTGGATTAAACAATTTTGCCTCAGCTGGGCACCCCCACACCCTAAGGTGTTGAAGGGAAGGTACCCTTCCTGTCCACAGTTCGTACGGTGTTTTGGGCACCGACTTACTTGGCACTCTGTTGAGAATATGAACGGCGGTTTTAAGTGCCTCCATCCATAAACCCAATGGCAGTGTGGAGTAGCTCATCATACTGCGCACCATATCCATAAGAGTACGGTTGCGCCTTTCAGCTACTCCATTTTGCTGAGGATCGCCCGGCATTGTATACTGAGCGACTATTCCTGTCTCCTGCAAAAACCTCGCAAAAGGTCCAGGGACTTGACCATATGGAGTGTGCCGACCATAGTACTCCCCCCCCACGGTCGGATCTCACTATCTTTATTCTTTTATCGTGTTGATTTTCAACTTCAGCTTTGAATATTTTAAATTTATTCAAAGCTTCAGACTTTTCTTTGATTGGATAAATATATCCATATCGGGAGTAATCATCTGTGAATGTTATGAACGAATCATAACCATCCACACTTTTCACCGAAAAAGGTCCACAAATATCAGTGTGGATTATTTCTAGTGTCGTTGTGCTTCGAATTGCACCCTTTTAATTTGTTTTACAAATTTTCCTTTTATGCAATCGATGCACTGTTCTATATCTGAGAACTCTAACGGCGGAAGAATATCATTTTTAACGAGTCTTTCTATTCTCCCCCTCGAAATGTGGCCCAAACGACAGTGCCATAATCTCGACGAATCTTGAGTTCTCTTTCTTTTCTTTTGTTCTTTATTCGACGCAGAAACAATTTCATTCACTTTATTCACAGAATAAATCTTTTCACGCAAGGATAATAAATAAAGCTCATTGTGGAGGGATGCAATCCCCACACGAATATTATTACACCAAATGGCACACTTGCCATGTCCAAAATAACACTCATACTGTTCTTTGTCCAAACGTGACACACTTATTAAATTTCTTTGCAAAGAAGGAACAAATAAGACATCTCTAAGCAAAATAGCGAAACCATCAACCAACTCCAAGGAGATATCGCCAACAGCTTCAACATCTGCTTGCACTCCATTTGCGACTTCAATGCATCCTTCGTTTCTTTGCATAATCCGCGTCGAATGGAACCCTTGTAAAGAATTTGCAACATGAACAGTTGCACCTGAGTCAATCCACCAAGTAGATTTCGAAAACTGTGTATACAGGGATTCATTAACGAAGGAAACTATATTTTTACCATTCTTTGCCATTATGGACTTTAGGAAAGCAGGGCAATCCTTCTTGTAGTGCCCAGTCTTCTTGCAGTGGAGGCATGTGTCTTTGTCCACTGGGAAGGACCTTTGCTGACTCTGAATGGGGCCTTTGCCATGTGGCTTTGAAGGGGAACCAGTGTTACCAAAGTTCCTCTTCTTATTATCCTTCACGTAGTTGATGGATCCACCACGTGCTTCTTTTAGCCTGTCCTCTTCCTGGACACACATAGCAATGGTCTTTTCCATGTCCCACTTGTCAGGGGACATGTTGTAGTTCACAACAAAGTTCTCAAACTCTTTTGGCAATGATGCCATGACTATGTGGATGAGGAGAACCGACTTGATCTCAAGATCAGGATCAATGGCCTTGAGCTTGGAGCCATGTTGCACAACCTGAGGATGTGCTCTCGAATGCCATGCCCTCCTCCTATGTACTTTTCTGTTACCAGTTGCTTGAGCAACTGGGTGCCATAGATCTTTGAAGAACCAGTAAACTGGCTCTTTACTTTGTCGAAGAACTCCCCGATAGTGGCACACTCTGCAATTGAGCCCGCAATGGCGTTCTCAATTGTATTCTTTAAGAAGGCTAAGCTCTTCTTGTTGGTTGCATTCCACTTTTGCTTATTTATGGAATAAGCCAATTCCAATGGACCATAGTCCCCTTTCTTCTTTTCCCAGTCATCGTCAGTGTCTTTTGCCTCTCTTTCAAGCTCTTTTGGCATAACTGCTGGTGGGTATCCACCACCCAGTCCACCTCAGCACATAAAGTGCCAAATCCACCTTTTTCCTCCACTCGGAGTAGTTGTCACCTCGAAGGAGGGGAACATCCTTTAGACAACTCATCAGGTGGTACCCTCCTAAAACAATCACAATAAGGTGAGAACTTTCAACAATTTTCAACATTTGCATGAAATAAATCAACGTTGGTCAAAATATGACATGCAAAAGTTATGCAATTTAAACTAAATCACCGTTGGGTAGAATTAGAAATAAATGCATTTCACTATAATAAATCATAATTATGCTATTAATAACGTTGGTTATAAAAATAACACAATTATGACTATCTCTTTAATATGCTCTTTTCTATTAACACTTTTAATTCTATTAACTTTTGAATTTTCTAAAAGAGCATATCACTTTAATTTGCAGCGGAAACAATTAACAAAAATTCTATTATCTTTTTACTTTTCAGAAGCATTTCTTTTACTTTTCTGTTTCCTACACAATAATTTCGTTGGATAATTTTTGCATAGGAAAAAACTAGATGAAAATGCCTAAAATGGACAAAAAACACCTAAAAATGCTTCTGAAAAACAAAAAACAGAGAAAAAACTGTCTAAATATCTGTTTAAAACGCGCGGTCCATACCACACGTTCTGCCACTTTCGGCCCACGGCCCACTTGACTAAGTACCGCGCGCGCGCGGCGCACAGACACGCCCGGCGGCCCACGTTCTTTCGGCCCGCAGACCCGTCAACCGCTAGGGTTTTGATCGTGGCCGTCCATTCCAATCGGACGGTCCACCGCGCTCCTCGCGCGAACAAAACGGACTGAGACGCCGCCCGGGAGGAAACCCTAGATCATTTCCCCCCCGAGCGTGTCTCCGTCCCGATGCTCTCTGTCTCCCGTCGCCGTCGCCGGAGACGGTGGTCGTGGACGGAGACGACGACGGCCGCCACGGCCGCGCGCCGCTCCAGATCCTCTTTCTCCCTCCCCCTTTCTGTCTTTCCCTCCGCCGGAGACGATGCACGCGGGGAGTCGATGGTCGCGCCGTTGCCTTCCCCATCGCCGGTGGTGCGTCCGCCTTGCGGTGAGCGCGCCGCCGTCGAAGGGTTAGGCTTCGGTGCACTTTTCTTTGCCTCCCGAGGGAGGTGGTCCTTCTTCCGACGCCTCGGCTTGCCGATGCGCGTCGGATCGAGAGGGAATGGGGCGGCCTTGCGGCAGGCCCCCTTTGCCGGCGAGCCCGAGGGCACTCCGGTGAGTTTCTTTGCCCCTTCTGCCTTCTTTTTCTTCGATCTGGCATTTGGGGTTTCGGGGATGGGATTTGCTTTTGATTTCTTTCTCTTTACCGAACCAATCTAGACATAGAACTAGCTCTGATACCATTGTTAACACTATTGCATCTAGTCTAGATAGATCACGGTGAGCAACTCTAGGGTTCTACCCTTCTACTGCATAAACTAGAGAGATAGAGAGAGGGGAAACGAGAGGGAGAGAGAGATCGGCGTAGCTACCTTCTCCAGGGAGTGGTGTCGAGCTCGAGCCTGAGGCCATGGTGGTGGTGGTGAGTGCGGTGAGGTGGTGATGGTGGTGAGTGCGGCGGCGGTGATGCTTCCCGTGACTAGCGCTAACCCTAGATCGGATGGGCTTATCGGTGGGGTGCTGGGCGACGGTGAACCTCGTGACTCGTGCCCCCGGCCCCACCCCTGTTAATATAGCGCTGCCATAGGGGCCCACCAACCAGAAGAGGGTTGGGCGCCCCCGATCAGGGCGCGTTTGACCTAGGGGTCGTGTGACCGTTGGGTCACAACGTGGAGATCGACCTAACAATAGATACTTACACTGGTGCGAGGAACACCAGGAAGGAGATGATGTTTCCTGCACAAAGGAAAGAGGAAAACCGACGTTGTTGTTAGTTTTCCGGTGGCATTCTTTAATTGTATATTGGCAGTAGAGTAGTGTTTACGTGTTTTTTTTAGTGCGGGTGCAACAAATGGCAAGGAAGTTGCAGTGGGGGGGGGGGGGGGGGGACACGCATCCGTCACCGACTCACCGCTCAACCAATCGCCCAAGAAAGGGAATTCGGGAGAGAGAGTGCACGGTGAGCTGTTGGTAAGAAACTAGGAAGGGATGCACGCTAGATTAATTGAGGTTTAGCCTGTTAGGTGCGCGCATCAATAAATCCGTGTTCGCGTGTAGTGTTTGTAGATGATCAATGTAGACGATGATCATCAAGCATGCGTGAGTTGCATGCATATGATGAACACCAAAGGTGTGTGTGCTAATCAACATAGAGTCAGTGTGCATTGTTTCTCCGCTGGCTAATTACCTGCGATGCCGGAGATGCTGACCGCCGGGTGAGCCTTGGAGAGGAGGCCTCCAGCCATGGCGACTAGCTAGAGGGAGAAAGGGTGTGTGGGAAGAGGAGGGAGAGAGAGAGAAGATCTCAGCCCCCCTTAACTATTCGGCAAACCGCATACTGCGGAGCTTGCAAAGCTCCGCGTACCGCCGGATGCATATGGGCCGGCCCAATAGCACGGGTTTTTCTGTTTGTTTTTCATTTTCGTTTTTTTTCTTTTTCTGTTTCTTTTTTTTCATTTTTCTTTTTCTGTTTCTTTTTTGGTTTTTCTGTTTATTTTTATTTTTTTCGTATTTCTTCTTTGCATTTTATTTTTCCCTTTTACGTTTATTTTCTGTTTTCTTTTTTGTCTTTTGTTTTTTTAGTATTATATTAAAAAATATGTTGTGGAAAATTTGAGAAGGTTTTTTATTTTTTAGAATCGTGCAAATGTAGTTTTATGTTCATTTATTAAAATCGTTTAAAAATAATTTTCATTCACCGACATTTTCTGTATAATTATAAAATTGTTTTGAAAAAGTTTCTAATTTTTAAAATTATCCAAAAATAGTTTCCGTTCAAATACCTATTTTTGTTCACTTTTTAAAAATCGTTCAAAAATATTCGGTTCACCTTTTAAAATTGTTCATAAAAAGTTTCCGTTCAAATATCTTTTTTTTCACTTTTCGAAAATCGTTCAAAAATAATTTCCGTTCATAGACTTTTTCTGTTCGCCTTTTAAAATCGTTCAAAAATAGTTTCCGTTCAAATACCAATTTTGTTCACTTTTTGAAAATCGTTCAAAATAATTTTCGTTCACAGACATTTTCTCTTCGCCTTTTAAAATCGTTCATAGATAGTTTCTGTTCAAATATCTTTTTTTTCACTTTTCGAAAATCGTTCAATTTGTTTTTCCGTTCACAGACTTTTTCTGTTCGTCTTTTAAAATCGTTCATAGATAGTTTCTGTTTAAATATCTTTTTTTTCACTTTTTGAAAATCGTTCAAAAATATTTTCCGTTCACAGACTTTTTCTGTTCGCCTTTTAAAATCGTCCAAAATAGTTTCCGTTCAAATACCAATTTTGTTCACTTTTTGAAAATGGTTCCAAATATTAAAAATGGTTCCAAATCTTAAAAATGGTTACATATTTTGGAAATGGTTCCAAATTTGAAATTGGTTCCAAATTAAAAAATTTGGAACCAAATTGGTTCCAAATTCGAAATTGGTTCCAAATAGTTTTAAACAACGGCGAATTAGCTTCATCACGTCCCAAATTTGTGCAATGTTTCCTTTCAGAAGCAGTCAAACGTCCGAAATAGCACACGAAGCAGTCAAATGACCGAAGAAGTCAAACGTACGAAGCAGTCACTGGGCCGCGGCCCATTTACGCGTCGAAGCGAAAGGAGAGGTACGCGAAGCTATCCTATCGTCGCGTACGCGCGGGGTATAGGAGCTCCCTAACTATTCAGTGTATATGTCAGTACAAATACTGGAGTAGTATATTCAGCCCAAGCCTAATTCACTAGTCGTGCTACTCCGTAATGTATTGAAGCCCAAAATCAGCCCATGTTTAACTTTTAGGCCATCGTGTGGTGAACTGCTCTGTGTCGTTCATTAGCTAGGCCTAGCGCCATCAGCAGTCGTTCAGATGTCCGCCGCTCAACTAATTCGGCGCCTTCGGCCGCTCGCTTGCGATGATGCCTTGCCGGCGCCATGCTAGCCATGTCGCCGTCTCTGCTTCCGTTGGTTTTGCCACGACGCTTACGGCCAAGGGCCAAAGCATCCCACAGCCCGTCTTCCTCTCTCAACTAAAGGTACTACCACTACCACACATCGTTAGTTTCTTGTCCAGCTATGACATAACCTATGGTCTAATTGATTGTGTTTGCATATTAGACAATTTATTAATTTACCAATTACATGTGTCATTCTTTTCATTGGAGATGGCTTATTACATAACAATTTGATGTATTAGGAAAAATAAATAGATATAAAGGTCAGATTCAATAAGATTTTCAAGTTGTCTGATGAAATTTATAGTCCTAATAATGAACTCGATCTAATTGAAATTAAGCATTTGTTTGCAATGCCAAAATGTATATTGTTATATATTAAGATCAATGTTGTGGTGAGACTTGATACATTTATGATATTTTGTCTCCATACTTTTGTAATGAAAAATCACACGCACTTAGGTGTATCTTCAAGTGAAAAAAAATCGGATGTAATATTATTATCATCTTTGGCCCCCTCATGTTCGAATCCTGGCTCCGCCCCTGGTGCCATGTCCAGTTTTTTCACAAAAATTTCGCTCTTCCCCTTGTTATCCTTGTCAAGATTAAACGTGAAGCCTGTTTGTGGGTTTTTGCAGGCACCAAACGCTTGAGCGATTTAATGTCGTGATAGTAGGCTTTTGTAATAATAATTATGACTTTATTATCTTATAAAATTCTTCTTAATTAATAGATTGGGTCAAAACTTACCCCTGTTTCAAATATAAGTTTGTTCTTAAAAACTATATATGCCTACAATTTATTCATAGCAAGAAAAGAGTAGAAAAATGCCCAAGATCTTCACTCTTTTGCATCAATATACAAAATGACTTGCACAATGGATTCAAATATTATTTAATCAACTTATGTAACAAATATTTCGGATAGTAATATTCGTCGAGTCGGCAGACTCCCGACGGAGAGTTGGTGAAGAAAAGGGGCGGCGTCGATGACGTGATTCGGTGGCGGAGAGACGGAATATAGGCAAGTGCATATGGCTACCAGCCGCTGCCTTTTTGTGTCTATGACATGAGAACCTCTCCTGTCGGAGACTGTTTCGGGCCTTGTCTGGCTATCCCGAGTAGGACCCGAAAGTTGTGGGTGACCATGGAGTGCTAGGCAGTTTTTCGTGCAGCCCGGGCCGATTGGGGTTCTGGCGGACATAATTTTCCGTCCGGAGCCCAACCGGGACTTTGGTGGGCTATCGGGGGTGATGGAGATGCTATTAGTAGTAAGTGTGCAAGTTTAGGAGATTGAGATTTTCCAATGTTAAATTTATTGTATCAATAACATGCATATGCGCACAAATTCTACACCACGACGTATGCAACAAAATCAACTTGGTAGCCCAAATCCTACTTGGCGGCCTAACATGATCAAGACCGATATTGTGCGATGTTACATGTTGTGTTTATTGTGATCGGATGAATTGTGAAGTTATGATCAGATTGTTCATATTTAATATATGTTTTATTTAAATTCTTACAAACACTTTGATGTTTATGGTTATTTTGGATAGGTGATTGATTCGATCTCCAATCACTACAGGAATGAGCCCAGGAGCCGACGGCCTTTTGCCGTCGGCCTAGCACCTTTTGCCGTCGGCGTATGGCCGTCGGCGTAGTACCCCGTAGGCATAGGTAAATATACCGTCAGCGTAGGCTACGCCAACGGTTTTGCCGTCGGCATAGCTCCCCATAGTCGGCTTAGGTTTTCCAAAATTTTTTAATTTTTGAATTTTTTTTTATCTTTTTTAATTCTTTTTATTTGTATTTCGAAATTTTTGACTTAGTCACATACTTAATCCTTAATTGCACACTTAATTATTATAGGTCAAAGTACTTACCCTAGTCAAACTTCCCAGTCGGTCACCCATCCTCCAGCCCGAGTACGCTTAACTTTTGAGTTTCTTCCAACCTAACTTCCAAATGAGAAATTAGAACTTACTGATATTAGTATCCTATCAATCATATTAACCCCTCGGTTATGATGTTACACTTTTCATTGTTTAAATTTTAAAAATTTGTTTGAGTAAAGTAACAATGATTATGTAATAGTATATTTCGAATAAATAACAATAAAATGAATTTTACTTTATTTTTTCCTTTTTACATTTAATATGGAATAATTCATATCTTTAAATCCGTAAATCAAAATTTGACAAATAAAATACCTAAATCGATTAGGCAAATTAGAGGAATTCAAATATTTCATTCATATCATCTTTTGAATCACAAAAACCTTTGGATATAAAAACATACTTACGTATTTCAAACATTTTAAATAAGTTCTTGGCGATTTCACTAGAAGTCGTTCTCGGTTTCGGGCTAGGGTTAGACATAATTAATTCAAAAAAAATCAAAAAAATAGAAAACCTTCACATGGAATCCTTTTATTTAACCTACCACCTGGAAAAAATTATAAACATGAGTTATGGAGGTTTTTATAAAAAACCTTCGCAGAAATGAGCTACGAGGTATAAAGATGTATGGTTTTCGACTGAAATAAGCTTGGGTATGACATTTAACATAGACAAAAATGTCGGAATGAGGTAATATTTGAAACAATGGTGTATCTTGGTTGTAGAATAGTATTGACTAAGGGGTTTAGGATTTTCTTTAAATAAAAAACCTATTTTTCATTTTTTTAGTGTCAAAACAGGCTTTTTTTGTGAAGCAGCTACCAAAACGGCTCACCGAAAGAGAAACATCCAAATAGATAGAAAATTATAGAACATCTTATAAGTGCATTTAACCCTGGGTTTCGATATAAAAACATACTTAGGTGTTTCAAACATTTCAGATAAGTTCCTGCCAATTTCGGTGTAAGTGGGTCTGATTTGAACTACGAGTGCCGCATAGTTTGGTCATGATTTTTTGAAAAAATCACTTTTAGATCCACAATGTATACTTTCTTTAGAGATCTTTGATGGTTTTTCCTGGATTGAAGTTACGGTTAGGTTTAGGTTTATCGTTAGGGTTTACGGTCTCGGTTTCGGGCTAGGGTTAGACATAATTAATTTAAAAAATCAAAAAAATAGAAAACCTTCACATGGCATCCTTTTATTTGACCTACCACCTGGAAAAAATTATAAATATGAGTTATGAAGGCTTTTATAAAAAAACCTTCACAGAAATGAGCTACGAGGTATAAAGATGTATGGTTTTCGACTGAAATAAGCTTGGGTATGACATTTAATATAGCAAAAAATGTCGGAATGAGGCAATATTTGACACACTGGTGTATCTTGGTTGTAGAATAGTATTGACTAAGGGGTTTAGGGTTTTCGTTGAATAAAAAACCCATTTTTTATTTTTTAGTGTCAAAACAGGTTTTTTTTGTGAAGCAGCTACCAAAACGGCTCACCGAAAGAGGAACATCCAAATAGATAGAAAATAGTAGACCATCTTATAAGTGCATTTAAGCCTGTGTTTCGATATAAAAACATACTTAGGTGTTTCAAACATTTCAGATAAGTTCCTGCCGATTTCGTTGAAAGTGGGTCTGATTTGAACTACGAGTGCCGCATAGTTTGTTCATGATTTTTTGAAAAAATCACTATTAGATCCACAATGTATACTTTCTTTAGATATATTTGACGGTTTTTGCTGGATCGAAGTTACGGTTAAGTTTAGGTTTATCGTTAGGGTTTACGGTCTCGGTTTCGGGGTAGGGTTAGACATAACTAATTCAAAAAAATCAAAAAAATGGAAAACCTTCACATGGCATCCTTTTATTTGACCTACCACCTAGAAAAAATTATAAACATGAGTTATGGAGGTTTTTATTAAAAAACCTTCACAGAAATGAACTACGAGGTATAAAGATGTATGGTTTTCGACTGAAATAAGTTAGGGTATGACATTTAACATAGCAAAAAATGTCGGAATGAGGCAATATTTGACACACTGGTGTATCTTGGTTGTAGAATAGTATTGACTAAGGGGTTTAGGGTTTTCGTTGAATAAAAAACCCATTTTTCATTTTTTTAGTGTCAAAACAGGCTTTTTTTGTGAAGCAGCTACCAAAACGGCTCACCGAAAGAGAAACATCCAAATAGATAGAAAATTATAGAACATCTTATAAGTGCATTTAACCCTGGGTTTCGATATAAAAACATACTTAGGTGATTCAAACATTTCAGATAAGTTCCTGCCGATTTCGTTGTAAGTGGGTCTGATTTGAACTACGAGTGCCGCATAGTTTGGTCATGATTTTTTGAAAAAATCACTTTTAGATCCACAATGTATACTTTCTTTAGAGATCTTTGATGGTTTTTCCTGGATTGAAGTTACGGTTAGGTTTAGGTTTATCGTTAGGGTTTACGGTCTCGGTTTCGGGCTAGGGTTAGACATAACTAATTCAAAAAAATCAAAAAAAATGGAAAACCTTCACATGGCATCCTTTTATTTGACCTACCACCTGAAAAAATTATAAACGTGAGTTATGGAGGTTTTTATAAAAAAACCTTCACAGAAATGAGCTAAGAGGTATAAAGATGTATGGTTTTCGACTGAAATAAGCTAGGGTATGACATTTAACATAGAAAAAAAATTCGGAATGAGGCAATATTTGACACACTGGTGTATCTTGGTTGTAGAATAGTATTAACTAAGGGGTTTAGGGTTTTCGTTGAATAAAAAACCCATTTTTCATTTTTAGTGCCAAAACAGGCTTTTTTTGTGAAGCAGCTACCAAAACGGCTCACCGAAAGAGCAACATCCAAATAGATAGAAACTAGTAGACCACCTTATAAGTGCATTGTTTAAGTGCCAAAAATAATTTCCAAAATATTTTCATAAATATGATTTTTATTTTTTAAGTGCCAAATATGACTTTTTAAGTAAGCTAGTACCAAAAATATGTTACAAAAAGTCATATGCATGGTGAAAAATATTTTATGGATGTCATATTTGGAATCCTCTCATTTTTCTAATCGATTTAGACATTTTATTTGTTAAATTTCGATTTACGGATTTAAAGATATGAATTATTTCATATTAAATGAAAAATAGAAAAAAATCATATCTATGCCGACGGCTTTGCCGTCGGCGTAGCCTGTGACCTATGCTGACGGCACAACCATCCTACGCCGACGGCAAAGGTGTGCCGACGGCCACTGATACGTCTCAAACTATCTATAATTTTTGAGTGATCCATGCTAGTTTTGTGTTATTGTCACATGTTTTTACTGTCATCTATATCATTTTTATGCATTTTGTCGGACTAACCTATTGACAAGATGCCAAGTGCCAGTTCCCTGTTT
Source organism: Puccinellia tenuiflora (assembly GCA_012064385.1). Taxonomy (NCBI): domain Eukaryota; kingdom Viridiplantae; phylum Streptophyta; class Magnoliopsida; order Poales; family Poaceae; genus Puccinellia; species Puccinellia tenuiflora. Next base: position 659,953 of record QRDG01002042.1, read on the forward strand.
CTGCGGTCTTTTTGTTTCAGAACTGAGTATCTATATCATCTATTCTGTAAATAGGCTCGGAATTGCACCAAAATTTATGGGGATTATTTTTACGCCAAGACGAAGACGGAGTCCGAAGGGGAGCCTCAGAGGCAGCCCACAGGGCAGACACGCCCCCCTGCCGCGGCCCTAGGTGGACCCGTGGGTGGGGCCTGCCCCTGCCCGTGGGGCACCTCCTCGGCCCCCTCCGATGCTTATAAAATCAGAAATGACCTAAAAACATCGAGGCGGCCATTATTTTCCAGAAACTCGACCCGGACGCGCCGTCACCGAAAACCCTAGTTCGGGGTCCAATCTGAAGCTGATCCCGGCACTCTGCCGGAGGGGAGATCGATCCCGGAGGGCTCTTCATCGTCATGCCCTCCTCCGGGATGATTTGTGAGTAGTCTCACCTTGGACTACGGGTCCATGGCAGTAGCTAGTTGGTAGTCTCTCCCTCTCTCTTGTGCTTCATGTCTTATGATCTTGTGAGCTGCCTAACATGATCAAGATCGATTATTGTAATGCTATGTGATGTGTTTGCTGGGATCCGATGGATTATGAAGTTATGTTCAGATTGTGCATGATTCTTATATGAGTAATTTATGTTCTTGCATGCTCTCCGATGTGCGTAGTTACTTTGGCCAAGTGATTGTGTGTATGTCCAAGATAGGGTATTTATGCTAAATAGTGGGTTCATGCCCCCTTTTGTTCCTAAGGGTAAAACAGCAGTGTTAATGTCTCTTTTGATATTAGTATTGCTTACTTCATGCACTTTACTTAATGAAATTGTCTGTTGCTTGCAGCTTAATACCGTTGGGTGACAGGCTGGATAGCGATCCCACGGTGGACTTTTTAGACAAAGACGCAGTTGGACTCAACGGTCTTTGTTCCTTGTTGTGATGCCTCCATAAATATTATCATGTCCTTTTTGTCATAGCTAAATTGGGTTTGTGTCATGATCTTGTCAATTGCCTAGCTGTAATTCGTTCACCCATCACATGCATATTTTATTTACTTGAGAGACTCCACTAGTGAACCCATGGCCCCCGGTCCATCTTTTTACATTGTTTACAACCTCATTTACTTGCTTTTAATCATCATTATTCCTCTGGTCACTTTTCATATTTTATCTATTTCATCATACAATTAACCGCTTTGTTTTCTGCGAGACCGGAAAGATTGACAACATTTCCGCCGTTGGGGGCAAAGTATTTTGGTTGAATGTGTGCAGGTCCATGTCTGTTGAAGGTCAAGCGCCAGAGATCTTCAACATTCACCTCGTTGTTGATTTCAAAGTCCTACTGGTTCGATAAACCTCGGTTCATTAAACGAGGGAAAACTGCTACTAGCTGCAATTCCGCCTTCGCTTGGGGCACCATCCAACTTATTTTAATACAACAGCAAGCTCTTTTCTGGCGCCGTTGCCGGGGACTTTGGAGCTACAGAAAGGGGAGTCTCATACTCTCAATGTCTTTACTTTGTTTTTGTCTTGCTTGCTTTATATCTCGTTTAGTTTATTTTCCTGTTTCAAAATTTTAAAACCCAAAAAAGTTAGTGTAGTGTTCATTCCAGTCTTGTTATTTTATCTTATCGTTATGTCTTCTACTGAAAACACCAAGTTGTGGGACTTTACTAGCACTAATAACAATGATTTCATATGCTCTCCAATTGCTCCACCCGCTACTAAAGCGGAATCTTATGAAATTAAACCTGCCTTGCTAAATCTTGTTATAAAAGAGCAATTTTCTGGTGCTAGTACTGATGATGCCGCCTCTCATTTAAATAACTTTGTTGATTTATGTGATATGCAAAAGTATAAAGAGGTAGAAAGTGACATCATAAAACTGAAACTTTTCCCTTTCTCTTTGAGAGGGAGAGCAAAAGAATGGTTATTGTCTTTGCCTAAAAATAGCATTGATTCTTGGATTAAATGCAAAGATGCTTTTATTGGAAAATATTATCCACCTGCTAAAATCATACAACTAAGGAGTAACATTATGAATTTTAGACAATTTGAGAATGAGCATGTTGCTCAAGTTTGGGAGAGAATGAAATCTATGGTTAAGAATATTCCCACGCATGGATTAACTATGTGGATGGTTATCCAAACTTTTTATGCAGGTTTGAATTTTCTTCAAGGAACCTTTTGGACTCGGCCGCGGGAGGCACCTTCATGTCCACAACATTAGGTGCAACAACTAAACTCTTGGATGAGATGATGACAAATTATTCACAATGGCACACCGAACGAGCTCCAAGTGGTAAGAAGGTAAATTCCGTTGAGGAAATCTCCTCTTTGAGTGATAAGGTTGATATGATTATGTCTATGCTTGCTACCAATCAGTCTAATATTGATCCTAATAATGTTCCACTTTCTTCATTAATTGCCCAAGAAAAGGATCAAGTTGATGTTAATTTTCTTAATCGAAACAACTTCAACAATAATGCTTATCGAAATAATTTTGGTAGTAACAACTATAAGCCTTATCCTCCCAATAATGGCAACTTTTATGATAATTCCTATGGTAATTCTAATAATCCTAGTAAGAATGTGTCCTCTTATCTTGAAAATGTTTTAAAGGAATTTATCACTTCGCAAAAAGCTTTTAACAAAACTGTTGAAGAGAAGTTGGAAAACTGGATAGTCTAGTCTCTAAAGTAGACGTTCTTGCTCATGATGTTGAAATTTTGAAAATTAGAACCACTCCAAATCAAGATAAACATACTGAATCTTTAAATGCTATCTCTCTTCAAATTAATGAAAATGAAAGGATGATGGCTCTCTTGAAAGCTAGGTGGGCTAGAGAGGCTGAAGAAGCTAGAATTGCTGAAATGAATAGGAAAACTGTTAAAGTTTATACTATCCAAACCACTAAAGAGGATCCTCCTAATTTATTTAAAGATGATGAAATTGATTTTGATAATTGCAATCTTACTGAAGTCATTAAGTTCCTACAAAAACTTGCTAAGACACCGGACGCTAGTAAAATAAATCTTGCCTTTACCAAACACATTACCGATGCTCTTATCAAGGCTAGGGAAGAAAAACTAAACGTTGAAACCTCTATCCCTAGGAAGTTAGAAGATGGTTGGGAACCCATTATTAAGATGAAAATAAATGACTTTGATTGCAATGCTTTATGCGATCTTGGTGCAAGTGTTTCTGTTATGCCTAAAAGTTTCTATAATATGCTTAATTTAAATCCTTTGGAAGAGTGCTATTTAAATGTTCATCTTGCTGATTCTTCTAAAAAGAAACCTTTGGGTAGAGTTGATGATGTCCTTATTGTTGTTAATGATAATTATTTTCCCGTTGATTTTATTGGTATGGATATTGAGTGCAATGCTTCTTGTCCTATTATTTTGGGAAGACCGTTTTTGAGAACTGTTGGTGCTATTATTGATATGAAAGAGGGAAATATAAGGTTTCAGTTCCCCCTTAAAAAAGGGATGGAACACTTCCCTAGAAAGAGAAAGAAGTTTCCTTTTGAATCAATCATAAGGTCAAGCTATGCTCTTGATGTTGCAAAGGCCTCCGAAAAAACTTGATATTTGGCATTGCGCCTAGCTATAAGGCGTTAAAGAAAAGCGCTTGTTGGGAGGCAACCCATCTTTTATTTTCAGTTTGCTTTTTTTGATTTTCTTGAGTCATGAAGTTATTACCTCTGTAGAAACTTCATTGTATCTTTTTCTTTTGGTTTTTTTGTGCCAAGTCTAGCCTCTAATGCATTCAAAGTGCGAGGTATTTTGTTGCTATCCAAAAACAGATTCTGTGCGCCTGTTGCACGAAAATCCTAAAATCGCCAGACTTTTATCTTTTTCTGATAAGTTTTTACAGCAAGCCTGATTCTTTTATCTATCCTTCGTTAGTCTTAAGTTTTTTTATTTGAGGTGCAGAAGTGCCTCGAAAAATTCGATCTTTACAGACTGTTCAGATTTTGACAGATTCTGCTTTTATTTTGCATTTGTCTCTTTACCATCGTCATATGTGATACTCTAGGGGTGGAGTGCCACATTGAGGCTTAGTAAAAATTAGCTAATGTTTAATGAAGTTGGTTTGCAATTTGTCATGAGTTGAACACATGTGCATTTTACTTTATGAGCACTAACCCTCTAATCAAATTATGAGAAGTTTTGTGTGAAGTGAGTTTTTAAGTTCCAAATGAGAGGAATATGAAGAAATTGAGGATGGATCAGAGCTCAAGCTTGGGGATGCCCCCATGGCACCCCCTCTGAATATCAAGAGTCAAAGCTTGGGGATGCCCAAGGCATCCCCTCATCTTCATCGACTATCATAAGGTCGTCTTCGTTGAACTTCGTTTTTATGACTTTACATATTATGTGCTATGCTTGGAGCATCTTTTTACTTTCAGTTTTGGTAGTTTGTTTGCTAGTCATATCTTTGTTGGATCCTAGCTTTATTTGTGTGGGAGAGAGACATGCTCCGCTTTTTCGTTTGAATACTCCTTTGCTTCGCTTATATCTTTTTGAGTATTCTTAGCTACGGTCTGTTTTCTAATAAGCTCTCGCTTTTAGCTTTTATCTTGTTTAGAGCTGCTAGTCGTTAAGTTAAACTCTCTTTTTCTTCACTTATACTTGTTGGAGAGTTGTTGTTAAAAAATTGCTTGAATTGTCAATGCGACAAAATGCTATTTGTGTGATGATAGAATAAAATGAAAAGCCTGCATAGTTTTGTAGATCATGGTGTGGATACTTGATGCTTCTCAATTGTTTTGAGATGTTAAGTTGAATGCTTAAAATTTCTGGTTATTTGAGTGGAATTGATTAGTAAAGAAATATGGTTAAAAGCTTGAAATTGTGTGGTTTTTCACAGTTGTTAATTCATAGTGCTAATCTTTCCATCAAAAGAATTGTTTGGTCAACCAGAGAGACGGTGTAGAGTTTTTATGGTTATGACCGATAAATGTCTTATGTTGTTCTGTTACCGGTTATTGTTAGATGTTTGCTTCAAACATTTTTTTTGCTAAGCCTAAAAATTCGTACTGAGTGTATGGTTCACTCGTGCATCCAATCCCCAAAGCCAAACTTTCTTGCCAGCTGAGTCCACCATATCTACCTATGCATGGTATTTCCTACCATTCCAAGTAAATTTGTCATGTACTACCTTTAAAAATTCAAAATACTTCTTCTTTGTGCCTCTGTTTTTAAGCTCATGAGGGAGTAGTAGAGAGCTAGATATAACTTATGACAAGCGAGGTCATTTCCCCCCTTTCACCCGGTGTTGATGGATTACGTCTTCACTTGAATCAACCCGAGAGCAGCTTAAGCAAAAATATAAATATAACTCACAATTCTCCTCCGCGCAATGCAAATCTGAGAAATCAGCCCAAACATTGGACAGTGGTGAAACCAAGGAGAAAGAAGAGCGTACTCGCTCTTCTAAGAACCAGCTGCTCTCACAAGTCTAAAAACCTTGCTTTTCATGAGGGACTAGATAGTTTCTCTGTTGTGAAGTCGTTGACGAAAGCATGCATACCTCAAAATCATTTTACTTCTGTTTTAAAAACCAAAAAGCTCTAGCACATGACTAATCCCTGCTTCCCTCTGCGAAGGGCCTTTCTTTTACTTTTAATGTTGAGTCAGTTTTCCCTTTTTCCTTCTATCTCCACAAAAGCAAACATCTAGCATTGACCTGGGTATCGTTGAGTATATTACATTATCAAGATTAAACATGAATTTTTATATTGATTTTATCTATAAGATAAGCCGTTGGAAGTTGAAGCTCTTTGCTAATGCTTACATCTTCCTTTGTGTGGATTATCAAACACTTTTGTCATGGAATTATTATACTTGTGAATTAGTCAAATATGTTGATCACATTGTTTTCATGTCTTTGACATACTATTTATGAAAAGTTTTGCTTGGATGATTCAACTTGTTTATTTATTGCTTTCTTGCTATCAATTATAGACAATTGTTTTGTATCTATTCATTCACATTCTTTGATTTGCATCACTATCTTTATCAAGAATGTGTTGGTTGCATGTCTCATAAAAAATCGAGTAGGAGTTAAGCTTAGGGATGCTGATACGTCTCAAACGTATCTATAAATTTTGAGTGATCCATGCTAGTTTTGTGTTATTGTCACATGTTTTTGCTGTCATTTATCTCATTTTTATGCATTTTGTCGGACTAACCTATTGACAAGATGCCAAGTGCCAGTTCCCTGTTTCTGCTGTCTTTTTGTTTCAAAAATTTACTTCTGGAAATATTCTCGGAATTGCACCAAAATTTATGGGAATTATTTTTACGCCAAGACGAAGACGGAGTCCGAAGGGGAGCCTCGGAGGCGGCCCATAGGGCAGACATGCCCCCCTACCGCGACCCTAGGTGGACCCGCGGGTGGGGCCCGCCCCTGCCCGTGGGGCACCTCCTCAGCCCCCTCCGACGCCTATAAAATCAGAAATAACCTAAAAACATCGAGGCGGCCATTATTTTCCAGAAACTCGACCCCGACGCGCCGTCACCGAAAACCCTAGTTCGGGGTCCAATCTGAAGCTGATCTTGGCACTCTGCCGGAGGGGAGATCGATCCCGGAGGGCTCTTCATCATCATGCCCTCCTCCGGGATGATTTGTGAGTAGTCTCACCTTGGACTACGGGTCCATGGCAGTAGCTAGTTGGTAGTCTCTCTCTCTTGTGCTTCATGTCCTATGATCTTGTGAGCTGCCTAACATGATCAATATCAATTATTGTAATGCTATGTGATGTGTTTGCTGGGATCCGATGGATTATGAAGTTATGTTCAGATTATGTATGATTCTTATATGAGTAATTTATGTTCTTACATACTCTCCGATGTGCGTAGTTACTTTGGCCAAGTGATTGTGTGTATCTTCAAGAGAGGGTATTTATGCTAGATAGTGGGTTCATGCCCCATTTTGTTCCTGGGCACGAGTGACAGAAACGTCTAAGGGCGAGGGTGTGCTGTTGCTACTAAGGATAAAACAACGGTGTTAATGTCTCTTTTGATATTAGTATTGCTTACTTCATACACTTTACTTAATGCAATTGTCTGTTGCTTGTAGCTTAATACAGTTGGGTGACAGGCTGGATAGCGATCCCACGGTGGACTTTTTAGACAAAGACGCAGTTGGACTCAACGGTCTTTGTTCCTTGTCGTGATGCCTCCATAAATATTATCATGTCCTTTTGTCATAGCTAAATTGGGTTTGTGTCATGATCTTGTCAATTGCCTAGCTGTAATTCGTTCACCCATCACATGCATATTTTATTTACTTGAGAGACTCCACTAGTGAACCCATGGCTCCCGGTCCATCTTTTTACATTGTTTACAACCTCATTTACTTGCTTTTAATCATTATTATTTCTCTGGTCACTTTTCATATTTTATCTATTTCATCATAGAATTAACCGTTTGTTTTCTGCGAGACCGGAAATATTGACAACCTTTTCGCCGTTAGGGGCAAAGTAGTTTGGTTGAGTGTGTGCAGGTCCANATGTTTCTCCATGTTGTGGGTCATAATCAGAGGTTTAGAGTTATCCACAGCACCTTCAGGAGGTCATGTGAGACTATCTCCCGCTATTTTAAGCAAGTGCTATTTGCTATTGGAGAGCTCAGACATGAGATGATAAAGCCACCTACTGCTCAAACACCAACCAACATAAAGAATAGCTTTAGATGGTTTCCATATTTCAAGGTAAGAGTTCACTGTTTCTATAGACCTTAGCAATGTATTGACAGCATGTTCATCTGTTTCCATATGTAGCACACTGTGATGACACTGTGATGACAGTTTGTTCATCTCATTACAGGATTGTATTGGCGCCATCGATGGTACTATGGTACTCATGTAACAGCAAGAGTGCCGAGATCAGAGTCTGCAGCATACAGAGGAAGGAAGCACTACACCAGTCAAAATGTCCTAGCTGCCGTTGATTTTGACATGAATTCACATATGTGCTAGCTAGATGGGAGGGATTAGCACATGATGCAACCATTCTTGCTGACAGCATGTCTAGACCTGATGGGATCAACATCCCTGAAGGTAAGTACTACCTTGGAGATGCTGGATATGCATGTCGGCCTGGAGTTCTGCCACCATTCCGAAAGACCAGGTACCATCTAAACGAGTTCAGTGCAAGGTTCGGTCCGCAGAATGCGCAGGAATTGTTCAATCTCCGACACTCTAGCCTTAGAGTGACCATAGAAAGAGCATTTGCTGCACTGAAGAACAGATTCAAAATCCTTGACCAGAAACCATTCCACCCTTTCGAGACACAAGTAAAGTTAGTACTTGCATGATGCATCCATCATAACTGGATCTTAGAGTGGGGGATTGATGATCATTTCCCAGCTGAAGAAGATGTGACGCCTGACGACGTCGATCAGGCCGGCCATGGTGTCCCCACTGGAGACAGTGAAGCTGGGAAGGCCAAACGAATGGAGTGGGCTCAGGCAATGTGGGCTGACAGAGGTGCCGACAGCATATGAGCTTTACCAAAGGGAGAACTCATTCCCCCACTCCCTTTATCATCATTCGTGAAGTACTCTTAAGTTTGATTCGTATTAGTTAGGGATGAACTGCCATTCGTAGTAGCTAGGGATGAACTGACATTCGTAGTAGTTAGGGATGAACTGCATGATCTGCTAGTTCGAAGATGATGGTGTGCTATGGTAACCTCACCACGAGCGACCATAGGTGAGCACAATCGCAGTCGGGAGGCAACCAAACACACCCGTTTGCATCCCTGCTTTCTAATCTGCGACGCTGCAGCCAACCAAACGAAATGCACAAGTCACAGCTAGGCATGCGACGCAGGCTGCCAAACGGAGAGCACAACATGGCTCAGAGTTGGTCTCGCCAGACTAGGCCCTGGCGGGCCAAGTCTCACGGAGCTCAATTTTAGGTGCAGGCTACCAAACGCGCCCTTAACTACTGATAAGATCGAATGTACAAAGTGCACAAGGACCCAGAAAGAAATATAAATTATAAGCTGGTCCTGAAATTATACATGAAGCACCCCTGAAGGTAAAACTAAATTGCAATCTGATCCTTCTTCTCTTCATCTTCTACAAGGATCCGCCCATAGCAGAGTCGGGGAAGAAACCAGCTGGAGGAAGACAATGCGGCCTCCTTGCTTGAGTAACACTGCCTCCGAAATGGCATCAAGGCCTGGAGGAAGAAAAGGGGGCGACGTCGAAGGATATCTTGATTTGTTGACGCCAACGCTCCGAGCGGCCGCCTTCCGGCCAGAATAGACCTCAGCTGCATGGAGACTGATACGTTGCAAACATATCTACTTTTCCAAACACTTTGCTATTGTTTTGCCTCTAATTTTTAATAAATTGTTTGGAACTAACCCGAACTAACGCTGTTTTCAACAGAATTGCATTTGGTGTCTTTATTTTGTGCAGGGTTGAAAAGTTCGCGGAAAATTCCAGAAAAATTAAAAAAAGGATTTTTGAGAAGAAATAGTCACGGAGCCAGAAGACCCCGAGGGGGGGCCACCCCCAGGAGCAGGGGCAGATCGTACCCGCGGGTGGGGCCTAGGCCGCGGCCGGGGGCCGCCCCTGCCCCTGGAGCGTCGCCTCTCGGCCCCCCTTCGCATATAAGCTCCCTTTGACCTAAAAATGACGGGCCCCCGATCACTTTTTCCAGAAACCTTACGAAGCTCCGCCGCCATCGCGAAACCTAAATTTGGGGTCCAGGATCGCTGTTCCGGCACCCTGCCGGAGTGGAGATCGCCGCCATCGTCACCGCCAACGCCTCTCCATCAACCATCCATGACATCCCATCCATGTGTGAGTAGTTCCCTGCTGTAGGCAAGGGGATGGAAGGGATTGAATAAGATTGCTCATGTAATTCGATGCCAAATTGTTAGGGCATGATGCCTAGTATCCTCTATTTGTGTTAATCATCGTTGGTACAATTAGTTATGCTTAATGCTTGTCACTTTGGGCCCGAGTGCCATGATTTCAGATCTGAACACTTTATGCATGTTTCCATGAATATAATTGATGTTTTGGGTCCTATCTACTAATTGTATGCACTTGTTGTCAACCAGAACCGGAGACCCCGAGTGACAGAAACGGGGACATCGATGGGAATGGTTGGTAACTCGAGGGTTACATGTATTCATTGTGTGTTAATGCTTTGCTCCGGTGTTCTATTAAAAGGAACACCTTAATTGCCATTTGTTCCTTAATTGGCCCGGCTAAAACCGGATGGCAGGACAAAAGATGCTGTACAAGTTCTTATTGCAAGCACGTACGGCTAATTTAGGAATACATGCCTATGATTGTTTAATACTTGGATGTTATATCTATTTTGCTTCGTGCCTAGTTATGTTTATTTCATGAGCTATCTTATTCATGCAATGCCCGTCTATCTGTCCCTATGTCTACGGTGTTTTTAATCCTGGTGTTTACAATCAATATTTCTGCTGTCACCATTGTTGTCTTTATTTTATTACTGTTGTTAATGTTTTTACTACTACCATCAAATTACTGTTACTACTGATAAATTGCTTCGAGAAAAATCCTTTTCAGGTGTGGTCGATGTCGGAGAACTGTCCCAGGAACTGGGTGTGTCTCACGAAGGATCGAGTAAGGGGCTGAACGCGGAATCAAACAACCCTCAACGTGCTCCGGCGACGGTGCTCGTCGGACTCACTGCGGGACAACACTGCAGAGAGGAACGCGCGATGTTACCCAGGTTCAGGGCCCTCTAGGTGAGGTAAAACCCCTACGTCCTGCTTCGAGTTGTATTGCACTTGCTTGGAGAGGTTTTCAGTACAGGGCGAGCTTGGTGAGCTCTGGGTGGATAACAATGGCTACTGCTAACCTCAGATCTAGGGTTTTGGCTTGTGAACCAACCAGAGTCTGAACCCTTTGCCCGAACGGGCTCCTCCTCCTTTGATAGGCGTCTCGGGCCTCTTCCCCAAAACATCTTGGCGGGAAGGGCTACCACATGGCCACGAAGGAGGAGGAGCGGTGCACCAAAAAGGTGGAGTTCACCATAAAGGTAAGGTCCATGGACGCGGTCCACGGCAGGGGCGGCGTCACCAAAGCTGGAAAATCCACCGTCCAAACGGGGCCGTGGGCTGGCGCTGCTGAGGCAGGGCGGGTCCCGCGGTGACGTCGTCCTTGGAGGGTAGCTGCAGACGGTTCCCTTATCACCAAAGTGGCAATCCTTGGGGCTCCTTCGCTTGAGGCAGCTTTGTTGACTCCTTTATACATAAGAATAGCAACTGGAGTGCTGCTGTCACCGCGCGCTGGCGCGATCGTCACTCTGCAGAGAATGCAGAGCCCATGTGCGCTCTGCCGCGGAGGCAGGGCTGGCTTCGGGAGGAAGAAAGCCTCGCGAGGCAAAAAGGCCTCGCCGAGCCTTTCGGCTTGGTCCTTAGCAGAATTGCTGGTGGCGTCCGGGATGCCTTCTCGAGGAGAGGTCCCTCGCCAAGGGAGAAAAACCCTCAGCGAGGAGAAGAGGTCCCTCGCGAGGAAAAACCCTCGCGAGGCTCGCCAGGCTTGGAGAGCCTGGTCCTTAGCGAAAACTTCTGAGGAATCTTGTGGGCCCTGGCAGGCCGGTTTCCCACTGTGCCGACAGTAGCCCCCGGGCCCGCGATGGGCACGCCGAGGCCCATGGATGAAGGCGAAGCGTTGAGGGCCCAACGGTGCCTGCCGGGGCCGTGACACGTGGGGCGCAGCGGTTGCGCCCGCGGCCACGATCTCTTTGGCTCCAACGGGCGACGTGGTGAGGCCCACCACAACTCGGGAGCCGGTCAATAAAGCCTGGGCGCGCAGACTATGCCCTTCACTTCTCCCATAACTCCGACGCACTCTTCCCCCAAACAGCTCCTTCTTCCCAGAGCACTCCAACTCCAGGGTCTTCATCTCCTTCTCCGGCAACCAATGGCGCCCAAGAAAGCCAACATCGACCCGAAGGGCAAGGCCGCGATGCGGGCCGGCACGTCGGCGGCGGTGGCGCGCGGTGCTGCTCTCGAGGGGGCGCTGCCGCGGACCCGCGTCACCGCGGCGGTGATAGCAAAGGTGCGCCACCTGGCGGCGGCGAGCACCAACGAGCACGGCGCCACCGAGATGAGGCCGGCCGGCAGCAGGCTCACCGAGGGGTACTACCCCATCTTCATCCATACTCTCTACGCCGGTCTTGTCCCTCCGTTTTCCGAATTCCTCTTGGCGATTCTGGAGGTGTACCAGATCCAGCTGCTTCATCTTCATCCCAACTCCATCCTTATCCTTGCCATCTTTGCCCACCTCTGCGAGGCCTACATTGGCATCCATCCCTCAGTGGCGCTCTTCCGTAGTTTCTACTCTCTCCGGAGCACCGCCCCCGACGAGCGGCTCGACTGCATCTCCTTCCGCATCGCCGCCGCCAGGAGTGAGAACTACATTCCCATCGCCTGGTGCGGCGAGAACGCATCAGCAAGGTGACGAAGAAGGTGGAGAAATTCCGCGAGAAGTGGCTCTTCGTCGACGCCAAGAAGACAAACCCTCTCGTGGAGGTGCCCGAGGGGCCCCCGAGGAAGTGGGCACGCTGGGCGAGCGCACACTTCAAGGGCCCGAGGCTTGACGCGGTGTACGAGTGCATCGGGCGCATCCGCGAGGCAGAGGTCACCGGCCAGATGGTGGCAAGAGACTTCACGAGGCGCCGGATCGCTCCTCTCCAGTGGCACACCGAGCCGGTGTGGCGGTACACAGGCAAGGGGGACGTGATGCGGCTGAGCTCGGACGGCTTCGCGCCTGAGGTGCTGCGCCAGATCATGGGGGTCCTCTTCGCGACGGCGGAGATCCCGTCTCCTACCAACGAGGAGGCCCGACCACTCATCAGCTTTGCCGAGGAGAGCATCAATGAGCAACGCCGGTGCATGCCCGTGTTCGATGAGTGGGGAATTGTGCCCGCAGGGCACCGCGGGCCTCGTCCCAACCCGTGGGCGGCGGAGCTGGAGTACATGGACAAGTCTCCGGAGCCGGAGGAGGTCGAAAAGTCTGCCGAGGAAGAGGCCTCGAGAGGCGATGACCCCTTCGGCGAGGACGAGGCCTCGAGAGGCACCGACCCCGTTGGCGAGGACGAGGCATCGAGAGGCGCCAACCCATCGAGAGGCTCCACCGGCTCCTCAAGGAGCGCTCCCGCCGAAGTGGACCTCCAGGTGCTCTCCTCCAGCGATGAGGAGGATGCCTTCCGCGTCCCCCGCTCCTGACGCGTCGAGGAGGAGGAGGAGACGAGCGGCGGCGAGGGAGGACGCTGTGAGCCCTGCTCCAAGGCTATCCACGACAGGAGAGCCGTGACCGCGAGGAGCGCTTCTCGCGTGGAGGCAGGGGCGCCTCAAGAGGAGGCCGGAGCAAGCAACACCCAACCGCCCAAGGCGAAGAAGAGGGTGTGGGTTATGGCTGACGAGTAAGCCTCGACTCCTCTTTCCTTTTATCATTTTGCTTCTGGAAAACCCTCTTGAAGGATCTTCTACTTGTCTTTCTTTCAGGCAACCTGCGGAGCCAAAGAGGCGGCGGCTCCGCAAGCTTGGAGAGACCGTCAGCGTCGTCGCGGAGACGCTTGCGGCTGATGAGCCGCGGCAGGCAGCTGTTCCTCCCGCGAGTGAGCACCGCGCGGAGGTGGTGGTTGAAGAGGCGGCGCCGTCACTAGTTCGGGCGGCAACTCCTCCTGTGGTGGAGCACCGCGCGGAGGAGGTGACTGAAGAGGCGGCGCCGTCGCCAGTTCGGGCGGCAACTCCTCCCGTGGTGGAGCACCGCGCGGAGGAGGTGACTGAAGAGGCGGCGCCGCCGTCGCCAACTAGGATGGCCACTCCTCCCGTCCAGCTCGAGACGGAGGAGGAGAGAGTGGACGAGGAAATCATCATGGAGCCGCCTCTAGAAGAGGAGGAGGCTCCCTCAAGAGGGGCCGACGCACCCGAGGCCGCGGCGGACGCGGCCGTCACGGAAGGGTCGGGAAGCGCCCCTAAGGAGCAGGAGGCGGAGGCACCTCCGGAGCCCACAGGCACCGGAGCTGGGCGCGAGAGGACGCCCAGCCCCCAGAGGGCACCCGAAGCGGGTGCCGAGGGAGGCGCCCCTACGAGCCCCCGGGCCGCACCAGAGGCGGCCGTGAGCCCAAGGCAGGAGGCCTCGGGTGCCTCGACAAGGGTCGAGGCCTCCGCACCCAGCAGTGGTACGGGGACCTTGGCGCTACAGGAGCCGCGGCGCCAAGCAATTCGTCGCCGAGTAGTCCTCAACCAGGCGCGACGGACGCTCGACGAGCTAGAGGAGCAGCTCACCGAAGAAGAACTCGCCCTAGCGGAGGAACGGACAAGGCTCGGCAAGGCCTGGGCCCTCCTCCACGAGAGGGTGGAGTTGTGCCGCCGACAGGATGAGACGGCCCAGGCGGAGCGCCAAGAGGCCCTTCGCTTCGCCAAGGAGACCCGCGACAGCGTCAAGCGGGAGGCGGAGGAGGTGATGGACCAGCTGGACGCCGCCAGGGAAACACTCGAGGTGGAGACCGCCTCCAAGCACGAGGAGCTAGCGGCCACGGAGCAGAAATTCGCCGCTGACTCCGAGGTCGCAAGGGCCAGCTTGAAGGAGCTCCGCGAGCTGCTGGATGCTCGCGAGGGGCAGCTGGCGCCACGCGAGGCAGAGCTGGCGCGACGCGAGGGAGAGCTCTCCCTCCGCGAGAAGGAGCTACGCCAGTGCGAGGAGCAGGTCCAGCTGCTCGAGAAGGACCAGGCCACCCGCGAGGGGCAGCTGCAGGAACGCGAGGGCCGGGTGGCCAGGGACGAAGACTCCTACGCCGAGCGCCAAGAGAAGGCCAACGCCGACCTCGCGGCGGAGCAGAAGAGGATCCAGGAGGAGGCTGACACCAAGGTCAAGCTTATCCGCGAAAGCCTCGCCAAGGATTATGATGAGAAGGTCACGAAGCAGGAGGACCGCTTCAAAGCAAAACGCAAAGAGCTCCAAGACCGCATCATGGAGCTCGAGCTGGAGGAGAAGCGAATGATCTCCTGCCTCGAGAAAGCCAGGGAGGCCCAGGCTCGCGCAGAGGGGAACGCCGTCGCCCTGGAGAGAGACCTGGACGAGCTCCGACAGCAGGTGGGGCCAGCCGCGGATCTCGCGGAGCGGGCACGGGACCAGCGCCAGATTGGCCGGTCCATGACGCGCCAGCACCAGGGCATTCTCCAAAGCTTGGTGAACCGCGCGCGCGCGGTCGGGGGTGACCTGAGGATCGAAGTTCCCCCCTTCTCCGCAGGGATCGACGACGAGGTCGCGTACTCGTTCTTCTTCGAGCAATTCCTTGGGAAGCTTGAGGAGGTGGCGAAGAGCTTTGACGAGTGCGTCATGGAGGAGAGCCGTGATCTCCTCGTCCTCGCCACCAGCCGCATCTTCAGCAACCTCGTGAGGCTCCAGCCCTCGCTTGACCTCGGGGCCGTGACGGCGCCGGTCGACATCAGCAAGAAGGCGCGGGAAGCCGCCGATGCGTACGCCAAGAAATTCGACCAAGTCGTGGTCGATGAGGACGAAGGCGACGGCGAGGAGGATGCGCTGGAGGAGGAGACGGAGGCTGCCATGGACAAAGCGTGCACCTCGGGGGGCGCGACGGCCTGAACTCCTATATCTGGACGTGCAGAGGCACGAATTATCTTAGCATTTATTTGTAATAGCCCTGTAAAGACTTGTTTTAATCTTTGTTTGCTTGGTGAACATCCCTCGTGAGGCTTTTGTCTTCCCTTTCATGTCTTTTTCGCTCTGCGTCTTAGGACCCTCTCTTAGCGCTACACCACCGCCGCTTCGGTATGCGAGAGTCAGGGCTCCACAAGGCCGGGGGGTGCGTGAGGCCTCAAGAGGTAAGAGCTCCCAAGTCGCGATGCTTGGGGCTCCCCTTCAACGCGCAAGCAGCCCATGAGGCGCAGGAGAGAGAAAAAGGGCTCGAGGGGTGAAAACCAGCGAGGGGAAAATTAACCAAGTGTTTGGACTTAGCTTCGCGAGGCGTTTTGCCTTGGAGAGGGTGTTGGTTCCCTGGCGAGGTGTTTTCGTCTTGGAGAGGGTGTCGGTTCCCTGACGAGGTGTTTTCGTCTTGGAGAGGGTGTCGGTTCCCTGACGAGGTGTTTTGGGCCTGTTTCCTGCGTTTTGACAGATAGGCGTACCCACAAGCAGTACATAGCTAGATAACTTATGCGCGCTCGTAGGTTCCTTCATGTGTGTCTCGCGAGGAGAACTGGCACCAAGGTCCTTGGTGAGTTGACGTGCACGGGAGCCGGCTCATGAGTTCAGAGCTCCTTAGGAGTTGACATGCATGAAAGCTGACCCGTGAGTTCAGAGCTCGGATCCCTTGGGTTTGAGGCGCTGCCGGGATGCTCCCGTGGCATGGCACCATGCTAGCCCCCACTCGTGAGATACACAGGAGGGATCATACGAGCAAGGATGAAACAGCAACAACATAAAAGCTTACCAAAGCAACAACATATGCTGGCACGAAGCGCAAAGGTTCAAAGTGACCTGAAACAGAGGTTCATTACACTGGCGTGGCCAGAAACACAAAAAATCCGCCATGTCAGGCATGGGGTTCCACATGCTGTGGCTGAGACTCTCGAGGGGGCGTGCTCGGGGCGACGCATGTAGAGAGAGCTCAGAGGGGCCCCTATGCGGAGGGTGGCTTGTAGAGCCTGCGGTCCACCATGGCTGGGCATGGTGCTTGAAGAAGTCACCTTGCCGAGGCGCGGTGGCTTGGGAGTCTTCTCGAACGGCCCGCGGCAGCGTGTAGTAGAGAGGGGAGCCCGAAATTTTTCCTCATGGAGGATGATGGCGCGAGGCTCTCCCTTGACGCAAAAATTGCTCGTCGAGGACGATCAGGGGTAGAACTTGCGCAGGTGCTGGATGTTCCAGGGGTTGGCGATAGGGATGCCGTCCTCCGTCTCGAGCCGCGCGGAGCCAGGCCTGGCGATGTGGATGACCCTGTAGGGTCCTTCCCACATTGGTGAGAGCTTGTGGAGGCCTGCCCTGGAGAGGATTCTCCTCAGGACGAGGTCTCCTGCTTCGAGAGTACGCGGGCGGATGTGGCGGCTGTGGTAGCGACGGAGATCTTGCTGGTACCTTGCCGGTCTCAGGGCCGCATTGCGGCGGAGCCCTTCAAGCAGCAGGAGGTCGTTGTTGCGCAGCTCATCCAGCTCAGCCTCCTTGAAGGCCAAGACTCGAGGAGAGCCATGAGTGATCTCGCTGGGGAGGACGGCTTCAGCACCATAGACGAGGGAGAACGGCGTCTCACTAGTTGGCTTTGTTGGCGTGGTGCGGATGGACCAGAGCACCGAGGGGAGCTCGTCGATCCAGTGCTTGCCGCTGGCCATGAGGCGGTTGAAGCTTCTCGTCTTGAGGCCCTTGAGCACTTCGGCGTTGGCTCGCTCAGCCTGCCCGTTGCTTCGTGGGTGCGCCACCGAGGTGTAGCATATTTGGGCGCCGAGGCTGCCGCAGTAGGACTTGAAGGCGCCGCTGATGAATTGTGAGCCGTTGTCGGTGACGATGCTGATTGGGCACGCCGAAGCGGCAGACCAGGCTCCTTATGAATTTCATCGCCGACTTCACCGGTATGGTGCGCACGGGTTCCACCTCAGGCCACTTGGTGAATTTGTCAATGGCGACGTAGAGGTAGCGGTAGCCCCCGAGCGCTCGCGGGAAGGGTCCCAGGAGATCCAGCCCCCAGACCGCGAACGACCAGGAGAGCGGAATCGTCTGGAGTCCTTGCGCGGGCTGGTGGATCTGCTTGGCGTGGAATTGGCAGGCGTTGCAGGATTGGACGATTGCAGCTTGCATCTTGAAGCACCGAGGGCTAGTCGAAGCCACTCCGGAAGACCTTGCCTGCAAGGGTGCGCGAGGACGAATGGTGGCCGCACTCTCCGCTGTGGATGTTGTTGATGAGCTGGCGGCCTTCCTCGGCAGGGACGCACCGCAAGGCAACCCCATTGGGGCGCTTACGGTACAAGTCTCCGTCGTGGAGGCAGTAAGACTTGGCCTGGCGAGCGATTCTTTCGGCTTCAGCGTCTTCTTCGGGGAGGACTCGATTTTGCAGGTAGTTCTTGATCTCGTTGATCCAACTAGTGTCTTGTCATACCAAGGTCAGCAGCAAGCGATCGCCTGAAGGCAGCCCGCAGTTTGGTGCTCCACTCAGTGAAGCTGGTGGGAGCTCCTCGTCGATGCTGATATTGGCCACTGGCTGCTTGACTGAGGCCTTGGTGAGTCTCTCCTCGAACACTCCAGGCTTCTGGGCTTCCCTTCTTGCTGTCACCTGGCGAGATCATCTGCTTCTTGGTTTTCTGCTCGCGGGATGTGCTTGAGCTCCATGCCCCTGAAGTGCTTCTCCATCTTGCGTACCTCTTCAAGGTAGGCCACCATGTAGGTGTCCTTAGGTGTGTAGCTTTTGTTGGAGAAGTTGACGAGGAGCTGAGAGTCGCCCTTGATGAGGATGCGCTTGATGCCAAGGGCAATGGCGGCTTTGAGCCCGGCGAGGAGGCCTTCATATTCAGCAATATTGTTGGAGACCTTGTCGTTGTCCTTGAAGCACAGTTGGATGGCGTAGTAGAGCTTGTCGCCTGTTGGTGAGGTGAGGATGGCACCAGCCCCTGCACTCCTGGCCGCGAAGGCGCCATCGAAGTGCATGGTCTAGGAGCCTGGTTCCGTCCCACCTGAGGTTGTGGCTTCCTCCTCTTGAGGCTCTTCTTTGCGTGTGTCCGTCCACTCGGCCATGAAATCGGCCAGCGCCCTGCCCTTGATGACCCTGGTGGTGTCAAACTCCAGCTCGAAAGGTAGTAGCTCGATGCCCCAGCCTACGACGCGATCTGTTGCATTTGGGTTGCGCAGGACTTGCTCCAGGGGATATGAGGTGACCACCTTGATGGGGTGACCCTGGAAGTAGTGGTGCAGCTTCCTGGAGGCGCTGAGGAGCGAGAAGAGGAGCTTTTGCTGCATGGGGTAGCGCTCGCGAGCGTCCCGCAGCACTGTGCTGACGAAGTAGACGGGATGCTCGACGAGGGTAGTCGTTGGCGTGGCAGCGGCTGGCTCCTCTCCAGGCTTGGTGGAGTCCTCGGCGAGGGTTTCTTGAGGCCCCGCTTGTAGAGGCTCGGCATGAGGCTGAAGGCTTAACGAGGGTGCTTCCTTGTCGGGTGGCTCTGGGCTTGGCGAGGCGGAGGTCTGCTTGGCGAGGACTGGCTCTTCCCTTTCAGCCACCAAGACCGCGCTTGCCGTCTGAGGAGTGGCTGCAAGATACAGATTCAGAGGCTCGCGAGGGCGTGGGGCAACCATGATGGGTGGGCTCGCCAGGTATTTCTTCAGGTCCTCAAAGGCCTTTGCTGCTTCAGGGGTCCACTTGAAAGGACCGAACCTCTTCATGATCTTGAAAAATGGCAGCGCCCTCTCGCCGAACTTGGAGATGAAACGGCCAAGGCTGGCCATACATCCCGCTAGGCGTTGCATGTCCTTGAGGCGACGAGGAGGCTGCATCTGCTCTATGGCTTTGATCTTGTCGGGGTTGGCCTCGATGCCGCGGTGGGATACCAGGAACCCGAGGAGCTTGCCTGAAGGGACCCCAAAGATGCACTTGGCGGGGTTCAGCTTGATGTTGACCTTGCGCAGGTTGGCAAAGGTCTCCTCGAGGTCCTGGATGAGTGTGCCTTCTTCACGAGTCTTGACGACGATGTCATCGACGTAGGCCTCTGCATTCTTCCCCATTTGAGCCCCCAAGGCGATCCTCATGAGGCGCTGGAAAGTGGCGCCGGCGTTCTTCAGGCCGAAGGGCATGCAAACGTAGCAAAACACACCACAAGGGGTGAGAAATGCTGTCTTCTCCTCGTCCTCCTTCGCCATCTTGATCTGGTGGTAACCAGAGAAGGCATCCAGAAAACAGAGGAGCGCGCATCCGGCGGTGGAGTCCACGATCTGGTCGATCCTCAGGAGGGGATAGGGATCCTTGGGGCAGGCCTTGTTGAGGTCGATGAAGTCGATGCAGAGGCGGCTTCCTCCGGTGTGTTTGGGGACGACCACACCGTTGGCGAGCCAAGTGGGATGGACCACTTCCTTGATGATGCTGGTCTTCTTCAGCTTCTCTACTAACTTGATGATGAAGTCTTGCTTCTCTGGCGCTTGACGCCGCGCCTTTTGCTTCACGGGGCGTGCGTTTGGACACACGGCTAAGTGGTGCTCGATCACCTCCCTCGGTACTCCGGACATATCTGACGGTGTCCATGCGAACATGTCAGCATTTGCCCTGAGGAAGGCGACGAGCGCGCTTTCCTATTTAGGAGGCAGGTTGGCGCTGATGGTGACGCTAGCCCCCGAGCCGTTTGCCTCAAGAGGCACCTGCTTTGTCGCGGCCTTCTCCTGAGAGAACAGCTGCTTCTTCTTCGCGGGGGGCCTCGGCAGGGGCTCCTCGTCCTCGTCAGCGGGTGACGCCACCGCGGCAGCCTTGTAGGCCGCTTGCGCAGCGTACAAGGCGTCCGAGACCACGCCGCGGATGACGATGGTGCCACCCGAGCCAGGGAGCTTGACGAGGTTGTAGGCTTGGTGGGTCACCGCCATGAACTTGGCGAGGGCGGGGTAGCCGAGGATGGCGTTGTAGGGCAGGCCGATGTGCGCGACGTCGAAGTCGATCAGCTCGTTGCGGTAGTTGGCCTGGGTGCCGAAGGTGACGGCGAGCCTCACTTGCCCCAAGGGGGTGGTGAGACCCTCAGTCACCCCCGAGAAGGGCCTGGTGGGCATGAGCCGCTCGTAGGGCACCTGCAGCTTCTCGAATGTCTCGACAAAGATGACGTTGAGGCCTGCACCCCCATCAACGAGCGTCTTAGAGACGAAGATGTTGTTGATGGTGGGAGTGCAGACCAGCGGGATGGTGCCGACGGTTGAGGTGGACTTGGGGTGGTCGGTGGAGTCAAAGGTGATGGGGCACTGGGACCACTTGAGGGGTCTGGAGGCCTCAACCCCAGGAAGGGCCGCCGCGACCTCGCGAGCGAATTGCTTGAAGTGGCGGTTGGAGCTGGGGGCCTGAGCCCCACCAAGGATTCAAGCGGCCCCGCGAGGCACCTGGTAGCCATCAGGAGTCTCGGCAGGGAGGTTGTCGTTCATGGGCTGGGCGGCGTTGGCCTGGGGGTTCTGCTGGTAGTTGTCGTTGTAATTGTTATTCCAGCGTCGCCCCCCGCGGCCGCCGCGGACGCCGCCGCGGCCTCCGCGGCCCTGCGGCCGACCGTTTGCCTCGCGAGCCTCGCGAGCCTCGCGAAGCCTCTTGAGGTCGTAGCAGTCCTCGGTGGCGTGGGAATGCCTATTGTGGTAGACGCAGAAGGGGCGGTCGTCTTTCTTCTCGGGTCCTGCGGCTGGAGTGGCAGCTTGGCGAGGCTGCTTGGCGTCAGGTTCAGCCGCGAGGACCGCAGTGGTCTTGCGCTTCTCGGTGGATTTCTTCTTCTTCTTGGACCCCTCGGCGGGGTCCCCTGGCTCGTTCTTGACAAACAAGCGGCCCTCCTCAGCCTTGGCGCACTTGTCCGCCAAGTCGAAAAGCTTGACAACGGTGGTGATGTTGTCGTGGATGCCAAGCTTCTCGAGCATCCGTACATCCGTGACCCCAGCTTGGAAGGCCGAAATGAACTGCGCGTCGGTGGCGTTGGGGATTTTGTTGCGCACTTGGCTGAAGCGCTGGATGTACTTGCGGAGGGTCTTGCTAGGCTTCTGATGCACGGCGCGGAGGTCATTGTACGTGAGGCCGCGCTCGTACGTGCCCTTGAAGTTGGCGACGAAGCACCGGCAGAGGTCCTCCCAGGTGTTGATGGACTCGGCGGGGAGGTTGGTGAGCCATGAGGACGCGGAGTCCTTGAGGGCCATGGGGAACCAGTTCGCCATGACCTTGTCGTCGCCCCCGGCGGCCTGGATGGCCAGAGTGTAGAGCTGCAGGAACTCCAGGGGGTTTGTCGATGGATTAGATCAACGGAGAACATACGGGACTACGTACGCGCGGGCATCGTCGATGTGGGTTAGTAGACGAACGACACGGGAGAAAGGATTTATACAGCTTCGGGACCCGGGAAACATCATCCGGTAATATCCCTGCGTGCTGTTTGTGGCTAGGTCTTATTCCTTTCATGGTGGAAGTCACCGATGAGGCGGCTCCTCTATTGTGTAGATCGGGCTCTGTCCCGTCCGTCTTGCTTGTGTTGGGTCTGTCTAGGCTTGTCTAAGTTGTGTCTCTTGGTGCTCCCGGCTCCTCCTTATAAAGGTGGAGGGCCGAGTTACAAGTAGAGTCCTCTTAGGACTCGGCTAATCTATTACAAGTAGGAAAGGTGAGTCCTTTTTCTATTATGACTGGAGTCGGCTTGCTGGGCTTCCTCCTGATGGGCCTCGTTAGTACTCCTTACGGGTACCCGTGTCCCATATCCACGACAGTAGCCCCCGAGCTTTCGGGTGACTTGTAGAGTCATGCGGAAGGTCTTGATTTGAAGAAATGGGACACAGAGTCCGTGCCGGGTTCTTTGCCGGCTTGTAGTTGTAGCGCTTTGCCGAGTTGTAGATGTAGGCGTTGCCGAGTCGTCGATGTCGGCTTCTACGGTCGACTTGTTAATGCCGGCTTCTCCTGCCGATTTGTTAATGCCGACTTCTCCTGTCGACTTGTTAATGCCGACTTCTCCTGTCGACTTGTTAATGCCGGCTTCTCCTGCCGACTTGTTTTGAAGTGAGTCGGAATTTTTCTCCGGGTCCTTTTGACGAGTTGTGTGACTTTCCTTGAGTTTGTTTACACCGGTATATATGTAGCCCCGAGTGCCGGGTCGTTTGCCTGCGACGACTCGGGACTCCTTGGTGTATAGCTCCTTTTTTTTTTGAGCTTTGAACGATGTAGCCCCCGAGTGCCGGGTTGTTTGCCTGCAGCAACTCGGGACTCCTTTTTGAGGTACCTGAAATAAAATTGTGTATGCATTATACTGTTCGTGACGTATAAAAATAATTAAATAAATATCACAACAATTTGATTTATTTGTGTTCAAGTGATTAATCGTCCGACTCGACTAAGTAGGCTTTCGCGGCGACTTTTTTCATGCAAATATGATTTGCTCTGTCGACAAAGGCTTCTGTGCTTCAGAGTCGATCTGGCTTTGTTCATACGCACTACTTGGTCTATTGCGTTTCGCATCTGACTTAGCAAAGAAACGAACGTCCATCTCCTGAGCCAGGATACCTATGTTTGGACCGCGCATCTGGCAGCTTGTCCTCTTTGGTAACCATAACTCAGAAGAATTAATAGCCCCCAAGATTAACTCAAAGGTAGCAGATTTATTTTAATTTAACTAACTAGAAAAATAAAATATATGAAATTTAGAAATAAAAAGATGACTTAGCTGTTTATTTTCGAAGTCGAGCCGGCGATAATAAGCGTGATGGAGCTGGCCGACTTCATTTTCTTAACTCGTCCGAGTCCTCCTGTCCGCTGCCGACTCGATCCGTGTACTCGCTGGCGTACGTGATGACTTGACTGATCCATACGAATCCTAGTAGGACTCGGCTTCCCTTTTTTGTTTTTCTTTCTTATTCTCCTTTTTGATCACTTGCCCCGATTCCTGAGCTAGCTCATTGATTGAACCGTGTGCAGGCCAAGGTAGTACTAGTTGGCTCATGGCCTTCACGTGACATCAGCGAGTAACTCCAAAATACTTTTTCCTTCCTTTGATTACTTCCCTCTCTTCCGACTTGAACTACCAGCGCTTGTATTTCTTCGGGATTTGATCGACAGCAAGCTCCTCATGGCGAGCCGGCCGGCTTTAGAATCCAAGCTCGTATCGGACTCGGCAGGCCGTGCTTCAGATCGCAATATGCCATATACGGAACAACTTGGAAAATCATACGCAAGCGAGGGCAATGATAACGTCGAGCCCTCATGTCCGTGTGGATGAAGAACTTGATGCGTCCGAGTTGCTTGACAGATGCATTGATGAACTCGCCGTCGTCGTTGATGAAGATTGGACCCATCGAGTTGTGAATCCACGCGCACTTAGCCCCACGGTGGGCGCCAATGTCGATGGATTAGATCAACGGAGAACATACGGGACTACGTACGTGTGGGCATCGTCGATGTGGGTTAGTAGACGAACGACACGGGAGACAAAGATTTATACAGCTTCGGGACCCGGGAAACATCATCCGGTAATATCCCTACGTGCTGTTTGTGGCTAGGTCTTATTCCTTTCATGGTGGAAGTCGCCGATGAGGCGGCTCCTCTATTGTGTATATCGGGCTCTGTCCCGTCTGTCTTGGTTGTGTTGGGTCTATCTAGGCTTGTCTAAGTTGTGTCTCTTGGTGCTCCCGGCTCCTCCTTATAAAGGTGGAGGGCCGAGTTACAAGTAGAGTCCTCTTAGGACTCGGCTAATCTATTACAAGTAGGAAAGGTGAGTCCTTTTCCTATTATGACTGGAGTCGGCTTGCTGGGCTTCCTCCTGATGGGCCTCGTTAGTACTCCTTACGGGTACCTGTGTCCCATATCCACGACAGGGTTGTTCTTGCCGTCGTAGCGTGGAGGAAGATCCGGCCGGAACTTGACCGGCCAGACGACGCGACGGAGGCTGCGAGTGAACGCGGTCGTCGTGCCGTAGGTGACCGTGCCGTTGGCGAGGGTGGCGCAGAGGTGGCGCCCTGCGGCGGCGACGTCATGGACGGCGCGGTTGTGGCGATCCTGGTTGCGCTCAATGCTCACGCGTGCGTCCTCCGGGGCTCGCTGCACGATTTGGCAGTCGTGCGGCGACGACGCATGCGACGCGGCGCGGTTGTCGCGAGGAGGAGCCCCAGGAGCAGGTTGCGGTGGAGCCGGTGGAGCCGGAGCGGGAGCAGGCGCGGGGTGACGAGGAGGAATGGGGGGAGCATGAGGCGCGCCGTGCGCCACGTCCCCTGCGCGGGCAGAGAGGACCAGCGAGCGAGACGGTGCAGGAGCGGCGGCGCGAGCGGCGCCGATGAGCTCGGAGACGCGGTTGAGCCAGGCCTCCTGGGCCTCCGGCGTGGGGCGGTACTGCAGCAGCTCCTGCGCCATGAGGAGCGCAGTCGCCGGGCTGGGCGCAGGGCGGCCCAGCGAGGAGGCAGCATGGTCCCGCGACGGGTGCAGGGAGGAGGCCTCCTCTTTGCCGAGGTCATCCTCAGCGTGGTCGATGTCGTCGTCCTCCGAGTGCTCGATGTGGGGCTCGGGGTCGACGTGGCGCTCCGGAGCAGCACTCCCACGCGGGCGGCCACGCGGGCGGCCGGTAGGAGGAGCGGTGGCGGCACTAGCCGTCCGGCGAGCGAGTCGTTCGGCGTGAGAGCCGGCCATGGCGGTGTCGAGGTTGAAGATGCGCCTCAGCCCCCTACCTGGCGCGCCAAATGTCGGAGAACTGTCCCAGGAACTGGGTGTGTCTCACGAAGGATCGAGTAAGGGGCTGAACGCGGAATCAAACAATCCTCAACGTGCTCCGGCGACGGTGCTCGTCGGACTCGCTGCGGGACAACACTGCAGAGAGGAACGCGCGATGTTACCCAGGTTCAGGGCCCTC
This sequence comes from Puccinellia tenuiflora, assembly GCA_012064385.1. Lineage (NCBI taxonomy): Eukaryota > Viridiplantae > Streptophyta > Magnoliopsida > Poales > Poaceae > Puccinellia > Puccinellia tenuiflora. The sequence continues at coordinate 685,485 of QRDG01002042.1, forward strand.
TAGGTGAGGTAAAACCCCTACATCCTGCTTCGAGTTGTATTGTACTTGCTTGGAGAGTTTTTCAGTACAGGGCGAGCTTGGTGAGCTCTGGGTGGCTAACAATGGCTACTGCTAACCTCAGATCTAGGGTTTTGGCTTGTGAACCAACCAGAGTCTGAACCCTTTGCCCGAACGGGCTCCTCCTCCTTTTATAGGCGTCTTGGGCCTCTTCCCCAAAACATCTTGGCGGGAAGGGCTACCACATGGCGACGAAGGAGGAGGCGCGGTGCACCAAAAAGGTGGAGTTCACCATAAAGGTAAGGTCCATGGACGCGGTCCACGGCAGGGGCGGCGTCACCAAAGCTGGAAAAGCCACCGTCCAAACGGGGCGGTGGGCTGGCGCTGCTGAGGCAGGACGGGTCCCGCGGTGACGTCGTCCTTGGAGGGTAGCTGCAGACGGTTCCCTTATCACCAAAGTGGCAATCCTTGGGGCTCCTTCTCTTGAGGCAGCTTTGTTGACTCATTTATACATAAGAATAGCAACTGGAGCGCTGCTGTCACCCGCGCACTGGCGCGGTCGTCACTCTGCAGAGAATGCAGAGCCCATGTGCGCTCTGCCGCGGAGGCAGAGCTGGCTTCGGGAGGAAGAAAGCCTCGCGAGGCAAAAAGGCCTCGCCGAGCCTTTCGGCTTGGTCCTTAGCAGAATTGCTGGTGGCGTCCGAGACGCCTTCTCGAGGAGAGATCCCTCGCCAAGGGAGAAAAACCCTCGGCGAGGAGAAGAGGTCCCTCGCGAGGAAAAACCCTCGCGAGGCTCGCCAGGCTTGGAGAGCCTGGTCCTTAGCGAAAACTTCTGAGGAATCTTGTGGGCCCTGGCAGGCCGGCCCGTGGTACCCTGGTTCCCACTGTGCCGACAGTCGAATTGACAACTCAGCTGCTAAGTCTTATAAATATTCTTTGGCTGCCCTTGTGTCGAATCAATAAATTAGGGTTATACTACCCGCGAAGACTATTGCGATCCCCTACACTTGTGGGTCATCAAGACTATTTTCTGGCGCCGTTGCCGGGGAGCATAGCTCTATTTATAAGTTCACCTGGGAGTTTTCTATCTGCTGTAATTTATTCATCATCATAAAGGGTAAGCGTGATCCTAAGTTTCCGATATTACCATCCACCACAAGGAAAGGTACTGCTCTGAACTCTAAAGCTACTCTTGATTCACCTACTGTTTTAAATCGACTTATTACACCACCTGCAAACACTGGTCCTACTGTTGATGCGTCACTTTCTAAGTCTGCTGCTGTTTCTGATGAATTTGATGATGCTTCTATTATGCTTGATGATTCTGGTTCTTTAGGTCCTTTTCTGGATGCTCTTATTGCTAATACTGAGAAAATTACAAATCTTGATGAAAGGCTTATTACACCTGCTAGCTCTCCTGAATTATATAGTTATGAGAATAGGTATCCTGATTATTCTTATATTGATGTTAATGATAAATTTATTAGACAATATATGAATTGTGAAGCTTCAAGAGATCCTGATGCTTTGAGGAAATTGCTTGAAAAACAGGCTGTTAAAAATCATTTCACACCTGATCCTGAATTTGCTACTTCTCCTATATGCATTAAAGATGATGATTTTGATTTCTCTGTTGATCTTTCACTTATATCAAATGTTGAATCTGATCCTTTTTGTGGAACTGAGAATGATGATGCTATAGAACACATGAATAAATTAGCTTCGCTTAGCTTACTATTCTCTGATGACAAGAAGATACAGCGTTACTATTTAGTGAAGTTGTTTCCTTTTTCATTAATAGGTGATGCTAAAGTGTGGTATAACGCTTTCCATTAAAGTCCTCATGAACTGCTTGATGTTTTCTTTGCAAAATATTTTCCCGCTCACATGCAGCATCAAGCTTTGCAGAGAATTTTCAATTTCAGAGAACTGGTGGATGAGCATCTCCCTAAAGCTTGGGGGAGATTTGTCTCATTACTCAGAGCTCGCCAGGGCACGATATACCGAAGAATGAACTTCTTGATATATTCTATAATGGACTAACTGATGAATCTAGGACATACCTAGATAGTTGTGTCGGTTGTGTTTTTAGGAAAAGGAATGTAGCTGAAGCTGAAGAATTAATGGCTAAGATAGCCCAAAATCATGATGAATGGAGTGATCCTGAGCCTCCTCCCTTACCAACCCCGAAGAAAAGGGGAGTGCTTTTCTTAAACCCAGAAGATATGCAATAATCCAAGAAAGCTATCAGGGAGAAAGGCATTAGAGCTAAAGATGTGAAGAATTTACCTCCAATTGAAACTGTATGTGAGCCTACCACTCACCCACCTATGGTAGAGGTACATTCTCTCTATGATTTTACTATCAATGATATTCCCTATAGCAAGCCTCTTAGTCAGTGTTTGGATGAATTTGATAACTTTATTGTTAAACAAACTCATTTTAATATGCAAATTCAAGAACAATTAAATGATAACACTCTGGTTATTAAAAATTTGTATTCTGTCTTGGAGAAAACTACTAATGATGTTAAAGGTCTTGTTAAGCATTTTCACATGGTTCAAACTCAACTTGAACAAATAACTAAAGTACAACAAGATTTGCTTGCTGGTATTCCAATACAAAGTAATAAACAAGCTTATGGTGTTTCAACTAGAGGTGGTATCACTACTCAAGACCATTTTTTATCCTGAAGGACATCCTAAAAGAATCGGGCAAGAGTCTCAATTGGCTGAAAATAATATTACTAGCTCCCCTAAAAGGAAAAAGAAAAAGAAGAAACATAAAGAATTAGGAGAAACTAGTAATATGGAACTTGATGAAGAACCAGTTGTTAATAATCCTAATGATGTTTATATTTCTGATGCTGAAACTGAAAGTGGTAATGAGCATGAGGGTGGTATCAATAAACCTGAAGAACAGGGGGAAGAAACTGCACCTCCTGTTGCTAAAAAGCATGGTAGGGAAAGAGAGCCGTGGGTGCAAAAGCCTATGCCTTTTCCATCTAAATCTCAGAAAACTAAAGAAGAGGAACACTATAATAAATTATGTGAATGGATGAAGCCTCTGTTTTTGCAAATCCCTTTCACTGATGCTATTAAATTACCTCCTTATTCAAAATATATGAAAGATATTGTTTCTAATAAGAGAAAAATTCCTAATGAAGAGATTTCCACTATGCTTGCTAATTACTCTTTCAATGGCAAGATTCCCAAAAAGCTTGGTGATCCAGGTATACCCACTATTCCTTGCTCCATTAAAAATAATTATGTTAGAACTGCTTTATGTGATCTTGGTGCTGGAGTTAGTGTTATGCCTTTCTCTCTTTATAAGAGACTTTTATTAGACAAGCTTATTCCTTCTGATATTTCTCTACAAATGGTTGATAAATCTAGTGTTGTGCCTATTGGTATCTGTGAGGATGTTCCTGTTAAAGTTGCTAATTGTTTAATCCTAACTGATTTTGTGGTGTTGGAAATGCCTGAAGATGATAATATGTCTATTATTCTTGGAAGACCTTTTCTCAATACTGCAGGAGCTGTTATCGATTGCAATAAAGGAAAAGTTACTTTTAATGTTGATGATAAAGAGCACACGGTATATTTCCCAAAGAAGACTAATGCAAAAATTGGTTTGAATTTCATTGAAAATATTGAATCCATCAAGGTTGGAGCTATTGATTGTCCTATTCTTATGCATCAAAGAAAATATGAAACTCTTATGATTGGGACAATTGCTATACAATATGAAGTAACATAATTGTCATTTGGAAATTGAATTCTTTATGTCAAATAAATTTGGGGTGGTAGCAAGACTTGACCAACCTTGCTAACAAATCAATTTTAGCAACATGAAGACTTTAATAACCATTAGTTTTTCCTCTGTTAATTATCTTCTACTTTTCTGTAATTTTTATTCCTTGTTTAATTTATCTCTTTTTAATAACATTATCCTGTTTTATTAGCTTATTTTAATTTCATTTAAGTTCCTTGGGAAAAGTTGTCGAAAAATTCCAGAAAATTCCACAATTTTTATTTTTTCAAAAGGGCCATAGAAGTGGTTGAGGCTGACCTGGGGGACCCCCCAGGGGTAGAGGTGGGACCCACCTACGGGTGAGGACCTAGCCGCGGCCAAGGGCCGCCCCCGCCCTATGGAGGGCCCCACCAGGTGAGCTTCCTTCCACTCTCTCTCTCACTCGAAAAATCACTCCCCCATTGTTAAAACCTGAGTTCTTGCTCTTGGGTGCTGGGATTTTTTATCTCTTTGTTTAGCCCATCGATCTTGCTGAAATTTGGTGCAAATCCTCTCTGGTATGTGACTCCTTCACCCCTCCAATTAGAATCTTGAATGGTTTTGTGTAAGTTGAGTATTTCGCTACTGTATATGACCTTTGATATGAAATTGCATGCTTGATTTGTAATTTGTTAGATGGTTTTGATGCATGTATTAGTTGGTATTAAGTTATGAGAGTAGTGTAATGCACTTCCTATGTTTTATTTTAAAGTTTTGTGAGGTTTGTTGAAAATTTTCAGAAAAAGAAGAATATGCCTAAGTTCAATTTAGGTGGGATTTTTAAGAAGAAGGAGCCCTCTTCTCGTCGAGAAACGAGAGGGTCAAGTTCTAATACACCAATGAGGCCCTCATACAATGAAGATTTGGAGCCACTTGGTTTTATTGTGCTTGCCCGAGAGACGGACGTGCGTTCATCAGTATACCCATGTTATTAATTTCTACAAGCCGCAGGTATACGCGATGAATTTACTAGTCTTGTTACTAATGCATGCTTGACGAATATTGTACTAGTGGAGAGGCCCCAATATCTTAAGCTCACTAATATCTTGTGCAAAGCTTTAATTTCATTGATGATAAATATCACCCAAGTGTGGAGTTCATGTTATATGAACAAAATTGGAGAATGCCTTTGTCCGAGTTTTGCAGTGCTTTGGGCGTGAGGAACACGGGGCTCACGGGGAAGATGAACATGCAGCCCCAGTACCTCAAGGAACTCTATGCCGACATCTGTCATGATGACTGGAGGGACTCGACGCGTGCAAAATTTGGGAGCATTCAGTTTCCAACTGTGAGGTACTTGGGCTATGTCATTGCTCGTTGTATTCTTTCCTGTTGTAACACGAGTAACATGTCTAGTCCTGATCTTGCTATTCTTGCCACCGCAATTAATCATGATGAGACCTATAACATTGGTGCTCTTATTGCTCGTCGCCTTAGCACTAATAAAGTTAAAGGAACTATTTATGAAGGTATTATTGCCTCGATCATGCTTGCTACTGCCATGCTTCCTCCTAGAGAGGAGTTGGACTTTATTAGGCTTGATCTTGCTGCAATAAAATCTCATCACTTTGTCACTTATGATTCCACTTTGGAGAACTTGCAGTATAGATTGTTATTCGGTTTTGATTTGGATAACCCTCGCTTCGTGAGATTGCCTGCTCCTATTTTATTTAACACTGTTGCTAGGGATGGATACTCGTTTCCTGAGGAGGTGCTGGATGAGCACCTTGCTTCACTAGTCCCTGAGGAGGAGCCACAGGACTTGCAGTGGCAGCCACAGCCGGGCGCCAACTGGGGCGTGCCACCGCTGTGGTAGATGAGTCCCACTTAGGACAAAAGCCTAAGCTTGGGGAGTACGTATCTCTCACCGACATCTCTTTATTTCGTTCACTCAATTATTATATGTCGGTGTGTTCATCATTCCTTTGTATATTCATTAGTTTTTGTCGGAGATTGTCCCCAGGAACTAGGGGTGTCTCCAAGGTATCGTGTAAGGGGCTGAACACGGAGTCAAACAATCCACAACGGGCTCCGGCGACGGTGCTCGTCAGGCTCGCTGCGGACGACACTGCAGAGATTGACACAAGGTATTACCCAGGTTCAGGGCCCTCTGGTGGAGGTAAAACCCCTACGTCCTGCTATGGTGTATTGCACTGCTTGGAGAGTTTTACAGTACAAGGGGAGAGCTTGTCGAGCTCAAGGTGGCTAACAGTGGCTACTTGCTAGTCTTTAGACCTAGGGTTTTTGAGCAGGCTCCTAGACTCCAAAAACCGAACCCCTTGCTTGGGCGTGCTCCTCCTCCTTTTATAGGCGCCCTGGGCCTCTTCTGCCCAAACATTTGGGCGGGAAGGGCTACCACATGGCGACGAAGGAGGAGGCGCGGTGCACCGTAAAGGTGAGGTCTACCATAAAGGTAAAGATCGTGGACGCGGTCCACGGCAGGGGAACGGCGTCACCAAAGCTGAAAAGGGGCACCGACCAGCTGGACGGCGGGCTGGCGCTTGCCGAGGTGGGAGGTGACCCACAGTGACGTCGTCCTTGGAGCGTAGCTGCAGACTGTTCCCTTGTCACCAAAGAGGCAATACTCGTTGTCCGCTTTGCTTGGCTCCGCTTTGTTGACTGCTTTATACATGGAAACGGCAACTGCGGCGTTGTCGTCATCGCGCGTAGGCACGCGCGTCACTCTGCACACGGCGCAGAGCCCATGTGCGCTCTGCCGCGGGGGCAGAGATGGCTTCACGAGGAGGGCGCTTCGCGAGGCGAAAAACCTCGCCAAGCCCTTCAGCTCGGTCCTTAGTAGAATCGCGGGCAGCGTCGGAGACGCCTTGTCGAGGGGCGATCCCTCGCCAAGGGAAAGAACCCTTGGCGAGGAGAAAAACCCTTCGCGAGGAGAGAAATCCTCGCGAAGCTCGCCAGGCTTAGAGAGCCTGGTCCTTAGCGAAAATCATCCAAAGAATCTTGTGGGCCCTGGCAGGCCGGCCCGTGGTACCCTGGTTTCCACTGTGCCGACAGTAGCCCCCGGGCCCGCGATGGGCACGCCGAGGCCCATGGACGAAGGCGAAGCGTCGAGGGGCCAAAGATGCCTGGCAGGGCCGCGACACGTGTCACGCAGCGGTTGCGCCCGCGGCCACGACCTCCTCGGCTCCAACGGGCGACGTGGTGGGGCCCGCCACGACTCGAGTGCCGGTCAATAAAGCCTGGGCGCGCAGGCGGCGCCCATTACTTCTCCCGTAACTCCTCCGCACACTTCTCCCCACGCCTCCAATCTCTCCAGAGAGCTCCAATCTCCAGAGCACTCTTCTTCCTCTCCGGCGACCATGGCACCCAAGAGAGCAGCCGCCGACTTGAAGGGCAAGGCCACCGCGCAGGCGAGCTCGTCGGCAGCGATGGCGCGGGCGGGCACGTCCGCGGCGATGGCGCGTGCCGCTGCTCTCGAGGGAGCACTGCCGAAGACGCGTGTCACCGCTGCGACGATAGCGACGGTGCGCCACCTGGCGGCGGCGAAAACCAACGAGCACGGCGCCACCGAACTGAGGCCGGCCGGTAGCAGGCTCACCGACACCTTCTACCCCATCTTTCTTCATACTCTCTACGCCGGCCTGGTACCACCATTTTCTGATTTCCTCCTGGCGATCTTGGAGACGTACCAGATCCAACTCCTTCATCTTCATCCCAACTCCATCCTCATCCTTGCCATCTTCGCCCACTTCTGCGAGGCCTACGTCGGCATCCGCCCCTCGGTGGCACTCTTCCGCAGTTTCTATTCTCTTCGGAACTCCGCCAAGGGCGAGCGGCTTGGGTGCGTCTCCTTCCGCATCGTCGACGCCAGGAGCGACAACTACATCCCCATCGCCTGGAGTGGCGAGGACGCCGTCACCAAGGTGACGAAAAAGTCGTCAAGTTTCGCGAGAAGTGGCTCTTCGTCGACGCCAAGGCCACACACCCTCTCCTGGAGGTGCCCGAGGCGCCGCCGAGGAAGTGGGCGCGCTGGGCGAGCGCGGACTTCAGGGGCTCGAAGCTTGACGCGGTGTACGTGTACATCCGTCACATCCGCGAGGCAGGGGTCACTGGCCAAATGGTGGCGAAGGACTTCACCAGGCGCCGTATCGCTCCCCTCCAACAGCACGTCGAGCCGGTGTGGCGATACGACGGCAAGGACGACGCCATGCGGCTAAGCAGGGATGGCTTCGAGCCTGATGTGCTCCGCCAGATTATGAACGTTCTCTTCACATCGCCGGAGATCCCGTCCATCAAGAAAGAGGCGGCCAAGCCGCTCATTGTCTTCGCCGAGGAGAGCATAGAGGAGCAGCGCTCGCATATGCCCACGTTCGACGAGTGGGGAATCGTGCCCGCGGGGCACAGCGGGCCTCGCCCTAACCCGTGGGCGGCGGAGCCGGAGTACGTGGATGAGGCTCCTGAGGCTGAGGAGGCCGAGTCCGGAGAGGAGGAGGCCTCGAGAAGCGAGGACCCCCTTGGCGAGGACGAGGCTTCAAGGGGCGCTGACCCCGTCGGCGAGGGCGCCGGATCCTCGAGGAGCGCCCACGCCGAGGTGGACCTCCAGGTGCTTTCCTCCGGCGACGAGGAGGACGCCTTCCGCATCGTCCGCTCCCAGCGTGCCGAGGAGGGGGAGGAGACGAGCGGTGGCGGGAGAGGGCGTTGCGAGCCCCGCTCCAAGGCGGTCCACGACAGGAGGGCCGCAACCGCGGGAGGCATCCCTCGCGCGGAGACAGGAGCGGCCCGGGAGGAGGCCGGAGCAAACCTCATCCAGCCTCCCAAGGCGAAAAAGAGGGTGTGGGTGATGGCTGGCGAGTAAGCCCTCGACTTCTCTTTCTCCTTCAATATTTCACTTTAAGAATTCCCCCTTTGAAGGATTTTCGACTTGTCTTCCTTTCAGGCAGCCCGCGGAGCCAAAGAGACGGCGGCTCGGCGGGGCTGGAGGGACCACTAGCGTCGCCATGGAGACGCCTGCAGCCGGCGAGCCGCAGCAGGCAGTTGCTTCTCTCCCGCGGTCGAGCACCGCGCGGAGACGGTGATGGCCGAGGAGATCGTAGCGTCGCCGATTCGGGCGGCGGCTCCTCCAGCGGCGGAGCACCGCGTGGAGGAGGAGACCGCAGAGGCGGCGGCGTCACCAACCAGGGCAGCGACTCCTCCAGTCCAGCAGGAGGCGGAGGAGGAAACCGTGGACGAGGACATCGTCGCGGAGCCGCCTCCAGAGGAGGGGGCCTCGAGAAGGGCTGACGCGCCTGGGGCCGCGGCGGACGCGGCCGTTGCAGAGGGGGCCGGAGGCGCCCCTGTGGAGCAGGAGGCAGAGACACCTCTGGAGCCCCCGAGCGACGGGGCCAGGGGCGAGGAGATGCCCAGCCCCCTGAGGGCTCTCGACGCGGGCGGCGAGGAAGACGCCCCCACGAGCCCCCATGCCACGGCGGGGGCCGCTACAAGTTCGGGGCAGGATGCCCTAGGCGCCTCGACAAGCGTCGAGGGAACTGCACCCAGCAGCAGCGTGGGAGTCTCCTTGGCGCTGCAAGCGCCGCATCGCCAAGCGGCCTATCGCCGGATCGTCCTCAACCGGGCGCGGCGAGCGCTCGACGGGCTGGAGGAGCAGCTCGCCAAGGAAGAAGACACCCTGGCGGAGGAAAGGGCAAGGCTTGGCGACGCCTGGATTCTTCTCCACGAGAGGGTGGAGATGTGTCGCCGGCAAGACGCGTCGGCAAAGGCGGCTCGCGAGGAAGCGATCCGCTTCGCCAAAGAGACCCGCGACAGCGTCAAGCGGGAGGCGCAGGAGGTGATGGAGGAGCTCAACGCCGCCAGGGAAGCACTTGAGGCGGAAACCACCTCCAAGCATGACGAGCTGGCGGCCGCGAAGCAGAAACTTGCCGCCGACTCCGAGGCCGCCAAGGCCAGCCTGAACGAGCTCCGCGAGCAACTGGACGCCCGCGAGGGGCAGCTGGCGCCTCGCGAGGTCGAGCTGAAACAGCGCGAGGAAGAGCTCGCCCTCCAGGAGAAGGAACTGCAGCGGCGCGAGGAGCAGATCCAGCTGCTCGCGAAGGACCAGGCCACCCGCGAGGGGCAGCTGGAGGAGCGTGAAGGTCGGGTGGCCACCGACGAGGCCAACCTTGCGGCGGAGCATAAGAGGCTCCAAGAAGAGGCTGACCTCAAAGTCAAACTCGTCCGCGAAAACCTCTCAAAGGAGTATGACGAGAAGGTCGCGAAGCACGAGGACCGCCTCAAGACCAAGCGCAAGGAGCTCGAGAAGCGCGTCAAGGAGCTTGAGCAGGAGGAGAAAAGGTTGACCTCCTGCCTCGAGGTCTCTCGGGAGGCCCAGGCGCGCGCCGAGGGGAACGCCTTTGCCTTGGAGAGGGACCTGGACGAGCTCCGGCAGCAGGTGGGGCCGGTCGCGGCCCTGGTGGAGCAGGCACGAGACCAGCGCCAGGTTGACCGGTTCATGACGCGCCAGCGTCAAAGCATTCTCCAGAGCTTGGTGAGCCGTGTGCGCGCCGTCGGGAGAGATCTGAGGATCGACGTCCCCTCCTTCTCCGCAGCGATCGACGACGAGACCTCGTACTCGCACTTCTTCGAGCAGTTCCTTGGAAAGCTTGAAGGGGTCGCGAAGAGCTTCGACAAGCGTGTCGTGGAGGAGAGTCGCGACCTCCTCGTCGTCGCCGTTACCAACGTCTTCAGCAACCTCGTGAGGCTCCAGCCCTCACTTGATCTTGAGGACGTGATGGCGCCACCGCGCGCCATCAGCGACAAAGCGCGGGAGACCGCCAAGCAGGCCGCCATCGCGTATGCCAAGAAATTCGACCAAGTCTTGGTCGATGAAGACGAAGGCGACGGCGAGGGAGGTGCCCTAGGAGCAGGAGCTGGCGCGGATGGAGCGGGGACCTCGGGAGGCGCGATGGCCTGAACTCCTTCCTGTAGCTGAACGTGCCAAGGGCACATTTATCTTAGCCATTTTGATTGTAAACTTTGTAAAAACTTGTCAAGTTATATTTGGGTGTGCTTGTGAATGTCCCTCGGGAAGCCTTTGTCCTTCCTCCTCATGTCTTTTTCGCTCTACGTCTTAGGACCCTCTCTTAGCGCTACACCACCGCCGCTTCGGTATGTGCGAGTCAGTGCTCCACAAGTCCGGGGGGTGCGTGAGGCCTCGAGAAGTAGGAGCTCCTCGAAGCGCGATGCTTGGGGCCCCCCTTTGACGTGCAAGCAGCCCATGAGGCATAGGAGAGAGAAAAGAGACTCGAGGGCGAAAACCAGCGAGAAGAGATCTGAACAGGTGTTTAGACTTAGCTTGCCGAGGTGTTTTCGCCTTGGAAAAGGGTGTTGGTTCCCTGGCGAGGCGTTTTCGCTTTGTTGTTGCCTGCGGCTTGGAGAGCCTGTTTTCCTGCATTCGGAGAAATAGGGATACCCACAAGCAATAGATAGCTAAAGAATCTTATGGTGCTCGTAGGTTCCTTCATGTGTGTCTCGCGAGGAGAAACAGGCACCAAGGTTTTGGTGATCCTTGGTGAGTTGACGTGCGCGGGAGCTGACCCATGAGTTCAGAGCTCCTTGGGAGTTGACATGCATGAGAGCTGACCCGCAAGTTCAGAGCTCGGATCCCTTGGGTTTTAGGCGCTGCCGGGATGCTCCCGTGGCATGGCACCCTGCTAGCCCCCGCTCGCGAGATACACAGGAGGGATCGTACGAGCAGGAATAAACAGCAATAACAGCTTTGCCGAAGTCGCAAAGGTCAGAATGACCTGAAATAGGTGTTCATTACACTGGCGTGGCCAGGAGCTTTTTCTTCTTTGATGATGAAGCGTTGCTCCTCCGGGAGCGCGCTCCCCTATTTAGGAGGCAGGTTGGCGCCGACGGTGACGCAAGCCCCTGAGCCACTCGCCTCCAGAGACACTTGTTTTGTCGCGGCCTTCTCCTGGGAGAACAGCTGCTTCTTCTTCGCGGGGGGCCTCGGGAGGGGTTCCTCGTCCTCGTCAGCGGGTGACGCCACCGCGGCAGCCTTGTAGGCCACCTGCGCAGCGTACAGGGCGTCCGAGACCACGCCGCGGATGACAATGGTGCCACCCGAGCCAGGGAGATTGACGAGGTTGTAGGCGTGGTGGGTCACCGCCATGAACTTGGCGAGGGCGGGGTAGCCGAGTATGGCGTTGTAGGGTAGGCCGATGTGCGCGACGTCGAAGTCGATCAGCTCGGTGCGGTAGTTGGCCTGGGTGCCGAAAGTGACGGCGAGCCTCACCTGCCCCAAGGGGGTGGTAAGACCCTCTGTCACTCCCGAGAAGGGCCTGGTAGGCATGAGCCGCTCGTAGGGCACCTGCAGCTTCTCGAATGTCTCGACGGAGATGACGTTGAGGCCAGCACCCCCATCAATGAGCGTCTTAGAGACGGCGATATTGTTGATGGTGGGGGTGCAGACCAACGGATGGTGCCAACGGTTGAGGTGGACTTGGGGTGATCGCCGGAGTCGAAGGTAATGGGTGCACTGGGACCACTTGAGGGGCCTGGAGGCCTCGACTCCAGGGAGGGCTGCCGCGACCTCGCGAGCGAGTTGCTTGAAGTGGCGGTTGGAGCGAGGGGCCTGAGCCCCGCCAAGGATGCAAGCGGCTCCACGAGGTACCTGGTAGCCCTCGTCAGCCTCGAGCAGGTTGTCGTTTGCGGGCTAGGCAGCGTTGGCCTGGGGGTTCTGCTGGTAGTTGTCGTTGTAGTTGTTGTTCCAGCATCGCCCCCCGCGGCCGCTGCGGCCTCCGCGCGGCCTCCGCGGCCTCCGTTTGCCTCGCGAGCCTCGCGAGCCTCGCGAAGCCTCTTGATGTCGAAGCAGTCCTCGGTGGCGTGAGAGTGCCTGTTGTGGTAGATGCAGAAAGGGCGATCATCCTTCTTCTCAGGTCCTGCGGCTGGAGTAGCAGCTTGGCGAGACTGCTTGGCGTCAGGCTCTGCCGCGAGGACCGCAGTAGTCTTGCGCTTCTCAGAGGATTTCTTCTTCTTGGACCCCTCGGCGGGGTCCCCTGGCTCGTTCTTGACGAACAAGCGGCCCTCTTCAGCCTTGGCGCACTTGTCCGCCAAGTCGAAAAGCTTGACGACGGTGGTGATGTTGTCGTGGATGCCGAGCTTCTCGAGCATCCGCACGTCTGTGACCCCAGCCTGGAAGGCCGAAATGACCTGCGCGTCGGTGGCGTTGGGGATCTTGTTGCGCACTTGGCTGAAGCACTGGATGTACTTGCGGAGGGTCTCGCCGGGCTTCTGACGCACGGCGCGGAGGTCGTTGTAGGTGAGGCCGCGCTCGTACGTGCCCTTGAAGTTGGCGACGAAGCACCGGCAGAGCTCCTCCCAAGAGTTGATGGACTCGGCGGGAAGGTTGGTGAGCCATGAGGACGCAGAGTCCTTGAGGGCCATAGGGAACCAGTTCGCCATGACCTTGTCATCGCCCCCGGCGGCCTGGATGGCCAAAGAGTAGAGCTGCAGGAACTCCAGGGGGTTGTTCTTGCCGTCGTAGCGCGGAGGGAGGTCCGGCCTGAACTTGACCGGCCAAACGACGCGACGAAGGCTGCGAGTGAACGCGGCCGTCGTGCCGTAGGTGACCGTGCGTTGGCAAGGGTGGCGCGGAGGTGGCGCCCGGCGGTGGCGATGTCCTGGACGGCGCGGTTGCGGCGTTCTTGCCCGCGCTCGATGCTCACGCGTGCGTCCTCAGGGGCTCGCTGCACGATCTGGCAGTCATGCGGCGACGACGCGTGCGATGCAGCGCGGCCGTCGCGAGGAGGAGCCCCCGCTGGAGCAGGTTGCGGTGCAACCGGTGGAGCCGGAGCGGGTGTGGGTTGGAGAGGAGGCGCGGGAGGTGCGCCGTGCGCCACGTCCCCACGAGCGCAGAAGGAACCAGGGAACGAGACGGCGCAGGTGCCGCGGCGCGAGCGGCGCCGATGAGCTCGGCAACGCGGTTGAGCCAGGCCTCCTGAGCCGCCGGCGTGGGGCGGTACTGCAGCAGCTCCTGCGCCATGAGGAGCGCAGTCGCCGGGCTGGGCGCAGGGCGGCCCAGTGAGGAGGCAGCACGGTCCCGCGACGGGGCAGGGAGGAGGCCTCCTCTTCGCCGAGGTCGTCCCCAGCGTGGTCGATGTCGTCGTCGTCGGGGTGCTCGACGCGGGGCTCGGGGTCGACACGGCGCTCCGGAGCAGAGCCCCCACGCGGGCGGCCACGCGGGCGGCCTGCGGGAGCGGTGGCGGCGCTAGCCGTCCGGCGAGCGAGACGTTCGGCACGAGAACCGGCCATGGCTGTGTCGAGGATGAAGACGCGCCTCAGCCCCCTACCTGGCGCGCCAAATGTCGGAGATTGTCCCCAGGAACTAGGGGTGTCTCCAAGGTATCGTGTAAGGGGCTGAACACGGAGTCAAACAATCCACAACGGGCTCCGGCGACGGTGCTCGTCAGGCTCGCTGCGGACGACACTGCAGAGATTGACACAAGGTATTACCCAGGTTCAGGGCCCTCTGGTGGAGGTAAACCCTACGNGCTCCAAGGTATCGTGTAAGGGGCTGAACACGGAGTCAAACAATCCACAACGTGCTCCGGCGACGGTGCTCGTCAGGCTCGCTGCGGACGACACTGCAGAGATTGACACAAGGTATTACCCAGGTTCAGGGCCCTCTTGTGGAGGTAAAACCCCTACGTCCTGCTATGGTGTATTGCACTGCTTGGAGAGTTTACAGTACAAGGAGAGCTTGTCGAGCTCGAGGTGGCTAACAATGGCTACTTGCTGATCTTCAGATCTAGGGTTTTGGTAGGCTCCTAGGACTCAACCAACCGACCAGAATCGAACCCTTTGCTAGGGCGTGCTCCTCCTCCTTTTATAGGCGCCCTGGGCCTCTTCTGCCCAAACATTTGGGCGGGAAGGGCTACCACATGGCGACGAAGGAGGAGGCGCGGTGCACCGTAAAGGTGAGGTCTACCATAAAGGTAAAGCTCGTGGACGCGGTCCACGGCAGGGGAACGGCGTCACCAAAGCTGAAAAAGGGGCACCGACCAGCTGGACAGCGGGCTGGCGCTTGCCGAGGTGGGAGGTGACCCACGGTGACGTCGTCCTTGGAGCGTAGCTGCAGACTGTTCCCTTGTCACCAAAGAGGCAATACTCGTTGTCCGCTTTGCTTGGCTCCGCTTTGTTGACTGCTTTATACATGGAAACGGCAACTGCGGCGTTGTCGTCATCGCGCGTAGGCACGCGCGTCACTCTGCACACGGCGCAGAGCCATGTGCGCTCTGCCGCGGGGGCAGAGATGGCTTCACGAAGAAAGCGCTTCGCGAGGCGAAAGCCTCGCCAAGCCCTTCAGCTTGGTCCTTAGCAGAATTGCGGGCGGCGTCGGAGACGCCTTGTCGAGGAGCGATCCCTCGCCGAGGGAAAGAACCCTTGGCGAGGAGAAAAACCCTTCGCGAGGGGAGAAAACCTCGCGAAGCTCGCCAGGCTTGGAGAGCCTGGTCCTTAGCGAAAATCATCCAAAGAATCTTGTGGGCCCTGGCAGGCCGGCCCGTGGTACCCTGGTTTCCACTGTGCCGACAGTAGCCCCCGGGCCCGCGATGGGCACGCCGAGGCCCATGACGAAGGCGAAGCGTCGAGGGGCCAAAGATGCCTGACAGGGCCGCGACACGTGTCACGCAGCGGTTGCGCCCGCGGCCACGACCTCCTCGGCTCCAACGGGCGACGTGGCGGGGCCCGCCACGACTCGAGTGCTGGTCAATAAAGCCTGGGCGCGCAGGCGGCGCCCATTACTTCTCCCGTAACTCCTCCGCACACTTCTCCCCACGCCTCCAATCTCTCCAGAGAGCTCCAATCTCCAGAGTACTCTTCTTCTTCTCCGGCGACCATGGCGCCCAAGAAAGCAGCCACCGACTTGAAGGGCAAGGCCACCGCGCAGGCGAGCTCGTCAGCGGCGGCGGCGCGGGACGCTGCGCCGGTGGCGGCGCGGGGCGCTGCGCCCCAGGGGACAATGCCCGAGTCCCTTATCAGCGCGGCGACGGTTTCCAAGGTGCGGCTCCTGGTGGCCTCCAACACCCACGAGCTCGGTGCCACCAACATAGCGCCCGGCAGCAGCAGGGTCGGCGCGGGGTTCCACCCCATCTTCTTTCACACACTCTTTGCCGGCTTCGTTCCTCCTTTCTCCAGTTTTCTCCTAGGGGTCCTTGAGGCATACCGAATCCAGCTGCTCCATCTTCATCCAAACTCCGTGCTCATTCTCGCCATCTTCGCCTACCTCTGCGAGGCGTATGTCGGTGTCCGCCCCTCGGTGGCGCTCTTCCGGAGCTTCTACTCCCTCCGGAGCACCAAGTCGAACGAACGATTTGGATGCGTCTCCTTCCGCATCGCCGCCGCCAGGAGTGAAGGGTACATCCCCATCGCATGGCAGGGTGAGAACGCCATCACCGAGGTGACGAAGAAAGTGGAGAAGTTCCGCGAGAAGTGGGTTTTCGTCGGCACCAAGTCGTCGAACCGCCACCTGGAGGTTCCCGTGGCGCCCCCGAGGAAGTGGGCGCGTTGGGCGAGCGGTGAATTTGAGGGTCCCAAGCTTGAGGCAGTATACGAGCGTATTCAGGTGCTCCGCGAGGCCGGGCTCACCGGCCGGATGGTGGCGATGGACTTCGTTTCGCGCCGCATTGCTCCTCTCCAGTGGCACTCGAAGCCGATGTGGACCTATTCGGGCCCGGACGACAGGATGCGCCTCAGCCCCGGCGACTTCACTCCGGACGAGATGAAGCGGATCATGAAAGTCCTCTTCGCCACGACGTCCATTCCGCCCAAGCACGACGACGCCTTGCCGCTGTTCGCCTACACGGAGGAGCGCGTGCTCGAAGCCCGCAAGCTCCTGCCCCACTTCGACGAATGGGGTATCAAGCCCACGAGGCTCGTTGGGACCCCGCCGCAACCTGTGGGAGCGGAACAAGAGCAGGGAGGGGCGACGTGCTGGAGCCCGACGAGGAACGAAGCGTCTGAGGAGGCGAGGCTTCAAGGGCGCCCGACCCTCGGGAGGCGACGCAGGCTCAAGGAACCGCCGCCTGCCGAGGACCCCCAGGATATCTCTTCCAGCGACGACGGGGGCGCCTTCCACGGTCTCGCCTCCCAGCTGCCCCGCCTGAGGAGGGAACAGCAGCATGGGAGGACGCCGCGGAGCCCGCACCCAAGGTCCTCATGACAGGGACGCCGGGGTCGCCACGAGGGAAGCTCCTCGCGAAAAGGTAGCGGCGCCCCATGAGCAGGCCGGAGCGAGCACTCTCCAGCCACCAAAAGGGAAGAAGAGGGTGTGGAGAGCGGTCGACGAGTGAGTTTGGCTCTTTTCTTTCCTTTCAGCGTTTGCTTCTGCGAATCCCCTCCTGAAGGATTTTTGCTTGGCTGTGTTTTTCAGCGTACCCGCGGCGCCGAAAAAACGGCGTCTCCGCAAGCTCGGGGAGATCGCCTGCACCGCCGAGACACCTGTGGCCGACGAGTTGCAGCAGGCGGCCGTCGAGCTGCAGCATATGGCTGACGAGCCACGGCAAGCGGCTGTCGGGCAGCAGCAAGAGTCAGTTCCTCTCGCGGGTGAGCACCGCGTGGAGGTGGTGATGATTGAAGAGGCGGCGTCGCCTCCAGCTAGGGCTGCCTCTCCCCCCGCGGTCGAGCACCGTGTGGAGGAGGTGATTGAGCTGGCGACGCCTCCGCCTACTCGGGCGGCTACTCCTCCCGCGGCGGAGCACCGCGCGGAAGAAGAGGAGGTGGACGAAGAGATCGTCGCGGAGTCGCCCCCAGCAGCAAGGGAGGCTCCCACAAGGAGGGCAGGTACTCCCGCGGCCACGGCAGACGCGGCCACCACGGAGGGGGCGGGGAGCGCCCCTGAAGAGCGGGAGGCAGAGACGCCTCTGGAGCCCCCGAGCGACGGGGCCAGGGGCGAGGAGATGCCCAGCCCCCTGAGGGCTCTCGATGCGGGCGGCGAGGGAGACGCCCCCACAAGCCCCCACGCCGCGGCGGGGGCCGCTACAAGTTCGGGGCAGGATGCCCTAGGCGCCTCGACAAGCGTCGAGGCCTCTGCGCCCCACAAGGATGCAGGGGTCTTGGCGCTAGGTGAGCCGCGCCCTCGCGCGGTTCGCCGCGACGTTGTCTTCCGCCAATCGCGGCAGGCACTTGACGAGCTGGCGGCGCAGCTCGCCAAGGAAGATCTCGCCAGGGAGAAGGAGCGGGCGAGGCTTGCCGACGCCTGGGCCCTTCTCCACGAGCGGGTGGAAATGTGTCGCCGGCAGGACGCGGCGGCAAAGATGGCGCGCGAAGAAGCGATGCGCTTCGCGAAGGAGACCCGCGACAGCGTCAAGCGGGAGGCGACCGAGGTCATGGACCAGCTGGACGCTGCCCGGGAGGCGCTGGAGACGGATACCACCGCCAAGCTCCAGGAGCTGGCGGCGCGCGAAGAGAAGTTCGCCAACGAGTCCGAGGCCGCGAGGACCATCTTGAAGGAGCTGCGCGAGCAGCTGGACGCCCGCGAGGGGCAGCTAACGCCTCGCGAGACCGAGCTGAAGAAACGCGAGGAAGAGCTCTCCCTCCGGGAGAAAGAGCTGGATCGGCGCGAAGAGCAGGTCCACTCTCTGGAGGAGGAGCAGGCCACCCGCGAGGGCTGCTGCAGGAGCGCGAGAACTCAGTGGCCAGGAGCGAGGCCACCCGCAAGGAGCGCCACGACAAGGCCAACGCTGACCTCGCGATGAAGCAGAAGAGGACCCAGGATGAGGCTGACGCCAGGGTTGAGCGCATCCGCGAGAGCCTCGCCAATGACTATGACGCCAAGGCCACGAAACAGGAAGAACGCTTTACGATGAAACGCAACGAGTTCCTGCATCAGATCGAGGGGCTCGAGGAGTCGGAGAGGGAATTGACCTCCCGCCTTCAGCACGCCCAGGAGGCGCTGGCTCGCGCGGAGAAGGAGATTGCCGCCCTGAAGGCTGACCTGAGCGACCTCCAGCAACAGGTGGGGCCGGCCGCTGACCGCGCAGAGCAAGCGCAGGACTCCGCGCGGCACAACCGGGCCATGACGCGCCAGCGCCAGCTCATGCTCCACGAGCTTGGTTCGCCGCGCGAACGCCATCGGGGACGACTTGAGGATCGAGGTCCCCCACCTTCCTTCCGGAGGGATCGACGACGAGGCAGCGCACACGCAATTCTTCGGGCAATTCCTCGGGGAGATTGAAAAGGTCGCGAAGCGCTTCGACGAGCGCGTTGTGGCGGAGAGCCGCGATCTCCTCGTCCTTGCCATCAGCCGCGTCTTCAGCAACCTTCTGAAGCTCTGGCCCTCGTTCAACCTCGAGGCCGTGATGGAGCCGGTCGAGATCCGCAGCAAGGCGGGGGAGGCCGCTGAGGTGCTCGCCAAGAAGTACGACCAAGTCTTGGTCGATGAAGATGAAGGCGACGGCGAGGGAGGCGCCTGGAGCAGGAGCTGGCGCGGATGGAGCGGGGACCTCGGGAGGCGCGACGGCCTGAACTCCTTCCTGTAGCTGGTCGCGCATGAGGCACATTATCGTGGTATTTTGGTTGTAATAACTTTTGTAAAGACTTGCTTTTAGCTTTGGAACGTGCTTGTGAATGCCCCTTGGGTGGCTTTTGTCTTTTCCCTTCATGTCTTTTTCGCTCTACGTCTTAGGACCCTCTCTTAGCGCTACACCACCGCCGCTTCGGTATGTGCGAGTCAGTACTCCACAAGTCCGGGGGGTGCGTGAGGCCTCAAGAAGTGAGAGCTCCGCGAAGCGCGATGCTTGGGGCTCCCTTTGACGTGCAAGCAGCCCATGAGGCGTGGGAGAGAGAAAAGAGACTCGAGGGGCAAAAACCAGCCAAGAGGAAATTCTACCAAGTCTTGTACTTAGCTTGACGAGGCGTTTCCGCCTTGGAGAGGGTGTTGTGCCCTGGCGAGGCGTTGTTGCCTTGAGAGGGTGCCTGATGCTTGTTTTCCTGCACTTGGACAGATAGGCATACCCACGAGCAATAGATAGCTATAAAACTTGATGCCCGTAGGTTCCTTCATGTGTGTCTTCCGAGGAGAACAAGCACCAAGGTTTTGGTGATCCTTGGTGAGTTGACGTGCGCGGGAGCTGACCCATGAGTTCAGAGCTCCTTGGGAGTTGACATGCATGAGAGCTGACCCGCAAGTTCAGAGCTCGGATCCCTTGAGTTTTAGGTGCTGCCGGATGCTCCCGTGGCATGGCAACCCTGCTAGCCCACGCTCGTGAGATACACAGGAAGGGATCATACGAGCGAGAGAAGAAAAGCGATAACACCGAAGCAAACAACACCGAAGCGACAAAATATGCTGGGCGATGCGCAAAGGTTCAATTTGGCCTGAAACATTGGCCTCATTACACTGGCCTGGCCAGAAGCACAAAAAAATCGCCATGCTTTGGCATGGGGTCCCATTCTGTGGACTGAGACTCCGATGGGCTTTGCCCGAGGCAGACGCATGTAGAGAGAAGCCTCAGGGGCCCCTATGGGGGGTGGCCTTTTAGCCATGCGTTCCCACCATGTTGGTGTCATGGTGGAACGCAGCTAAAAAGCCACCCCCGCATAGGGGCCCCCTGAGCTCTCTCTACATGCGTCTGCTCGGGCACGCCCCTCGAGAGTCTCAGCCACAGAATGTGGACCCCATGCCAAGAGCATGGCGGATTTTTTGTGCTTCTGGCCAGGCCAGTGTAATGAGCCAATGTTTCAGGCCAAATTGAACCTTTGCGCATCGCGCCAGCATATTTTGTCGCTTCGGTGTTGTTTGCTTCGGTGTTATTCGCTTTTCTTTCTCGCTCGTATGATCCCTCCTGTGTATCTCACGAGCGGGGGCTAGCAGGGTGCCATGCCACGGGAGCATCCCGGCAGCACCTAAAACTCAAGGGATCCGAGCTCTGAACTGGCGGGTCAGCTCTCATGCATGTCAACTCCCAAGGAGCTCTGAACTCATGGGTCAGCTCCCGCGCACGTCAACTCACCAAGGATCACCAAAACCTTGGTGCTTGTTCTCCTCGTAAGACACACATGAAGGAACCTACGGGCTCAAGTTTTATAGCTATCTATTATTGCTCGTGGGTATGCCTATCCGTCCAAGTGCAGGAAACAAGCATCAGGCACCCTCTCCAAGGCAACAACGCCTCGCCAGGGCACCAACACCCTCTCCAAGGCGGAAACGCCCCGTCAAGCTAAGTACAAAGACTTGGTAGAATTTCCTCTTGCTGGTTTTTTGCCCCTCGAGTCTCTTTTCTCTCTCCCACGCCTCATGGGCTGCTTGCACGTCAAAGGGGAGCCCCAAGCATCGCGCTTCGCGGAGCTCTCACTTCTCGAGGCCTCACGCACCCCCCGGACTTGTGGAGTACTGACTCGCACATACCGAAGCGGCGGTGGTGTAGCGCTAAGAGAGGGTCCTAAGACGTAGAGCGAAAAAGACATGAAGGGAAAAGACAAAAGCCACCCAAGGGGCATTCACAAGCACGTTCCAAAGCTAAAAGCAAGTCGTTACAAAAGTTATTACAATCAAATGCCACGATAATGTGCCTCATGCGCGACCAGCTACAGGAAGGAGTTCAGGCCGTCGCGCCTCCCGAGGTCCCCGCTCCATCCGCGCCAGCTCCTGCTCCCAGAGCGCCTCCCTCGCCGTCGCCTTCATCTTCATCGACCAAGACTTGGTCGTACTTCTTGGCGAGCACCTCAGCGGCCTCCCCCGCTTTGCTGCGGATCTCGACCGGCTCCATCACGGCCTCGAGGTTGAACGAGGGCCAGAGCTTCAGAAGGTTGCTGAAGACGCGGCTGATGGCAAGGACGAGGAGATCGCGGCTCTCCGCCACAATGCGCTCGTCGAAGCGCTTCGCGACCTTTTCAATCTCCCCGAGGAATTGCCCGAAGAATTGCGTGTGCGCTGCCTCGTCGTCGATCCCTCCGGAAGGAAGGTGGGGGACCTCGATCCTCAAGTCATCCCCGATGGCGTTCGCGCGGCGAACCAGCTCGTGGAGCATGAGCTGGCGCTGGCGCGTCATGGCCCGGTTGTGCCGCGCAGAGTCCTGCGCTTGCTCTGCGCGGTCAGCGGCCGGCCCCACCTGTTGCTGGAGGTCGCTCAGGTCAGCCTTCAGGGCGGCAATCTCCTTCTCCGCGCGAGCCAGCGCCTCCTGGGCGTGCTGAAGGCGGGAGGTCAATTCCCTCTCCGACTCCTCGAGCCCCTCGATCCGATGCAGGAACTCGTTGCATTTCATCGTAAAGCGTTCTTCCTGTTTCGTGGCCTTGGCGTCGTAGTCATTGGCGAGGCTCTCGCGGATGCGCTCAACCCTGGTGTCAGCCTCATCCTGGGTCCTCTTCTGCTTCATCGCGAGGTCAGCGTTGGCCTTGTCGTGGCGCTCCTTGCGGGTGGCCTCGCTCCTGGCCACCGAGTTCTCGCGCTCCTGCAGCAGCCCTTCGCGGGTGGCCTGCTCCTCCTCCAGAGAGTGGACCTGCTCTTCGCGCCGATCCAGCTCTTTCTCCCAGAGGGAGAGCTCTTCCTCGTGTTTCTTCAGCTCGGCCTCGCGAGGCGTTAGCTGCCCCTCGCGGGCATCCAGCTGCTTGCGCAGCTCCTTCAAGACGGTCCTCACGGCCTCGGACTCGTTGGCGAACTTCTCTTCGCGCGCTGCCAGCTCCTGGAGCTTGGCGGTGGTATCCGTCTCCAGCGCCTCCCGGGCAGCGTCTAGCTGGTCCATCACCTCGGTCGCCTCCCGCTTGACGCTGTCGCGGGTCTCCTTCGCGAAGCGCATCGCTTCTTCGCACGCCATCTTTGCCGCCGCATCCTGCCGGCGGCACATTTCCACTCGCTCGTGGAGAAGGGCCCAGTCGTCGGCAAGCCTCGCCCGCTCCTTCTCCCTGGCGAGATCTTCCTTGGCGAGCTGCGCCGCCAGCTCGTCAAGTGCCTGCCGCGATTGGCGGAAGACAACGTCGCGGCGAACCGCGCGAGGGCGCGGCTCACCTAGCGCCAAGACCCTGCATCCTTGTGGGGCGCAGAGGCCTCGACGCTTGTCGAGGCGCCTAGGGCATCCTGCCCCGAACTTGTAGCGGCCCCCGCCGCGGCGTGGGGGCTTGTGGGGGCGTCTCCCTCGCCGCCCGCATCGAGAGCCCTCAGGGGGCTGGGCATCTCCTCGCCCCTGGCCCCGTCGCTCGGGGGCTCCAGAGGCGTCTCTGCCTCCCGCTCTTCAGGGGCGCTCCCCGCCCCCTCCGTGGTGGCCGCGTCTGCCGTCGCCGCGGGAGTGCCTGCCCTCCTTGTGGGAGCCTCCCTTGCTGCTGGGGGCGACTCCGCGACGATCTCTTCGTCCACCTCCTCTTCTTCCGCGCGGTGCTCCGCCGCGGGAGGAGTAGCCGCCCGAGTAGGCGGAGGCGTCGCCAGCTCAATCACCTCCTCCACGCGGTGCTCGACCGCGGGGGGAGAGGCAGCCCTAGCTGGAGGCGACGCCGCCTCTTCAACCATCACCACCTCCACGCGGTGCTCACCCGCGAGAGGAACTGACTCTTGCTGCTGCCCGACAGCCGCTTGCCGTGGCTCGTCAGCCATATGCTGCGGCTCGGCGGCCGCCTGCTGCAACTCGTCGGCCACAGGTGTCTCGGCGGTGCAGGCGATCTCCCCGAGCTTGCGGAGACGCCGTTTTTTCGGCGCCGCGGGTACGCTGAAAAAACACAGCCAAGCAAAATCCTTCAG
Organism: Puccinellia tenuiflora; assembly: GCA_012064385.1. NCBI lineage: Eukaryota > Viridiplantae > Streptophyta > Magnoliopsida > Poales > Poaceae > Puccinellia > Puccinellia tenuiflora. The sequence goes on from QRDG01002042.1 coordinate 708,934, forward strand.
GAGGGGATTCGCAGAAGCAAACGCTGAAAGGAAAGAAAAGAGCCAAACTCACTCGTCGACCGCTCTCCACACCCTCTTCTTCCCCTTTGGTGGCTGGAGAGTGCTCGCTCCGGCCTGCTCATGGGGCGCCGCTACCTTTTCGCGAGGAGCTTCCCTCGTGGCGACCCCGGCGTCCCTGTCATGGACCTTGGCGTGAGGCTCGCGGCGTTCTCCCCTGCTGCTGTCCTCCTCCTCTGCGGGGCGCTGGGAGCGAACCACGTGGAAGGCGCCCCCGTCGTCGCTGGAGGAGATCTCCTGGAGGTCCTCGCCGGGCGGCGCGTTCCTTGAGCCTGCGTCGCCCCCCGAGGGGTCGGCACCCCTCGAAGCCTCATCTTCCCGGGAGGGGTCGGCACCCCTTGAAGCCTCGTCCTCCTCGGACCCTTCGTCCTCGTCTGGCTCCAGCGCGTCGCCCTCCTGCTCTTGTTCCGCCGCCCACGGGTTGCGGCGGGGTCCAACGAGCCTCGCGGGCTTGATACCCCATTCGTCGAAGTGGGGCAGGAGCTTGCGGGCTTCGCGCACTCGCTCCTCCGTGTAGGCGAACAGCGGCAAGGCGTCGTCGTTGCTTGGGGCCGGAATGGACGTCGTGGCGAAGAGGACTTTCATGATCCGCTTCATCTCGTCCGGGGTGAAGTCGCCGGGGCTGAGGCGCATCCTGTCGTCCGGGCCCGAATAGGTCCACATCGGCTTCGAGTGCCACTGGAGAGGAGCAATGCGGCGCGAAACGAAGTCCATCGCCACCATCCGGCCGGTGAGCCCGGCCTCGCGGAGCACCTGAATACGCTCGTATACTGCCTCAAGCTTGGGACCCTCAAATTCACCGCTCGCCCAACGCGCCCACTTCCTCGGGGGCGCCACGGGAACCTCCAGGTGGCGGTTCGACGACTTGGTGCCAACGAAAACCCACTTCTCGCGGAACTTCTCCACTTTCTTCGTCACCTCGGTGATGGCGTTCTCACCCTGCCATGCGATGGGGATGTACCCTTCACTCCTGGCGGCGGCGACGCGGAAGGAGACGCATCCAAATTGTTCGTTCGACTTGGTGCTCCGGAGGGAGTAGAAGCTCCGGAAGAGCGCCACCGAGGGGCGGACACCGACATACGCCTCGCAGAGGTAGGCGAAGATGGCGAGGATGAGCACGGAGTTTGGATGAAGATGGAGCAGCTGGATCCGGTATGCCTCAAGGACCCCTAGGAGAAAGCTGGAGAAAGGGGGAACGAAGCCGGCAAAGAGTGTGTGAAAGAAGATGGGGTGGAACCCCGCGCCGACCCTGCTGCTGCCGGGCGCTATGTTGGTGGCACCGAGCTCGTGGGTGTTGGAGGCCACCAGGAGCCGCACCTTGGAAACCGTCGCCGCGTTGATAAGGGACTCGGGCATTGTCCCCTGGGGCGCAGCGCCCCGCGCCGCCACCGGCGCAGCGTCCCGCGCCGTCGCTGCTGACGAGCTCGCCTGCACGGTGGCCTTGCCCTTCAAGTCGGTGGCTGCTTTCTTGGGCGCCATTGGTCGGCCGGAGAAGAAGAAGAGTACTCTGGAGTTGGAGCGCTCTGGAGAGATTGGAGGCGTGGGGAGAAGTGTGCGGAGGAGTTACGGGAGAAGTAATGGGCGCCGCCTGCGCGCCCAGGCTTTATTGACCAGCACTCGAGTCGTGGCGGGCCCCGCCACGTCGCCCGTTGGAGCCGAGGAGGTCGTGGCCGCGGGCGCAACCGCTGCGTGACACGTGTCGCGGCCCTGTCAGGCATCTTTGGCCCCTCGACGCTTCGCCTTCGTCATGGGCCTTGGCGTGCCCGTCGCGGGCCCGGGGGCTACTATCGGCACAGTGGAAACCAGGGTACCACGGGCCGGCCTGCCAGGGCCCACAAGATTCTTTGGATGATTTCCGCTAAGGACCAGGCTCTCCAAGCCTGGCGAGCTTCGCGAGTTTTTCCCCCTCGCGAAGGGTTTTTCCCCTCGCCAAGGGTTCTTTCCCTCGGCGAGGGATCGCTCCTCGACAAGGCGTCGCCGACGCCGCCCGCAATTCTGCCAAGGACCAAGCTGAAGGGCTTGGCGAGGCTTTTCGCCTCGCGAAGCGCTCTCTTCGTGAAGCCATCTCTGCCCCCGCGGCAGAGCGCACATGGGCTCTGCGCCGTGTGCAGAGTGACGCGCGTGCCTACGCGCGATGACGACAACGCCGCAGTTGCCATTTCCATGTATAAAGCAGTCAACAAAGCGGAGCCAAGCAAAGCGGACAACGAGTATTGCCCCTTTGGTGACAAGGGAACAGCCTGCAGCTACGCTCCAAGGACGACGTCACTGTGGGTCACCTCCCACCTCGGCAAGCGCCAGCCCACTGTCCAGCTGGTCGGTGCCCCTTTTCAGCTTTGGTGACGCCGTTCCCCTGCCGTGGACCGCGTCCACGAGCCTTACCTTTATGGTAGACCTCACCTTTACGGTGCACCGCGCCTCTTCCTTCGTCGCCATGTGGTAGCCCTTCCCGCCCAAATGTTTGGGCAGAAGAGGCCCAGGGCGCCTATAAAAGGAGGAGGAGCACGCCCTAGCAAGGGGTTCGATTCCTGGCTCAATCTTCGGTTAGTGCAGCTCTAGCAAACCCTAACCCTAGATCTGGAGATCAGCCAGTAGCCATTGTTAGCCACCCAGAGCTCGACAAGCTCTCCTTGTACTGTAAAACTCTCCAAGCAGTGCAATACATAGAAGCAGGACGTAGGGGTTTTACCTCCACAAGAGGGCCCTGAACCTGGGTAATACCTTGTGTCAATCTCTGCAGTGTCGTCCGCAGCGAGCCTGACGAGCACCGTCGCCGGAGCACGTTGTGGATTGTTTGACTCCGTGTTCAGCCCCTTACACGATACCTAGGAGACACCCCTAGTTCCTGGGGACCATCTCCGACACGGGGCAAAATTCCGGAACCCCACCAGAGAGAAATGCCGAAAAGACTTAGCCAAAAAGCTCAGACGAAAATATGGGCCGAAACTTCTGGTACTTGGGCCGGAACTTCCGGGGGACGGAATTTCCGGCCTAAACCCCGGAACTTCCGCCCCTCTGAAAACTCGCAGAAACTGCAAAACGAAAACATGCATATCTTTTGCATCCGGACTCCGTTTTCGATGATCTTGGGCTCATTGGAATCGTCACAACAAGCATAACAAGAATATGCAGAGAAACATCATAGTACAACAATATGTTATAAAAACAAATGGGAAAGTTAAAAAACTCTTTTCGCAAACCGGAAATGAAATATCTTTTGCAAATGAAGTCCAAATGAGATGAAACCAATTTTGTTGGAAAGAGGACGACAAATGCAACCTTTGAAAAAGGCAAACAAGCAATGGAGATTTTGCAAAGAAATGGAAGAGATAAATCTTCCGCACGGATGAACCGGCAAAATCTCCAATACCGAAACCGCAATAGAAGACGCATATGAAAACCGTTTTCGGTGAACTTAGCCTTGTCATGACGAGCACTAAAAGCACCAAGACCACACCACAATAAGAGACAAATAAGAACCAATAAAGATGATTGCATGGATGCAAAGGTTTGTGCTCTCTACGATGATACGATCACGATACTCGGTCGAGAGCCCCTCTTGATAGAACGGCTATCTATCCTATAACCCGGTCTCTCAACTAACAACATGAGACCGGTAAAATAGAAACCCTATCAAGATCATACCTTTGCCTTGCGCATTAATCCACTTGGGGTCGATGATGACGATCTTCATCTCCTCAAGACGAATCACCTTTCTTGATTGCGCTTCGCTTGGTGAAGATTCACATGATGCTCCCCCATACACCAAGATGGGAGAAGCACCTCTTCGGCATATCTTCACTTGGACTTGAGTATTGATCAGCACGCACTTAGCCTTGATCAACACACACTTCTCTTCCCTTATCCTTGACTCTAACAAATGGAGATCAAGCAATGCTTATGGACACACCTACACATATAGCTCAATACAAACATTAGTTCATAGAGATTGTCATTAATTATCAAAACCACACGTTGGGACAACCATGCACTTTCACTCTTCCGATACCTGGGGAATATCCTCAATACGGGACTCGTCGAGACACAAATTCCCATCTTACGGATCCCCGAATAAGCCCTTATAATAGTTGGTGATATACTTTTTAAGTTGTTCATGTCCCTCGATCAAACCCTCTTCCTACTGAAGTGAATGAATAAGTTTCTTTCTATGTCGACCATTGATGCATGTAAAATACATACATGAACTTTGCATTATAATACTCATATTTCAATCATATTTGCATCATATAAGGGTCATATCATTGTTTTATAAGGATTTTGGGAAGATTTCACAATTTTCCTATATTTCTGGAATTAACCCTGCACTGGCAGAAAACCCCATTTTTTATATTTTGATGTTTCAGGGACCCAAACGACGTCCAAATGACCTAATATTTTGTGGGGATCATTTTTTGGAAGGAACAAAGCGTAGGCGCTAAGGAAGCGAACAAACGGAGACCTGAGGGCCAAAAGAGGTGGGCTCACACGGCCAGATTCCTTGGCCGCGTGGGACCCCCCATCTTGGGCCTCGTGGCTCCGATGTCATCCGTTTTCGTCTCCGTGGCTTCGTCTTGACCTAAAACCGACGATAAAAATAGTCCCCCGACGGCTTTCATGAGGAGGCGGCGGGGAAACAAAAAACCATGAAACAGGAGACAGAAGGCTGCCGCCGGAGAAGATCGGAGGGGGGAAACGCCGCCAGAATCACCTCCGGAAGGCTCCTCCATCCCCCCCTCCGGAGTCTCCATCAACACCACCGTCAAGACCAGCACCATCTCCATCACCATCTTCGTGATCCACTTCATCCCCCTCATAGTTTGAGATTGTTCGAACCCTAGCTATTGTCTAAGTACTATTCTACATGTTTGTGAATTGCTACTTGTCATTGTTTTGTGGGGAGATTATATTTTCAGATTGTGTTGTATCACTTATACCATTGAATCATATCATGTCTTCGCGTTGTGAGTAGTTCTCTCATATTCCTGGGGGCATAGGATGGATTGGCAATAATTTTCACTTAACTTGTGTTGAGTATTTGGTCAAGTTTTTATCTTTTATGATTGTCTTGATGTATAATGTATGAAGTGCACCATATATTGAGTAATGCATGAAGGTGCTATCACACTACTGTGATGGAATGGGTAGGACCTAGGAGGACACGTAAACCTTGGTCTAATACATGAAGTTACATTAGGAGGGGATTTATATCGGGGACCTTAGAGTGTAATGCTATGGTGGGACTTTATGTCTTAATAATTCTTGTGCAGTCATTTACTTGGCCACATGATCCATCATAAGGGGTTTAGTTTATTTATTTAACTACACCTAATTATGGCTCCGTCCAAAGAAGATTAAAACTTGACAAAATGTTTACCTTGTTGTTCTAGAAATATTTATGCCATGAAATCCATGTAGCCCTTGGGAACGTTTTCCACCTATAAGAAACACACCACTCAAGCTTGTCGTCTTGCTGCATAGAGGATTGGTCTTTCTCTCTTTGAGAGCTTTCACTTGTCATATTTTATTTTCAGCTTTTTACTTTATTGCAAACTCTACACCAAAAACCCAAAAACATTTGCATCATTTAATCATTTTAGTTTGTCTAGTGCATAGATAATAAGAGAAGTGACACTCTTATTTGAGAGGATAAATACTTATACCTTCTACTCCTCGTGGGATCGATACTAATACTTACACATCGAAGATTTCAACGATCCCCTATACTTGTGGGTATCAATACATTTTATGGCGCCGTTGCCGAGGAGTGTAGCGCTTAAGTTTTTATTCTTGTTTGCACTAGATATTTATTTTCAGTTCTGCATTTCTTTTTGTTTGTTTTACATCTTGCAATCATCTAAGCTTGGGGAGGTTTTCCTCTTTAACTTGTTTGGTTGTGAGTTTTTCTTATATTTACTTTCAGTTTTGCATTTAGTTTAGTTTTATTTTCAGTTTTATATATCAAAACACAAAAAAAAGATGGAGAAACTTTCTGGAATGTCTATGCCTAATGGTTATGTTAAAAATATGGAAGCCTACTTTGAATATGAATCAACCGAAGAGGGAACAAGAATGCGTAAATTGCTTGAAGCTCTTCACAAAATGGCTATTCAGTTTTGTGAATTACATGATGTAACTTGTTGCAATAGAAGAGCTGTTAAACATTCCCACTATCAATGCAAGTATAATAGTGATCCTATAATTGCTTGTTATCGTGAAGATAAATTTTCATGCCCTGATATAGAACAAGTTGAGAAATATATTGCTTATGTTGGAGCCCATGAGATAGACTCTCTTATTGATAAATTTCTTACAACTAGTCATGAAGCTCGTGTAATGAAAGTACAAATTTCTATTATTCTCCAACTTTGCAAAAAAGAATTTAGTGACAATGTTTATGTTAAAGAAATAATTCTTGCTTCCATGGAAAGTATTAATATTTTGCAGGAAGAGGATGATGAAAACATAAGCTTGAAAGAGGAAGAACGTGAAGAGGAGATTGAAATGGATATGTTCTAACCTAAGCTTGGGAAAGAGTTCGATCTCCCAACTTCACCATCAACATTTGATAGTAGCACTCAAACTCAAAAATCTTTTGTTATTTATGAGAACCCATGTTATGATGAGTGTCAAACTGAAAATTCTATGGTTATATATGATAACCCATGCTATTATGATGAAACTAATAATGCTCCTTTACTTTTTAATGATGCTACACTAGTGAACTTATTGATGATAATGAGGAGTGTTGTTTAAATATGCTATATGATAATGCTTTAGATGATGATCCTACGCTTATTGATAATTCTCAATGTTTAGAAGTTGTCGCCAAATTATGTGAGGATAAAAATGATATACTTGCTGCTTGTGACAACACTCTCACTTATGACGGTCCTACTTTATTTTTGAATTCTCCTATTCACACCATGGAGGAGAAGCTTTTATATGTTGAAAAGTACATATGTGGGCTGAAATTATCTTGCACTAATAACCATTACACCCACAACAATAATGTGTATGATGTTTCTTGCAATTATTTTGAGAGAGGAAAACGTACTAATATCTTACATTATAGTTTTAATAATCCTTTATATGTTCCTAAGCTTGCAAAGTTGCACCAATCTAATAGTTGTTTTATCAAATTTGGTTCCACTACTTGTAACTATTATGAGAGGGGAAAACATGGTTCGAAACATTTCAATATTATTACGTTTCCTCTCTTTAAGTTCAAAGCCTTGAAATTGCTCTTGATTTATCTTCCTATGCTACTTGCTTTGTGTTTCAATGATTTATTTTCTTACAAGATCCCAATGCATAGTAAGTGGGTTAGACTTAAATGAGTTTCATATTTTTCTCTTGATGCTCTCATTTGCATTTTAATTCTTATTACTATGTGAGCATCATTAAAACTATCATGCCTAGCTATATGACTATAAAGAAAGCGCTTTACGGGAGGCAACCCGGTTGTTTTATTTTTGATTTTTTTTGTGTCCTCTTGCTGTAACAAGAGATTTAGTTTTTAGTTTTGTTTCTGGAATTTTTAATAAAGTACCAAGTTTTACCCATTTTGGTTTGAAAAAAAGTTGCTATTTGCATTCGGAGATTCTATTCCAGCACGAAACTGTGCACGGTATGATTTTTAATTACTATTATGTAACTCCGAATGAGTTGATATTTTAACTGTAACTGCAGCTTTTCATCCTCTGTAAGCATGAATTTTCTCAGAATTTTTCGACATATTTAAGTAGGGTAGAAAAATACGTTTTTCTGCTGCTGTTTTTCTGGACAGATTCTGTCCTATTTTGTTTGATGCATTCTTTGAACTTTTAAGTTTAATCTTCTTGATTAACTTGATTTTATGAGGAAGCATACAAAATTATACACTTTCTGGACACTTAATATGAATTTATGTTCATAAATTTCTTTCAGCAAGCATTCTATCTTTTGTACCTACTAATGTCACCCCACAGAAAAGAAATGGAGAAACAGTGTTTTGAAGTTTTTTCACAGGGATTAGAGGAGATGCACCAAGAGCTATCCAAGGATGGTGAAGACCATAAGCTTGGGGATGTGAAGACAACCCCAGTGGACCAACACACTCTCGGTTTGCACACGTCTAACTTCTGTTTTTCGATCAATGCACTTTATCGCATAAACTTGGAGCGTCTTTTATTTGCTTTTTATTTTAGTTTGATTCTTTTGAGACCACCACTATCATATTTTTTATGAGAGAGCTACTAGAAATTTGGGTTAAATTAAGTTGGATGCTATTAAAAAGATTGGGAAAGGGATGTTTGAGCTGATTTAAAAAGATACATATAGTTGCATGATTCATGTGCTTTTTAATGAGTGTTAATTTGCAAGTGTTTTATCAAAAGCTATCTCTTATTCATGTTTTGATGATGAATGTTACTTTACTTTGTTTAACATGGATTGGTTAGTTCTATGGACACTTGTGCATGCATTTAGACGGTCAACTCTCTCCCTTTTGGTAGCCCAAGATTCCAACAAGTAAAAACTTGTTTTCCAACAACTTCAACCAAAGTTTTTCCGGTGAGTCCACCATATCTACCTATTAGCTTTATGCTATTACGAGTATGTTTATCATGTTATTTTGTATTATCTATAACTCTGAATTAAAATGCTTATGTTATTGATTGTCATGGGAAAAGTTGGTTAAAAAGCTCTCACACCTTACTTTTATTGCACTTAATAAACATGAACCATTGTGATTAAAATTATGAAGCTGTGAGCTTGACAAGAGTATTGGTTGGGGGTTATCCCATATGTGCTGTCACATGGCAAGCTTTCAACATGTTCTTAATTATATTTAGTTGATATCATGTACTTTTGTTTATGGATGCCTATCATAGTGCCAAATAAATGTGGAAACTAATTAAGTTTAAATAGTTTGTACAAATGGTTAGAGAGACACCTGGGCCGCTAATCTATGCCATGCATCATTCATGGTGGAAATTTACTTACGTGCTATTGTGAACCTTCAGTGATGCACCTCGTAATAAAAAAGCTATATCAATAGTAAATAAAAAGGGTGTTGAGATTGTTTATTATGTTTGTTTGTCTTGTCATTTTGACATGGGCTTGTTCCATGTCCTGGGACAAGAGGTACCCCAGTTGACCCTCTTGATGACGCTATTTTCACAATGACTTTAACTTGAACTTGCTTGTTAGCCCAAATTGAGTAACACCATGGTGTAGGTACTCGTATTCACGGGGCATGAAGCTTTCAACCCATACTTTGTGAAGCACACTACTCATATTTGGTTTCACTTTAAACTTTAACCATTCAAGATGTTATGATGGGGGTAATGAGAGCTTGCCACCAATGAATACCACATTGCAAACATTAACTTAAGTAGAAGCATTTGGAAGTTAGATGAAAGTTTTTCATGTTTACCTCTACTCATTTATATGTCTTTCCAAAGTGTCCACCTTTTATATTCAGATTTACAAGAGTACTCTATGACCATCATAGGATGTTTTTACTTTTCATTATGCATACATTTGGTCCATAGTACTTTCTTCTATGTTGCACTTTGTGAATTATCATTGAACATCCTTGCATTGAATATTTGATATCACTTCACAATCTATTTTGCATATTGCTACTCCTTTGAAGAATGAATCATTTGACTTTATGTAGCAATAGTAATCATCTCGGAGTTGGAAAACCAACGTAATCCCAGAATTCCCGGGCCAGCTCGGAGTCCGACAACGCCCGCCGATGAACATCATCCCGCGACACCACTCGATCCTCCAAAAGAACATCCGAAGCAACCTCAACGGCGAGCGCATCCGCCTCCAGATCTTCATCCGCATCCTCTCGGAGGGCAGAGAAGCGCGACCCCGAAGACACTGAAGGTTCCGACGACAGCGCGCCGGGGACCAGCGTCAGCCGCCGGCGCGGCCCTAGCCGTGGCAAAGCTCCGTTGGGAGTGCACATGGTGGGAGTGATTGGACTCTCCTCTCTTGATAGGCAACATGGCTTCACATGTTTTAGCTAGCCATTCAGAGGATCCTCTCTCGATTGTGTGGAAACTTTTTTATACCACTACGTATACCATTATGTTCAATACCAAACCATATACCGCCACTATACTCACCGTACATGCCCTTCTACTCCCGTACTATTGTACTAGACAGGAACCAACAATACATACCCTTCTACTCACGTACTACTGTACTAGATAGAAACCAGCAAAAAAGAAAGTTTCTGGACAAAACGAAAAATAGCAGTTTAAGGGTCTATATGTGTACAGAATTAGCTTATATTTGAACTGTAGTCTCATATTACTATTTTTGATTTTCTGTAATTTTTTAGATTTTTCTGAGAAAAATTATTTTTTGGTCAAAAATTGAACTTTTTGAATTTCTTGCCGTCCGGGCGAGCCTAAAGTGCTGCCAAAAGTTGGATACAGGATAGTATGGTAAATGCAGCACTATACACTCAAATACATGTATCTTTCGAACCGTTATTCTCTTTAGTGGAGGTAATGGCATACATAGAGGTATGGAGAAGTTAGAGTGGCATATTTTCAAGTTCAATTTTTGTAATGCCATGTCTCCAATCTGTGAATTGCACGATGGCATAGATGTAATTAACCCTAATAAATACAGGAAGGAAAGACATAATTGCAGGGCAGCGTGACAGTAGCGGGAAAATTGTGGTTTGATTTTTTTCGCCCCAGCAACGCCACGACACGCCACCCTTGACGCCTCTTTTTTTATAATGAGAATATATTAATATATAAAAGATATCAATTACATCTAGACTCTACACCAACATAATATAAAGAACATTTCTAAACACTAAGGATGCACACAACCAAATGACAAAAAGAGAAGAAATAAAGAAAAAAGACCCCGTCATAACGATCAATGACTCGCAGAACCATCACCAAAGACAACATCCGGACTACATAAAAAGTCCTCCAGATGCGACGCCTCTATCCCCTCTCTTTCTCTCTCAGCAAATGGTACTACTATTGATCATATTGGTGCATTTAAACACTCCACATGCCATTTTGTTATGCTTTGAAATCTGAAATGGTCTAAGTTTGTTGTGATGTCCACTGGCCCAATTGGTGACCCGTCGGGTTCGGCCATGGGTCTGATATCAGACCCATGGGCAGGGTCGTGTGAACATACTCTTACCCATTTGTTAATCGAGCATGGGTCTGAAAGAGGTCAACCCGGTCAAATCCGACCCGATTATCGGGCTTAGCTGCACGACAGAGCCGTCGAATCAAGCTGACCAGACGAATTGAGTTGACGAGCCAAAGGAAATTTTGTTGGTCGTGAGCATGGACATGGTCATGGTGGAGGAAGGCTTGGTGGCTCAAGAACGGTTGTCGACGCCCAACCCGAGCTCTTCATGGCCTCGCGTGAAGCTCCACGCCGGATCCATGACGTGCAGGAAGGAAAGGCTCATGGTAGAAGGAAAATAAGCCTGCGAGCTCTGAAAGATGGGGCAATGGTGTGGCACCAGCAGGGAACTCTCTCGGCGGCATGCCGGAGTCGAGGACTGCTCGAATTGAAGATGGGAGGAGGTAGCAGCAGGCGGCCTTGTTCTGAAATTTCACTCGTGACAAGCATTCTTCTCTTTGTGAGAAGTGCTAAAACTTGATTCTTGTAGAGGTGGTATGATCTACATGGGGCAAAATTTGAGGTTTACCTTAAAAAAAAGATAAAGGATCGATTCGTTTTTTACGGGATCATTGTTTTCCACCGAAATTGTGAAAAACTGCTATTTTAAAATTATGTCTTGTATCACTAGTTCGGTACACTCCGCCACCCGATTGTTTGGATCCCTTGAATCTACTTGTCTCCTTGCGTTTGCTTCTTCGCATCTCTGTTCCAGCTGTTTGTTTGGACTGCCCGGTTATTTTGTTTTACGTATTTTCCTGAAACAAAAATCTACTTTGGATCTTTGTTCACTATCCATGTAAAATAATCTTTCCCCACTTTTCAGCGTCATCCACGTCATTCTATATGAGCGGCTAATACACCAACTAACACAGGTTTATAAGCAACCCTAGACCGTCACCTTCACTAGACTGAATCAATCACACGTAAGACGCGTATGAACAACCCTGCATCGGCAACCCTCCTCCGTCCGATTTCGTGCTCATCGCCGCGCCTGGAAAAGCCTCCAGCGACCTCGCGCTATCACCTGCACCGAGGGTGTTCGACATATTGACTCATAGGCACCATTTTTTCTGTTTTATGCTAGCGATGCCCGATGACTAATCGTCGATTGCCTTGTTTATTTCATTCCAATAGATGGCAGCGATGACGATTTGATGATGCACCTGATCATGCAAGAAGAAGATGACATCAATGCCGAGGAAGACGAGAACATGACATTCTTGCTTGCATTGCAAAGCTTCATGTCGAGGAGGCCACCCATGCCAACACCAAACGAGGAGGTTCAAAGTTTGGCAGGAGGAAGACCAAGCATTGGATGAGGGCGGAGGGCCATTGCATGCTATACGCCGATTATTTTGCCGAAGATCCTAGATTTGATGAAAAGGATTTCCGTCCTGAGGTTGGTGCATGGGGTGAGGAGTATGACACCTGATTTAAGTTGACGACGAACGCTATGGGATTGCCTGGTTTCTCATCAATCCAGTAGTGTACGGCGGACATGAGGATGATTGCATATGGAGCCCGTGCAGATGGTCAAGACGACTATCTACGTATGTTGGAGTCTACAGCTCTCAAATCATTGTACAGATTCTGCAGAGCGGTGGTGGTTGTGTTTGGCCCGCAGTATTTGGGAGGACCAAATGAAGAAGAAACAACTTGCATCCTAGCAACAAACAAAGCAAGAGGATTCCTTGGGATGCTTAGAACCATCGATTGTATGCATTGGAGCTAAAACAACTGTCCATTTGTTTGGCAAGGATAGTACAAAGGTGGACACAAAGGATATTGCAGCATGATCCTAGAAGGTGTGGCTGATTATGAGATGTGGATTTGGCACACTTTTTTTGGCATGGCGGGATCTCACAATGACATCTATGTGATGCAGCGCTATCCGTTGTTTGCGAGGCTTGTTGAAGGTCAAGCTCCTCTGGTGAACTATGAGATCAACGGCCATACCTACACCAAATGGTACTACCGTGTCGATGGTATCTATCCATGACGATCTACCTTTGTGAAGACAATCTCTGCGCCGCTCGGCGACAAGAAATCTTGGTTTGCTTCAGTACAAGAGAGTACAAAAAGGATGCCGAGCTTGCATTTGGAGTGCTCCAGCAGAGGTTTGCTATTTTGCGATACCCTGCTCTTACTTGGTCAACCGACCAGATGGTGGAGATCATGAATGCATATGTTATCATGCACAACATGATTATTGAGGATGAACGTGCAAATCGAGTGGATGATGTAGATGAGAATTAAAATCGAATCTATGATTTCAAGGGTCGTCGCGCCGCTATATATATTACAATGTTCAAATAGATTGGAGTGATTTCGTCGCCATGCATATAGAGATCCGAGATGAAAATGCTAACGGTCAACTCCAAAATGATCCGTGGAGCATTTGTGGGAGCACAAAGCAATGTATTAATAATTTATCTGTAAAACCATAATTTATTTATGAAACTCTATGATTTATTTATGAAACTATAATTTATTTATTGAACTCTATAAAACAATGATTTTTTTGTGTTCGAAATATGTTTAGAGAGAGTTTTAGGGACGACGAATGGAGAGAGACACCCAATAGACAACATCTCGTCCGGACACCCCCATGGCTCATTCTGGTAAGAGCACTCCAGTCGGGGCGTAAATAGGGCCGCCAATAGCTCTATTCTGCGCGCCGGACGAAATTTGGCTCCCAGTCGCGGCGCCAATAGCCCCGTTTCGTCTAGGGAGGCTCAATAGCTCATCTGGCACACCCACCCCACACCCTCCATGGAGGGAGCCGCTTGGATGCGCCGGACGAAACGAGGGCGACGCCACGTCGGATCCCCACGGCACGGGCCAGCCTTGTCATTGGGACATAAACCGCTTTAGATACAAATTTGGGATACAATTTTTTTAATTCGATATGAATGATCGTCGTAGACCGTGGAGAAACCACTGCTTGTCTAGAATCCTGAAAGCTCTCGTTCTAACCGGGATCGATATCAATGACCAGCACATGAACGAGGAGGCGCCTCTGCCTACTCGTCGGACACCTCGTCAGACGGCCCGTGTTCGTCACCGGCGGGACACTTCATGTTTCTGCGCTGCATCAATGCGCCATTGCATCGATGCGTCGCTGCGCCACGTGCGTCGATGCGATGTATCGCTACGCCGACTTTGGGTCGATGACATGCGGGTTCCATAGAGTAAAGATATTCATATGTTTATTTTTTGAAAAAAAAAAGGTTAACTCCACGTCGGCTCTTCACACCGCGACTTGAAAGCGCCGACGCCAATACACGCAATTTTATCCGCACGGCTCATCCGAACGCTATTGGCGCCCCAACCGAAGATGCTCGACGCGCCGAGTCTCTCACTCAGTCTGTCTCATCCGCCGCGCCATCCCGGGAGGTGTCGCCCGACGGAGCGCAGCCACCCTCGCGATCCCTGAAAACCTTTGGCCGCGGTCGCGTTTCGTTTTGGCAGGGAGTCAAGCCACCATAATAAATAGGGTACCTAAGGGCATGTACAATGGGGTGATATCAGCCTTCCCTTACAGATCTCACGTCATATTTTTGCTTAGTTGGCGGAGAGAGAATAAAGAAAGAGAGGGTTGTCTTCCCTTAGCTAAGAGATGATCTCTTAAATATTAAGAGAAGACTATTTTCTCCATTATACCCCATGCATTCCCTTATTAACATAATTTTATACTAAAATTTAATTAATTCTCATTAATTGCTAGAGATGACAATAAGAGAGAGCATTGTATGACCGATATTTATTACTTTATCCAGGTGACATGAAGGGGTAAGATAAGCTTTCTTCTCTATCATTGTACATGCCCTAATAAATACGGCGTGAGGAAAACCATAACTGCAGTGCAGCGTGCGTCACGCAGTGGGAAATTGCGGTTTGATTTTTTCTCCCCGGCCACGGCACGCCACGACACGCCACCGTCGACGTCTCTATCCCCTCTCTTTCTCTCTCCACCAACCGCCGCAAGACTCTCCATCACCTCTAAATAACCGACCCGAGAACCGCGCGGCCGGGCGCGTGCGGATTCCCTTCCCGGAGAATCGGACTAGCACGTTGAGGGTCGGGCAGATGCGGGAGGGCGGCCGCAGCCGAGACCAGGAGCACGAGGAGGAGCATGATCCCCAGCCGGGGTGCGGGCGCGAGGCGGCGGGGCAGGCGGCGGCGGGCTGCGCCGCGGTGTGCTGCTGCTGCCCCATGGCTCTGCTCGAGATCATCCTCCTCGTCGCGGTCAGGCTGCCGGCCGACCTCCTGCGCCGGGCGAGGATGAGGCGGCGGCGATAGCGCCGACTACGGCGCAGCGGGAAGGGGAACGCGTCGCTGACGGGGAGCGCCAAGGCGATGGTGGCCGCCGAGGCCGTCCTGGAGGCGGACGAGGCTGCGGCCGGCGCCAGGCGCGCGGAGGCGGAGGACGAGGCGGCGGAGGAGCTGGAGCGCCACATCATGGGTTCCCGACTCTACGGCGCCGGCTTCTGGCGCACCGCCTCCTCCCGCTCCAGCTCCTGCGCGTCCTCCGCGCGCCGGCCGTAATACGACAGCGACGTCGTCAACCCTCTGCTTCCCCGTCCGTCGAGTGTGCGTGCTTGTCTGTTGTGCACGCCCGTGGAAGATTTGCCTCGTCAGGTGGTTTGTCCGTGCTAATTAGTTTAGGGTCCTGGTACAGCAAGCGATCGCGCACACGTGCTTTCGTGTACTGTCTGGTTGATTTAGGATCGATTTGTCATGGACCATGTACTAGAAAGAGAGTAACTGTGGTCCTCAACTCAACTCCTGATGATGGGGGATTTTATTATTTGCCACGCTTTACTTCCAACCTTTATAATTTGCCACGCATTAGTTAGTTTTTGATTATTTGCCACACATTAGATTAGTTCTTTACTAATTTGCCCTGTTTCTCCTTTTACAGGTATATTAATTTTTTTTACACCTAAATACATGAAGAAATACAGTACCTAGTATCAGATCGGGCTCTCGTTAGAAACAGAGTGGAGGAGCGTATGAGAAACACGAGAAGAGAGGAGCTTGGGAAGGAGCGCCGCCAGGCGGCAGCGGAGGCCGGCCACCACGGATGAACCTGGCGCAACGGCGTTCCTCCTGGAAGCGGCTGCCGGCCACCACGGACGGACTAGGCGCAACGGCGTTCCTCCGGCAGCGGCTGGGCTACCACCGAAGGACCAGGCCCAACTAGTACTAGTACCAGAGGAATGGGTTACGAGGATCATGGTTGTCGTTCTTGGTCGCTGCTGCGCCACCGTGGTCCGGCCGCCATCGGCACCTCGGACGCTTGACGTTCCCGTCCGGCCGTCCCAGCTCCCCTGTTTCCCCTCCCTTCCTCTGCTGGGAACAGATGAATCTAATCGATCCACCAATCCCGATCGGTTCAACCATGTAGAGTACTAGGTAGTGTATTCTCTCATATATTTCGGAGTAGAAGAAAGTCAATATACATACAAAAGGAAAAACAGGGCAAATTAGTAAGAAACTAATCTAATGTGTGGCAAATAATCAAAGACAAATTAATGTGTGGCAAATTATAAAGGTTGAAAGTAAAGAGTGGCAAATAACAAAATACCCCCCTGATGATCACGTAGATTTTGTGTCTGTTTGTGGAAGGGGATATCGAGATCATCCCCTGACATTCGTGGCATTCTTTAATAGTAATATTAGTACTCCCTCCGTCCTAGATTATAACACCAATCTTCAAAACCATGTAGTCTTAAAATCCCCACACCTTTAAAACCCATTTGCATTAACTCCTCTTCAACTAGTGGATGGTTCACTCTCTCCACCAATATATGGAAGATTTGAGCCCTAATAAAAAATCATCTTGGGCTAAGATATTTGGCTAATGAGTCATATAAACTAGGACGGAGTAAGTATTGTTAGATGCTCACAGTGAGAGTAACTTAGTTAGTAACATCATACATCTCAAGGCAATTTTGCTTATATGGCATGTAGTTAGTAAAGAGAGAACTGTTTGTAGTAACTTAGCTAGTTAATTTAACATCACACTTATCAAGATAAAATGAGTCTATAACCTAATAAATAAATTCTTATATGAAACCACATATATGTTACTCACCACTGTGGATTTAGTAACATAGACTAGTAACATCAGCATGTTACTGCCCACTGTGACTAGCCTTAATGAATCAAATTGTGGACCTTACTGCCATTGGATTGGAGGCTACTAGCACATTTCATCTGCTACCATATAGTCAGCCAGTAGTCATAGCACACTTCAAGCCCTGTTTGGCTGGGCTTACATTTGGCTTTTCATTTTCGGCTTTGACTTTTGACTTTTGATTGAACATTGTTGTATTCTAGTCGAAAGTCAAAAGCCAATAGGTGCTTCTATGGCTTATAAGTCAATTGTAAAAAGCGAGAAAAAGCCCAACCAAATAGCAAGTGTCTGTCCGTGACACTGTCTTACTTGTTGTTGAATTTGTCTCATTGGTTGGCAGACTACCTAGTATACTCCGAACTCGAATAAGGTTAACCTACTTATGATACAGTAGTTCATCTTACCATTTGCAATGGAAGGAGATAAACAAGTAGACAATACGGGGCCTGTTTGCTTATCTGCAGAGCCTCGTTTCGTCCTATTCCTTGCAGTTTTTGGCCCGTTTGGTTTCCTGGGCTGGCTCGCGTTCTTACATAGCGTGAACCTTAAGGCATCCTTGGGCCATGCCCCGGAGGAACGGCGATTCGGCCGTTCTCGCGGAGCCAGGCTCTGGGTAGCGAAAAGCCACACGCTATTGCATGCACGGAAGAGGCGGGAGATACCTCATCCCTTCAGGAACACGCGTCATAAATGCCCTCACCGCTCACTCTCCCACTCACTCCACTCGCTCATCTCCTCTCTCTCTCTCCTCTCACCTCTTCGCTCGTCCCTGGCGCCGGCAAGTCCAGTTCTCCGCTGCAACCATCTTTGGCATGGTCGAAGGCCGGTCATCGCCCCTTCCTCTTCAACATTCAAGATCTTCATCGGCAGCGGCGACTGCGTTTCATCCACACCTTCGAGGGTTTCATCCATGGCAGTAAGATGAACATCTCCTTGCCATTGCCCTTTGCCCTTTTCCTCCCCAAGTTCACGGTCTTCATCCATGGAGGCAAAAACCGGCTCTTCACGCCATCGTGAAGCAGGAGATGATCCCAACCATCAACGGCGTGAAGACCGTGAACATGAGGAGGCAAAGCGCAAAGGCAAGCAGGTGTCGAGGTATCTCTAAAGGAGGTGCCATACGACGACGGTGAGAGAGGAGGGTGGAGTAGGATGTAGGCGATTCTGGTGACGGGATTGGCACATATTTACCCAGCTTCGAACAGCGGCGAGATCCTACGTGCTTCTATAATTCACTATAAGGCAAAACAATGCCGGTTACAATGAGGTTGTTTCGTGCCCTAAGGCGTCCCATAGTCCGGCTTATATAGGCATCCGGTACTAAGGCTTACAGGAGTTCCTAACCGACTAAGGGATGAACTTGTCTTCCGTCCGGATTGGGTCGTGTCTTCCTTTCCAAGGCAGTATCTTCCGGGCCGCCTTCTGGATTCTTCCTTAAGCCGGATGGGCCTCCTGCGCTTAAGCCTACAAGGCCGCCCGATAAGCCGGCTGGCTTTATCACCACATGGGCCACCCTGTTAGACTGGCTTTAGTCCTAATGATAAGGATCCCTATCGCCAACAAGCAGTGGCGGAGCTAGAATCCAACCAAACCCCGGGCCAACTTTATATTAATTGTTGTAATTAGTCTAAATCCTAAGAAAATCAACATTTTTTGCTAATGTATAGGCAAAAAAATGTTGTACAGCCCGGGCCATGGCCCCTGTTGCCCGGGGTGTAGCTCCGCCCCTGCCAACAAGGGTTTCATCCATGGCGGTAAGATGATCCATTATAGGTACTCTTAGTACGCTCAGCCACCTGGTTGTTTGGGTTGCTTCCGAAAGGGGAATTCACTTTCGAACTTGGGAATGTATGCTACTGCCACAGAAAAAACATTTTGATACATCAAAAAAAAATTGAATAAAAACTTGTCACGTACTACCTCTGTTCTATAATGTAAGCCTTTTTAGCATGCTAAACTAGCTAGCTAAAAAGTCTTACATTATGGAACGGAGGGAGTACATCTCAATGTTCTATGTGTGCACGATATGTTTCGTGAAAATCGGCATTTTTTGTGGCCTATGTAAAAAATAAAATATCCCGTGAAAAGCTTTTTTTAGCATCAAAATTCGACTTTTTTATACAAGTGATGCATCTAAAATGAATACATGAACTTTGCACTATAATAGTCATATTCCAATCATATTTGCATCATATAAGGGGTATATTACTGTTATTTAATGATTTTTGGTAATTAATAATGATTTCCCCTTTTTATGAAATTAATCCTGCGAAGGCAGAAAACCCCTATACTCTGATGTTATCTTGATTAATAAGGTGCATGATTTAGTTCATATCTTGGTGGAGTATAAGTGAGACTAATAATCAAAAGGTCTCTATGTTAGAACGTGATGCCCATATAATTAGTAACATGTCATTAACCTTGTTTGCAATCTCATATGTTAAATCTATGTCTACTCATTTGCCACACTATATTAAAGAGAGAGTGCATGTGTGAAACCATGAACCCTGTTCCATTTTTAATCATAAGAAACAACTTTCCAACCACTTTTAAGCATCTTTTACATTCAGCCATTTTAAAATCAGAAAATACAAAAACACTTTTATTTCTTGCATTCACATATAAAAACCCCAAAAATACCATCCACCATCATTACTATCATCCTTGCATACTTGTTCACCACCATTGCATTTTTATTTACTGTTTTGCATTCATTATCATCTTAATATCATTCTCACACCTTGTGCTTGACAACCATTTGGTGAGGTTGAGGGCACAAAGCAATCTATTTTGTTTGCAGAAAATCTAGAGAAGGACAAGAAGATAAAGCTCACACTACTGATTCCCCGAGAGTTCGATATTAAACCCTCGAGTCACCTTCTTGGGGAAAAACTACCACTTCTACATACTCTGCACTTGGAGGCTCAACCTATCCCTAATATATTATCTTCCTTTCAGGGTATTAAGAGTACTTGTTGGCGTTGTTGAGGGAGAAGAACACTCTCATCAATCCCGTCATCAACAAGACACGAAACAGATCAACTCTACGTGAAACGACTTTGTGAGCATATATAGTGTCGAGATGCACGCATGTAACTTATTATCCAATTTTTCTAAAGTTTCAAAAAAAAATTAAGCTACATTTTAAAGCCCGGGAGCATATGCTCTCGAGTGCCAAAGCTCCACCCCTTGTGGAAGCTCCTTGTCTCTTTGCGTTGCCACTTTGCATCTTTGTTCCATCTGTTTGATTGGACTGCCCGGTTATTTGTTTGTTTTTCTTGAACCATAAATCTACTTTGGCTCTTTGTTCCAATGGTCAGCTGTCCATGAAAAAAAAAATAGTGTCTCTCCCTTTTCTGCACTTTTCAACGTCATCCATAACATTTCGTACGACCCAGTAATATAGCCAATTAACACACGGAAATCCATATCGGATCGTGGGTGCAGATGCAGCCACTGCTCAAAAAACAATTTTCAAAACGTTAAAAAATTCAAAATAAAATTTGTGGATATACTTTAAGATATTTTATGTTAGCTCCAAAAATTTCGTGAAGAAAAGACATTTTTTGTGATTTGTGCAAGAAAAGACAAATCCGGACACTCCAAAATGACTTTGGATGAGTCATTTTTTTGTTTTTTTTTCACAGATCGCAAAAAATGTCTTTTCACCGCCAAACTTTTTGTGCTAGCACAAAATGTCCTGAAGTATATCCAGATTTTTTTCTGGAATTTTTTGACATTTAAAAAAAAATTACACAATGTGCGCATCTACGCATGACCCGAAACGCCGTGTCTGCACACAGGCTTCCAAAACACTCCTCGACCGTCACCGGACCGAATCAATCACACGTAAGACGCGTACCAACACGCAACCCTGCATCGGCGACAACCACACGGATTCATCATCAACCAAATCGTTGCGCCGTCGGACGGAACAGCGTGCGGCGCCAGGAGCTCACTCGCACGGACGCATCCATCCGCGGCAAAAGGACGCGACATGCTCTCGCGGCCGTTCCCATCTGCCTCACACACTCTGTCTCATCCGTCGAGCATCGCCAAAGGTGTCGCCCGGCGGAGCGCGGCCGCCGTCGCGATCCCAGAAAAACTTTGGCCGGGGGTCGCGTTTCGTTTTGGCAGCGAGTCAAAGCCACCATAATAAATACGGCGTGAGGGAAAACCATAACTGCAGTGCAGCGCGTGACGAGGCAGTGGGAAAAATTGCGGTTTGATTGCCACGCCACGACGCCGTCGACGGCTCTATCCCCACCCTTTCTCTCTCCACCAACCGCCGCATGAGACGCTCCCGTCGCCTCTAAATAACCGGCCCGGGAACCGCGCGCGTGCGGATTCCCTTCCCGGAGAACCGGACTACCAGCACGTTGAGCGTCGGGCGGGCGGGCAGAGTGGCAGATGCGGGAGGGCGGCCGCGGGCGAGACGCGGAGGAGCATGAGCCCCAGCCGGGGTGCGGGCGCGAGGCGGCGGGGCAGGCGGCGGCGGGCTGCGCCGCGGTGTGCTGCTGCTGCCCCATGGCGCTCCTCGAGATCATCCTCCTCGTCGCGGTCAGGCTGCCCGCGGACCTCCTGCGCCGGGCGAGGATGAGGCGGCGGCGACAGCGCCAACTACGGCGCAGCGGGAAGGGGAACGCGTCGCTGACGGGGAGCGCCAAGGCGATGGTGGCCGCCGAGGCCGTCCTGGAGGCGGACGAGGCGGCGGCCGGCGCCAGGCGCGCGGAGGCGGAGGACGAGGCGGCGTCGGAGCTGGAGCGCCACATCATGGGCTCCCGACTCTACGGCGCCGGCTTCTGGCGCACCGCCTCCTCCCGCTCCAGCTCCTGCGCCTCCTCCTCCTCCGCGCGCCGGCCGTGAAACGACGGAAAGCGACGTCGTCAACCCTCCGCTTCCCCGTCCGTCGAGTGTGTGTGTGTTGCTTGTCTGTTGTGCTCTGCTCACTGGTGCGTGTCCGTGGAAGATTTGCCTCGTCAGGTGTTTTGGCTGTGTTATTAGTTTAGCATCCTGGTACAGCAAGCCATCGTGCAAACGTGGGCGCGCTTGCTTGGTGTACTATATGATTGCTTTAGGATCGATTCGTGATGGACCATGTAGTGTGGTCCTCAACTCAAACTCCTGATGATCGCCTAGATTTTGTGTCTGTTTGTGGAAGGGGAGATCGAGCAGCATCTCATGACATTTGTGGCATTTCTTAAAATAGTAAAAATTGTATTGTTAAGGAATCAGTCATGGACCTTACTGCTATTGGATTGGAGACTACCGCTACCTTTAATTTGCAAGTGAACTACACTCCATCTGCTACCACTAGTTATGGACTTTATCTGCGTGTCTGCTTGTGATACTCTCCTACTTTTTGTTGATCCCTTCTTGAATTTGTCTCGTTGGCCGGCAGACTACCTAGTATACTCCGTTCTTACATTTTGCCACGGAAGGCGATAAATAATCTAGGCACTAATTTACTTTCACCAACCATAATTCACCCAGTGATGGACAGTTAACATCACACTTTTCATTGAACAGACCGAACAAACAGAAGCAATGAACAAACTTGACAAACATGGACTCGGAAAAGTGAGGTGTTCTTCGTTAAGATATCCAACTAAAAGTGTCTGGGAGTTACAGTAACCATTAGGAAAATGCTGAAAGAAGCATCAAGCGATTCTAGGTTGCCTCAGGGCCAGAACTTATTTGGATCAAACTAATAAAAGTGTGTGCAACACGGCCATAACACGGGCGTAGCCATAACTGCATAACACGGGCGTAGCCAAAACTGCATAACAATCAGCCCAAGAACCGTAACTCCCTCAAAAGTACTACATCTTTGTCATCTTACCATTTGCCAATGAAGGAGATAAACAATTTAGTCCCTAAATTACTTTTACCAACCATAATTTACCCAGTTATTAATATCACAATTTTACTGAATAGACCGAACAAACAAACAAACAGAAGCAATGAACAAACTTGACAAACATGGACTCGGAAAAGTGAGGTGTTCTTCGTTAAGATATCCAACTAAAAGTGTCTGGGAGTTACAGTAACCATTAGGAAAATGCTGAAAGAAGCGTCAAGCGATTCTAGGTTGCCTCAGGGCCAGAACTTATTTGGATCAAACTAATAAAAGTGTGTGCAACGGCATGGTGTTCTGCATGGTGTTCGTGGATTTCATACTCTCTGACGCCGGCAAAAGAGGGCAGCAGCTAGGATTCCTTGGCATAGTCGAAGACGGCAATGAAGGGCATGAGAACAGAACCAATCCAGAGCTTGCCGTCCTTCTCCTCCACTTCGCTCACAGCTCTCACCACCTGCCCCTTGGTGTCCTCCAGGATGTCGAGCACCTCCCCGTCAGGGCTGTACTTGATGATCAGCGCGTGCAGGTTGCCGCCGATCTGCATCAAGTAGTGGAACTTGGCGGGGATCGGGAGGCTGAGCAAGAACTTCCTCAGCCGAATTTGGCGACTCACGAGCCGGGCGTAGATGCTGCGCCGGCAATGGATCGCTACCCAGAACTCGCCCTTCTCGTTGGTCCTCACGTTGTCCGGGAATCCGGGCAGGATGGCGAAGAGGTCGACGGTTCCTGCCTTCTCACCTTTCAGCCAGTATCTGCTCAACCTGTCTCAACAATTGCACAGTAATCAGTGTCTGGTTTGAAGTTGAACTGGAGGTCCCTGAACAAAATGGAGAGAAGAGTGTATGAACCTTCCACGAGATCCTTCACAGAAGACGAAGAACGAGCCATCCTTGCTTAAGCTCACCCCATTAGGAAACTGCAGGTTGCGGAGAAGAACTGTTGTTTCCTTTGTTTTCGGGTTGTATTTCAAGAGCCTGCCCGAGGGATCTCCGGAGAAAACTAACTGCATGAAATTCCTGCAGATGAATGGCCACACTAATAATTAGTTCCAACACCCCTAGCACCTCCACATGGTTAAGAAGGTTCAGCTTGACCTCTATCAATTTATTGTTGTCAAAGAAACTGTAAAGTAGAAAAATTAGGACAGTTTGTAGACTTCCTCTGTTTCTCATGAGTGTCTCCTAGAGCAGAGATACTAACAATAAGCATTTTACAGCAAACAAACCCTTCAGTTGCTTCAAATCTGCTAGTCCTTTCCTTTTTTAAGAACCAAATGAGGAACATTAGCAAAATATTAAACTACGAAAAGGTTTCAGGTGCATCCCACCATTACGTGCATTATTATGGTGCATCCGCTTTAAGCACCATGCAAATCGTTGTGAAAAGTTACTAAACTTTCTCAAAAAGATACTACTTCTATAATCGAGCTTCAACAGTCAACAGATGAAACCATGGCGTCTACGGCTACGTCAATTACCACTGTACCTGTCAATTACAGGGTCCTAATGGTTACAGTTAGCAGGTCTACTCGAGTTTACTGAACAAGTGAGGGCGTGAGGCAACGGATACAGAACAAATATGTGCAGGCGCGACCAAAATCATCAGATGATTTCAATTAGCAGCTCTACTCAAGTTTACTAACAAGTGAAGCAACGGATACAATACAGTACAAACATGTGCGACCAGCCCGATGAGATGAAACTGGCGAAACAGAGGACGGAGAAGATAATGTGCATTGGGCACGACGAACCTTCTCTGGTAGAGGATGCTGCTGTCGGTGAAGTAGACGTTGCCGTCGGCGTCGAGGTCGAGGTCGTTGGTGAAGTTGAAGCGCACGCCCTCGGCTTCCGTCGCCAGCGGCGTGGCCAGCCCGCCCTCGGGCCCGACCTTGTACAGGCCGTAGTAGGCGTCGGCGATGTAGAGGTCCCCGTTCCTCTTGTCGAACCGGATGCCGAGCGCGCGGCCGCAGACGTGCTCGTCCTTGAGGTACTCCATGTGCGACGCCTTGGGCCCGCATCGCTCGGCGGTCCAGTTCGGGGAGGCGTGCGCGAAGTAGGCCCAGCGTGCGCCGTCCCAGAAGAGGACGCGGCCGTCGGCGACGCCCGTGTAGGGCCCGCGGCCGAGCGGGTCGAAGGCGACGCTCTCGGGGCCCTGCACCTCGCCGCGGAACCGGATCTCCGCGCCGCGGAGCCGCTCCCGGGCGTCCGCGTGCGGGGGCATGTCCGCCGCGTCGGGGAGCTCCACCACGTGCGCCTCGAAGCCCGGGAAGTCCACCATGCTCCCCAGCCGCAGCGGGTCCGTCCCGCAGAACGCCGCCAGCGCCGCCACCACCGCCGCCGCGACCACCACGCCCACCGACGCCATTGCGTCTCCTCTCGCTCTCCCCCTGCCCTGCGTGCGGTGCCTCGCCTTCAGCGCCTCTCGTGGGTCTCTCCGCCTGCCTCGCGCGCACCAGCGGTGTGGTGTGGGTTTAGCTATAGCAGCGAGGAGGGAGGGGACATGGCTTTGTTGCGTCGCTGATGACGATAGCGATCTGGCTGCGCAGCGTCGCTGTGACTTTGATGCGCGAGCGCGACGACGCGAGGCGAGGCGCAACACACATGCCAACTACCCACCCCTCATCAGCTTCCCCTCCTGCACAACGCACATGCCGCCACCAAGCACTGTTTTTTTTTTTTTTATAGATGAGATGGACCATCAAGCGTTGTTGACATGCTCCCTTCAGCATTCACTCCCAAGTCCCAAGCACGATAACCCAACTAACTGCTCTCTGCTTTTCTAACCGCGAGAATCGACATGACAAAAAATCGATTTGACGTGACTGCGGTTTGAGAAAAAAAAAATCAATCAAAAAATCATACAGTAGCTTCCGCTAACAACTGTCCTCGTCTGTTAAATTCTGAAATTACACAATGAACTGATAGTAAAACACTGCACAAGCTTCTGTGGTTACTCTGCGTTAATTTGCTGAAACCAATACAACGTAAACAGTGAAGCAAAGAACAAGCTTGACCTTATGAAAACACACACAGGAATTTGGCAGCATGGAGAAACTGTAATAATACTTAAGTCTGGTATTTGGAACAATGGCAAGTAATAGTACAAATGTTTACATACATGATAGTACATCGTTTCAGATCCTAACCCCTAAACCCTACAACAAGGCACCGTCACAATCATCGTACAAAGAACACTCAGCAACGACAACTATCCTCTTAAAATTGAACAGCAACAGAAACCCACTTCCCACTGCAATTTTACAATTTGGCTTGAATGCCTTATTGTGTAGTTCAGAAATCTGACACGAATTTCGATCCAACACTACAGCCAAGTTAATGTAAGTATAGGCCTCCGTTTTACCCCAAGTCTCGGCCATGCTGCAAATGAGAAACCAAAGATCTGGTTTCAGGGAATTTACACCAGGCACTCACCCAAACACCGTAACTAAATGGTTGGAGCCTCCTCATTGCTACCCAGCTTTTTCGTCACCATATCATAGACCGTGTCAACTTTAGCAGGGTCAACTTTGAATAATACATGAGCATCTTCCTTCTTGACGACACTGCCCTTGAACATCTCCTGCATCAACACCTCCTGCATTTTCAGATAATGACTAGGCAGCAATCTGTTCTGACAGCAGAGAAGTTTTTCCTGAAATGGAGACAGAGTTTTTGTTACGGTAACAAGAACCAAAAGTAGGTAAAAGGCGACATCAAGAATGAATAAGACATGTCCTTACACTGGCACTTAATAGCTCTGCCCCAGGAAGACCAACAATATCCCAATCATCCCACTGTTTATGTCCTGTGGTTTTTGGAGAATCCCTACCACCAGAATCCAAAATTGCACTGCCTTTCTTTAGATCCAGATTCCCATCAGTCTCAATTTTCATAGGCCGATTTGTTTTGTGTACTGCTTTAGTACTTGGAATAAGCTGGCCACTTTCCTTAGCTTTTTGAGCATTCATACTGTACTCTTTTCTCCTCTTTTGCTCGATGTGTATCTTGGCTTCAGCCAGTGTACGGCATCCAGCAGAACGACATTCCTGGTATTATAACAAAATAAAGTAATGTAAAGAATTGTTTAGGAGATAAAAAAAATGGTGAAACAGTAAACTTTGGGGAAAAGTAAACAAACACCTGAAGCTCTTGAATCCTCCTCCTGATTTTCCGTTCTTCAATAACACTCCTAACAAGGGCTTCATGTTCCTCCTTAGTAAGGAACCGCATGAAGACCTTGTATCGATGGTAAACTTCCTTGTCCTCATTTGTAAGATCCTTCTCCAAAGGATTAGGGTACAGTAAATTTCTTTCCAATATGAACTCTTTTCTCCTTTTTCTTTCATCAAGCCTATGAAGGCAAATAGTACATGGGTAAGAAGCATAAAAAGGATCTATATCTTATAGCACTCTTTGGGTTATTAAACATGGTCTGTTGCAGCTATTAATGATGTCATGCAGGCAGAACTATTAGTGCAAGGCAGCTAGCAACTTAAGCACTAAGAACATGGAGCCCTATTCATCTGTATATTAATTATTAGAAGGAACTAAGAATGGTGCTGCCATGATGATCTTCTCAAAGCAGAGTAACAAATCCAAAGTTACTGCAACAATACGATTTACTTCCATTTACTACTGAACAAAATATTTCATCCTTGCTGTAAACGAACCTTGACAAGTAAATTCGCAACACTCGTAGCTTCAGTTCACGATCAGTTTCTGAATCAGTTTCTTTAAACTCCATCTCTGCAAGTGCTTGTTCAGCGTCGTTATCATACTCCGGGTCAAACTCATGCCTCTTTGCATTGTATCCACTCAATTCAGTCAAAGAAGGCCCTTCATCTGCAGAATATCTGGGCTTTTTTACGCCAATACTTCTATCCATATGACCATCTGGCACATGCAAATCGAACAGGCCAATATTCAATATACAATATTGCAGGAATTTGAAGAAATATACAGGTGTGGCGTACGTTTCATTAGATAAACAAAAAGGAATAGCTTCTAAACACTCAGATACCATTGCCTAAAGAGATCTATTTGTAAATTCCATAATAAACATTTAAGGGAAATGGTTTTTCCACTGTATTTGTAAATTCATCTCATATAAGAGGGTAATAACCTTGATCAAAGATCTCTCAAAGGTCAACAACTTGGAAAGGAAACCATCCTAACGAGTGTTCTATTTTGGTTTAAGGTCATCCATCAGTGGTAACAGAACAAAAATGTGTGTTATTCCTGACATGAGGGCAATGCTTGATGATTAATAAAAAACTGAAAACAGAAAATAACCCTAACGCATCCATCTGATCACCCATGACTAGTTTATGGTTGTACCTTCGACTTTAGCTAGATTAGTACCATCTTTGAAATGACCAACGGTTGAAGCTTTCTTATTTGCACCTGAAGCAGATTCAACTGCATTAGCATAATCCAAATGATGTTCAATGACACTTGAAAGAAAAGATACTTCAGATTGAATCAGTCAAATTACAAGACATACCACCAGGTATGTGTGAAGGTGAACGACTGGCTGGACCTTCTCCAAGTGCATCTTCCACCCTATGCAAGGCAACAGTTGGTAACTAGCCTCTTGCAAAGTTTAGATGTATGGTTATAAACATTCTAGAGCAAGAATAGCATACTTGACTCGGGGAGGAGAAAATGGAGACTCGTCCTTAGGAGTCAAATCCCCTGGTAACACCGGAATTCCTATGTAAGCAAAGAGGAAACATACAAATAAATGCACTGAGATATCATATTTAAGTCTTTACTGTCATTCTTCTTTATGTAATGGAGGACACTACTCAGGGCAGCAAGGACTTCTTAGCATCCTCACATTCAGAGTCATTACCAACAGAACAGTGTCCTGCTGGAGGCTTCTGTTATTTCATTATATTAGCTCATGTGCAGATTCTTGTATTCATGTTGATGCTTCTGTGCAGACAGGCACATTTTCTTTCCTACTAATAACATTCTGAACTGGTGGTCGCCTGTTCGCTCTCTTGAACCGTCCCTCCCTATACCAGAGAGAGGCCCATGCTGTTCAGGGGCTCATACGTGTACACAATATCGATATTCAATAGTACCGATTTTCATGTAGCCAACTGGCTCCACCCATTGTACCTCCGGAAAACTGAAGCAATAAAAAACTATAGAAAAAGTAACAATGACCAGACGAGAAGGCCCACACGAACATGGAGACAATGGATAGCAAGCTGACTAGCTTTCATAATGCCCATCGTGTTTTTTTCTCATATGAACGAGCAACGTCCACATGATTCTTTTTCATTTTCCCTTCTAACAGTTCCGTTAATTAGCATACATGAGGAATAGTGCTAATGAATAGCAACTGTCTTCGATCCATACAAAAAATATGTTGCAGCAACGATTTCGTTAAATTTGGAAAAACTATTTGAGGTTATTTATAGTATGTCACAAGAAAGAAAGATTTGTGTCCTCAGTACTCATCCGCTGACTCCAAATATAAAAATAGAAATATAGGGTAGTGGTTCCCACAAAAAACCTCAATTGCCCAAGACAGGGCTCGGACAAGAGATGAGACAATGCCCAGCGAGCCATGGAGCAGAACCAGAATTGTTTGACATGCTGAGACGATCTAATTTATTGATCAGTAGCTAAGTACGGGCTCTTAGCTAGTAGTTATTAACAGTTAACATATCACAAGTACAGAAACAACCGCTACTACTGAATATCCTGATATAGAGAATCCTTGAACACCAGATCTCTGCAACCTAAAGCACCTAACACACTAGCATTAGCATCACACCTACGACCAATTAATATATGTAGTAAGGTATGTCAGCCTTCAAAATACAAACCCAGCTTGTGTTCACCATAAGATCAAATATTCAAACGTTCAAGAAAAACAAATAATATTTTGTTTCAGCCTAAATAAATTTCCTTTATCACCTTAAAAAAATGCGATCATGACTCACCTTTTTTACTCTCACCCTGTACTTTAGCCATGGCAAGAAGTTCCTTTCTGTTCTTGCCATTAACATGAGACATGTCCTACAATGATGAGGTGGTATTGAATTAAATATCAACTTCAACTCCACAAATTAACAGGTTGACAAAATGATTACCGGAAGGGGATAACAAGGTGAGTTCATGTATGCAGTTGTATAATGTTCAATGCATTGTGCCTTGCCCTTGGTACCAACATGCTCTGCAACTTCAGTCCAGTTTCCCAGACCATACATTTCAATTCCCTTCAATAATAACAGGTAATCAGTCAGACCCCAGAACTCAGAAATGAACAGAACAAATGGACACCGAAAATACCTCTAGAAGAAGGATTTCCTCGTCTGCATTCCAATCTGGACAAATTAATGGAAAAGATAGATTGTCCTGTTGCATAATTTCAGTTGGGTTAAAGCATGCAACAGATATGACAAGCACACACAATACTAAATATAAAGTTCTAAGGTAGAAATTGTTTCTTTTTGCCTCTTCTCTCTGTTTATGAGACCTGCCCCAGAATGACCTGGGTGTGCATGTATTAAGCTCCATATAGCCAATCGCAATAGAGATGGTTGAGTATATAACCATGTAGAACCAAACATATAATCTGAGTTAACGCATGTGCTGGTGAAGGATAGATATAAGTGTATCCAAGTTAAGAAGAATAGAAGCATGGATTACGCAAAGATAGTGGTTGTGTGGGATGGTTCGGCATGGAGTGCCACATTGTATCTTTTTGTTTCCAACCTTTTTGGCTAAGCAGCAATCAGCTAAGACTTATGATTCTAAATGGCAAGTGGAATGGTACATCGATTTGACAGACCATACTGTAGGAGCACAGTTGTTATCAGCATGTTATGTCCACTGCAGCTCATGTGGTAACTCGATTGCTCTTCAACCCTAGTATTAACAAGGCTACCACTGCTGCTTCTGGACACTAGTCAGTTAAGCATGCATTTGTACACCAATTGCAATTCAGAGTGCTGGTAGGAAAACAGAGCAAAGTGAGGACACTGACCATGACCCTGTACGGGTGGTTGCTCCGATGCGGAGTGACCTCGGCGCCGACGGAGAAGCACTCGACACAGAGGTCGAAGTCCGGGCACTTGGAGCATTTGAACCGGATCTTCCCAGACAGGTCCTTGTTGCAGTAGTTGCAGTGGTACAGCGCCTTCTTCCCGTCGCCAGTTCCCCCACACGCGGCGGAGAGGGAGTCCGTCGCATCCCCGCTCGACGCAACCCTCCTCCGCTTCGACCTGCAGCAAAACCGACCACGCATTACATCACTCGCTCGCTTGCTCGTTAGTAGCCAAGGCGGAGCGAAATGCATGGGGGCAGCGAGAGGGAGACTAGCGGAACCTGTGGTTGGTGTCGTCGTCGCCGGAATTGGGCACCCCGCGAGACCGGCCCATCGCGGGCGGGGGCCAAACCCTAGCGCAAACCCCTCCAAACCCTAACCCTAGCTCGCGCGGGGATCCGCTACGCCGCTGCTGACCGCATCGAGCTGAATTGAACTGGGGGGAATTGATCCCGAAGGGAGAGCGGGCTAGGCCTGGGGATTTCGGGGGATCTGCGGCGCGGCGGGGTTTGGGATTTGGCTGAGGCGGGGAGTCGGGGAGAAGACGACCACCATTGGTGGGCGCGAGACAGCTACAGATCAGACCCGAGTAGTAGAGTCAGACTAGTATACTGACGGCGTGGGATCTGGACCGTCCAGCTAAGACATCGGACGGCTGTCGTCTATCCAAGCCCAGATCACGGGAACCCTCGCAATCGCGTTGAAACTTCAGTGCAAGAAACGTTCTGATCAAGACGAAGACGGAAATATTTGGCCCAGAATTCTAGGACTAGTTATTATCGAAATATTCAGTCCAGAAATCAAGTTCGGTATATGAGATGCGTCTTCCCCGTATACTCTCTGAAAAAACATCTCCAACCATCATACTTCAGAAATCTCAAGAAAATTGCACCTGAATTTCTCCGGAAAAAACATCAAACCAGCACAGTTCGTACATCTGACAGGCATGAACCATCAAGAAACAAAACACAAACAAGATCATAATGACCACTGCTTGTTCATCCACACGCATAGCATCGTTATTACACAACTCTCACACACCGACACGCGAGCTCCGCGGTCCATAACCATACTAAAACAGGTTCTGGTTGATCTTGTCTTGGTCGGATCTG
Source organism: Puccinellia tenuiflora (assembly GCA_012064385.1). Classification (NCBI taxonomy): domain Eukaryota; kingdom Viridiplantae; phylum Streptophyta; class Magnoliopsida; order Poales; family Poaceae; genus Puccinellia; species Puccinellia tenuiflora. Next base: position 741,335 of record QRDG01002042.1, read on the forward strand.
TGTACTCGCCGCTTGCCGCTGCTCCCGGTGCCTGAGGTAGGCTTGTGGTGATCAGAGCTCTTCGACATCGGTCTGCGGTGCGAGCTGAAGGAGAGGTGATGGTCGGGCCTCGCCTTGCTGCCTCGGTTAGAGCTCAAGGATTCCTCGTACTCCTTGCAAAGTTCATGGTTGAGGTGAGGAAAATGCTTTGGCTGCTTGAGAACGAAATAAAAGGGCAAAAGATGGATGGAAATTGTGCTGAAGCCAGCCTTGATACCTCGGATCTGCTCTTGGAGAAAGGGGTTAGGCAAGGGTTAAGATCCTTGACGAACATTTCGTCGGGGCTAGCACAGTTTGGCGTCTCTGCTTCGCCAATGCTGCACTCCTACGATGGCAGCGAATAGCAAGAAAAGACATCATTAGTCACTCAAGTCGAATTGAGACTGTATTTTTAGTAAGCTGGTATACACAGATAGGTAGCTCAGGAGCCTGCAGTCATGTAAGATTCATTTTTGTTGGGAGTTTTTCTGTCTTTACTGTTATTGTAAAAGATAGTTTGCAAATTGCACTAGTGACAATGTTTAAGAAGAGTTGGAACTTGGAGTCTGAAAGAACAAACCAAATTAAACATGAAACATAGGTAAAGCATTGTCTTCAGAAATTTGATACTACAGAAAGGGTTTTCAGATTCCACTTGGAAGAATATAAAGGGATGGACCGAAAACATGAAATAAGTCAAACTACTAACTTATCATCAAAACAAGGTAAAGAACAATTGGAAGTTGTTAACACTGTTGTGCCGGCATTTTCGTAACAGGCAGGCCAAAAAATGAGACAGTAGAATAAAGTTACTCTTATATCTCCAATTTGTTGCTACAGAAAATGAGAGCATTTCTGTGAACAACTTCCATTTAGAAAAAAATTGCAGGTTTCTGTATTGTCCCCGTAACTTGTGAAAAAAGTAAACCACATTACGAAAGGGGAAATGCAATTCGGTGCCCGGGCTCATCTGAGCCCGGCTGCCTTCCCGATTTTTTTAAAATTTGAAAACTCTGCGAAAAATTCTGAAAAAATTATGCGAAAACATATTCATGTATGCGACACTCGTGTAAATTTTCGACAGAAAACATCAAATTTTGCGCCCTGTGCAAAAAAGACAAAAATCTGACAGACAAAATAGGTGAACAGTCCACTATTCCAAAAGACAGATTTGTCTTTTTTACACAGGGCGCAAAATTTGATATTTTCTGTCGAAATTTTACACGAGTGTTTAATACTCCAATATGTTCATGTCCAATTTTTTTCAGAATTTTTCGAAGCATTTTACTATTTTAAAAAAATCGAAACAAAACCGGGCTCATATGAGCCCGGGCACCAAAACGCCACTCTCATTACGAAAGTAACTAATATTAGTGACCTAGAAGCATGATAATAGAAAAGTAAGGTTCTAAAGAAATCCTTTGTGGCCTCTAAAAGGCATTTACTCCATGGTAAAGTAGCCTACGCATTACCTAGATACAAAGGGTCATTTATATAGCTTAATGGTTGTTAAACGTTTGCTAGGGCCATTTAATAGTGGAAATTATATGTCCCTCTCCACAAATTGACAAATTGCAGCATGAAAATAGGCCTAAATTTAAGAAATAATTTAAAAGCAATTTACAGAGTAATATACAGACCATCTAATAGTGACAGATAAAACTGTGAAGCAGCATTTGCAAACAACTCAATGGCATGGACATCGTCCAACTGTAACAAAGGAATGGTGGCGCAAACGATCATACCAGAGAGAAGGCAGTCTCCTCCTTAAGCATGGGCGTACTTGGGGAAGAGCAATATCCATCGTCAAAACATGACCGTGACGTGTTCTTCTCGGCCTTGACCTGCTCATAGTGTAACAATAGCAGACGAACATTAGAGACTGACACTGTCCGATTGCTTCGATAATAATGCATGGCAAAATCGCCAAGGACGTGCCTGGGCGAGCTCCTCGGCAAGGCATTGGATCTGCCCGGTGAGAGTTGATATCTCATCCCGGACGTGGCGGTCCGGCTGCGTGTCCGGGAACAGGACAGCGTCCTTGAGCGTCCTGATCTCCTCCCGCTGGCGCAGGCACAGATCCTTCAGCCGCTCGACCTGTTCATCAAAACCACGATTACTGCATCGGCCATTGATAACAAGGGAAGGTTCGGTGAGGAGGAGAGAACGGAGGGAGAAGGGGATGTGTATGTTCACACCTCGGTGTCCTTGTGGTCGAGCTGGAGGCGGAGCGCGGCGATCTCGTCCTCCTGCTCCTTGCTCTGCGAGAGGAGCTCCCGCTCGCTGCGCAGCACCATGGCGAGCGTCCGCGTGTTGGCGTTGCCGCTGTTCTTGACCTCCGTGAGGGCCTTCCTCTTGGCCTCCGGCGCCGCCTTCTGGAAGAGCTTCCGCGACAGCCCCGGCAGCTTGCTCCCTCCGCCGCCGTTCTTCGCGGGGAAGACGGGGGCGGGAGGGGCGGGGAGGAGGTTCTTGGCGCTCGGCTTCTTGTCCATGGAGATGAGCCTCCGGAGCACGGAGCCGAGGTTGCCGTGCGGCTGGGGCTCCGGGGGCGCCTGGCATCGCAGGTCGCCGCGGCCGGATCTGACCGGGACGAGAGCGCGGCTCCCGTGCCCCGGCGTCGCCGATGCGGCGGCGGCGGGGGTAGGTCCGGCGCGGCGCGGGGACGGGGAAGGGGATGGCGAGTCGTAGGAGGCGTAGCGCGAGGCCGCGGCCGCCTTCCTCATCTCCTCCTGCTGCGTCTCACGCCGCACTCCCTCTCGGCTCTCGTCTCGCCTCGTGTCGCCGCTTTGGTCTGTGCGTGGGTGGATGGGGGAATGAGCGGAGCGGCCGGCGGCGTTCGAAATTCGAATGGACCAATTATGGCGTCGTGCCGCGTGCGTGCCGGATACTACTTTTTTTTCGTGTGTGTGCCCCGGCTCGTACTTTTTCTCGGAGATGGGGATCCTGCCATGACGACAGTCCCGGCGTCTTTTGCTGCACGCCTAGCAGGTCGCACTGCTCTCTGGGCTGCCACGCTCGGGAGGAATGGATTCAAACTTGAGTGTGAATTTGACCGAAAATAATCATAAACGGAAAGTATTTCACAAAATAAACGTTGGCTGAAACTATTTCAGGAAATAACCCTTTTGTGTAGCGCCTCACGATCAGGCGCTATACTATGCGGTGTAGCGCCTCCGCGCGAGGCGCTACACATCCTGTCAGCGTGGCGTCCGAGGGGCCCACTCGTGAACATGTAGCGCCTTACTGCGAGGCGCTATGCTGCGCACCGTAAAGCGCCGCGAAGGCTCACCCTAGTCGCCACTCGCCGAGACTCCGCAGCAGCCGCTAGGGTTAGGCGCCGCCCCCGCCGCGCTCCCGCCGCCGCCCCCGCCGCGCTTCCACCCCCCCCCCCCCCGGCGCGCTCCCTCCCCGCCACCGCCGTCCCCCCCCTCTCCCGACGGCTCACCCTTAAGCTAAGCTGCTCGACGGTTGTGGCGGGCACAGAGGAGTAGAGGACGGTTGCGGCGGCGCCCTCCCCCCGTGCCCCCTCCCCGCCGTGCTCCCTCTCCACCGCGGTCCCTCTAAGCTCCTCCCCCATCCTCCCTCTCCGCCTCGCCGCCGCAAGTCCGTGCTCCTCCCTCTCGGCCCGAGCTCCTCCCAGCCGGAGCTCCATCCGGTCGGCCCGAGCTCCTCCCAGCCGGAGCTCCATCCGGTCGGCCCGAGCTCCTCCCGGCTGGTTCTTTTGCCGCCGACGATCAAGAGGGCGTGCAGGACGGAGACGTAGTCGAGACCTGTGGTGGCAGGTTGCAATTTTTATGCATTTTGTTATCTTGCTACCTGCTGTTGTTATCTTGCTTCTTATATGACCATTTCGTATTGCTCTAGGATTGTTTAGCATTAGATTGTTTAGTTTTGCTTAAAACGATTGTATATGTTAGAAACAATGCTCACATATTTGCCACTTGTCAACCGATTGTATATGTTAGAATAATGCTCACATATGTTAAAACCGATTGTTTAGCATTAGGATTGTTTAGTTTTGCTTGTCAACCTATTAGCATTAGGATTGTTTAGTTTTGCTTAAAATCTTATCAACACCACATCACGGTAGGAGGACATTGTAGCACCACTTTTTATTACGACGGAGTATAATAATTTGCATAAACATTGCTATGTAATTATCTGGGGTAGGATTACTTGCTATGTAATTCGCTATTAGATTATTGGCATTGTCAGTATATTTTTATAGCTCACATAGTGTTTTAACCTATTGTTTTGAATATGTAGGATGGTGTGGTTACTAAATAATCACTACGATGTGCAACACCAGGCCTATTTGATGGCGGAGAAAGGAGAGGTAATAAAATTACTTTTACACTTGTATCAATTTTCTATTGTTTGGTAGAAGATTATGTTGTAATTCTTCTATTTGCCTTATTGTTTTGCAGGAGCTTGTACCGTTGAAGATTCGGTCTCATGGGGTGTCGTCGGGTGATATGCCGTACGATGAGCGGTACACTGAGTACATTGAGAGGTTGGGCCTCCTCCCGTTCATCCAGTTGGTTAGCCGGTCGACTCCTAATCTTAACCCGCCAGCCATCACGGCTCTTGTCGACCGGTGGAGGCCGGAGACGCACACTTTCCACCTTCGGACCGGCGAGATGACAGTCACCCTACAGGATGTTTCCATGATCTTTGGACTTCCTATCGAGGGGAAGCCTTTGTGCATGAGTACGGATTCTGAAGGGTGGCGTGCGCAGATGGAGGCCCTTATTGGTATGGCTCCTGAGGAGTCCGAAGACAAGAGTAAAGACAGAGTCCCAGCCGACGCTACTTATGTTTGGATAGTACAGAATTTCTCGCATTGCCCGGTGGATGCCGATGATGACGTGATAGATGCGTATGCTCGCGTGTACGTGTGGTATGTTATCTCTCGGACTCTTTTTGCCGATAGCGGTGGAATTACCGCACAGTGGATGTGGCTAAAGGCGTTGACCGTTTTTGACTCCGAATGGAGCTGGGGTTCTGCTGCACTTGCCTACTTGTACCGGCAGGTAATATGTTGTTCGGCTTTAATTTACATTTCCATGTTAAACATGTCTTCATTTAACCTTGTTTGCATTTATGTGCAGTTGGACGATGCTTGTCGTAGGTTGGGCAAGTGTGGAATTGGGGGTCCTATGGTCCTCCTATCGATCTGGAGCTGGGAACGATTCCCAGTTGGACGCCCGCGAGAGGTGGGGTACCTTCCTTGGGCCGACTACGGGGATCACCCTCTACGGCGTCCCACTTGGGCATATAGGTGGGACGTAGTATCAGAGGCTCACAGCGACATCAATAACATGTACAAGCAGTACACCAACGAGTTTGATGCGCTTACCCCTGAGCAGGTTAGTATCTTTGTTTACATTTGTCGATCACATGATTTTGATCTTTCTCCAAAGTGATGGTTGTGTACTTCGTTGTCAGGTGGAATGGGAGCCTTACGGAAGTGGTGATGAGTTCGGTCAAATTCTGCATTTCTCGTTGAACCCGAAGTGCTTGGAGGAACAACGGTTGTGGCTGATGCGCTGCCCGTTGATATGTAATTGGGCGGTCGAGTTTCACTTGCCACATCGTGTGATGAGGCAGTTTGGGTTGTTCCAGGCTCACCCGGCTGTGTGGGTGGACACGGACCAGTCCCTTCACGGGTAAGATACTAATTTTTTTTGCTGTTCTCGCCTCAACATGGTGGTACTGATCGTGTGTATGTTTTCTATATGCAGGTTGGACAGAAAAAGACAGAGGAAGGTGAAGAAATGGGACGTATTTCACAAGAAATATGTCATTGACTTCGAGACTTGTGTGGAGAGGGCTAAGGAGAGTGGATGGGGCCGGCAAAGGGCGCACTGTCCAATTGCATTCAACAACTACATTCGATGGTTTCTTGAGAGTACGAGGGTGGAGCTATGCCCGGCAGCTTTTGAGGAGGAGATTTTGGAAGAGCCCACCGTGTTCGACGAACTTGCCCAGAGCGAGTACAACAGGCTCGTCAGGTCGGGCAACCAAATACCTTTTTCTAACGTGCTCAACTTTGTGGTAAGTGTTTGCTTTCCTGTTTTCCTTGTAGCACAAGTACCACTCTCTTCCTTGCATAACTTGTTAACTTTGTGTCAACCATAGCGCTCGGAGATAAAGGAACAAGCCGGTACAAGTGAGCAATTGTTGAGGACCGCTCCGGCGGGAGAAAAGGGTGAAGGTGCACTTCGAGATTTCGTGAAGGTACGTATCCTAATCTTGTGGACTTCAACATGGCCTATATGCACTTACCGATAGTAAGTCTTACAGCGGTCGGCCCGACGGTTACGCCGGTTGGCGAATCTACTCGGTTGTCGTGATCCCGAGTACACAACACCGTCGCAGTCTAGGTCAAACTCGCGTTTTGATCTGGAGGACGATATTGAGGATGAGAATACCTCGACGGCTCATGATGAGGTATGAGATTGAAGGATGCCTAAATTCGGTAATGTTATTTTTCAATTAACTGAATCATGCACTTGTTGTTTTCGAAGATTCCGGATGACATGACGCTGGATCAGGCTCGAGATCGGTCCGCTTACTTGATGAGGTCGAAAAGGGCACCTAGACGGGTATTTAGCCCAAGTGACTACGATGCTAAAGGAAAGAACAATGTTGGTGAGGAGGAGCGGCCGCGGAGGTCAGTAGCGGGTCGGAGGATGAGGTTGCACATGGATGATGAGGAAGAAGAGTCTGGAGACGAGGTAGAGGAGGAAGAAGAACCGCAGCCAGTACGGAGGAAGAAGATTCCAGTTAGTAGAGGAGGTGGACGCGCAAAGGCCCGTGGACGGAAGTAGGAGATGCCATGTTGTTTCGTATCGTAGTTGTAATATTATCGCACTTCTCTGTCGTCGTGTCGAACTCTTACGATCGTATGTGAACTAGTGAATCTGTGTTTTATGTCTGTGTTTGATTTCTGAAGTTATGAATCTGTGTGTGATTTCTGTTTGAATTCCTGTTTGAATTTGCCATTTCTGTTTGAATTCCAGTAAATAATGTAACAGCATAGCGCCTCCGGCCAAGGCGCTATACATGTGTACCGCCCCAGACAAAGGCGTTATGCTGTGCAAAATGATGTGTTCCAGAGGGCTCCCGAGAGCTGTCCCAGCGAGGCATCGTCGAAGACGACTAAGTCATGGTGTAGCGCCTCCGGCCAAGGCGCTATACATGTGTAGCGCCCCAGCCAAAGGCGCTATGGTGTGCAAAATGATGTGCTCCAGAGGGCTCCCGAGAGCTGTCCCAGCGAGGCATCATCGAAAACGACTAAGTCATGGTGTAGCGCCTCCGGCCAAGGCGCTATACATGTGTAGCGCCCCAGCCAAAGGCGCTATGGTGTGCAAAATGATGTGCTCCAGAGGGCTCCCGAGAGCTGTCCCAGCGAGGCATCGTCGAAAACAACTAAGTCATGGTGTAGCGCCTCCGGCCAAGGCGCTATACATGTGTAGCGCCCCAGCCAAAGGCGCTATGGTGTGCAAAATGATGTGCTCCAGAGGGCTCCCGAGAGCTGTCCCAGCGAGGCATCGTCGAAAACGACTAAGTGATAGTATAGCGCCTTGGCCGGAGGCGCTACACCATGACTTAGTCGTTTTCGACGATGCCTCGCTGGGACAGCTCTCGGGAGCTCTCTGGAGCACCTCATTTCGCACACCATAGCGCCTTTGGCTGGGGCGCTACACATGTATAGCGCCTTGGCCGGAGGCGCTATTCTGTGAAGATTATTTGCTCGCAGAGAGCTTTCTCAGCAAGGAATCCTCAACTATAAGTTTCACCACATAGGAATAGTTAGACAGAAATGAAGTTCGACACAATCACAGAAATAAGGTTCACAAAAGTAAATAAGGTTCAATGGACAACTAGGTTCACAAAAGTAAACAAGGTTCAATGGACAACTAGGTTCACAACATTGACTACTACAAGGTTTAGTCGAGAACAAGGTTCGACAAAGGTGAATAAGATGATGAGCACCACATAGGTCTACTGCGTCGAGGCCGGTCCCTTTCCCTTGTCCTTCCTCTTGGAAGTGAACTCCTCCTCCTCGGCCGCTTCTCTTGCGAGACGAGCCTCACGAAGCACCCTCTCCTGAAATATCTTTGCTTCCCTCTCCTTCTTTGCCCTCACCATTTCCCAATTCTTGGTCCATGATGCTTCAAAATCCCTTTGACGTTTCTCGGCTGCTTCTTTGATCTTTCTCTCCTGACGGCGTTGATACGCGTAGTACTCCTTGCTCAGTTGTTCTTTCTCCTCTCTCTTCTTTTGTTCCTCCTCTTTCTTCTTTCTCTCCCGTTCGGCCGCATCTTGCTCTTTCACCTTCCTCAAACCCACCTCCAACCAACCCGGCCTCTCACCTTCCTCGTCCGAGTCCACCCAATTGATTGTTGCCTTGTTCGGTTGAGACGCCGCCATACCTAAAAAAATTTGGAAACAATTTATTAGTAAGTAACATGTGATGCATAAATAACAATAAACATTTATTAGTAAAACTAAAATGGAGATACATACGGAAAGGGTCCACTAAGGTATCCTATCATACTCTCCGTTCTACCACCACCGCGGCCTCTACCACCACCAACACGGCCTCTTGTGAGCCCAAGTCTTCTCCCTCTTTGTTGTCTAGGAGTTTGTTGGCTCACTCTTTGTTGGCTTCTTCTTTGTTGCGTAGGAGCTTGTTGGCTATTATCAACTTGGTGGCTAGGACCATATTGTTGGTTGGGACCATTTTGTTGGCTAGCACCAACTCCTTGGCTAGGACCACTATGTTGGCTAGCACCAACTCCTTGGCTAGGAGCACTATGTTGGCTAGCACCACCACGTTGACTTGGTTGGCTTGAGCTTGGTTCACTACGCTTTGCTCTCTTCCTTTGGGTGCATTTTCTTGCGTTGTGCCCGATAGAGTTGCATTTGCCACAACGGGCTCGTTCAGGAGGTTCTTGGAAATGCTCGTTGCGACATTCTCGCCCACCACGACCCCAACCGTCCATGTCGCCTCTAAAACGCTTTGTCTTGCGTCTTCCCCGTTTCATCACCTTCCAATCCTCATGGGGCCAAAGTTGAATTCCATGATACTCCGGACATTGTGATTGGTCAAAGTATGGGTGAAATCTAGGTGCCCATGTCCTCTTGGTTGTCAAGATAGAGAACTCGGACTCTCTCACGGTGAGCGGGTGATTGACATCGACATGTCGAGTACGAGCCGCCGTTAGCAAGTGTGAGCATGCGAGATGGAGCAACATTGGTCTCCCGCACGTGCAATCACAATTCTTGAGCGAGACCTTAAACGCCCGTCCTCCATGTTGGACACCATCGGCCGTGGTTCCTCCGGGCTCGTTCACTTGGTAAATCATCTCCTCATTATCATAAATTGTGGCAACTTGGGAGTCCGCCTTCCTTGATTCGAACTCGACGAACTCATCAACCTTAGGCGGATATTTCAACTTCTCCATGTGCTTATCCGTTTCAAGTGAGTAGTTCAAAAAGTACTCATTCAACTTGGTGAACGTGTATTGAACTATTGCGGTCACGGGCAATGCACGCACACCCTTCAGCACGTTGTTGAAGCACTCCGCCATGTTGCTTGTCATTTGACCGTACCTCCGGCCATCTTCATCATAAGCTCTTGCCCACTTGTTCCTTAGCTGAATGTGCCTATTAAGAAACTCTAGGCCCCCAGGGTTGAGAGATCTGTTAGCCAGCAATCTGTTGTACAAGTTTGCGAAACACCGATCAGTGAAAGTGAGACAACAATCTTGAAGATCGTCGGCCAACTCCTTGCTCCCACATGCCCTATAGAAGTTGGAGCAAAAATGTCTCATGCACCAACGATGGTGCAAAGGAGCATGCCCGGGAATGTCAATCTGCACGGCATTGAGAATTCCTTGGTGGCGATCCGAGATGACACAAATTTCTCTTTGATGAGGTAACACCTTGGTTCTCAAAAGATGGAAGAACCACTCCCAATTATGATTGTTCTCCGCCTCAACCAAAGCAAAAGCCAATGGTAACAAACGGTTGTTTGCATCGTTTCCTATTGCAACCAATAGAGTGCCCTTGTATTGACCGGTCAAAAAGGTGCCATCAACGGAGATGACGGGCCTGCAATGTTCAAAAGCACGAACACATTGCTCGAATGCCCAAAATGCACGGCCAAATACTCGGACAATCTTTCCGTCGTAGTTCGTTGTTTCTTGCCCATATGGCTCAACTACATGAACCATGCCCGGGTTAGTGGCGGCCATGCCTCCCAACAACCTAGGGAGTCGATTGTATGCTTCCTCCCAACCACCGTACAACATCTTGAATGCGGCTTGCTTCGCCTTCCATGCTTTACCGTATTTGACCTTGTAGTGAAATATGGTTTCCACAAGCTCCATGACGCTCTTAATGCTCATTGTTGGCAGTGATGATATGGAGTTGGAAAGCCTATAGGCGATAAACTCGGAGGTGAGTTGTCGGTGGCCTTGTTTCGCATCCTTGCCATCAAGCTTCTTACCTCGACACATGTGAGTTGCCACACAACTAGAAATGTGCCATTCGGGTCCTTTCTTGAAAGGCACGAGACGCACAACCCATGGGCATCCATCGTCCAAGCATCGCACCGTGTAATGCTTCTTTTGGTCCGAGTGAACCACCTTAAACGGACGATGATACTTAACCGAGAACTCCTTGATCCATATCTTAAATTCCAATAAAGTTCCGAACTTCAAACCGGGACATATCCCATTCACCGCGTGATCCGTATCCCGGAAAGAAGTTGGCCTTGCTCCGAGTACTATACCCTTGCCGCCGTAAACCGTGGCTTCATCCGCGAGACTTATATCACGGAAAAGCGTAATACGATGATCACGGCCCAATACCTTTTTATGAGCTTCGGCCTCCTTGACCGTGAATCCCTCCTCATCAACTTCTTCATCGGGACCATCGTCATCCGAGTCCGATGCATAGCATCGAGTGTAAGGGATGTCATGATCCATACTCTCTTGCTCAAGGTATGTGTCATAATCTCCAACATTGTTGTCATGGAGGTCAACCCCATATGGATCATCGGCATACCCATCATCTTCGTGCTCATCATTTCTCCTCAATGCCTCATCTTGCCTCACTTCATGTTGGGAGGAAGGAGGTTCGATCACTTCATCTTCATTCATCATTGGTGGACTCCGACCACAATGGTTCAAGTCCAAGTCCATATGAGCATCAACCTTCTTAGTGGCAAATAACTCAATAGACTTGTCTAGTGATTCGGCCACGGTCTCCTTGTATGCAACCCAACGAAGTTCCGAATTGATACGCAAAAACTTCCAACGTAGGTGCATACCATGACCCGCATTGTGTCTTCCCTCCAACTCTACAACATCACTTGGGTCCATCCAATTCAACTCAATCCTCACTTCATTCAAAACCTCGGCATAGTTAGGGCTACGCTCAAACACCAAGACTACCTCTTCCGGATCCGGTTCCATATTGCCCTTCAAAAAGGCGTCTTTGTCCACATGATGAACATGAACAATTCTCGACATTCCTAAAATAATAACAATCATATCGTAGAAAGTTAAATCAAACACTAGCATAACATACCATATCCATAACCTAACTATCCCTAACATACCATATCCATAACCTAACTAGCATCCTAACCCTAACGCTAGACATCATACTAATAACCCTTACCCTAGACATCATACAAGCCACCATTTGACCAACGCACCAACCGTATTAACAACCCTTACACAAAAACATGATAAAATTCATCATTTCTAGGGTTTCCAAGATTTAAACATAGATCCACCAAATAAAAGATTTCCATTGGTTCAAACATGGGTAAATGAGAGAGATTACCTCTAGCAACTTGAGGGATGTTGATTCACGGAAGAAATCTTCAGATTTGAGGTGGAGGGGAGAGGATTTGAGGGGGGGGGGGAGAGAGAAGCCGCCGCCAGCACTTTGTGGAGGCCTGTCGGGTGTTGAAATGAGGTGCTAGGGTTTGTGGAGGCCGTCGCACTGCGACTTAAGATTTTTCAATGTGTAGCGCCTTACAGCAAGGCGCTATACAGGCACATGTAGCGCCTCCGGCTGAGGCGCTATACTACGAAATTTTTTCACCCCCCGAGCGCTGCTCCAGCGATACCAACGGGGAAACGGCTAAGTCAAAGTGTAGCGCCCCAGATCAAGGCGCTATGCATGTGTAGCGCCCATTTCTAAGGCGCTACACTATGGAATATGATTGACATATGAGTTTAGCAACAACAATTCATCTAATTTTTCGAATACACAGCACAAATAGAACAATGGAGTTCCCGAAATACATAAACAAGGTGACAACAAACACAAATAGTTCACTTCATACATAAACAAGTTGCCAACAACCACAAATAGTTCCCGAAATACGACAAGTTCTCTACGGACAAATTACGACTATATGTCTAAGACACGGGGCCATTTTCCCGAAATACGACTATATGTCTAAAACACGGGGCCATTTTCCCTTCTTATCACGCTGGATGTCTTGAGCCCGTGCTTCCTCCGCCCTCTCTCGCTTCCTTGTCCTCTCTGCTTCACGAGCCTCCTTGGCACAGTGCTTCCTCTCCTCCTCCCTCTTGCGTTGAATCTCTTCACGACGTTTGCGCTCTTCTTCCATCTTCTCTTGACGCTCCATCTCGAGCCACCTAGCCCTAATCTGCCTACGCTCAATTTCCATAAGAGCCAAGGTACTTTGGGGCTGCTCGAGATCTATCCAAGTGTAGTACTCACAAAGAGGAGGGGGAGACTACAAAAAAAAAAGCATACATTAGCCTTTGGAGATGAAATGCAAATGCGACATGATAATTGGTGATTAACGTACCGGTGGGCGATCATATGCATTTCTTGGACGTTCAGGAGAACGGGTGTAGTTGGGACACATGAAGAACCTTCTTCCTCTGGTGTCGGAATTCTCCGTGCACACTTTCACAATACATGGATCATTGCACCAACAAGTAGGAGTTTTCACCCCTTTGTCTTTACCTTCCAACCACAAATTGCTACGGTTCGCTTTTCGTGGCCTCCATTCTTGATCAGCACAAGGAGGCCTATCACTAGGCTCGGAGGAGGACATTTAACTAACCTATACATTTTTAAACATGCATAATCAATTTTCTAACATTGACAAATAAGTGACCTATAACTATTTTACAAATAAATAGTATACCTATCCTAATGGTAATGATATTACAAACATCCCATTATTTGCACAATTAAATCAAAATGAAATAGCCATTGCATTTGGATCTAAGCTTGAGTCAAGATATCAATCTATTTGGGGATAGCATCTACAAATCGGAGAGCACTAACACACTACAAATCGGAGATCACTAACACATATCAATCTAGGATAGCATCTACAAATCGGAGAGCACTAACACATATCAATCTAGGCCAGCATCCATAAAAACAAACTACAAATCCAAGGACAAATCATAGACAAATGGAGGGGATCGGAGAAGAATACCTCGGGGAAATATTTGGGGAGAAAATCCCCTCACTTTTCTTTCAAATCGGAGAGGATTCAGTGGAGGATTAGAGGAGGGGATGGAACACCGCCGCCGCCGCCGCCACTTCGTCCCTGCCCAAGCGTCTCGGATGGAATGGAATGGGCAATGTATGGCTCGGGAGAAACGGACGCGGGATTTAGGTCACAGGGCATAGCGCCTTACATCAAGGCGCTATGCCACTGCATCATAGCGCCTCGCAGTAAGGCGCTACATGTTCACGAGTGGGCCCCTCGGACGCCACGCTGGCAGGATGTGTAGCGCCTCGCGCGGAGGCGCTACACCGCATAGTATAGCGCCTGATCGTGAGGCGCTACACAAAAGGGTTATTTCCTGAAATAGTTTCAGCCAACGTTATTTTGTGAAATACTTTCCGTTTATGGTTATTTTCGGTCAAATTGCCAACTTGAGTCGCCTTCTTCCTTCGAACTTTTCTTTTCTTGTATAGAAGATCCACATCTATTATAAAAAAGTAAAGGGAGTACAAAGCACTTCAAACAAAATAAAAATTACACAGAGGTCTATTGTGACCACCTAATGACCACTACCGCCGTCAGAGCGAGCTGTCGACGTGCCGGTGTCATCGCTCCCCTACCGGAGATGACCTGTTGGGGCTATGCCGAACAGGTGTCCTCACAGAGAAGACTAAAAGCCAGCATATCAGGGTGGCCCATAGTGGTGGTAAGCCGAATCCGGCTCAACCGGGCGGCCCCGTATGATGAAGCGCAGGAGGCCCATCCGGCTAAAAGAAGGTTCCAGAAGCCGGCCTGCATTGCGGAAGACTTAGCCCACAAGGCAGGGCCCAAGCCGGATTGGAGTAGAACTCTGTACTTAGTCGGTTAGGTTTCCTCCTGTAAGCCCTAGGTCCGGACGCCTTTATAAGCCGGCCTATGGGACGCCTTAGGGCACACTCTCGATCCCAATCCACTGTAACTCGGCGATATTGCCTTATAGTGAATTATAGCAGCACGTAGGGTTTCGCCACCGTTGCGAGATCCGAAGCTGGGTAAACCCTTTGTCGCCCCGTTGCCGGAACACCCCACGTCTCCAAAACCCCTCTCTCTACCTAGCTTGATGGCACCCCTGCCGCGGCTAGATTCGACAATACCACGACAGTTGGCGCCCACCGTGGGGCAGGAGATGTCCGGGGTTTCGATCCGTCCAGGAGCCACAGGCGGAGTCGGTGACACCATCGCGGTCGGCATGGTAAGCTACTTCGACGAGACAGGAGCTGGTCACGTCTTCAACGACGGCTTCTGGACGCCGGCAAAGGAGGATCCCGCCGGCTGGTCCACGGTCTCCATCGGCGGTTTCGACATCTTCGTCGGCTTCACCGCCCAGGCCTTGGATGATCTCAGCTTCACCTCGAGCTTGCCCACCACCAACCCAAGCAATCTCGAAGAGGAGTCGGATCTGGACTCTGACGAGATCGCCGACCTGGATCTGGCTTTCGACGCTGACGACGAAGATTCCGAAGACGATGCAAGTTCCAACATGGCGGCGCCGGACTTCCACTTCGTCGGCGTCTTAGGAGAATCCGGCTCTCATGAGTCGATGACAGAGACTGAGTCTATCCTCCCTGCTCTGCAGGCCGGGGCTGATTCAGAAGCCGGATCAGGGGACACCGCCCATATGGAGCAGGACCTCGAATCTGAACGAGAATCTGACGATTTTAGTCGAAAAGTTGCATCTTGTTTAGGACGCCCTGCCGAGGTTTTGATGGGCGACGTCTCTGATCCTAAAGACGACCCCAACACCTCGAAAGCCGCCAATGGCGAAGAAAAAACTCCTCAAGCCGGAAATCTCAAGGTGGAATTTCGTGCCACCGCTGGCTCCATTGAAGGGATCAGGTAGAATGCCGGCTGAAGGAGACGACATTGACGTTACAACCGGCGAGGCGGCAGAGAAGGAGCACGAAGAAAGGATGGCGAGGTACAAGCAGCTGCTAACGCGACTCCCTCCTAACGCATCGCTGGACGACATTGAGAAGCGCCGCGCCCTGCTTGAGGAGCAAGCAGCCCAGATAGTAGAGCGTGAGGTTGAGCTTACAAACAAGGAAACGGAGTTCATCCGAAAGCAGAGAGAAAAGGGGGCTGACGATGTCTTCCGTCCGGCTCGTGACAAAAATCTGCATAAGAGGTTGGATTTCCGCAGCAAGTGGGAAGTCGACCATGTTGATTCAGTCTGGAGGAAGTACCACCACCGACGTGACCCGGTGACAAACCTGTGTTACTTCAATACCCCAGCCAAAAACATGGAGGCTGCCCAGGAGGTGATGTTCGACAAATCGTTAGATCGTGACGCTCGGCTCAAATATTCGGCTTATCTTCTGGAGGTCGCACAACAGCAGCAAAACGACTCGCAAGTCAAAACGGGACGGCTCGTCGACGATTCTCGTCTTTGCAAGTCGACTGCCAACAAGCCAATGGTTGCTGCCCCTGCGGACCCAGACAATGACCCGGCCGGCTCAAGTAGCCACAACAAGGGCGGCGACAAAGACCCAAAGGACAAGCACCCTAGAGGCGCGGAATCCCGAACAGGCTCTTCACGCCATCGTGAGGCTGGCCGGGAAAGACATCAGAGCCGTGAGCGAAAGGAGGACCCTCGCAAGGAAAAGGCGGCGCCACCCCATCAAGATCGATGACGTGAGGGGGAAAATCAATCCCGAAGGGAGGGTAACAGAGATCATATGCCACATCCACCACCGCCTCCACCGCGCAAAGAGGGAGATAACCCTTCCAAGTACATACCCCCTCCATGACGGCAAAGGACTCCAAGCCCTCCGCATAACGCGAGTCGGGCGAGCCAAAGCCGTCACATGGAAGAACCAAGACAAGAAAAGTCGGTTGGAAAACCGCCATCAGCCAATGATGTTCGAAGCCTAATCGAGGAGAGGAAGTCGGCCAGAGACGCCCAATACCTCGGCCCCAAGTGCTTTGGCAGAACAATCAGAGAGCAAATTCTGCCTCCCACTTTGTCGAACGTAACAAAGATGGTTGAGAAGTATAGTGGTACGGCTAATCCTGAGACCTGGCTCTCAGATTACGTCAGTGCCTGTGACATATATCAAGGCAGCGCCGACTCCGCGGTGCGATTTTTGCCCCTGATGTTAACCGGGACGGCACGCATGTGGATTGAAGGTTTGCCGGAAAGGACAGTTCATACCTGGAGTGACATGAAGCGTGTCTTTATTCAGCACTTCCAGGGCACATATAAGCGCCCAAAGTCGATTTTCGACTTACAGCGGTGCGTGCAGCAAAAGAACGAGTCTAGCCGTGAGTTCGTCTCACGATGGAGTGAAATCAAGAATGCTTGCGAAGGCGTCTTAGAAACTCAGGCGATCCATGCTTTCAAGCAATCTCTGAGAAGGGGACGACGTTTCGCTTCATGATCTACAGCGACGAATCAGAAACTTTGGGGGGCTTACTCGCTTATGCAAACAAGTATGCCGCTGCTGATGATGACAACAGGGAGGATGCCAAAAACCGCCGACGCGAGTCCGGGAAAAAGAAGATTGAAGACCAAGCCGGCCCTTCTCACGAAGTCGCTGCCGCCTTTGGAAAGGGTGGTTCGAGCAATGGCAAGTGGCAGGGCAAGAAGCCGGCAAATAACCAATCGTCCCGGCCGCCAGCGGTGAAGTATGACGACATCAAGCACAACCCCTGTGTCCATCATCTGAGGCCAGATGGAACAAGTTCCCACACGCTCCAGCAATGTCACATCAATCGAGACATCGCCAAGGACCCCAAAGCCGGCAAGTCAAGGAACGCTGCGTCAGAGTCGGATGATGCAGCTTCCAAAGAGAAAGGCAGCAAATTCCCTAAGCATGCCGAAAGTCTCATCGTCAACCTGGCAACAGATTCATCTCGCAAGGAAAAGGCGGCTTGGCGAGAACTCAATGCTACGGTGCCCGCAGTTCCTCAATATCTGGATTGGTCCGACACACCCATCACATGGGATCGCAGCGATCATCCGGACAGAGTTCCTGCAAAGCGCACCTACGATTTAGTCGTCAGCCCTATAGTCGACAAGTACAAGTTGACAAAGGTGCTCATGGATGGCGGCAGCAGTATCAATATACTTTATGCCGCAACATTGAAGAGAATGCGTCTCTTCGAGTCACAACTCACCCACAGCACTGTGAAGTTTCATGGGATTGTGCCGGGACGACAAGCCTCTTCGATGGGGCAAATCACCCTGAAGGTTACCTTTGGTGAAGCCGACAATTTTCGGACTGAGGACGTCTCTTTTGAGGTGGTGCCCTTTAAAAGTGCATATCATGCAATCTTTGGACGTCCGGCTTTCGCCAAGTTTATGGCTCGGCCCTGCTACATCTATAGCAAGCTGAAAATGCCGGGACCCAATGGGATCATCACAGTCAAAGGAGACTTCAAGAAAGCCAAGGAGTGCGAGGCCTCCAATGCCGTCCATGCTGAACAAGAAATCTGCAGGGAAGAGTTGGAGGATCTCAAGAAAACAATTGGTCCCGATGAGATGCCGGCAACAGAAAAGCCATCTTCTAAGGTTGATTCAAGCTTCAAGCCAAAGGATGACACCAAGAAAATCAAGCTCTCAAAGGATGATCCGACAAAGGAGGCCATCATCGGTGCCGGTCTCGACGACAAATAGGAAGGCGAGCTCGTCAAGTTTCTCCGTGAGAACCGGGACATATTTGCCTGGTCACCATCCGACATGCCAGGTGTCCCGAGGAAACTTGCCGAGCACTCCCTAAAAGTCAACAAGGACGCAAAGCCGGTCAAGCAAGGCCTCCGCCGGCTCGGAACTGAGAAGCGCAAGGCGGTTGGAAAGGAAATCCTAAGGCTCACCGCCGCCAAATTCATCCGTGAAGTTGTCCACACTGATTGGTTGGCAAATCCCGTGCTAGTCCCAAAGAAAAACACCTCTGAGCTACGTATGTGCATTGATTTCACTGGCTTAAACAAAGCCTGTCCTAAAGATCCGTTCGCCTTACCGCGTATCGATCAGGTCATTGATTCAACTGCCGGCTCAGAGATGCTATGTTTTCTGAACGCTTATTCGGGTTACCATCAGATTAAGATGAAGGAGTCAGATCAAATTAAGACGTCCTTCACCACGCCATATGGCAATTACTGCTATGTCACAATGCCTTTCGGCTTAAAGAACGCCGGTGCTACTTACCAAAGGTGTATGCAGCGATGTTTGGACAAGCAGATTGGCCGCAATGTTCACATCTACGTCGACGACATAGCGGTCATGTCGAAGAAGCGCGGCGATCTTATCGCCGATCTGTCGGAAACCTTTGCAAATCTAAGGGAGTACCAGATGAAGCTTAATCCGGCAAAATGCGTCTTCGGAGTACCCGCAGGCAAGCTTCTGGGCTTCATTGTTTCCCAAAGAGGAATTGAAGTTAACCCGGAAAAGATAAAGGCGATCCAGAACATCGAAAGGCCGTCTTGTCTAAAAGACATACAACGGCTTACGGGTTCCGCCGCGGCTGTAAGCCGATTCATTAGCCGGCTCGGCGACAAAGCATTGCCATTATACAAGCTCCTCAAAAAGTCGGACAGTTTTGTTTGGACAGAGGAAGCAGAGGCAGCTTTGGCTCAGCTGAAGTATACATTGACGCATGCTCCAATCTTAGCAGCTCCGAGGGAAAAAGAGCCGCTTCTCCTCTACTTGTCGGCCACGAATTTCGTGATAAGTGCCGTCATTGTAGTGGAGCGCCTGGAGGAAGGGAAGCAATGGCCGGATCAGCGCCCCGTCTATTTCATTAGCGAGGTGTTCTCAGATTCAAAGCAACGCTACCCTCACTACCAGAAGTTAGCCTATGGTGTATTCTTTGCCGCCAGAAAATTACGGCATTACTTCCAGGATCACACAATCACGGTGGTCAGCAAAGCTCCACTAAGAGAAATCATCAACAATGCCGATGCAACGGGTCGAGTCGCCAAATGGGGCATCGAGTTAGCAGCTTTCGACATCCAGTACAAGCCGAGGACCGCCATCAAGTCTCAAGTTCTAGCCGACTTTGTTGCAGATTGGACAGAGGCGATGGAAAGCACACCTTTGCCGGATTCTCAGTACTGGATAATGCACTTCGATGGCTCAAAGATGAAGGAAGGCTCG
This sequence comes from Puccinellia tenuiflora, assembly GCA_012064385.1. Taxonomy (NCBI): domain Eukaryota; kingdom Viridiplantae; phylum Streptophyta; class Magnoliopsida; order Poales; family Poaceae; genus Puccinellia; species Puccinellia tenuiflora. The sequence goes on from QRDG01002042.1 coordinate 761,017, forward strand.
GGGGCTGGAGTAGTACTAAAATCGCCTAAGGGTGATAAGCTCAGTTATGTCCTCCGAATCCACTTCAACGCCACCAACAATGTAGCAGAGTACGAGGCTCTCCTCCACGGTCCTTCACATGGCTATGGAGTTGGGAGTAAAGCGCATCCTCTGCTATGGCGACTCGGATCTGGTGCGCAACAACTTGATGGATGCTGGGACACAAAAAGTCCCACAATGGCGGAATACAGGAGAACAGTCGATGAATTCGGCTGATGTTTTGCCGGCTTAGAGGTTCGACATATCTCCCGGGATGACAATGAAGCTGCTGATGCCTTGGCCAGAATAGGCTCCAGGAAAAAGGCAGTGCCACCAAACGTATTTCTCCATCACCTTTACAAGCCGTCCATCAAAGGTGGCGACGAAGATTATCCCTTGTCGGCAGAATCAGTTCAAGTGTGCTTGGTAACCCCATATTGGACCACGCCCTACATTGATTTCTTGATTAATAAGAAACTGCCCAAGGACAACGAGGTGTTGAGCCGTCAAATTGAGTGCCGAGCAAAGGTGTACACGATTATTGACGGACAGCTTTACAAATGAGCACATCCGACATCTTCCAAAGATGCGTCTCTCCAGAAGAAGGACGGCAAATCCTGGAAGAAATCCACTCCGGCGAATGTGGGCATCACGTGGCGGCAAAGGCGTTGGTCGCCAAGGCGTTTCGGCATGGATTCTTCTGGCTAACGGCTAAGGAGGATGCTATCAACATCGTCAAGACCTGTGAAGGATGTCAGCGCTACGCAAAGCAGGTTCACTTGCCGGCTCAGGAGCTCCGAACGATCCCTATTACTTGGCCAGTTTGCGGTCTGGGGGCTCGACATGGTGGGACCTTTCAAGACGGCAAGAGGAGGCTTAACTCACCTTGCTCGTGGCGGTCGACAAATTCACAAAGTGGGTGGAGGCAAAGCCCATCAAGAAACTCGACGGAGCTATAGCTACAAAGTTCATCGTCGAGATTACAACTCGATTCGGCATACCACATAGCATTATCACTGACAATGGCACAAACTTTGCCGTCGGTGAGCTATCGAAGTTCTGCAGCCGATCAAAGATCCGACTCGACGTGGCATCGGTGGCACACCCGCAATCCAATGGACAGGTAGAGCGCACTAACAGCATTATTCTACAAGGTATTAAGCCAAGGATTGAAACTCTTTTGCATCGAGCAGCCGACGCTTGGGTCGATGAATTGCCAGCGGTCTTATGGTGTATTCGTACTACCACAAACAGATCAACCGGCTTCACCCCTTTCTTCCTTGTCTATGGTGCAGAAGCGGTGCTCCCATCCGACATGATCCACGATTCGCCTCGAGTCGCAGCCTACGTCGAAAAAGACGTAGAAGAAGCACGTCAAGACGGCTTAGATATCCTCGAAGAAGAAAGAGAGCTAGCTCTCCAATGATCCGCCATCTATCAGCAAGATCTACGTCGCTACCTGTCGTGGTGGCATCAACGACATATCCATCAAGGATGGAAAAGAAGTGTGGACAAGGCAACGATGGCGCTCGTGCGGGATTGGGTAGCAAGCATGCAAACACATGCGATGTACCCAGGTTCAGGGCCCTCGTGGTGAGGTAACACCCCTATGTCCTGCTTCTTCTTGATTCTTATTGCTTGATCACGGAGTGTAGATTAGAGAATGCTCCTAGAGCTGTTTTCGGGTGGCTGCCGGCTGGAAGCCCAAGCCGGCTGAAGGTTGACGATGATCTTCTACTCCTGTCCTCTCTCTCTTGCTAGCCCTTTGTTACGTGATTTCACCCTTCTCCCGCAGGAGGCTCTAGCCCGCCTTATATAGGCAACGGGCTAGGGTTTTGGGTTACAAGGAATTTACAAGTTTGCCCTATGACATCACTACAGTATAGGGACGGCTGGAGCTCGTTGCCATGATTTTGTACAGGAGATGCCCGACAGGAAGTACGGTTCGCCAGGAGCGGTTATGCGGGGCTGGCCCACTGGTACGGAACTGTCGGTTGGTTGGTCCGGCTCCAGTTCAGTCGGACGTCCGCGTCCGGGTAGACGCAGGCGGCCCGTTCCAGCCGGCGTAGTGCAGGCGGCTTCGCTCAGCCGGCATGAGGAGTTTGAAGGTGTGAGCTTCTT